>BPLT01000069.1:1863935-2485247 GCA_019656295.1 Rhododendron mucronatum var. ripense | reverse complement strand
TCAAAGTGCGTGGAATGTGTAAATATTGACTTCTTAGAGCAACTCCAATGGGGGTTGTCATAGTTATTTTCTGGCCCCAAATGGAAAATCTGGTCTCCAATGGGGGATGGAAGAGGGGATGGAAAATAGCTTTGATGGTTATGGGTATGGATATATCCATCCCTAGATGCAAAGATGCATCCCTAGCCAGCTCAGCAAATCAACGAATTTACCAGAAAAATGGACGGCCGGAGTATACCTGGCTAGCCGGAAAATCTGCCCTAGCTCGCCGGATTAACTGAAAATCTGCCCATAGCTGAAAGCTTGAACGCCGGAACAATGCCCACAGCTGAAAGCTTGAACGCTGGAATCTGCTTGTAGTTTTTGGGGGGTTTGATCGAGAGGAGGGTTGAGAGAGAGAGAGAGAGAGAGAGAGAGAGAGGGGGGGGGGGGGGGGGGGGGGGGGGGGGCGGGGGGGCGGCATCTGCCTGTTGAGTATCTGGGGTGTTGGGGTTTTTTTTTTTTTAAATCTTTAATTAAGTTGAATTAATTTGGGGAAAATAAAATGGAAAAAAAGTTTGTTAATCAATTTTTCATCCCAAAATAACTATCCATCCCTTCATTTTCCATCCCCCCATTGGAGAGGAGGGAGTCCTATTATCCATCTAACTAACTTTTAACCACTTTTTCACACTAAAATAACTATCCATCCCCTCATTTTCCATCCCCCCATTGGACTTGCTCTTAGATGGAGTTGAAGTTTAGGTTTGGTAGAAACATGAGGGGTTTAGTTAATGGAGCCTTGTGGAATGAGGATGGAAGATGGATTAGAAATGGGAATGGTGTATTTTGTTACTTACATGAAATAGTATCCTATAACTGTACTTGTCATGAAGGATTTCGAATTACTCATATTAACTAGTTTTCTTAAATCCGTCATCTTCCGGATGGAGTGCATTTTTTTACTTTGTCGTAAGAGTACAGAACCTACTTTTATTGTCATTTGAGCAGATCATATTACCCGTGTGTAGATGGCATGCCATATCCTTATACTTATTTCTTCATATCTGTGGAAGGAACAGGAAAAACAGACAGTTTCCATTTAGGTTGTGATTGTTTTTGTCAGGTTTCTTCACCAACTATCATTGTCGAGAGAGCAGGGTCTTATGCTTGGGCACACAAAAGTTGGAGAGTGCGAGAAGAGTTTGCTCGTACTGTCACATCAGCTATTGGTCTTTTTGCATCTACTGAGCTTCCGCTTCAACGAGCTATTCTTCCTCCTGTATGGTTATTGACTTTATTTTGAGAAGTTTTAAACTGATGTCTTTTGTAGGTAGTTATTTAACTTTGCTGGAAAAGAGAGAGCTAGAACTTACTAGTTTTTTGTTGGATGATCAGATTTTGCAGATGTTGAATGATCCAAATCATGCTGTGCGGGAAGCAGCTATATCATGCATTGAGGTTTGTAGAACTCATGGGGAATTGTTCTTATAGCACTTACCCAACTGGAAAATTCCGAACTCAACTAGTCTTGGAGAATATCATTTTCTTTACGTTCTTTTTGCCAAAGAGCTGTGACAACTTTGTGCTCTTTTCCTGAACTTAATTTTTTGGCAACTTAAGGTTTCACTCCAGAAAACAACAATAAAAATGGAAATCATATGCGTGAGCTGTGTTTCTTCTAGATGGGAGGGGCATTAGTCTTAAGGTTTCTAAACATGGTGCACTTGAGGAAGTTATTCGAGTCTCTGCACGCAGCAGAAGGGTTGAAGGAGAATCTAAGACCAGCCCCACATAATTTGTTTCACCAAGAGTCTACTTGAAATAGCAAATCTGAGATTGAAGCCGTGGCTCTTAAACATTGGGGACTTAGCTTAAAGTGTTCACTCTGTTGGAAATATGTCTTGTTCTGATGGCCAAATGCAGCTTTTATGCATCCTGCTACTTCTGTGGTAGCCGATCCTGTACAGAGCTTATTGAACTGCTTCTATTCTGTGGGCCATCCTAGAACTGAATTAGGTACATGAGTAGGGAGGAAGGAGGATACAATGATACATACGAAGCTCGAACACTATCTTGGGCATAGGGAAGTTGCACATATAATGTATCAGTATGTCCTGCACATAGAGTACTGCTATAACTAATGTTCTTTGGGAAGTTGTTTGGAAGAATGAGGTGTAAGATAGTAGGAAGGAGAAGATCACATATTTGATATAGGTAGATGCTGTGGGCATGTGAGAAGCCATCATGCAGGAAGACATGACATGCATTGTGTGAAGTTGTTACAGAAAGTATGAATCATTGACCAAGACATCAGAGGAGTTGTTAGAGGGAGTACTATAAAATTTATAAGCATTTAAGGAGTTTGTTTCAATTTACATACCATTGTCAAGTGGTCTCTTCTTGTCCTCTAAAAGTCTAACTTGGAATGCAGTTTCTAATTCTGAATATCTCTGCTCAACTATTCAGGTTTGTTTCAACAGGGAGTTCACATCTTTGGATGTTAACCTGATTCATGTTTCCTTCTCAGGAGATGTATACTCAGGTTGGGCCACAATTCCGCGACGAACTTCAGCGTCATAATCTTCCGACATCATTTGTGAGTCGCTTCAGTTTGCTCTCAGCTTGTCACAACTTTCAAGTTCCTGAACTACTGTCAATTCAGTTTTTAATTTTTATGTTTCTGTCTGTTTCAGTTTATGTGGTTTTAGTGTAGAACAAAATGAAAGCCTTAGTGAGTTAATATTACATGTCAATTGTCTTTACTGACATGGTATCAAACTGCAGTTGAAAGACATTACTGCCAGGCTAGAGAGAATTCAACCAAAAGTCCACACCTCGGATGGACTTCCAAATAATTACACTGCTGTTCCGATCAAGCCTGCTAACCTTAACCCAAAAAGGAGCAGTCCAAAAGCCGCCAAGAATTCCACTCGGGAGGTGTCTCTCTTCGGAGGTTTGTGTGCTTAGCCCTGAATGAATACATAGAGTACAACTTGTGAATGAACCTAATGCGTACATCGAGTAATTCATGTGAGTGAACCTAATGCGTACATCGAGTAATTCATGTGAATGAACCTAATGCGTACATCGAATAATTCATGTGAATGAACCTAGATATAAATGCATCCAGTGAATTAACATGTGTTTAATGTATCTAAATGATATTCACGTAATTACTAGATTCATGATGATCCTTGAGCGACCGATCTTTGAATGACCCATGCTGCCCCTGATTAGGATATCTGCAATTACCAAAATACCCTTATTTAGCAATTTACTGTTTTTTGTTGAGCTCAACATATTCCCAACTTAAAACGAGTAAATCAATGAGAACCAGTTAAGATGTCTAGAAATGCATTTCCATGGATCTCTTGTATTATGCCTACAAACTCACATCCACTAGCTTGAACCGAGTATGTTCTTCTGATAACAGAATACCGTAAAGAATTTTGCTCCATAGGAGATTTCCTTACCAATATTCTAAACGCCTTATTCATAACCACAATGTTACCATGAGCTGGACTCCCTTATCCATTGTATGACAAACAACATCTGAACTGACCATGTTGTCTTTCACTTCCTGTGTGATTGGAGCAAGGTTAAAGCAGCACTATTGCTGTTAACTTTATTTTACTTGATTTGTAGGAGATGGTGATGTTACAGAAAAACCAGTTGACCCAATTAAAGTTTACTCCGAGAAGGAGCTAACGAGGGAATTTGATAAAATTGCTTTGACTCTCGTACCTGAGAAAGATTGGTCTGTCCGTATCGGAGCCATGCAGAGAGTTGAAGGTCTTGTTATTGGAGGTTTGTTGCCCATCCTTCCCGTCAATGTATATTTTACTTTTTTTAAGTGTATAGTTCTTTGGTAATATCTTGATGCACTGGTTTGTTCGCCGTGTTTTCTTCTTGGTTGAGGCAAGGAGATATAATGTTCCTTGACGTCTTCTAATATGGCATAGCTGTGTTAACATAGTATGATTTTACTGGAAGAAATGACATTGACTATCATTTGTCAACTATTTCCTTCTGCCAGGAGCAACTGACTATCCATGTTTCCGTGGACTTCTGAAACAACTTGTTGCCCCCTTGAGCACTCAATTGTCTGATCGAAGGTCTACCGTTGTAAAACAGGTAGAGTTTTACTCTCTCTCTCTCTCTCTCTCTCTCTCTCTCTCTCTCTTTAAGTTTTTAAAATGTTTTTTTTTTGTAATGTTTGAGATTGAGAGAGAGGGAGGGAGAATAAGTTATGTTTTAGTTAATGCCAAGTAAGCTTTGAATTGCTGTTATATGCTAGACATTTAAGAAAGCCATATGTTACCGTCTTTGGTCTTCTACATCTTTCCCAAAGCAGCAATTTCTTGCATAATTTAAGTTTTGTTGGGCCGTGCAGTTTCACATCATCTAATCAAAACTATTACCACGTATAGGATTTATCTTTTTTGGTGTCCACATTCAGCTGGAGGAGCGTTTATCTCGGGTTTCAGTCCCCTCTGCTGAAACCTTAAGAGGGGAAGATATTTTTCAAACATCAATCGTCCCTATTTTTGTATGGGGAAGATTCAAGCTCTTGGAGTTTGTCCCACATCGGTTAATTATTTCCTCCAAAATTAGTATATAAGCTTGGGCGGCCTCTCCATTCATTGCCACTTGGTTTTGAGTTGGATGCGTTAACATGGTATCTGAGCTAGGGTTTCAGAGAATTTGTTTACCATTGTTTGTGCTGTAAGTGCACCATTGTTTGTTGTGATTCATGTGTTATGGATCGTTTGTTTACCTTTCCACGTGTGAGTCGGGGATCGCACGTGCAGGAGAGTGTTGGAATTTGACTTACATCCGTTAATTATTTCCTCCAAAATTAGTGTATGAGCCTTGGCGGCTTCTCCACTCATTGCCACTTGGTTTTGAGTTGGATGGTTTAACACAAGCATTCTGAGGCCATCACAGTTTCTTTTAGTATTCGAAATTTCATATTTATCGAAATTTAGTTTTTAGTCTTGCAATATTAAACTCCTGTATAGGTTGTATATGCGATATTCCTGTTGTTTGAACCCTGCTTAAAGCTAAAGCATATTATGTAGATGAAGGTTCCGCAGGTGGTTTGTGCTATTTATATTGTGGTGCCTAATCCCTTGGAATGAATTGAGCTTGAATTTTTGATCGAATCCAGCAGTGGATAAGTCCTTGATGCTTCTTTGTTGTTCCTGATCTCCGAAAGTATCTCTTTTAAACTTTTTCTCTTCTATTTTTGCTAGGCTTGTCACCTATTGAGCTTTCTGTCTAAAGAGCTCTTGGGAGATTTTGAAGCGTGTGCGGAAACATTCATTCCGGTAAGTACACCGTTTTCGTTGCTGATAATTGGTTTATGCTCAAACATTTTCCTGACAGTGATCTGACCTGCAGGTCCTTTTCAAGCTTGTTGTGATAACTGTCCTTGTAATTGCAGAGTCTGCCGATAATTGCATTAAAACGGTATTGTTTAGCTCATCAGAATTTATCAGGTGTATTCTGTCATGGAAATTCTTCCTTAGTTAATTGTAATATGGTTGATTTTCTAGATGTTGCGTAACTGCAAAGTGGCTCGTGTTATTCCTCGTATAGCTGATTGTGCTAAGAATGACCGTAATGCAGTACTTCGTGCTAGGTATGATTCTGCTTCTTATGCAGCTTCTACCAGCTTTTGTCATTGTTTCAGTCAACCTTTTCTTTCCTCTTATAATTGCAGGTGCTGTGAGTATGCCCTTTTAGTTCTAGAATACTGGGCTGATGCACCTGAAATACAACGGGCAGCTGACCTTTATGAAGACCTTATAAGGTGTTGTGTTGCAGATGCAATGAGTGAGGTATTTGATGTCAGGGATTCTTCCCTTTTCCCCCATGATGTGTAGACAAAACATGTTTGTATCATTTTGGTTCTGAGTCTTCCGACGTGGATATCAGTTAATATTACTCCCTCCGTCCGTGTTTGTTAGTCCATTTTAGGGAACATCATGATTGCTTTGTACAATTCTTATCTTTCCAAGTTTACCCTTCAATCAATTAATTCAATATTTGAATACAAGGTAAAAGAGTACAATTGACACAAGTTGCTCATTGACTTTCAAACATCGACAAACATTGAGGGACGGAAAAAAGTACGTTTGTGGACTAACAAACACAGATGGAGGAAGTATCATACTTGCACACTGGGTGCCAAATGTGCACACTTTTGTTTGTTTATTTTGGCTACAAAGACGTGGATCTCCTTATGATCTGCACCACCTGCTGCTCCGAATGTGCCCAATTTGAGATTAAAATTATGTGGCGCACCACGAGCTCTGCACTCTGAAAAGATGTGCACACTTTGTCTGACCTCAAAATATTGGTGGGCGTTCCCCATGAAGGAGATCTAGTCTCAAATTTTTGTTGGACAATAAGACGTTTTAACTCAAATTCTAAAGTTACTTTCTTTCCCTTTTTTCCTTGGTTGGGAATAAACTTCTGTTAATACTTATACAGCAACACGGTGAATGAACAATTCTTATGAGACCTAGTTACGGCCACAAAAGTGAAACCTGAACTCCTCTAGGCCACTTTTGCTCTGTCCTGAGCAACTAACTGCCTAGAAGCTCCTCGGTTTACGACTTCTTAATTCACCTCTACACAACCAAAACCCCCAACTTTCAGCAATTTTTTAAAGTTATTGATTCCTTCAGAAATAAATGAGTGTGTTTGGTTGTTAAATCGTTATGGTAACTATGCAACCAGAGGAATGGGCGTAGGTGTGCGGGTTCAAACTGTTAGTTTACCTTGTGTTACATGTTGAATCATTTCTTCTCCTGTACAAAAGTGGGTGAAATTTCACAAGATATTGTATGATCCTTGACCTAGTTCTGCTCTGGACAATCGAGTAGCTCAACATGAAAGTAGAGTCAATAGACAAACTAACAGGGTATGAAATTGTCTAAAGTGATTCCTCATCCACGTGATTTCATGCATTTATAGAATATGCCTTTTCCCTCTTGGATTATTGCCATCTATATTTTCTTTCTTTCTTTGTTTGGGCGTCCTAAGGGTACCCTGGTTTTACTACATTCCTGAACTTGTCAGTAAAGTAATATTTTTGTGGTATTAGTCATTTCTTTTTCATGTGCTTTTGAGAAGCATGTCCTTTCTTGGTGGGAATGTCTTGAGGGTTCACCAGATCTACTTGACACATTAAATTCGACAGGTTCGAGCAACTGCAAGAACATGCTATAGGCTGTTTGCAAAAACATGGCCTGAGCGTTCTCGGAGACTATTTTCAACATTTGATCCTGTTATTCAAAGGGTAATTTATGTTTCTCTTTCTTCCCATCTTTTACCTTCTGTATCACATTGCGATTCATGAAATAAGTGACATGGTCATGCTCTTGCAGGTAATAAATGACGAGGATGGGGGAATGCATAGAAGACATGCTTCTCCTTCCGTGCGTGAGAGAAGTTCACAAATGTCTTTTTACCCCACAAACACACGCCCCTTCTAATCTTGCTGGATATGGAACTTCAGCTATTGTTGCAATGGACAGAAATTCAAGTCTGACCGCTGGTACATCCCTCTCTTCTGGGCTACTGTTCTCCCAGGCAAAGCCGGTAGGTAAAGGAACAGAAAGAAGCCTGGAAAGTGTGCTGCACGCAAGCCAACAGAAGGTTACTGCTATTGAAAGCTTGCTTAGAGGTTTACATGCATCTGACAAGTATAATCCTTCTCTCAGATCATCCAGTTTGGACCTAGGTATTGTACTAACTTTTCCAAGTGAATGTTGTTTCCATAACATATATTTATCTTCTATACCTGTTGAATGGCTAAATTTCTTGCTTTTCTTCCCCTAGTGCAGGAGTTGACCCTCCATCATCCCGTGATCCACCGTTCCCTCTTGCTGTTCCTGCTTCAAAAAATCTTGCAACCTCTTTAGGGCTTGATTCAACTGTAACTGGCGTGCCTAAAGCCAGTAATCGCAATGGTGGCTTGGCTTTGTCTGATATCATCACTCAGATTCAGGCTTCCAAAGAAGCTGCTAAATTTTCATATCATAGTACTGAGGGAGCTGAGCCTTTGTCTAGCCTGTCATCCTACTCTGCTAAGAGAGCTTCTGAAAAGCTTCAAGAAAGAGGTTCTGTTGAAGCGAACGTTGATGCTAGGGAAGCCAGGCGATTTATGAACTTGCAAGTTGAGAGGCAATACTCGGACACCTCATACAGAGATGCGAATTTCAGGGATTCACATAACAGTCATGTTCCCAATTTCCAGAGGCCACTTTTGAGAAAGAATGCTTCCGCAAGAGTGTCTGCTACCAGAAGGAGTTTTTGATGATAGCCAGCTGTCATTTGGGGAAATGTCAAGCTATGTGGATGGTCCAGCTTCTCTCAATGAAGCTCTGAGTGAGGGACTCAGTCCGAGTTCGGACTGGAATGCTAGGGTTGCTGCATTTAATTATCTCCATTCTTTGCTGCAGCAAGGTCCGAGAGGTATTCAAGAAGTTACACAAAATTTTGAGAAGGTGATGAAGTTGTTTTTTCCAGCACTTGGATGATCCCCACCATAAAGTTGCCCAAGCATCTCTTTCAACACTGGCAGATATTATTCCCGCTTGCAAAAAGCCCTTTGAAAGTTATATGGAGAGGATCATGCCTCATGTTTTCTCAAGGTTAATTGATCCAAAGGAATTAGTAAGGCAACCTTGCTCAACGACACTGGAAATTGTCAGCAAGACTTATGGCATTGATTCTCTTTTACCAGCGTTGCTTCGGTCACTGGATGAGCAACGGTCGCCGAAGGCAAAACTGGCTGTCATTGAATTTGCCATTAGTTCCTTCAACAAGCATGCAATGAATTCTGAAGGCTCTGGAAATGGTGGCATTTTGAAGTTGTGGCTTGCAAAATTGACACCATTAGTCTATGACAAGAATACAAAACTGAAGGATGCAGCTGTTAAGTGCATTATATCAGTTTACTCCCACTTTGACTCGGTGGCAGTCTTGAATTACATTCTTAGTCTATCAGTTGAAGAACAAAATTCCTTGAGACGATCCCTTAAGCAGAAAACGCCTCGTATAGAAGTGGACTTGATGAATTTTGTGCAGAACAAGAAAGAGCGACAGCGTCCCAAGTCGTCTTATGATCCATCTGACGTTGTTGGAACATCTTCCGAAGAAGGATACATTGGAATTTCAAGGCAAAACCACTTATTTGGAAGGTACTCTGGTGGTTCTATTGACAGTGATGGTGGCAGGAAGTGGAGTTCCGCACAAGAGTCAACGCCCGTCACAGGTTCAATTGGTCAAGATGTGTCTGATCAAACCCAAGAGCACTTGTATTTGGGTCTTGGGGCTGGTGTCAACAGTGAGGTTCTCAGTACCAAAACCAAGGACCTCAAGTATACTGCCAGCAGCATGGACAGCAGCGTAAATCTGGAGGCATCTTCCACTCCGCGATTGGATGTTAATGGACTAATGAGGTATGACAACCAGTCGGTCACTGTTGGCAGCAAGCATGATAATGATGCTCCAACTGAGTTGGACCTTAATCATTCAGAACTTGCGGCTTTGAAAATTAACTCTACTCCAGACATAGGTCTAAGCATTCCTCAACTTCTTCACCTGGTAAGTTCTTTGTTGTGAAAGTTTTACCATCCCATCTTTTGTTATATATGCTGTATTGACTTACTGTTTTACAACTGGAAATGAGATAAAACATTGCTGCACCCTTTCTTTTTCGGTAGATTTGCAACGGGAACGATGAAAGCCCTTCTGCTAGCAAGCGCAGTGCACTTCAGCAGTTGATTGAAGCTTCTATTGCCAATGATCCATCCATTTGGTCTAAGGTAGGATGAGTTTCTACATCCAAATCCTCTGTTCCCATGTGTCGACCAAGAAGCACAAAAAATAAGTTGCATGTGTTCTGTTTGAAGAAAATTGGACATCTTGTTTGTTTCCATTTTCTTCTATTATTTCAGCTGTGATTCTTAAAGTGTTTAACTAGTTTATTCGCTACTCGCTAGTGGTTTGCGTGTAGTGAATGTTGGATGATACTCTTCAGAACTGCATTGCTTCATTTATGTAAGGAGTTAAGTAGCAAACTGTGGTTACTTGGATTATATTTTGTCTCAAAATTGACGTGATTCTTGTTTCTTTGCAGTACTTCAATCAGATTTTGACAGTTGTTCTTGAGGTTTTGGATGATTCTGAATCATCAATCCGTGAACTTGCTCTTTTGCTAATAAGTGAAATGCTCAAAAATCAGGTTTGCTTGATATCTTTCTTGTGGTCCATTTTGTGGATGACTTTCTGATTGTTTTCGTCTGATTGGTGTTATCATCTTCAACCCAACAGAAACAGTGTGAATGAAAGGGAAAGTAGTGTACCTTTCAGCATTACACATGTTTGTTGTCGTTATTTTCATGTCTATTCTTCACATAGTTTATGTTGTGATATTTTAGTAACATGTTTGCAGGGAGATGCCATGGAGGATTCCGTGGAGATTGTAATTGAAAAACTGCTTCATGTTGCAAAAGACATTGTTCCAAAAGTAACCTTCTTTAGCTGAACTACTTCATTTCCGGTTATCACTTTCTTTCTCAATGTCTCATGGTAGGGAATTTCCAATTCAGGTGGCAAATGAAGCAGAACATTGTTTGGCTATTGTATTGTCTCAGTACGAGCCATTCAGATGTCTAACTGTAAGTGAACCTTAATTCTAATTTACTGTCCGAAGGCCCGAATACAGTGTAATCTCGTTTCAGTGGGCATTTATGTTCACACTCATTACTCCGGTTTACTTCAATTGCAGGTTATTGTCCCTTTATTGGTTACTGAAGATGAGAAAACTCTTGTTAGTTGCGTAAATTGTTTAACAAAGGTACTTCTTTTGGATTTTTTTTTTTGTGGCATTATGATACTTGGATGTTCTGTATTCTCTTTTTCTGGTTTGCTGATGAAAATAAAAATCCTCTTTCTTTTAGATATCACCTGCTTGTTAAAAGTTTTATTGGTGTGGCTGAGCAGTTATTTGTAACTAGTACTAACCGGCTGATGCCGTACTTAACAGTGGTTTATCATAAACAACTCCAATGTTTTCTGAGATTCTCCCTACTCGAGGTGGTTAGTGTCTGCTGCAATACTTTTGTTGATGTTTGCAATTGATAATAACCATTACAGTGTAGATGTGGCACACAATTTGTTAATAGTTGACAGCCTGATTATGTGAATATATAAATGCTCATTTATGGGATCACAATAAAGGTGCACTTATAGAAATGGTGATCCAGGGCGAGATTGAAATAAGGCCAAGTATAATCAAACACAAGAGAAAGGGGCTGTGTTTTTGGGCTGTGAACAGTAGATGTGAACAGCAATTTGTAAGAAGAAGGAGACGAAGGGTTAGAGAAGGATAGGTCTAGGCATCACACCTAGAAAACCCAAGGCATCACACCTAGGGGCTCTTTAGCATCACACCAAAGAGATGATTGCATCGCACAATCAAAGAGCTTGAAAGCTACTCAATTTTTCATTCATTCAATCATGATTTGTCACAAGGCTTACAATATTATTTATATCAATTTCAACTTGACTCTAGAGCTTCCCAAAATGAATAACCTTTGACCAACTTTAGACTCCCAAAGAAACATTGAATATAGACTCTTTGACTGCGTTAATGACATGGAAAAACTGAGAGCTTGTTCGTTTTGAGATTTTGGATTTGGATTTATAGGTAATGAGTGTAGGGAGAAATAGAGTAATGATTAAAAATAGAGGTAATGATGAGAGAGAGAGAGAGAGAGAGAGAGAGAGAGAGAGTAATGATGAAGAGAAATAAG
Source organism: Rhododendron mucronatum var. ripense (assembly GCA_019656295.1). Classification (NCBI taxonomy): domain Eukaryota; kingdom Viridiplantae; phylum Streptophyta; class Magnoliopsida; order Ericales; family Ericaceae; genus Rhododendron; species Rhododendron mucronatum. The sequence continues at coordinate 2,473,431 of BPLT01000069.1, read as the reverse complement.
GTAATGATTACAATCCAAAACCCTTAAACGAATGGGGTCCAAATGACTCATTGATCAACTAATTGACTCGTCGATTACATTTAACATTAGTGACATGGAAAAACCAAATGACTCTTTGATCAACTAATTGACTGTAAAGACTTTGAGTAGAATTTAAAGAGACATTTTGGCTTGACTAGAACCCAAAAGACACTTCTAAGAATCCAACCCATGTCTGGCCAATATCCCAAGTTGGCCCTATTCATCCTACATGTGCCAAATTAAGGCTTGGGCCTTAGAGCCATCCAGTCCATAAGGCCATAACTTCCAACTATGTGAAATTACCAAATTCCCATGACCTCTTTGTATGGACCGCATCAAATGGAATCTGTAGGAATAAGTTATTGGTTTGTTCACAAATGTTGGGGTTGTTACTCCTCGGTAGTAACTGGAGTTGCTTGTAATTAGAAGTGTATTTCCTCATTTTTGTAGTGATTTATGCCTTGTTCTTTTTGGTTTTCAAAAAGCATTTTTCAAAAAATACCCCCTAGATTCCCCCTAGATTCTCCCTATTTTCAACATTTCTCTCTCTATCTCTCTCCACTTGTTACCCCTACTATTTTTCAAAAAAAATTTCAAATCGTAATCCAAACAAGACATTACTTTTCCCCCCCCCCCTTCTTTTTCATAAGTTAAAAAATGAATCATATTAGCTTTTCTATTCATTTACATTTGGTTCAATGACCTTTCTTATGAAACTGTTTGTATAATCTACTAGTCCTGCTTGATATTGGCTGCCATCATTGTTCCTGGGCATCATTTCACCCTGTAATCTCTTGGGAATCTTTTGGTGCTGCATAATATTGTGTCTCCGGTTACTCCTACTATTTCAGTTTGTTTTACTGTTGAAAAGCAATGACAAACTATCATCAGATGGAAAACTGGGTGATGGCTGAGGGACACCCCGAAGACAAGAAGCTTTTAGAAAAAGAAGCAAAGAATAGGAAAAATTAGAATAGAGACATTAAAATGAGACTGTTACCACCAACAACGAGTCCTTTGTATTGTGTTCTATCCAAAAAGTGGAGTTTACGTTAGCTGAGAATTGAGTGGTTTTTTATGCGAAATTTTTATGTCAGAATTTTCATTCTGCCTTTTCTTTTGGAAAAACCGTAAAACTTTCACTGTTTGTGTAATGGTCCTCCCTATCTTTGTTTTCAGCTCGTTGGCAGGCTCTCCCAAGAGGAACTGATGGCTCAGTTACCATCATTTTTGCCGGCCCTTTTTGAGGCATTTGGAAACCAGAGTGCTGATGTTCGCAAGGTAAATAGCACTCCACTACTACCTTTTGAAAGTTATTTCAAGATTTAATGGCCAGATTATAGTCGAGGTTGAAGTTTTGTTGCTGCTTGGATTGTATTGAAAAAAACCATGTTTAGGAATATGGCATCAGAAACTAAGATGGCTCCTTATGAGAAGTTTTATGCCTGATGTTCACCTATATGCATGAAGATTGCAATTTTTTATTTTTATTTTGGAATAGTAACTTTATTAAGAAACCAACCAAAGGATCAAGAAGATAGCCTTGAGAGTACAACCAAAATGCCCAAAACTAACTGGGCAAAACAGACCTTACAGAAACAAAACATTACATCCACAAACTACATAGTCCAAAAGACTGTCAAGAAACAAGACCCCTAACATTGCCTCTCAACTTCTACCTACTGATGCTTTGTGTGTTGCTTCAATGGGGAAAAGTAGCCCTTATAGCTGGCACATAGTTTAGCGGCTTTAGCCTCATGTGTTGACAACCACTTAAGAGTTTTGTTTTTCTGGTTCTCCTCGATTTGAGATCCAAACTGGCTAATCCCTTGTGCCCTTAATGTAGATTTACTGAAGATGCATTACTGTTTTATACTAACTTGCATATGTTTTAAGTATTCCCTGTGTTCTGTTAACCATCTCTTGCTTTTCTATTTTGACTTGATTTCCTGGGTTTACAGACTGTTGTTTTCTGTCTGGTGGACATCTATATCATGCTTGGTAAATCATTCCTGCCGTACTTGGAGGGGCTTAATAGTACTCAACTGCGGTTAGTGACCATCTATGCTAACCGGATCTCACAGGCCAGGTCAGGTACTGCAATAGATGTTAACCATGATTAAAATAAATTTGGGTCTAGGGAACTCGATACAGTAACCATGATTAGATGGTTCAGTTGGGGGAAAATTGTGGGTGTCGGGCGTTGGTCTGGTAATTCATTGCTGTGTATTTGTATAGTGTGGAATGTGAGTTTGAAGGGTTGGTGTTCATTTTTGGCTGGTATTATTATTTTGTTGTATTCATTTTTCATTTGTTTGGTTTGGAGTGAAGGGGGAGGCTTTTTGTTGGGAAGATATTATGTTGAACGATACTGTGCCCATAATGCAAATTAAAACTTTAAAATCACTTCTCTTTCTCTTACACCGAAAAGGAAACAAATGTGGTTATGGAATCTGATCCATGTAGTTGAGAATTGTTACCATCAACAACGAATTTGGTATTGCACTCATTTTGGGTTGTTCAACAGCCCTTGTCACTGTGAGATACTATTTGTGTAGCTTCTTGTGTTTTGAATTTAGCAATTTTCTGTTAGTGGCAGCCTCTCTCTCTCTCTCTCTCTCTCTCCGGGCAATTTGTTGGAATCTCTCCCCGTTAGTACTTTACTTTGGAACGATATTGGTTTGGTTCGGAATCAATATCTGATGAACTCTCTTCCAAAAAAATATGGCATATACCTAATGAACTGCAAAGGGTAACGTACAAAACTATCAGATTACAACCAAAGTTCATCCCTTAGAATCTCTGGAATCGGCTACCCTTGAGGTACTCAAAAAGCCCCAAGGCCTGGGCTCGTCTGGGCCATAAAGAGTCACTTGTCCCTTTTAAATCTGACCAGTGCCACTAATTGGGTGTAAGGTAAACAAGTCATCAAAGTAATTGAGGAACTCATGCATGTCGAGCACAAAATCATCATAATTTGGAGTATCAACTACGCCACAATTTGATTTGCAATGAACTTTCAACGAGCCAAACAGAAGTAAAATTTGAATGAAATTTCAGTTTACAAGTCGATTTTGAATGAACTTTCTGACAAGCCAAACATGTGTTTAAATTGTGATTGTTTGTTATCACGCAAACTCTACAGAAGATTTGAAACTATGGCTCTTTTTTGCCTTCCAAGCCCCACCGAGGATTCAAAGCTCTTACGATCACGCTCAGGATAGAGTTACTATGCTTGGTCACTTTGGTGCCATTCCACTTTCTTTTTAAAACTTTTTTTTTTAAAAAAAGAAGGTAATTTCAAGATCAAATACAATAAAAATGAAAAAAAAATTTAAATTTTTTTTTGCACCGTTTAAAAGATCTCAATGAGATCTATCAAATAAGATTCATATTGGTAGAAAAATTATTTGCATAAATACATGATTTTTGAGCTTGAAATTATCTTCATTTTCTAAAAGTTCTTTTTTTTCAAAACCGGAACGGAATCCTTCTCTACTCTTTATACTTTACGAGTAGCAGGAAAAAAGATTGAAACCAGACAAAAACAAAACTGAAGACAAAATGGTATAGCCTTTATGCATACCACAGGATGTATTTAAGACATACACTTAGAGGGGGCAACAAAAGTGACAGATAGACTTGCAAACATGAGAATTGAGCAAGAAGCTCTAAAGTCAATTGAAGTCAATTGTTACGACGCCAGACATTTTCTTGTCTTTCTTCTATTTCCCACATCGTCTCACCTGACGATTTAATCCCACTCCCGGGGACGGACACGAGATGAGTGGCTTTCGAGAGAGTTTACTCGTTTTTCCATTTTCTGGTGTACCAAAAAAAAGAATGGAAACAAAAACTGAAGCCCAATGGACCACACCCGATTAGGCCCAGTGCTCAGCCCAACCAGTACAGCTTAGTAGATTTACCGAAGCACGAGTTCGTGTCGTTCGTCAATTGTACGTGGGAGTCACTCCAGCCGCCAAAACCCTAAACCCTGCAATCCCCTCTCCCCTTCTTCTAGACCCTTCTCTCTCTCCCCCGCTCCTCACTTTATTTACTCTCTCTCTTCCCCCCTCCCCCAAGGCATCCTCTTCTCTTCCACATTCCCCTAAGATCATCACAAAACCCTCCCTCCCTCTCTCTCTCTCTCTCTCTCTCTCTCTCTCTCTCTCTAGATTACCCTGCCTTACCAACTTCAGCACCATCACCATGCATCGCTTCGCCGCTAATCTCGCTTCCAAAGCTCGGTGAGTAACAAATCACTTCATGTTACTTGAATCTGTCTCGTTCTTAAGTTAAACTAATCCCTCCCTGTATTGATTTTGCAGGATCGCTAGGAACGGTACTCAGCAGGTACGGTTTGAGTGTTCGTTTGTTAGGTGAATAAAGATTCGATCTTTCTTCTAGTTCATGGTGTTTAATGTTACTTCGTTTGTGTGTGTGTATAGATGGGTACTAGATTGGCTTGGAGCAGAAACTATGCTGCGAAAGACATTAAATTTGGAGTCGAAGCGCGGGCTTTGATGCTCAGGGGTGTTGAAGAGCTTGCCGATGCCGTCAAAGTAACAATGGGGCCGAAAGTGAGTGATCAGAAACTAGATTTTGTTACTGTTTGATTGCCCTTGTTGTAAGATGATTCATATGCTGAAAGTGAGTGATCGCTAAACTAGAGTGTGTTACTGTTTGATTGCAATTGTTGTAAGATGATTCATATGTGGTTCTGATCCTTCAATTTTTGCAAGTGAATGGGCTTGTGTAAGTTTTGCGCATAAAGTGGCTACTTAATTATTTGTGTATGATAGGGTATTGGCGTCCACCCTTGGACATATGCAAAATGGTCAACTCGACTCCCGACCACGGTGGCCGATTTTTAGGAATTGTCATATGTTAAGCCACATGTGACAAGAGTATGGTTAATGTGTCCGTGTCCAACTTCTCTATTTCAGGCTTTGGTGCACACTTGTAAATACAAAGCTGTATGCATGTAGCATGGGAGCCCCTATTTTCAGAGGGTTTGAAGTTGTATCATACAAGTTTACTCTATTTCATATGTTGTTTCTCGAAGTGGGGTCATTAGATTCATGCTTATTCTTATACTTGGCACCTTGATATTTGACATGGCTCTAGATTACTTTGCTTCTTACTTGGTGATGGCTTAAATTTTCTCCGACTTGATAGTCTTAACAGATCTAAGTTTACTGAACTCTGTAATCTTGTATGATGTGTTAGAATTTGGTTTCTCTCTCTCTCTCTCTCTCTCTCTCTCTCTCGATGATTGTAAATGATTGCAAGAAAGTTAAGTTGGTGCCTACCGTTTTTCGTAGTTTTGCCTTTATGTTGTATTGTGGTGGGCTTTGCAATATTCAACTTTGTGGCTTTTCAATCTCCAAGTCTAACAAATAGTATTAATTATTGACTGTTTGTGTTGGTGTTTTGGTGTTCGAAAGGGTCGGAATGTTGTTTTGGAGCAAAGTTATGGTGCCCCAAAAGTGACGAAAGACGGTGTTACTGTGGCAAAGAGCATTGAGTTCAAAGACAGAGTCAAGAATATTGGTGCAAGCCTTGTTAAGCAAGTTGCAAATGCTACGAATGATGTTGCTGGTGATGGTGAGGTTTCTTGCTTTATGATACATGTTGCTTTACGAGTATAATGTCCCATTGAATATAGGTCTCGTTATAGTATAGCTTGGAGTTCTCTACTTTGAATATGTTCTGGTGAGTACTAGATATGACCAACAGGGTAATATCTACTTAAAGATGACAAGAACGTGATCGAGCTTGGTTTACATATCTTCAGGTACCACCTGTGCTACAGTCCTAACCCGTGCCATATATGCTGAGGGATGTAAGTCAGTGGCGGCTGGAATGAATGCCATGGACCTTAGACGTGGGATCACAATGGCAGTAGATGCAGTGGTGACAAACTTGAAGAGCAGAGCACGGATGATCAGCACATCTGAAGAAATAGCGCAGGTTTGCTTTATGATGGATGGCTTCTGTGACTTGAGAATCGGATATTTAGTAATTACTTCATTACTGATGTAACTTTATTCCATATAGGTTGGCACAATATCAGCAAATGGAGAGAGAGAGATTGGGGAGCTTATTGCCAAGGCTATGGAGAAAGTTGGCAAAGAGGGCGTTATCACCATTTCTGTAAGTTGTCACTTCATTTATTCACCCAGTTTTCTTGTGTTACTGACATTCGATGTTTTAGTTCCTCTATTTGTTGCTTGACTATGGGCTGAGCATTCTGTTGAAGGGCTTTTAACTCTTTACAATCACATCATCTTTCTAGGTTTGAAAGTCAGTTTTTTCCCTTGCCGAAGTTTATTGCTCTATTGCTTCTTCATGTTGCTAATTTCATTATCTTGTTTCTTTTGACTGCCATGGCTTTGAAGTGAGCGATGCAGTTCAGAGCTATGTCGATCTGTCTGTTTGTCTATGTGTGTGTATCTTTGGCGGTGGGAGGACCAGAATATTTTTGTTCTTTGGCATGAAGGAGCTGTTATTACCCTTGTGCAAGAAAATGGTTTGTGTGAAGTTTCTGAATTAAATGGATTTGGTCTCTCTTTCTCAAATTGTTTCAGGATGGGAAAACATTGTACAATGAATTGGAAGTGGTTGAAGGAATGAAGCTGGATAGGGGCTATATATCTCCGTATTTCATTACCAACACGAAGAACCAAAAATGTGTATGGAGTTTCATTTCCTTTAAAGCAACTTTACCCTATTCGTATCCATGAATTCCCTTTGCGGAATACCAGTATTTGTTTTTGATATGTCATTGTGGTTACAGATCTTTACTGTTCTCAGTTCTTCTCTTTTCTATTTCATCTTGTCTTTTTTCCCCCTCTTCCTATCAGGAATTGGAAGATCCACTGATATTGATTCATGAGAAAAAGATCTCAAGCTTGAATGCTGTGGTGAAAGTATTGGAGTTGGCCCTGAAGGTAACAGTTGTTTTGGGATGCTACTGACAGAGTGTAAATGTGAGTTTGATCATGCAATAATCCCATGTCTTTCTCAGGAGCGAAGACCTTTGCTGATTGTTGCCGAAGATGTAGAAAGTGAAGCATTGGCAACTCTCATTCTAAACAAGCTTCGTGCTGGAATTAAGGTTTTTCTTTAAATTCTGTTAGCAATATGTTTTTTAAACCCTTTTATGGAAGCTATTTGTAGTTTTGATTGAATTGTGAACTTGGTAAAGGTTTGTGCTATTAAAGCTCCTGGATTTGGAGAAAACAGGAAGGCCAATCTGCAGGACCTTGCCACTCTTACAGGAGGAGAGGTACTTCTGCTTTATCATTGTTCATGTTGCACGACTGTGATTGCTTTAACTAGATTCTATTTTTCCATCTTATTCAGTACCTACTTACTCATTATTCAAGGACTGCTATTTGATGAAGTTCTTTGGTTGTTTTTAACAATTGTAGGTCATCACTGATGAGCTAGGTATGAACCTTGAGAATGTGGGACCAGCAACCTTTGGTACATGCAAAAAGGTTGGTCATGACAGTGTCAACAGTTTATAGATGTGTAGTGCTGTACTCCACTGTATGATTGCTGTTGTGGATAAGTAAAAGGTTGCACTTTTGGCTTTGTTATTGATTGCCCTGCTAGTTACTTCTGGTGTGGTTTTGTAGGTCACCATTTCGAAAGATGATACTGTTATTCTTGATGGCAATGGTGACAAGAAAGCCATCGAGGAAAGATGTGAACAGGTTTGTAAAAAGATGTGCACGTTTGGTTTGTTCTGTTGGAGTAAAATTCGTTCAGCCTTTTATTGCTTTTGTAGCTGATTTGACTTTTGGTCTATCATTGTGCTATAACAGCTGAGAACTTCAGTTGAATTAAGTACCTCTGATTATGACAAGGAGAAGCTACAAGAGAGACTTGCAAAGCTTTCTGGTGGCGTTGCGGTGCTGAAGGTAGTCTGCCTTTGAAGATTACATTTCCATTTGCATTCAAACTTCAACATACCTCCGACTCTTATCAAACAAAATAGGCTCACGAGAAGAACCTGTTTTATTCTTCTTATATATCCCATCGTATACATCATAATGTAACCCTATTTTCAAATCAGAAAGTACCCCATCTATTCTTAAGTGGGCCTGCACCTTTTAGGTTATCCGGAAGGAATGGAATGACTAATGTGATGTGAAACCTCCACAAATATAGAAATGGCCCAAGCCTATCTGTTCACAATTTTTCCCGAATCCGATTTTCTTATATGTTACATTTTTGGAAAGAAATGGAGTTGAAAATAAAGTTTGTTTGCCAGATTGGAGGGGCGAGTGAAACTGAGGTTGGTGAGAAGAAAGATAGAGTTACAGATGCTTTGAATGCAACAAAGGCAGCTGTGGAGGAGGGGATTGTACCTGGTAAGCGTGCCATTTAGTGAAAGTCTTTCCCCCTTCTAATGAGTTGGGGCTTTTCTTAAGCATGAGATAAGGCTTTCAAAGACTAAATTTGGAGCTTTATTGTTGCAGGTGGCGGTGTTGCTCTTCTTTATGCGTCAAAGGAGCTGGAAAAGCTGCATACTGCAAATTTTGATCAAAAGATTGGTGTTCAGATTATCCAGAATGCTCTAAAGGTTTCTTTTTCTCATCGATATGATTATTTGTTTTATGTACCTCCGTCAGTGTTTGGGATTTTGTTCGGTTCTTTTTCCAAAAAAGACCTGGTGCTTAGTGCTTTAGTTGAATTAACACCTGCAAAACCTTTTCGTCAACATGACGTTTATGCTGTAAAATATTGCATAGGTTTTAGTGGATAAGCAAATAAAATTGAAATTTGTTGTGTTTGAATTATAATTTTGAGCAGAATTTTGTCTCTTTTTGCCTTCTATTGCTATTAGTTTTGGCATGAAAATAACAGAATTCTGCTGTAGTTCTAACTTCTATCATTCTATGTTCACTAAGAATCCTTACCAACTGCACTTTTTTTGCGCGCATGTCACTGTTTATACTTTATTGTTTGCTTCCCAATAATAATTGATCACAGACTGCCAACTGTATCCAAGTTAATTTCTGTCAAGTCCCAGTCAATACTATAGTGAAATTTGTAGTTTTTAGGGGATCTGTGATTTTATTGTTCACATCTTCTTGGCTTGAGTGCGCTGTGTGCATGATTTCTAGAACTCATATCTGGACGTCACTTTTGGAAAGTGAATTATAAGCCTGAAAAGCACCAGGTCCTCAACATTTAAGTTTGTTTGTTGCAGGCACCAGTGTACACAATCGCATCAAATGCTGGAGTTGAGGGGGCAGTAGTTGTTGGTAAGCTATTGGAACAAGACAATCCTGACCTTGGATATGATGCTGCTAAAGGTATGTTATCTTTTTCTACAAACGTCTTCTCCATCTTTTTGCCATCTATTATATGAAAGAATTACTGGTATGTTAACGCCCTTGGTAACTTTTTTGCCTTTCCTCCCTCTCCTCTTGTTTGAGCAGGTGAATATGTGGACATGGTAAAGGCAGGAATTATTGATCCATTGAAGGTCATTAGAACAGCTTTGGTGGATGCTGCTAGGTAGTTTTCTGGGTTTTGATAACATTTTATTTGTCTTTTGCAAAACCTGGGTTTTTTTTTGGTCGTTTTCTTCTGTTTGTTCCTGCAATTTGCATGGTAAGTACTTACTGATCTTTTTGTTCTGCAGTATCTCCTCTTTGTTGACAACGACAGAGGCTGTTGTTGTCGAGCTTCCCAAGGATGAGAAAGAAGCCCCAGGGATGGGCGGAGGCATGGGTGGTGGCATGGATTATTGAGAGGAGTAAGCGGCAGTTGCATCAAGAACGCAGTCTCAATTTTTCGGAACATGTTATTTTTCGCAAGGAAAATTTTAAACTTTCTATGATTCAAGTTAGGTTAGAAATTGGGATAGTTACGATATTGAAGGGGAATTTTCTTCCCTCTCATAAAGGCAAGCACCGGTGTAATCATAAACAGATTTTTGAAGAGTAGGAAGTTTTTGCTCTCTTATTCCCCGACCGCCGTACCAATATTTTTGATAGGTACTAATAATTCGAAAGCGTCGTTACTCTCTCCTATCCTCCATACTCCTCCAAACTCAATTCCTCTATGGTAACCACCCCGAGCCCACTCTGGAAATCTGAACCTTTACTTTTGTAAATTACCAGTAGCTTGTACTTTGCTTACGGTAATTATGCTTTAAAAGTTGAGCCGTCAATTTTTATGAAAATCAAAGTGGTCTTCCCGTATCAACCGACATTCAATTAAGTTGATTTTTTGCATTGATGTTCTTTAGTATTTACTCCAATACACAAGGTACACAATTAACGGCTTTTAAAATATAAGTGTGGGGCCGAGATGGGATCTACAAAGGAGAGTTTGAATTACAGCCTCTTGTCGCCCTATTTTACTTTCTTTGCTTATCTGATCAATGAATGTTTCGTTTCCTCTAAGAATTCGACATGTATGTCATATGGGGTCCTCTCTAGTAGGATTGCAAACGAACCGAGCGGCTCGTAACTCGGTTCGTTAGTGGCTCGTTCAAGCTCGGCTTGAAAGTTATATGAGCGAGTTCGAGCCGATTTTTTCAACTCGTTTTGTAAATGAGCCGAGCCAGTGGCGTAGCCAGAAATTAATGATAGTGGGGGCAGATTTTTAAACATACTTCAACAAAAAAAAAAAAATCATAATTGGCAACACCAAAATAATAAAAGAATGCTTGTGCTAAAATTAATTTTAAAAAAAAGCTAACACATTTACTAAGGAATGTAGTAATTTCATAAACTATCAAAACAAATCAATTGTTTGAATTGTCTCAATGGACCAAGTCTAATAGCAGTTAGATACACAATAACTAAAATGTTAATATTCAGTAATTTTGATCCAATCAGAAAAATTGTGCTATTCTTTTCAAATTTTATATATGCTTAAACCTCTATTTCGTCACGCGTTGTGAGTTCTATTAATAAAGACAAGATTATTTTTAAAATTGTGAATAATTAATGAAGTATAATGCATATAACCCATAATTTAGCCACTTACAAATTTGGACATTATGTATTGAGGAGTTTCAAATTGTGAGTGGTGACTCTCTTTTTATTCATTAAACATCTCACTTCGCAAGTGTAGAGGAATAGTTGTAATATTGGAAACAAAAAGTTGAGAATGAAATATATACAAAATGTATTAAAGTGATTAAACAAAGAAAAATTTAAGAACCAATTACAAAAAAAAAATACAAAATCTGGAAAAAAAAAGGAGTATTCAGTGGGGGCGCGTGCCCCCGCTCGTTCTCAAGTGGCTCCGCCATTGAGCCGAGCTCGAGCTAGGATAAGCTCGGCTCGAGTCAGCTCGTGAGTTGGGGTATATATACTTAAGGATTTTTGTTGTTATTTCATAATTTGTTCTTTCCATTTTCTCTTTCCAGTCAACCAAGGAAGACGAGCACACGCACATCAGTACACCTCCTCTCTGTAGAAAAATGAAAGATATATACTTTCACAATCAAATTTTTTTTGGTTGTATTAGGCCTATGCGAGGATATATATACATTTTTTGTTGGTCCGTTGAGGCTCGTAAACAAGCTCAAGCTCGAGTCAAGCCAAGGCTCGCTCGGCTCGAGCTCAGATTCGTTAAGTTTTCATTGAGCTCGAGCTTGAGCTTGGGTTCGTTAAAAACTTAATAAACAAGCTTGAACACTGTAAAACTCGGCTCAACTCGTTTGCAGCCCTACTCTCTAGGTCTCCAAAGGAAGTGTGGAGGATATTGTTCAGTGCAATTGTGGCCTTTTTTTTGGATTCACTTTGATGTCAAAATTGTTCTTAGTTTAGAACTTATGGCGATGGTTAAGCATGCCAAAAGTCATATATATAGAGTCCTTTTCTTATAAGAACTACTTTATTTTAATAAAATACGGACCTTCCTTTTCCGATTTAATTTCGATGATCCGAACCGCTCAATGTGTTCAGAACGTAGATTTTAAGGGTACTCGCGAGAAATCAGCAAAAAAAAAAATACCAGGAAGGGCTTTATCCGAGCAGTGTTTGTTTATTTTTTATCTAACAGTTTGAATAAAAACTGCTCAAATCAAGCCCTTTCCGGTCATTTTTTTTTCGATTTCTCATTGGTACCCTTAAAATCACGTTTTGAACACATTGAGTGGCTCGGATCATCTAAATCCGATCGGGAAAGCTGAGAAATGGGAGGTCCGCATATAAGGTCCTCATTTTAAGGTCCTTACCTGAAAAAACAAACAAAAACTACTCGGATGAAGCCCGGTTTTTTTTTTTTTGGTTGATTTCTCTTGGGTACCCTTAAAATCACATTCTGAACACATTAAGCGGCTCGAATCATCGAAATTCGATTGAAAAGGGGAGGTCCGCATTTTATTAAAATAAGGTAGTCCTTATAAGAAGGGTACTCTATATGTATATCTATCTAATAAAACACAAGGGTGTAGGGACCACACAAATACAAGTTGAAAGAAGGGTTAAGATTCATTTGATCCAAGGGCTGATGTGTACTCTCTAACTCTTTTAAAAAAACACTCACACTCTTACAAATATATTACAAAAATATCATCGTTTCTTTTTACCCACTGCTCGGCTTTTTGCGTTGGCATAAAAAACAAAAATATATTTCCAAATTACTCGTGCCTACGGCACTACTGGGGTTATTAACTGATACCGGATGAACATGATTCGTAGCATTATTGACATCCTTGACGAACGATTCTGATTATCTCAAGTTTGTCGGGGACAAAGTCCACGGAAATGGACTGAACAAGAGACTGCGTAGTCTTTTGGGAAAATAGGAAGGGATCCTATTCCAAAGGAGAAAAGTACTGAAAAAAAAGAAGAGCAATTGCAAAAAGTTTCCCTTTTTTTGCTCTCCTTTATTCGGCCCAACTATCCTCTTAACCCGAACGAAGTGGACAGCCAAAAGGGCCATGATTTCAGGTACAGGAGACTTATGATCCGAAAAAAAAAAGAAAGAAAGAAAGAAAAAGGGTATATTAGGAAAATTAATTTTTGCACCCTGCTTTTTTCTTCTTTATACTATGTACACGAACTTTCGTTTGTATTTGATGCGAATAACAATATTGCTATTTGTGTGTGAAAGAGTGAATTTATAAAAAAGTAAATTCACATAAATACGGACAATAAATGGAGTATCAATGTTAAAAAAAAAATATGCTAAACTCATTGGTCAAGCGAGCCAACTTAAAAATGACAACTCAGCCTCCAGTTGATGTCGTCATCCAATACTAATTCAACTTATAAACAATACAACTAGCTAGTACTTGAAGTTTGTTATTCTTCTTATGCTACTATATCCGATTTGATCTTATATATTTAATTCACATTGCTCATGCTAGTTACTAGTTTAATGCAAAATTTGTCATTTTCAACTATTCATTCCTTTCTACTTTTAGGCATTACGAGGTTGAAAGCCTAATTAAGCATAGTTTGGTGGTCTACCATGCATTAGTGAAGATAGTCAATTTACTCTACTATATATGCCCTTTTTCACTACGATAATTCTCTAGAGTTGATGTTGTTTGATGAATGAGAACATGTGATGTCATGTGGTGTTATGGACGAGGATGTCCAAGTTAGGGGATAACAGAAAATCATCTTTCGGACTTGCTTTGTTGCGATTCCAGAAGTCTATGTACGTTCGAACCCAAATCCACTCTCGAGTCAATAAGGCCATCCAAACTGTTGTTCTACGCGCGTTACAGACAATAGTAACTGCGAGTATATTGAACCCGATTGTGCAGTATGGAATGACGACTATGACGTGGTGGCAACAAGTACATTCGAGTTTTCCTCATCCTAAAACATCACAATCTCTGGCATGCTTATCTATGTTCCCCATTTATAGATTCCAGTAATGCCTAATTTGGGGTGCACTACTGGGGAGTAGGTGGTGCGCGATTTGAGCATGGACGGCTAAAATTCGAATCTTAGTTTCGATCATATTAGTTTTAATCTGAATCGTCCATTGCTGCGATGGACGAGCCGGATTGGGCCCAACTCCCCAGTAATGCGCGGCTGCAGTACTACAAAGTACAAACTACAAAGACCACTGTTTCCTCGACATTAACCTAACCAACTGCAATTTTGACCCTACATTTTTCCTTGATGGGCAGGTGGACCGCACCAGCTTGCTCCAATTATTGACTCAAAAATATTCTTCAATTTCCACAACTGGAACTGGGAGTGGGGATCTCTGAGGATCAGGTGACCATAACTTCTGATCAACCTTTTTTTCTGTTGCCTTTTTAATCTACTTTTGGTTCTTCAGTACTATACATAATTTCCTGATTGAATTTATAGTGTACTTAGTTCATGATGAGCTAATGAGGGAGACAGAAATGGCATGCGTGCATCCATTAAAGAATACAGCATAGGAGAAAATTTTCATTGTCGAGTGGGTACTACGTCACGTCATCCGGTTGACGTGGTGTCTGAGCGGGCAAAAGTGTATTAGACGGTTCAGATTGAAACACTTTCTCTCCTCTCACCCCCCACTCTCTCTCCTCTTTTTCTCTCCAAATCTGAGCCGTCCAAAACCGAAATGAACGACGTATATGCAGCGAGCAGATACCACGTAATACCCATTCGGCACTGAAAGTTTCTTGCAGCATAGGCATGGGAAGGTCACACAAATTACGGCCTATCCCCCAAGGGATTGGCGTGGTGGTCGGGCTGCCTAAGACTTAGAAATTTACTCCCTTCTAAGGTATTATGTTCGATTATCTTTACCAGCAACTCTTGAAAGCACCTCACTTCATGTGTAAGACTATATACGTGGCTGTGAGAGGAATTAACTTTAGGTAACGGTTTAAAAACCAAGTTGCTCGAGGCTCGGCTTGACTCGTTTAGTAATCGAACCGAACTCGACACTCTAAAGCCCATTTGCACCTTTAGCTATAGAGATGAGTCTGAGAAGTGTGTAAGCTGGCCTCAATTATCTTGTTTTTTCAAAAAAAAAAACCATGACAGCCTAACCAAATGACCTTTAATGAGTAGCTAGTATTCCCTTTTAATTTCTTTTAATAATTGAGTGTTTGGTTCAATTTACATGCACCTGCTAAACCTTTAGTTGACGAGTACGACAAATTTTCAATGGCCCAGAAAGATTTGTTTTTGCTAGTGGTAGAATTGAACTTGCTAGCTCAGGATTTAGTACAGTAGTAGGAGTATTATTTATTTAACACTGGCCGCATGTTGTCTTTTGTACTTCAGCATCTTTACTTACTTAACAAGGCAAATGGTAATTTATTGAGAACTGTAAAAAGTAATCTCACTTTCTTGAGAAGTTTTTCAGTGGCAGGTGGGCATGGCCATGTGGTGTCAAGCACGATTTCCGTCGTTTAAATATGTTTTGGATGGTTCAGATTTATTTAGATAATTTTTTTGTGTAAAATTATCAAAACACCCCTTTAAGCCCAAACATATCTTAATCGTCCAAAACACGTTTAGACGGCTGAAATGCATGCTCGGTACCATGTGGCCCGTGCCCACCCTGCACTGAAAAATTTCTCCACTTTCTTACACTCGATTAAAAATTACAGGTACAAGACAAGCAATTCACATTCACATGTACAACTAGTTTTCTATCTCTATTTCAAGTAATCCCCTTTCGCAATTCGCACACCATTAGACAATTTTTTTTTCCCTCCCCACGGTCGATATGTTCGGACTAGCTTACTGCACATTAACTAATTTTCTCTCCGGTCTTGTCAAAGGCATGTTATGTACGCCAGAACTCGAATTGATTTACAAAAAATCACTTTCTTGCCATCTAACCTTAAGAATCGAGCGCTGATCAATTTTATAGGGAGCAAACCCACTAACTAAATGGACTAACCTTTCAGTTATAATATAGACAAACTTAAAATTGTCAATTTAGACACAAGTTAAAACAAGAGGAGTGATTTTCACACTCCTTTTGATATCCATATTCTCGACGAGTTCTACACTCCTTCTGTTTTTTTAGGGTCGATAATGCATGTATTTTATTTTTTTTTGTTTTTTTGTTAAAAGACCAAAACGAAAGCGTGAATATAAGAGAAATAGAGTGGAAATCATTTCCCTAAAACAATCTACCATATACCAAACCACTACATTCCTTATTATAGAAAAATTTATTTACGGACTTTTCTGTGTATTCGTATTCACAAAGCTAAATCGTGTGCGTCCAAAGTGTATTGGACGATCCAAGTTGTAAAAAAACTATTCGCGCGAGAAGTTAAACATTCCAACGAATAGTTTTTTTTTTAAATTCAAACCGTCTAACATCAAAACAGACGACTGTGATTGTTCACGAAGCCTCTGTGAAAAAATTTCTCCCTCCTTAACCCTGTCTTTACTTAAATACTTGTCGTACGTGCCAAACTCGTCTGAACGTACCGTGTCTGTGATTAGGAGCAGGGTTCCAATAAAAATGGCGGTGTGGCCACTGTGTTTGTGTACTTTGATGAGATTTAGTTGGAACTGTAACTCGGGACAAATAAAATTTATTCCGAAAGAATTTCGAAGAGAACAATTAGTGATTGAGATTCATTTTAATGTATGTGATTCAAACATTAAAATGATTCTCAACTATTAATTACATTTTTCAAAATAATTAAGAAATAAATTTTCTTTGTAGCTAACATTTCTCGCCACATTTGCATATGCTACGTACCTACAATTTCCATTTCGTCTTTTTGCTGTAACATCCTCCTCATTCACACTCCAGCACTCCAGTCCAGAGAGAGAGAGAGAGAGAGAGAGAGAGAGAGAGAGATATGACCTTATCCTACCACGAAAGACAAACGACGAGCAAATACAAAAACCTCAACCGCAATTCCTCATAAACAAATTTCCATTTCCCATCATCTCCTGTCAACAGTATCACAGACGAGCGAGACTCGACTTTATTACCAGAGAGAGAGAGAGAGAGAGAGAGAGAGAGAGAGAACAACAGTAGCAGAAAGAGGAGAAGCAGCAGCAGCTCTAGCTCCCATTTTTGGAATTAAAGCTATAAAATCACAGGCTTGATCACCTGAAATTCATAGTCGTGTAAGCTTGAGCCCTAAAAAACGTCTTTTTATTGTGATTGAAAAATTGTGTGGAACAGATTTTATAGTTCATTGAGTTTTTTCTTTTGGTAAGTTAAGGTTGGAAAATAAATTTTGGAACATTTCTCGATTTGTGCATGTTGTGTTATCCTTGCAAGGAGGCCATACTAATCTTCTCCGTATCGTTTCAATTTTATCATCGAAGCGAATGTCCCCACCGGGGCGTCCTCGAGTTATATTGAAAAGTAGATATTCCTTTCTCTATTGCAGCTAGACAATGAATTACTGCGTTCCAGATTTCGACATGGACGAAGAGTACTCCATCCCGATTTCAACTTCAACCAGGCCAAAGAAATTGCCAGTGTAAACCACCTAGCTTTCCACTCTTCTCTTCTCTTCCCCTCCACCCACGCACGCACGCACTCTTTCATTTCTATCTACAGACTTTTGTGTTTCTCGTGAACAGAATTGATCAGGATGAGATCATGGAGCTACTTTGGGAAAACGGTCAAATAGTTATGCAAAGCCAAAGCCAAAGATCTTTCCCCAAGAGGCCTCTAATCGAAAACGGCGCCGTTACATCACTCGACCGGAGAGAGATCCGATCATCGCACCCTATCGAATCAGGATTAAATAAAAATCAGCTCTTTATGCAAGAGGATGAGATGGCTTTCTGGTTACACCACTACCCTCCCATCGAGGATGCTGACTTGTATTCCGACGTGATCGATCCTGCTCCCCCTCGCACCGCCCCAAATCAAGACGTGCGAATCCCGCCGCCTTCTACGGCGGCGCCGATGTCTCAGCCGAGGCGTAGCGATGCGGAGGAATCGGAGGCGGTTCAGAGTTCCGTTCACTGCTCGAGGGCTAAGGCGAGGGCGGTAGAGCAAGGGCCGTCGGGTTCGAACAAGGCGGTGAGGGAGTCGACGGTGGTGGACTCGTGCGAGACTCCGCGTGCGGCGCCGGAATCTGTGGCTTCGCGTGTCGCCGGGAGTACGGTCGAAGTCTCCGGAGGAGTCGCGAGTTTGTGTGTGGCTGCTGAAGGTGGAGGCAGAGATACGGGGACGTACGAGCTGACGTCGCCTTCCGGCGACAGTGCGAGCTTGGAACCGGTGCAGAAGCCTCCAGTGACGGCGGGGGACCAGAAGCGGAAGGGACGGGAAGCCGACGACGACATTGAGTCTCCGGGTGAGGTGAGTAAAATTGTTTGTTCCGTTCTATCGTGCGCGGGTGTTATTTTTTACGTCGTCTATTGGTACATGTTAGCACCCCTTCTTTTTGCCGTACACGTGGCATTGGATGGCGACTGTTGTAATTGTTGTTATCGTGCCACGTGTATGAATGCTTGCCACATGTAACATGTTCCGACCTAGATAAGTGCATCTTTATTGGAGTATGGACCAGTGGCCGACCTTAGCGGTTACCTCCCCGTCTCAATTTCTTCCGCTCATTTTGACTTTTACGTAATTTAACAAAAAATCATAATTGTATTGACTGTGTGTCAGTTTTATCATTTTACTCTTTTATAACTTATGACTTTTTGTCATGTTATTAATTTGCTCTACTTTCTTTTCAAATCAAATTTAAAATTTAAATTTGAGAGGGAGAAATGAGGGGTAATATAGTAATATGGACATCCATAATGGAAAGTTTTGAAACAAGCACATTATTTTGGGACATTCTAAAAAGAAATAAGGGTATGACAAAGTGGAACAGAGGGAGTACTGCATATGGAGTTTGAGTAGGTGAGAAATTTTGGGTGCCGTGTAGTACCCGTAAGCGAGTCGGACCGTCTAAACACTGTGGTCCACATTTTAGAGAGGGAAAAAAGGGGAGAGGGAGGGAATAAATCTGGACCGTTCGATCACTGCTTGGACGGTCTGGATTGCCGACAGGTACTGCCACGTAATACTTACGTGGCACGCAAAAACTTCTTGGAGTACGGAGTACCAACCCCAAATCTATGGAGTAATTATTCAGGGTTTTTGTGGCGGGTCTGGCTCCTCTCCAATCATTGGAGAAAACAATCTGATTCCGGCGATCCCACTTCAATGGTTGTTGTTCGAGACTGTTCATGTGTTAATGCTCGTTGAGAATGTCAAGTATACCAAAACCGTTCTGGATTTGGGGTTGGGGTTGGTACATCCATAATTATTCAGTAATTTTGTGGCAGTGTCACATGATTTCCCAATACCTGGTTTCCCAATACCGTTCTGAATTTGGGGTCAGTATTCCATACCCCACCACTTTTAACGCACATCCTAACTTGCCTATAGAAGATGCTGGCTGTAAAATGCTTCCTGTTTGATATTGGCCAAGACTCGAACTCCATACTTGAATTGAGAATATCATTTAACAATCGAAGGAATTCTTTTGGTCAACTGTCATTTTCCACTGCATCCATCTGTTTGAACTGCCACTCTGAATGATATCTGTGCATTTTACAAGTCTTGGTTGATTCGAGGTGTTAGTGTTGACAAGCATGATTCCATAATTAATCAAGTAGCCTCTCCTATAAGGGATGCGAATAAATATTGATTTGAGAGAGTGGTTTGAACCTGGGAAAACAATGGACATTAATCTTTGGGGAGGGGTAATCATGTTGCCTTCTCGTTGATGGTAGGCAGTGTTTGATCTGTGGTGTTATAAATTGGAGAAGGCACTAGGCATAAACTGCCACAAAGAAGAGAAATCTCAACTAGAAGCTTACGAAAAAATAGTGTCACGCTGAAGTACCTTTTCCCCCTTGAGAATAAATGCTTGCCCGTTAACACGACTAACTATTCATTATCTATTTGTTTTTTGAATATCATTCATTGTGCTGCTTATCTTTTGAGTTGTCATATCCAGTACCTTCTTTGTGTCCTCTTAATCTGATTTGGCTCATTCTGAAGTTCCGTTGCTCTTCTACCACTGCAGGATGTGGAGTTTGAGTCTCCTGATGCAAAGAAACAAATTCGCGGATCAACACCTGCAAAAAAGTCTCGTGCTACTGAGGTCCACAATCTCTCAGAGAGGGTATGCTTGTATACAGATGTGGTTGCCGCCATTCTGTTTCTATGTGGTTCTTTCTTCCTGATGGGTCTAATGTTGAATGTGATGCAGAGGCGTCGAGATAGGATAAATGAAAAAATGAGGGCTTTACAGGAACTCATACCTCGTTGCAACAAGGTTGTCATATTACATCTTATTGAATCCAAGTGACGCTTATAATTATGGCGGGACTAATTCCTTAGTTAGAGGCACCTTGACTATTTCTGACATTGTTTCCACATGCAAATGGCAGTCAGACAAAGCTTCTATGTTGGATGAGGCTATTGAGTACTTGAAATCACTCCAACTGCAAGTGCAGGTATTTGCTACATTTTGTTCTTATCTGTGTCATGATTCAATACTACTTTTTACTTGCTCCTCTACAATTTAAATCTTAAAGAAGGCTGGTACAAAAACTATATTGTTGATTCGATGGTGGCAGTATCTACTCACACAAGGTAGGCAGAGATACACTCGTCTTCGATGGTTTTTTACATGTTCAGGTGCTCTCATTCTTCAAATAGAACAGAAAGTCAGAAATGAATAAACTAATTTTAATCAGCTTAATGTACATTGAAGTTTCCATAAGTAACCAGCTTTCCTCTGGTAACCAGCTTCTCTGTTGATTGAACCATTACAATTTGTGCAGTCACGAGATACTCCTCTGGGTCAAATGCAAGATTGAAATGTTAAGTTATACCGTTTGTTTTGATATCGTATTTCAAATTGGCAACCTTATATTCAGGTGGTGATTTAACTGGCCCAAAAAGCACCTACCTACGATTCAAGTCCCAGAGCTGTATTTTGGTTGGTAGAGAAACAATATTTTTCTACAACATCATTAGGACAATGCCAAGTCCATTTTTTGACTATAAATCGTTGGTTATATCATGAATACGTATGTACAATATACTACGAATGTATATACTGCGTAAATGAGCCAGGAGTGTGCATCATGTGTGCCAGGGGGAAGTGTTCGGAGGTTTCCTAGGAAAATGACTTTTAGCTGCCCACAGGACTCATCTGGAATCATGTGACTGGCTATTTGAGAAAGCTTTTGTTTGCAATGTAGTGTGTAGATCAGTCGCATTCTACTAGTAGACTCCCTTCCAGGTTATATTGGAATTCGTACATGCATATTGGCAAGCATTTTTGGATTTCATGCTTGTATTTGTGCATTTGCATTTCTAACTCTGGTCTAATAGGATTGTTGCACGCCTCCTACCCCATTATATTGAAATAGTAAACTTTTCAGCTCATATTAATTATGAAGAAACCTAGTTTGTCATCAATTTTTGCAGATGATGTCCATGGGTTGCAGCATGGTTCCCATGATGTTTCCCGGCTTTCAGCAATACGTGCCGCCAATGGGTATGGCAATGGGGATGGGAATGGGAATGGGAATGGAGATGGGCATGAGCCGACCGATGTTGCCGTTTCCATCTGTTTTGGCCGGTTCAGCCTTGCCCACCCCTGCTGCAGCAGCTCTTATGGGTCCCAAGTTCCCTGTGCCTGCGTTTCACATGCCTTCTGTTCCTTTACCCAGTCCATCTAACCAGTCAGATCCCGTTCTAAAGTCACTCAGTCCCCAGAATCGTAACCAGCCACAAATGATGAACTTTCCTGGTCCTTATCATCAATATCTTGGCCTCCACAACACACAACTGCCACTGCCCCAGGTTCGTTTGAAATCAACTTTCCTGTCAAGTGTCAATTGGAACTGGAATATGCTGATACCAGATCTAAAGTTCAACCTTTCAAAGGAAAATTTCTTATGTTATTCCCAGTTGTTGCCAAGGCTATTAAATTCATAGTGCAGCTTCATTACAGTTGTACTACTTATTATCTTTTTTGCATTTACGTTGTCCGATCCTGGAGAATTTCTACT
Source organism: Rhododendron mucronatum var. ripense (assembly GCA_019656295.1). Lineage (NCBI taxonomy): Eukaryota > Viridiplantae > Streptophyta > Magnoliopsida > Ericales > Ericaceae > Rhododendron > Rhododendron mucronatum. The sequence goes on along the minus strand of BPLT01000069.1, from coordinate 2,451,439 downwards.
ATGGTTGGTTAGATGGTAGCACTATTTAGGAAAAAAACTTTGACTTTGCCAGCCTGATTGAAAGTCCAACCTCACTTTGCATTTGGAACATCACCGACAACCTAAAATTTTTATCAACTGACTTTGTTGTATAATGTTCTACAGAATCAAGCAATGATGCAGCCAAGTACCACTAAGCCGAGTACCAGCAGGGAGGTTGAGAATCACAAGAACCTCCAACTTGGTATGTTGGTAACCTGTGTTCTGTTTGATAGAACATTGATTACATATGCAAGTCGCATATTGTTGGCTACTGGAAAATTCTCTCTCTCTCTCTCTCTCTCTCTCTCTCTCTCTCCACAGTTATAATTTGGAGCCCGGTTTTGAAAATAGGATGTTAAATGAAGGACAATGGCACAAGCCGGGTTACCCATTTCAGGACTTGTTTTGAATGTCTTCAACTTGTATGGATATTGCCTGAAAAGCAACGTATTTAGTTTATATAATTAGGATCCCTGCACAGCCAAAGAGTCCCAAGGTTCTACATCCCGTGCAATCGTTTGTTTTACAAACTTCTAAGTACTAACTTAGAACAGAGTAATAATCTTGAAATTATTTTCCCATTGCAGGGTGATTCACGAGCAGATGGATTGTGAAAGGCTGTTGCCTGCGGAGTTTTGTACTACTAAGAGAGAGAAAAACACCAACAGTACTAGTACAGTCTATACTGGCTGTATAACATGGCTAGTGCGTATTTATTTAAATTTTTATTTACCTTTTTCCAGTTGTATATATTTTTTGATCCATGTTGGGTACAATTCAAAGGGGAGAATTACGGTCCCAAAGCCTGGAAGAGCTGTTGCGGATCGCTAAAGCATGGTGGAATGGTATAAGGATTGAGTTTGAAAAATGAGTCTGTTTAGAAGTCGTCTTTCCGTCAACTGGTGGAATTAGTGCAAGAAATCTGCTGACCTTGAAATTCAGACAGAAAAACCCACTGATTATGTTCAACCCAGGGCACAAAATAGTTACCACCTCTCTCTCCCACTCTCCCCTGTATCCTGTGGCAGTGGAATTCAGGGACAAGAGGGGCGATCTTGACAGCGAAATCAATAATCTGCAGCCTTGTGGGCAAAAGTTTACAAATGATGGATGACATAAGGAAAATGAGAAGAAATAGGTTCTTACACACTTTTCCTCCTTTATCATAATCCATTCTGCTGATGATTTTTGTAAGGAAGAGATCCAAAAGAACAGTGGACAACGACTTATTTCGGATCCCTTATATTTTTCCTCCCCAAATCCATAAACGATCCATCAACATGACTTTTTTTCATTCTACATGTTGTCTATTGGTTTCGGAACATGAGAGGGGGCAATGCATATTGCGTAATGGAGCTATCGCAACACCCCGCTCAGCAGTTCGAACAACACAGATATAGTCATGTTCCCGTCCCCGTACATTCCTGTTCTCTCATGAACGAAACAGATATAGTCATGTCCTAACCTGAAGATATCTCACATGGCATTACGCAAGGGCATGGAAGAAACATATAACTGAAGGCATCTGCCGTAAGCTGAACATAGCTTGAACAATCGTAAGATGTTTGCCGTTTTTTTCCTACATTTCAAACAAATAAGCCCAAGCTCCCCAAAGACGATACCATATAAGCTCAACATAGAAACTAGGCATTCGGCGGGGCATTACAGAGAATGTGATTTACCAAGGGCATTACAGAGAATGTGATTTACCAACATTCCGACCTTGCGCTTTTTACATAATTTGGGTCTTTAACCAAACATTCATGGCAAAATTCCGATCAACATCCAACATGAAGGACCACCACGCACAACCGGGCTTGGGAAAGTGGCATTTGGCCAGAAAGGCAGCAAAAGCCCGACTTTACACAGCTGCTTTAAAAAGCAATGGAGGTTCTTGCATTGTACTCATCAAGCTACAACAGCTCACTGATGTGGACTAATGGTGGATAAAATCTGAGGAAAAGAAGCAATGCTAACAGCTCAAATGATCCTTGTCTAGTTCGACTAAAATCAAATAGTTCAAAGGTGAAAACATGGTGGGCACACAGAAAATTTGAGAACTATAGGCAATAACAAGTGATACCTTGTCGGTAAATACCCGGAATACGTCAAGTTCCATGGCTTTGTTGAGTTCCTGAAAACATTAACACAACCTATTTGATTTTCTTCAATAATCTACGCTTATTCGGCACAAAGTAATCTCTCCTGTGATAAGTTCCCCACAGAGAGAGAGAAATAACACTTACATTCTCGGCATCTGGGGAGCAATCAATGTTGCAAATTAGTTTTTGAAGCTCTTCATCCTTTAAAGCATCACAAATCTCACTAGAAGAAGCTGCGTGGAAAAAAAATGAGTTCTCTTTTGGTTTTTGGAGGTTCTCACACCGATGGAGCTACTGCACTAAACCTTTTTCTCCTTCCAAGATAGAAAACTTAAGACGGATCCATCAGATCCTCAACCATACTAACTATCTTAAGTTCCAATCAGTTGTGCCCAAAATGCATAAGGATCATGTTCGAACACATCAAGTAATAGACATATACTTTATCAAACTGTTCATCTAACGACTGATCCATGTGACAAAGCTAAAGGTATATACAACGAACAGGATAGGACATCCAATTAAAACGGAAAGCATATCTGTTGAGATATGATCTCTGATACATCCAAGCACAATCATACATATCAAGTCCGGTAAAATACATAGATATATAGAATAATCTTCCAGACGTGTTCATGTGATGTGAAACTTCTTAAATTAGTTCAAAGGACTGAAAGGAGGAGCAAAGCACTACTACAGAGGCACAGAGCATCTCAATCTGCAGTTAGGATTGTCAATCTTGCAAAACATGGTCCTTCCTTATGGGTCAGATATTTCCGGTTTCCAGTATACAGAAACTCAAGCAAGTTTCTTCTGGTCGCAGAGACGATTGGTCACGATATCAATATTACTGTAGCTGTAAACGTTTCATAGGTGCCAGGGAGAAAGGTTTCTGGTTTTGACAGACACTCGCACTGAACATGGAAATTATGATTCACTATCACACACGAACAGAACTGCAACTAGCATAAGAAATACCAACATGCATAACCACCATTATAGTTCAAAAAAGTACCTATAGACTGCAATTGCAATTGTTGCAGCACCTCACCCGGATCATCAACATGGTATGGTCTTTCAGCATGTACTACCACACCTGAAGCTGACATACAGAAGATGAAGAACAAGAACGTAAAAGATTTTATAAACATTTCCAAAAATTGATGTCAAATAGCTACAGAGGAGGGCATGGGGACCTGATCTCCAAAGAGTCACTAAGTGTACTAACTGAATTCTTAGCTCAACTCTTTCTAGTTTTAAATCAGTAAGATTGTATCAAAACATGGTGAATTTCTTATTACATTCTCCCAGAAGGTCCAAATTGCGGCAAAATAGTCAAAGTTTGATGCTTCATCACGAGCCAATTTTTCAAAAGTCGAGAAAATCAAACATTCATACACAATATGGATGCAAACTTGATCCAAGTTCCACTAGAACCCCCTACATAATTATGCTACTATTATCCCCTTATAATTTACAGAAAATGCTATTATGAGAGCATAATTCATATGCTGAAGATTCATCTGCTATTTACAACGCTGCCCGTATATAGATACAGAGTAGTGAGAAATACTTACTCAATTTAACTTCAGCAGCAGAGGATTCTGGCTTAACGCATGGAACTTCTGCAAAATCCAAAAAAAAAAAAAACACCAACATTAGTTTCCTCGGTTATATTAAATAAAGGGGGCTTTGTAATCATTCCAGTTAGAGAAAGAAGAGCTATTTTACCTTTGTGTTTCTTGAAACAGACCAATGAACAACTGCGAGTGCAAAAAGAAATCAGTTTTTATATTTACAGAGTTGACATGAAACCCTAGGGATCGAGAGAGAGAGAGAGAGAGAGAGAGAGAGAGAGAGAGAGAGAGAGAGAGAAGAGAGTGTTGGGGGTGCATACTAGGGTATGAGACAGTTGGGACACTTGTACTTGGATTCTGCTTCGCCGCACACTCCACACTTCTTTCTTGGTCCCATCTCTCTCTCTCTCTCTCTCCACAGGAAGCTCCGCCTCCTCTCCTGGTTTGAGGTCTTCTAATGGAACGATAGACAACACAGCAACGCGCGCGCGCGCACAGATTCACATGAGTCTCAAGTCGTGAAAGTTTCGGTCTGTCTCTGTCTCAGTTGGGACTTCCCCACACGGGACGCAGAGTTCGAACCCTGTCGTGCGTGTTTGGAATTTAAAAATTAGAACCACGGATAATTTCTAAAATTTATTATGAAGTGTGAATTAACTTACTAACTTACTGCTAATCTCTATTAATGTACATAATATTGGAAAAAAACAAGTTTCGGACTTCGGTCGAGCCAATAGACTCTATCCTAATTGACATCTTCAAGTCCTCTTCAGGTGGGAGATGGGGTTCAAGACCTCTCCGTGGACTAACCTATCAATTCCCGCTAATATATACTTTTGGGGGAAGAAAAAAGTTTCTGTCGAAGCCTCTGGGTTCGATTTGGGTTCAGAGTCCAATGGAATTTCTTCAGCACAAGGGGAAGTGGGCCTTTGTATTTGGGCTTTTGCCCAGTATGAGGCAGGCCAACACACGGTCAGAATTAAATTCTCAAGAAAATAGAACTTTTTTCTGGGTAAACAAGAAAAGAGATTCTTCGAACAAAAATGAATTTTTTTTACTGATCTGACTACCCCAATCATTTTTGGGAAAATGACGGCCAATGACGTGTTTTGATAATTAATACCCGCCAAGGACATTTTTAGCATTAACAAATGTCCTAACTTGTCATTGTCGGGTATTAATTATCAAAACATATCATGGACTGTCATTATCCCACTTATTACGGAGTATTAGTTGGTTGAAGAAATAAAATACGGAGTAAAATGTTTCCTCTATAACTCAGTATCTTAGGGTGTTCGGACTTATCTTATGCGTACCTCAACTAGATCTCTGGAATCAATCCCATTGTCCACTAATACCGGGAAAAAAAAATTACATCGTAAACTCTTCGCAATCTTTTACTGAAACACTGGATCCTAACCAGGGCCGGCCGGGGGTAAGCCCCGCAAACCGGCCGGCTCGGGCAACCACCCGGAAGGGGCAACCAAAAAAAATAAAATTGTATGCATGCAAAAAAATTAGAAATCCAACAAAAAATATATTTAGGGGCAAGGAAGGGGAAGGTTAGATTTGGGCAACCCGATTATCAAGGCCGGCACTAATCCTAACATCGACCCATTCTCCCTTGGTAATGAAGACCGAGCATAAACATTGATACCCAGGTTTAAATCTCCTCAGAAAAAATAAAAATCACACCGAGAGCAAACAACTACGTATTGAACATTTTCTTTCAACTTCTAAACATAGTAGGTGTAAAAACAAAAACCAAATAGATGCCCCAACTGAACTTCAAACAAAATCAGAAACTGCAGTTTTTCCTACGTCAACTCATATGGAAATATGTCTATGAAGGGAAACAAATTCAATGCCCCAACAACACTTCAATTCTCTTACGTATGGCAATCTATTTGCATGGCTCACAGCCAAATATTCAACTGGAAAATACACAGAAAACTGAGTCGTACTCGAAAACAAGTACAACGAAATGGGGCAACATCGGAAGAGAACAGGAAGGATGTCTTCACATGTAGAGCCCTTCTGGCACTCCCTCTTTCTTCTTGAACATGACCTTATCTTTGGCCTTTTTGAAATCTGCATGCATAACCTGAGGCAAATACAACGCTTCTATTCAAAATATGAGAGCCAAACAAAACATCCGATATTTTCAACAGATGGAAATCATGGGACGAAGGTAAGGACCTCTGCATGGACATATGAATTGGATGGACCAAAGGCATTTTCCCCGATGAAAGGAAAAAACTTAAGATACCGTGATTTGAGTTAACATGATAATCTATAAGAACTCCATATCAAGTTAGGAACTCCCCGTCATACTACCTAAGGTGTGAGCGGTACCATACCATCTCAGTAGCAGGTACAATACTTTCGAATTAGGTATTTCATACAAACAGAACCATAATTTTTTGGCCAGGGATTTGCAATATCACAAAACAACATCACAGAGTGTCGTTGGCCAGGGATTTGCAATATCACAAAACAACATCACAGAGTGTCGTCCGCCTCTTATGTTAACTTTCTTCCTTTGTTAAAGATTTTTCCCGGGTTCTCCCGTTACAAACTCCTATCCTTTGTTCTTTCCACGATAAAAGTTTTCCAAAAGCTGATGGGATTTCAAAATAACCAACATGGAGGTAAACCATAACCATAGCTGTTTGTTTGACCTAAACAACTGAGTTGAAAAATTGAATACCATCCAATGTCTTGAACAAACACTTCGTTATTCCTATACCCACTGAGCAAGCCAAAATACCTAGCGGACAACTAGAATGTTATGAGATTAATTTTAACACAAATGCAAAACAAATGATGCATGTATATAATTTCACCTTCATACGGCGCTCTCTTAAAGCCAGCAAACCAGCTTCGGTGCATATTGCCTTTATATCAGCTCCAGAAAACTCATCCTTGGTCATAACGAACTCTTCTAAGTTGACATCATCGGCCAACGTCATCCTTGATGTGTGTATCTGTATTTCACAAAGGGGTTGCTTGGTTACTTCTCACAAACATAGGACTGATGGATCTTTTACCGTAGCTAATCCTGTATTTGCGTAACAATGTCATCCTTACCGTGAAAATGCGCCTCCTAGTTTTAATATCAGGAAGTGGGAATTCTATCTTCCTATCTATTCTACCCGGCCGAAGCAGCGCTGGATCAAGGGTTTCAATTTTGTTTGTTGCGAGAATCACCTTGACATCTCCTCTGGAATCAAAACCATCTAGCTGGTTCAGCAGTTCCAACATAGTCCTCTGGATTTCGCGTTCGCCGCCTGAGTGGGCATCGTACCTGCGGAGCATAAATCATTAAATTACACACACTAATCTTGCACTTTTTTACGGACAGCCCCAACAATTTTTCTTTCATATAGTAGAGTTCTTGGACTTGCCTTTTTGTACCAATTGCGTCAATTTCATCAATGAATACAATTGCAGGTGAAAGGTCATCAGCAACCCTGAAAAGTTCCCTCACTAACTTCGGACCATCACCCAGGTATTTTTGAATTAATTCGCTTCCAACAACACGTAGGAAGGTTGCAGATGTAGAGTTTGCAACTGCCTGAAAAAGGGGGAAAAAAAGAAAAAGAAAAAAAACACATGCTGAATGGTATTTGGACATAGAAATTCTTACAACCAAACCAAAAGCTGATAATAATAAGACATAAATCAGAAAGATGCTCAATTATCAGAAGAGAGACAAAGGAACCAAGTGCATAAATAACGGGGTTAGTCAAGGGATGCTCAGGAACTCCTCAACTCAGCCCATTGCAACCTGATTGTGAATAAAGAAAAAGTTTAAAGCAGATAAACCAATTTTCCAATTGATTTGTGCAGTGAAATGCTTCTTGAGTCTGGATAAGAGGTCCAGTTTGCAGCAACTCGTATGGAAACAAGAAGCTTACAGAACTAACTAAGCAAACCAAACGTTACCTGACTTGTACAATACCAAGGTAACTTGGAATGTGTTAAAACTTCTTGTTAATGTAAACATTAGCATTTTCACAATTGTACATTGAAATGGAAAACCCATGAATTCACAAAGTGGATTTGCTTCGTCAAACCAAACATTACCACACGAGTCACATGACTCGTCACTTGTATCACACCTAGATGTTTGCCCAAAAAATAAAAAAAGATCTTCCTGATAGACTAACTATTTGTTCATGCAAAGACCAGCATTTTCGCAAAGCGAAATCACTTCTAAATTAACCTATTCCTTCATTGTTCTATGTTTAATCTGAGACATGTCTGGTATCAAAATCTTGATTGGGATATAAAGTCGTCGCCAGTCATGATGCCTTGAAGCACAAATTCCAAACTTGAGGTTTTACCGGGTTACCCCACACTTAGTAAACGCTTCTCCCCATGTATGTGAACATTTAACTAGCAGACTAAAATAATATAACATGAACTTTAGACTAAGCCCGTAAACCAAACAAAATATGATGTGTTCGTAAAATAAGCTGTTAGTTAGATATACCGGTATATTGGATCAAGGATGCAGCTAAAGCACCACCAACTCATAGGGATTAGTTTCTCTATTATTCAAGCGAGGAGGGACAATATCAGGTATACAGAAAGGAAAAACTTGCGGACTTGCACAGCTGGAAAGAAAAAAAAAGCCAGAGGGTGAAGTTGATAATTTAACTTTCATGGGGCTTAACTTTGAGTAGGCAGGCATGACAAAAGCAAAACAACAATTACATATCATCTGTAGAAATATGCACACAAGAGGCAAAATATCTAAAACATATAATAATTGGACCAGCAGCAACCCAATACTGAGTAACAGCAAGTACATACCTTTGCAAGCAATGTCTTGCCTGTTCCCGGCTCTCCATACAGTATGACCCCCTTGGGAGGTTTGATTCCAATGTCTTCATATAATTCTGGGTGTGTCAAAGGAAGTTCAACTGCTTCTTTAATTTCCTGTATTTGTGCATCCAACCCGCCTATGTCGGCATAGGATTCCAAAGGAGCCTTCTCAACTTTCATGACAGACACCATAGGATCAACTTCATCTTGCAGAAGCCCAACAACAGAAAGCACCTGACGAAGGAGAATAGAATTTTTTAGGGTAATTTTTCGCATAAATTTTGGCTAATTTTAGTCTGCGTGAAGAAAATACCAATCACTAAACAACACCACAAATGGTCTGAAATCCATGGTCCATTACACGATGATTACTTGCAGAACAACACAGGGCAAGTATTAGGCTGAGTGCACAAGTTTGAAACCACAATCAATTCTCAAAAGTGAGTTGGCAATCAAAATTTCCATGCCCTAATCATGCTGCATACATGTGTTTTGCTCGGTTCCACATTTCTGGCATAACAAGGGTAGCAAAACAAGGAGTACATATTGAAATCAAGATTCTCACCATGTTACCTTGTCTACAATTGTGCTTTCCCTTAGACAATAATAAGTACTATTTCTACAACATAAAGCAGAGATTATCCCAAGCTGAGATAAATCCACCTGGTACGGTGACGGTGTGTACCTCGGGAGAGATTTCTTGCCTCAAATTAATTAAGGGTGATACTCAATGAATCACTTCTCCAACAAGTCTTCGATCCTGTAGGCTTAGTCTGACTAGGAGAACACAACTCTATGGAGCCTAGGATGAATAAATGTTATAGTAGAAAGTCGTGAATCTCCTTCATGAGTTTCTCTAGTCATAAAGATTGGTTACCTCCCTTGGCAAACTCCCTAGGGTTTTAAGCTCATCCCCATCGGCATAACTCGGAACTAGCCAACATGCTACTCCATCCCCAAAACTTCACTTCTAGTATAGATCCTGCCTCAACTTAGTCGAGGGGCAATCGCTGTTGTGTATAATTTAGGGTCCTTGCTTGCTTTTTTTCTTCATAAAACATGCTAAATTTCTTTTTAGGGTATTTCATGGCCACACTTCTCCAGAGGGACTTATTGAAACCTTGTTCCTAGAACCTATCCAGCACCATGGTCCGTTTGCCAATGGACTAATCGAGGCAACTGCAATTTCGGGTCTATTTTGTAGAGTTGATCCAACTTTCAACCGAGGCTCGCAAATCCAAGACATCGTAAGTTGGATCTTGTAAATACCGTCAAACACACTCTAACTTTGCAGCCAATAGGCTTACTACAAGGAGTCACAAATTAGTGACCAGTAGATAAATACTACTAGGAATCACTTCTCTGAATCGGACAAACTTCCACGCAAATAACACGATCGGCTGTATATTATGCAGCCAATAATTACAACTAGGAGTCACAAATTAGTGAACAATAGTCTATTATGAGAAAATTCTCAACTAGTGACCAGTAACAAAAGTTGGAACTAGTGCTTTGAGGAGGGCCTTTTTCCTGTTGTGGTCAGTGGTGGGAAACCACTACAAACAGCCGATTTCATCCGTGTGGCCAGTAACCAGTCAATCTAATAGGAGCCACAATTTTCACATTCTTTCCCATAATTTTTGTTTTGGAAGGGCAGTAGTCTTTTCACAACTAAGATCACCCATAAAAGATGTGTCTTTCCTCGAAAATCTTTAAGCCTGCGCACATAACAAATATGTTCCCCTTGCAAACAATTTTGAAACTCAAGTTTTCAAAATGTCAGTCCAACAAACTCCAAAACTCTTTTTCATGTAATTACAAAAGTTAATTATAGCTTAAAGGAAATACTATCTGTTAATTCCCAATTATCAGATAAAAATGTACATCAACTAGAACATTTTCCTTCCACAAAAGGAAGGTTGAATCAAAGAACAAGGCCAACATAAAAAACAGAACACAAGTTTCATATGATCATATCCATCTTACACAGATGCCAATATGCCATCACTCATCATTGCTACTGGTAAATCATATTGCCACTTTTGATATATATTTCCTACACTATTCCAGCAGAAATCATAAATAGCCAGGTTTAAATAGTCTTTTCGAAAAGTGCCCCAAAACTAGGGCTCATAAACGAACCAAGTTACTCGACTTTGAGCTCGTGTGTGTTTGTCAAAAGCTCATTCAAGATCGGTTTGTTACATAAACAAACTGAGCTTGAACATTTGTTTGAAACTAGTTAAATTTTTAAACAAGCTCGCACAACTTACTACTCAGCTCATTCAGCTCATCACGTATAATAAATTCAACCTACTTGAGATCAGAGTTCAGCTCTATTAAAGTTCGTTCAAGATAGGCTCAATTAAAGTTCGTTTGAGATCGACTTGTCTCATAAACCAAGCTTAGCTGAACATACAGGCATACAGCTCATTTAAGTTTTCAAACTAAGTTTGAACAACCTACAGGTCGGTTCATTTGGCTCGTTTGTCACCCCTTCCCAAAACCAGACCTAAAACACATAATTGAAAACAAAAACGCTCTCAATTCCGACCCTAACCCTAGCTCAACCATCCAAAACCTTAATTCCCTCACATCTAAGTCAAAATTAAAAATTCAAAAAGAATTAATAATACCTTATTATGCATAAGGATCGCGCAACCAGGCTCAAGCTGATCCTTATCCACAAACGACAAGATCCCGACATAGTACTCCGGGCCCACCGACGAAGAAACAATCGCGTGATTCTCGTCTATCAGCTCCTCTAAATTCCCCACACTCATCGGCGACCCCCGCAGATCGTCGACCTTTGATCGGTCCTCTTCGGTCTTCTCCTCCTGCGGCTTCAACCGCTCCTGGTTGGTAACGAACTCCTCTTCCATCAGGAGGTAGTCCTTGATCCTCTCCAGCTTTAAGAGACGGAGCTTGCACTTGGTCACGGGAGTCACCGTCGGGAGCCGGGCCGCGGCCTCGGGGCCCTTCTGTTTGCGTTGTTTACGACCGACTCGGGCCGGCGGGGCCGGTTGCTCGAATTTCTTCTCTTTCTTGTCGCCTTCGTTCTTTCTGTCGCCGCCTTGGCCTTGCCTGTTCAGACCGCCGGGTGTTCCCTGACCCATTGTGATTCGCAGTGGAAGAGAGGAGAGAGAGAGAGAGAGAGAGAGAGAGAGAGAGAGACTTGTGAACTGGGATTAGGATTTTTGTCTTTCTGTTCAAGTAAACCGAGGATATTTATTTACTGGAGTATTTGATTTGTGGGTACTGGGCCTGAAATAGGGCCACTGTTTGGGCCTTCACGTCCGTCCCACTGAGCTCAGAATATTACGGCCTCTAGTTGGGTCTTGAGGCTTTAGTTTCGGTCCCGTATTCTCAACGTACTAAACGGTCTAAAGTCTACAAAAATAGAAAAAAAACTTTGAGACATTTCAATATTATCACATGCATAAATTAAAATTCCAAAATAGCGAAAATAACTTGTTTAAAGACCATAAGCTATAGACGGGTTTTTTATGGGAAACTCACCCTTAACATTTCTCATCGTCTACAGCCTCCTTTCGGCCTAATTTTTGTGCAACTTCTAGGCACGGGTTTATTTTGTTTATTTTAATTTTTATTAGATTCGGGTCAAATTTTGACATCATATTGTTCGGAAAAGACTATTTTCGATCTTTTTCGTCGTCTTATTTGAGTTTTTTAAATTTGGTCTTTAATTTTATACTTTTTTTAATTTATCTTTTTGGATAATTCTTTTCCAGTTTATCTTGTCGAACCAAACAATAATTTTTAATTGGCTCTCAAACACACATAATGAAAAAAAATAAAAATGCATAATAAAAAAAATGAGGCTCCGAAACACCCACTGTAATCCACTTTCATTTTTATTTGTCACAATCCAATGCACTATTTTTTACCGTTATTAACTTTTTCCACCAACAATTGTGCATTGCAATGCCTGCAGTAGGTGAAAGGCCTTTACTATTGACGCTGAAGTTTCATGATTCTCCTTTTCAATTGCATTCAATTCAGCTACCTGCATCCATTTGGTACTGATAAATAAAGCCTTCCACCCACCGCTCTGTTTCATCGTTACCATCCCGCTGTTTTGTTTTGCCACCCAGAACCTTTTCTTACCTATAGGCAACAACGAGGTTACCTAGTAATATTCATTCGTTCAACCCAGTACTGGTGATCAGAGATTTGGCCAAATGAGCATCAGAAAACAAATACTCAGTGAGGGCACATGCATGTCGAAATTTCACGAAGATCAAACATTTCAAACATTAGAGTCATTGGAGGGTTTTGCATGGTTTTTAATTTCAGGGCTATCAGGAAAAAAAATTCAGATCTCAGTCAAAGCCATTTGAATCTCTGACTTTCACTTAACTTGTGTGTCATACCAATCTGCATCACTTCCCATTGGGCATGAACTCTATCTGATCTACAAGTGCGTCTTAGTTCATACATGTACAAGTGTGCAATATCATGCGAAACGAGCATGTGGTAAACTCATTGATTTTTTTTCTTTTTCTTTTTCCTTTTTTTTTTGAAACACGTCAGAAATTCATTGATTAAAATGATGAGTACAATCTATCGAGTACAACTAATACAACTGTTACAGAGACCTATTACATACAAGGAGACAAATAACGCGTCAAAACCAAATAAAGGATTCAAGTTCATTGAAATAATTGATTAGACGGTTAGGTGCCAGAACCGCGTATGATATTTGTTAATGTCCAGCTGGCACGGTAGTTCCACAATTGGCAATGCTTTCCACATAGACCGACCGATGCCAATCTAGCATGTCCGATGCCAAAGAGGAGAATTTCTATTTTATTTACTGTAGTATTTTCATTCCACTTGACTTTGTTCCTGATCCAATTTATGGATTACGTTTTTATAATCTGCCGGAGTTCGTCCTCGGCGTTGCCTCGGCCTTGGCGCCCGGAGCCTCGCGTGGCAGCGGAGTTTTGCCTCGGAGCCCCCTGGAGGACTCCACATCTCCGGATTGGGTCCCGGTCCAGTTCGGGCCAGCGGCCCTTGAGGTTTGTCCTTGGGAGCAGATATTTATTTTTCGCTTATTTCTGCTGTTGTGAGATTACATCTGTGCTTAGTGTTTAATGGTCTGTACTGGGATTCCTTCTGGTATCTCTCTGCCTTGCCCCGGATGGGATTCTTATGTCGACACTTGTGTCGGCTGCTTTTGCAGGGTGTCCTTGAGTCTGTAGCCGGTGTGCTTTATGCAGTAACTCGTGTCTCGAGTATAAGTAGTTTGGTGCATTCCTCTATATTGCAATGTAATCCTTACCTTCGGGTGTTGTTAAATGAATTGATTGGTTTAAAAAAAAAAAATTTAACGGGGCCGGTGGGACTACTATATATATATATATATAAAACAAATTCGAGGGTACATGTTTGGTTAAGGTTCTACATGGACCCATTATTATTCAATGTATGATTATAGATGTGTCGCATATATCACGCAATAGACAAAGAATTAAAGAAAATGTGATGACCCTATCTGTTGCACTCGAAAATGTAGGGACCCTGGCGACAGGGAACGCTGGAAAATATGGTGATGCAGGCATACAAAGATCATGTCATGGTCTAAATGGATAGGGGATCGTAGTATCCTAATCTGACTTCTAAAAAGGACTGCGTCACAACCCTTTGGGAAAGACGGTGAAAGTTGGTTTGAGGTTGCCTTAACTCGTGAAGGATGTAACAATTCAATGAATAACAAATACGAAACAAGAAACAAACTAAAGCCGCTTGTATTGTGGTGAATAAAGTGACAAAGTACATGAAAAATAAAGAAAACAAGGAAAATATGTAATTTTGTATACTTTTTGCACACCTTTAATACACATTCACACACTTATTATTATCAATTCATTGGGCTGATTTTAGAATTTCTATTTAATTTCTCTCAAATTGAAGTTTGAGGTGTTTAGGACACGAATCAATTAGTCAATCTTGCCTTGTGAAGAAGCATCACAGTTTCTAAACCCATTCCAATGTTTAGACCAATTTGATAACCCTTATTTTTTGGAAACTCAATTCGATTGTAAGCTACTCCCTTCGTTCCAAAATAATATATAGTCCCACTTTCTCTCTCTTACCTCTTTTCAAATCAAAAAATTAACTACTTCCGTGCATAATTTTTCAAATTTTTTCGCACTGTATTAAAGATCTCGATTAGTACTTTAATTTGGTGTGAAGAAATTCAAAAAATTATACACGGAAGTAGTTGTTTTTTTATTTGAAAAATGGCACGACTTTTTATGGTGGACTCTCAATATGGAACGGAGGGAGTATTTGATTAATGCATGCTTCCAAACGTACCAAAATATTTTGCATGCGAAACCCTATATATAACCTTAGCTCGGAAAGAAATGTTATTCATTAGGAGTATACCGAGTACGTACCCTAACATCCGAAAAGAAGACAAACATGTTAACACAATAACTTGCACAAAGCAACAGACTTTACGATAGTTCTATATATCGTAATAGATTGAAACAACGAGATGAGGAAATAATATTACAAACTAAGCAAATACCGAAAACGATGGAAAACATAAGTCACAAAGACGGACAAATACCCTAGCTAGCTACATAAGCTAGCTCAACTTTATTGTGATCACCAAACACTACAACTTAGAATATCGCTAATCACTGGCTAGTAGTAACTAGCAGTACTACAAGTACGACAGCTTCAAGGAAACGGAACACTGCCGGTGCCGATACCGGATCCACTACCAACGTGGCCACCACCAACACCAACACCAACGCCAGTGCCTATTTTGCCACGGATCCGGCTAATACCACGCAAAGGTCCCAAGCCAACACCAGCGCTGCCACCCACATTACCTCCCACCCCAACACCTACCGCAACACCGCTGACTCCAACAATGTCTGCACCAGTACCTACTCCGCCACCAATCCCACCAATCGGCAGCCCGTTGCTGCCGATCCCGCTATAGCCGCCGAGTCCACCGAACGTGACCACATTCTTTTGGTCATCCAAACCCGCGTCACTTGGCACGGTTCTGGCAGTGACTTGAGCGACTGCCAGAGCGATTATAAGCAATGTAACAAACCACCTTGCCATTCTCCCTCTCTCTCTGTCTCTCTCTCTCTCTCTCTCTCTCTCTCTCTTGTTTTGACTCTCTCTCTCTCTCTCTCTCTCTCTCTCTCTAACTCTATGTATTGCCCTTTGTATTGTTTTCAGGTTTGCGATTGATGATGAGTTGTGTGATGTATAGTTATATAGGCAGAAATGTGGGGTTGGGAGCAGTTGAGGACATTGAAAATGGAGATAAATCCATGTCATGAGTACTCATGAATGCATAAACCCTAAATTTTGTTAATCACATAAGAGGGGCTTTCATTTGGTCGTAGGGTGGAAAAGCCTTGGACCAATAGATTAAAATAGAGAAGTCGTCAAACATACCGAGAAATTTCGTGTGCTTGGGAAAAACAATACGATACCCTTTGTGCGCATAGAGAAATTTTTCGGTGCTAGGTGGGTACGTATATCCCACATGGTACCTATTTGGCACATTCGACCGTCTAATATACTTTTGGACGGCTTAGATTGAAACTCTCTTTCTCCTCTAATCCCAACACTTTCTCTCTCCAAATCAGAACCGTTCAAAAACGCAATGGACGGCTTGAATGTGCATTACAATGCCTGCAGTAGGTGAAAGGCCTTTACTATTGACGCTGAAGTTTCATGATTCTCCTTTTCAATTGCATTCAATTCAGCTACCTGCATCCATTTGGTATTGATAAATAAAGCCTTTCCACCCACCGCTCTCTTTCACCGCTACCCCACTGTTTGTTTCGCTACCTAGAACCTTTTCTTACCTATAGGCAACAACGAGGTTACCTAGTAATATTCATTCGTTCAACCCAATACTGGTGATCAGAGATTTGGAGAGATTTGGCCAAATGAACATCAGAAAACAAATACTCAATGAGGGCACATGAATGTCGAAATTTTACGAAGGTCAAACATTCCAAACCTTAGAGTCATTGGAGGGTTTTGAACGGTTTTTAATTTCAGGGCTGTCAGGAAAAAAAATTCAGATCTCAGTCAAAGCCATTTGAATCTCTGACTTTCACTTAACTTGTGTGTCATACCAATCTGCATCACTTCCCATTGGGCATGAACTCTATCTGATCTACAAGTGCGTCTTAGTTCATACATGTACAAGTGTGCAATATCATGCTAAACGAGCATGTGGTAAACTTATTGATTTTTTTTCTTTTTCCTTTTTTTTTTTTTGAAACACGTTAGAAAGTCATTGATTAAAATGATGAGTACAATCTATCGAGTACAATTAATACAACTATTACAGAGACCTATTAGATACAAGGAGACAAATAACGCGTCAAAACCAAATAAAGGATTCAAGTTCATTGAAATAATTGATCAGACGGTTAGGTGCCAAAACCGCGTATGATATTTGTTAATGTTCAACTGGCACGGTAGTTCCACAATTGACAATGTTTTCCACAGAGATCGACCGATGCCAATCTAGCGTGTCCGATGCCAAAGAGGAGAATTTCTATTTTATTTAGTATTTTCATTCCACTTGACTTTGTTCCTGATCCAATTTATGGATTACCTTTTTATAACTTGTCTAAGGAAGTATATACTTCAAATTAACGGGGCAGGTGGGACTACTACACACACACATATATATATAAAACAAATTCGAGGGTACATGTTTGGTTAAGGTTCTAGATGGACCCATTATTATTCAATGTATGATTATAGATGGGTCGCATCACGCAATACACAAAGAGTCACTCCAAGAAATTCAGGATCTCCCAACGGTTTTTTTTGGCAACGGTTGAAAAAACTGTTGGTATAGATGATGTATAGTAGTGGTTTGCAAAACGTTATTAAAAACAGGACTATAGTAACGATTTTTATGTGACCGTTGGTAGATTACAACACTATAGTAACGGTTTTCATTAACCGTTACTAAAAACTGGACTACATCAACGGTTTCCAATAACCGTTACTATAAACTGGACTATAGCAATGGTTTTCATTAACCGTTAGTAGAATTTTATACCGCAAAACCAATTTTCTTTCATGCGATCGGTTTTCAAACCTGAACTAACGATCGGGACCATTGATTTTATTTTTCATGTTGACTAAATCGTTCTCGTACAAATTTGGCTCGATTGGATTTAGAAAATTTCTTTATCGATACACAATTTCATTAATAAAATAAGTTTTTCTGTCCAATAAGTGTGTAGCGATCGATACTCGATTAACTTCATTCTTGAAAGTACTTTAGCCACTCGACCGTGACACAATCATGATGATCGAGACCATTGCTTTTGTTTGGGCTATTTTTCCTAAATTTTTGTTGCGGTGTTTCCGGGATTGTTTATTTAACGTATTTTTTCAGCATTTTGTGGTAATTTTTGAAACTAATCATTCATTTTAACAAGAATAAAAAAAGTATAAAATTGTGGACCGATGACACTAAAGACAACAGATGTTAGTTGTTTGATATTTTTTCGCCCATATTGATTTTTTATGCTTTTAATTATATATATATTTTTAATTTTTTAGACTCATCTCATAGTAATGATTGACCAATCAAAAAAATTTATGTGAATCTAACAAAAATTTAGAAAAGGGAAAATTAATATTGAAAAAAAATTAGGAAAACAGAGAGGGTTTTTTTTTTTTGGTACCTGGTGCATGTCAATCTAATTGATGATGTGTGAATAATGGAACTATTTTTTTCACACGAGATATCATTTTTTTGTAAATGAATATTACAAAATAATACTCCTACCAAAATTATTATCCTACTTTGCATCAATCTAAGCAATTATAATTAAATATAGCATCATATATGATTACATGCATACAGTATTGTGCATTTATACCAATTTTAAAAGGTAATTATTGAACCTAGCATTAAATTCTATGTAATAATAATTTCATTCTTCGTACGAATATTGTACTCCATATTGTGTAAAAAATAGACGCTTCTAATAAAAAAAAATGAAATTAGTAAGTATTTGCATAGTATAAACCGGAATTTTAAAAAAAGGATTAAAAAAAATCCCCTAGTATAGTATAAATATTAAAAGGTGTATGATTTCACACAAGTTATGGCTAGCTGAGTTGGTTCTCACACGCGCGAGGTCGATTCTCAGGAGGAGCAAAGATTATTTCGCAGCCACGCGGGCGCCACGTGGAGCCATACATCACATAGTGGTTTGTTTTTAAAAAAAAAGAAAATAGCCTTTAGCAACGGTTAAAACCGTCGCTAATGAAACCGTTAGTAAAAAAAAATATGTACCAACGATCGACAAAACCGTTGCTATACCTCTACAGCAACGGATATATTGCAACGGTTTGGCCAATGGTTCTCCAACCGTTGGTATAGCCTAAACGGGTCTCTACCAACGGTTTTTGGGTTTTTTAGCAACGCTTTCGACCGTTGTTATAGAACGATTTTCTTGCAGTGAGTTAAAGAAAATGTGATGACCCTATCTGTTGCACTCAAAAACGTAGGGACCCTGGCGATAGGGAACACTAGAAAATGTGGTGATGCGGGCTTGCAAAGACCGTGTCGTGGTCTAAACGGATAGGGGATCGTAGTACCCTAATCGGACTTCTAAAAAGGACTGCGTCACAACCCTTCGGAAAAGACCGTGAAAGTTGGTTCGAGGTTGCCTTAACTCATGAAGGACGTAACAATTCAATGAATAACAAATACGAAACAAGAAACAAACTAAAGCCAACTTGTATTGTCGTGAATAAAGTGACAAAGTACATGAAAAATTAAAAAAAATAAAAAGAAAGAGGACTTGCTAATATCGGAATTAGAAGTCTTTCATGAAAAAAAAAAAAAAAACTGAAGTTGCAAAAGAAGCTGAAAAGATAAGTCTTGAGAGGCTAAAGATAATCACTGGAATTTGAATGATGAGGCGAGAGCCCTGTTTTCCACTATTTGTAGCAGCTGGACTCCCTGAAAAAATAGCTCCAGTAACCCTGATGATGCTCCACATTCTTGGGAGAGAAAATCCTAGTTTTAATTTCTCTCAAATTGAAGTTTGAGGTGTTAGGACACGAATCAATTATTCAATTTTGCCTTGTGAGAAGCATCACAGTTTCTAAACCCATTCCAATGTTTAGACCAATTTGATAACCCTTATAGTTATTAGAAACTCAATTCGTAAGCTATTTGATTAACGCATGCTTCCAAACGTACCAAAATATTTTGCATGCGAGAAACGCTATATATAACCTCGGAAAGGAATGTTATTCATTAGGAGTGTACCGAGTACGTAACCTAGCATCCAAAAAGGAAACAAACATGTTAACACAATAACTTGTGCAAAATAACAGATTTTACGATAGTTCTATATATCGTAAATTCATAATAGATTGAAACAACGAGATGAGGAAATAATATTACAAACTAAGCATGCCGAGCAAAAAAAAAAAAATTACAAACTAAGCAAATACGTACCTAAAACGATCGAAAACATAAGTCACAAAGACAGACAAATACCCTAGCTAGCTAGCTAAGCTAGCTCACACAAACCAACTTTATAGTGATCACCAAACACTACAACTTAGAATATCGTTGATCACTAGCTAGTAGTAACAAGCAGTACTACAAGTACGACAACTTCAAGGAAACGGAACAATGCCTGTGCCGATACCGGTTCCACTACCAACGCCGCCACCTATGTTGCCACCGATCCCGCCAAGACCACCCAGAGGTCCCAAGCCACCACCAGCGCCGCCACCCAGACCACCTCCCAACCCAACACCTCCACCTACACCCCCAATACCGGTGACTCCACCAATGCCTCCACCAGCACCTACTCCGCCACCAATCCCACCTACCGGCAGCCCGTTGCTGCCGATCCCGCTGTAGCCGCCGAGTCCACCGAACGTGACCACATTCTTTTGGTCATCCAAACCCGCGTCACTTGGCACGGTTCTGGCAGTGACTTGAGCGACTGCCAGAGCGATTGCAAGCAATGTAACAAACCACCTTGCCATTCTCTCTCTCTCTCTCTCTCTCTCTCTCTCTCTCTCTCTCTCTCGTTTTGACTCTCTCTCTCTCTCTCTCTCTATGTATTGTTTTCAGGATTGCGACTGATAATGATCGAGTTGTGTGATGTATAGTTATATAGGCAGAAATGTGGGGTTGGGAGCAGTTGAGGACATTGAATGGAGATAAATGCATGTCATGAGTACTCATGAATGTATAAACCCTAAATTTTGTGATCACGAAAGAGTGGCTTTCATTTGGTCTTTTAGGGTGGAAAAGCCTTGGACCAGTAGATTAAAATAGAGAAGTCGTCAAACATACCGAGGAATTTTTGTGTGCTTGGGAAAACAATACGATACCCTTCGCGTAGAGAAATTTTTCGGTACCGGGTGGGTACATATATTCCATGTGGTACCCGTTCGGTACATTCAAACCGTGTAATACATTTTTGAACAGAGATTGAAACTTTCTCTCTCCTCTCATCCCAATACTTTCTCTTTCTAAATTCAAACCGTCAAAAAACGCAATGGACGGCATGGATGCGTTGGATCAAAGGAGACCAAATGATGATCATACTGGAGTATATGTTGGTAGCGAGGTCATTACTACATTTACTACGCGGTGCAGTAGCCCTAAACTAGGGTGGTGAATTATTTCAGCAATGGAGAGAGAGAGAGAGAGAGAGAGAGAGAGAGAGAGAGAGAGATTGCCGTTGAAAGGAGAGAGGGAGGCGGAGTCATTGATTCGTGACAGCTTGCCCTGCCCTGGCTTTTTCCAGCAGCTGGTCTGTGGATCCTTCAAAATTGGTACGGTATATAGTTGGGGGGAGAGTAATTAGTAAATGCCATGTCAGTAGTAAGGTCTGCTAAAATTGATTTACTTCTACCTTCTATCCTTTAAATTTAGGGATGGCAATTACCTCCGATCCGTTCCCGCCTCCGACCTCTCCGCCTCGATCCGAGCTGGTATTTCCTGATCCGATAGGCAAACGGGACGGGTATGGTATATGCTTCCCCCACCTAGTTTTAACCCGATCCGAACCCGATTATAGATATTTATATTTTTGTATGTATATGTCTAAATAAATTTCATTGTTTTGATATAATAAGAACAATATACCGATTAATAAAACACTAATTTATGTCTTTGTTTTTTTTATTTCTATTTTTTTCAACTCTCATCAATCATTAATATTTTATTTTTTATCAAAATACTCTAAAAAGAACAAAACTAGTCAAATTATTATGTATATTGGGGACCCGAATTTTCCCCGACCCCGACACCTCCCCGAATTCTCCCGCTCCGACTCCGATCCGATAGAGAACGGGGCGGGTTTGGGAGACGCTAAATCCAACCCGATCCGCCTCATTGCCATCCCTACCTTTAATTTTAGAAATGTTAGATACATACCTACCAACCACACTTCTCTCACATAAACGTGATCCCGACGATGTGATCGCCATATATGGGGGCTTTTTATAAGTGCGAGGGGTGCGGTTGAATTTATAGTCGGTAAATATGTACATGCGTAGCATTACTGTTTAATTACCAACCATGTAATAGCACTATCATATTATTGTGGCCTTACTACTACTACTACTCCCTTCATTTTATGAGCCGGAGATGTTCGAGTGCCAATATTTTAAGTTTTTTCTTTTTTGTTTCTAATTTGATTAATAAGTTAGATTTTAAAAGAAGGTAACGTTGGACCCAATCAAATCGTGAATCCGAAGTGACACAACTTTTTTTTTTTTTTTTTTTTTTTTCCCTTAGCTTGGAAAATGGCCAAAAAGGCTCACAGAAACCAGAGAAACAGAATAAACATCGCAGATTTTTTTTAAAAAAAGGATAAAAGATAAACATCTCTGAAATAGATGAAAATTCCATGGGTTGGTCTGGAACCCAATTAGGAGGTGGACTGAAACCCAAAGTGACAAAAAAAAAAAAAAAAATTCATGTGATATTTTGTGCTATCAAGTCTCACACGGTGCCGGCTAAATGAGTGTAGTGGGGCTGGGCCGGATCATGTCAAATCTGGCTCATAACCGCATGACTGCAAGACAAGGTTGCAGTTATGCAGTTAGACTTGCATCCCTTGGCCTGGTCTTGCATGTGCCAAGCCCTGTCGGTTCAGCAGGTTTGGTCCATTGACATTGCCTATAGCTGCTACATGGGCCCTGTAACAACATGAGCCTGGTCGTCCATTCGGCCCAGCTGGTCTCATTTGCTGGTCCACCACAGTTTGCATGCCTACAATCACCTCATTTCATTAATCCTTATTTATGTTCTTTCCATATAGTACTAAAACTTTCTGTATTATCTTCACTACTGGATTATGGCAAGATTTATTGCCAAATCAAAAGAATCCATCTATAAATAGGGATTTGTTGGGTTATAAACCCATAATTTCTTGCTTTCGTACAAAGAAAAAACAACATAGTCCAACGAGACTGTTAGAAGAATGGTTGCTGGGAAAGTCTCTTTCATCCCCATTGTCCTCTTCATTGGGTTCCTTTTCGTTCCCTTGCACTTCGATATCGGTAAGGAATTTCTCCTTCTTCAACCCTCAACTTGTGTTTATATTCCGATTTGTGGAGATATTTACCGAGGCGAAAACAAGAAAAAAAGAAAGATAAAAGATAGGAAAACAAAACAAATGTAACTATTTTCCCTTCTTTTTAATTAAATACAGGTACTTAACTTCTCCCCTTTCCTGAAATAGGCTTGGTTAAATAGCTTTAATTTTTCTTTTACGGGCCAGAAATATCCAGAAGTATTTAATTTCTCTTTTTCCTTTTCTTCTTGACAAATTTAAGATTCAACCGTCACATAGTTCCACACGTACCCTTCGTTTATAAATGTACTGTATGAGCTTAAAGAAACCATTAAAGCATCATTAATTTTGTCTTTCCAAACCTCGGAGCCAATGGGGGTAATTTGTCCAGTAATTCAATCGTAAACTTCATAGCCCAGAATTAGCCGAGGTGCAGAAAAGCATTATTAGTAATTTTGTATAGCTTCTATTTTTATTTTTTTTTCCTCAGTGGAAGGTGGTGAAGCAGGAAGACTTATTCATGTGGAAGGTGAAGCAGAAAGGCTTATTTATCAGGGACCATGCTCACATTTCCCGGACTGCAACAAAACTTGCCTTGGCGAAAAATTCCCAAAGGGTGGGAAATGCATTGTACCGGCTCCCGGGAAACCCCGTGTTTGCTGCTGTATTGGCTGATCGGAACTTTTCATCACCCTTTGTAATGAAAATTCTCTTCCCTAGCCTATGTAAGCTTATTTGTAACCACCTTTCATTTAAACATGGACTCAATAAAATTCTGCAAGGTTGAATGTTATAAAAGTCTTATCATAAAAATCATCTGTTGTCTCTCTCACTCTCTCTCCATTACCACGATCGCTCGTGTTTATATAATTGCTCGATATGTATCCTATAAAGATCAAAGAACTCCAAAGATCATCGGCAAACCGGACTGCGTAGGGGTGCAAACCCCTGTAAAATGTGACTCTCCCTTGTAAATTAGCATTCTAAATGGTAGTTGACTAAAACTACCACGTAAAAATTTGACCTGAAGTTTGCAAAAAATCAGAGATACAACAAAAGACACCGTGCAGAAAAGTCACAAGTCCAAACTCACCCTTACTTTTACCTTCTCTTTACTTCCAGAAACATCTCCAGTATTCATAATCATATTTCAACCAGAAACAAAAGAAAGAAACTGGTCCCAGGGTGCATTACGGTGATCTGCATCATGGACTTTCAATTTTTTCGATTCCTCCCGTTGAGATGAACTAAGAATACATAAATAAATATTTGGCGCAAAACTAACAAACGCAAATTTTTATGAATAAGTACAATACAAAAAAAAAAATTGTAGTTTACAACTTGTAGTTTAGCGTAAACGCGGCTAATTCCACAACTGCTTTCTTTTCGGGTGAACTGAAAAAGAGATCATCAGAAAACGTGGAAACAGAACAAATAAGATTTGAGAGATGTCAGGGGCACATCAATTTGTCACACCCTCTCACATACATGTGAGTTGAGAAACTCTCTCCTATAAGTTTCCTTTTTGGCCGATTTTTTAAAAAAAGTTTCCTTTGTGTTTTGCCCTCGATTTTAGATATTAATGTCAACTATGGTTAAATTGATGGGACCGAACAATTAGAGACAACCAATAAGTGTTAGGCTCGCTCTCATTAGAAGGTCCGGATGATACGCAGAGAGAGAACTGTGAGAGAAGATCCCCAATCCAAATACTCCAAATACACGTAAAGAGAAATAGGAAAATTATCCGTGTTCCACGTTAAATGTCCTCTACGAAAATTTGTGCATTTTCGAACCCAAAAATTATATACTCTTTATTTTCTATGTATTACTTTTTAAATATTTTTTACACCTAATAAAAAAATAAGTGGGACGGAGATAAGATTTCACTCGGTAATTAATTCCATCACCTCAATTTTAAAATTTTCCTTCTTTTGTCAGATTCACCACATCTGTTTCCTTACTCGGGTAAATGGAGAAATTAATGCCAAATCCCGAAAATTCTACTATAAATTGGTTTAGGAGATCAGGTTCGAAATCTCATGCACAAAGAAAACAATTACTACTAATATATAGAATCTCAAAAATTTAACCTCTGGCCGCATAATGTCTTGGGGGAAACTTTCATCCATCCCCATTTGCCTTTTCATTGGAGTTCTTTGCCTTGCCTTGCCTTGCCTTCGAACACTGGTATGAAATTTCTCCTCCTTCAACCCCAAAACTGTGTTTGTATTATGGTTAATTTTATGGATTAAAAAAGAAAGAGAGGAAAATTTAGGCATGCAAAAAGAATTACATCAGATTTTTCCTCCTGTTTCTAAATACTTGCCCGAATCTCTATTTCTTGCAAAAAGTTCAGAAAGGAAAAAGTAAACAAAAAAAAAATTTTATTTTTTGCGTAATTTCAATTTCAGTATTTTTTTTAGCTTTTGGTCAAAATTTTTTTTTTTTTGGATTTCCTTTCATTGAGATGAATAAGAAAAGCAAAAAAAACAAAACAAATTCAACCTTGTCCAAATCTGATACATATTTGGTTCCAAATTTTTCAGTGACGGGGGAAATATACTGGCAGCAGGTTTACATGAGCATGGCCAAGCCACCGTGCTCAAACGTTGGACATTGCACATATATAACATGCGAAACGGGTCCTCCGCAAGGGAAATGCGCTGCGCTTGGCCCTGGGACACCTATTTCTTGCCGCTGCATAAATTAGTTAATATCGGAGTTTGCACTTGTTTTGGTCTAGCCCAACTTATGCTGTATTGGGGTGTATCATCTAATAATCACAATGGCTTTGAATTTTCTGTAACTCCCTTTATTGACAAATTGAAAATAGTAGCATTTATGTACTGCAACTCCCCACATTAACAGCCTATGGGTGGTCATTGATCTCTCTCTCCCTCTAGATAAGACACCCTACAATCAACGGCCACTCATCTCAGTAATTGACGGCTCCGTTCTTTTCTTAACCGAGTAATGAATGGTTCTGATTTGTATGTAATATGTGTATGCTCAGATTTTGTCCAAGCTGTTCGTGTCAAAATAAACGACATAATTGACTACTCGACAGCACCCCGGGTTTGTGATGATTCTCTACCCCTTTACCATGTTGTGAATTGTGATTTCCTAGTTAGGCTTCAATTTCAACCCAAAAGAAAAAAGTACCGGCCGAAAAATATTATGTACTGCAATTCCCCACATTCACAGCCTATGGGTGGTCATTGATCCTCTTAGGCCCTGTTTGTTAACTCTTTTAGCCCTTAGGTTTGAACTACCAATCTCTTGTTTGGTAATCCAAAATGAGTTTGGACTATAAATCCAATGGACTAGCAAGTCGGGGATTAGGGGTACTAGAAATACCATGGGAAATGGTATTAATAGTCAAATCCCAACCCATTCTCATTACCGATTCCTTCTATCAATTCAATCTCATCTCAAACAAACATGATATTAATACTCATTACCATTCCCTTCTTATTACTAATCTCTTCTCATTATCAATCTCAATCTTAATCACATCTTCTTACAAATTTCACTCATCTATCACTGTTATCAAACGCGGCCTTAGCCCTCTAGTTTTTTTTTTCTCCATATGTATATCTGCGGGGTTAGTGGGAGAAGTTAGTGAATTAGTCTACAGAGGGTTCAGAGGCTCTCCATAGCCTTGAACCCATAAACCGCCTACAAGGGGGCTTGAATCCTGATCTCGCACAAGGGAGAGCCAGGAGTTACCAACTGGACCACAAGCCCATTGGTTCCCTCTAGTTAAGTTTACCGTGTTGTGAATTGTGATAATGATTTCCTAGTTAGGCCTCAATTTCAACCCAAAAGATTACGTATAAAATATAAGGATACTCTCCTTAATTCTCTTTCCTACATGAAATTTCCTCAATTTTTCATCTTTTTATTCATTATTATTCTACACTTTTTACAAAAAGTTAAATATAGACTCTATTTTGCTTTTAAAAAAACTAAATTGAATCAATATCATGACAAATATATACTTCTTATTCTGCATGAAACCTATCTTCTTTATTTCTATCTTTTATTTTTTAAATGTTGTGGAATTTTTATAATTTTTTGTGAGAAAATGCAATAAATACAAAGAGTCATATTTGCTAACTCACTGATGCTTAGGATAACAAGGGAAAAGTTCTAACTAATTTTTTTTAAAAAAATTTTCTTGCATTAAACGGGCAAGACGCTATTGTGCATATGAAACTATGGGGTTTTCTGCATTGGGATTTTGAGGCCAATTGTAGAATTTTTTTTTAGTGGGCCTTTATCCACGGAGGTTCTTTTTGGGCCTTTAGACAAAGATAAATTTTTAAGCCTTTTTATCTGGGCTTATAAATAGAACAAAGAATTTCAAAAATTAAAAAGCGAAGTTGGATAGCTTAAGTGGCAACACGAATGAATCGTAAATTTAGACATCTCAAATTTAAAACGTGGCAACTTCTTGGAGTGTCGCAAAAGAGGACTCTCTTGTGAATTGCCTAGTCCCGACTTGGATGAACTGCTTTTGAGCACACCAAGAACAAAAATAATCGAGTTGCACATAAGCTGATTAAGACATCCTTGATCGTCCGGGAAAAAAAGGGGTAAAAAACATCCGAAGGGAGCAAAAGCTTTTCATATAAAATACAATAAGTCTGTTGATCGCGCATGAATTTTTGTGTGGAGCCCACTCCGAGTCCCACACAAACAATTCGAATTATTCATTAAACGTAATATATTTTTTCAAAGGCTCATGCGAAAAATCAGCTTAATTCGATATCTATAGATACGTGATCCAATCAACTTTTCAAATGAAAAGTTAGATGATTGGATCGAGTACCTATAGAAATCGGATTGAGCTGATTTTTCGAGCCCTCGAAAAAATATTTCACATTTAATAAACGGCTCGGATTGTTTGCGTAGAATCTAACTTTCTTGTTTTTGAAATGGAAACATAAAACATGAATCACGCGAAACAAACAACAAATTGACCTCAAATTAAATACTAGGTCACCCTTGTATCTTCCCAATCTTCAACTTTCCAACCATACAAAAAGCAGAGAAAATTGGCATCCTCAACATAACTCCTAAAATGTAGGCCACAGCAAACTACAAATACCTGGGCAAGCAAGAAAGCCCCTTCACAAACAAATCACTGAAAGCACCGAAAACAAGAAAGACAGAAGAACAAAAAAATGGCAACCACGACCCTCGCAACCATCCTTACCAAATGCAACCGTGCAGGAGCAACGGTAACCCCGAAACCCTGGAGCCCTGGGGTTCTCGTTTCCATTGCGCCGCGTCCTTTTCAGGTGAACTGCACTTATAACGATGATTCCGGTAATGTTACGTAAACAAAAGAAGGATATGAATTTTACCCAGAATGATGTGCTTTTGAGTCATACCATTAGAAAAAAAACAGAGTTCATCAACAAAGCTACAGAAAAGAAATTAACTCGTCCTTCAGATCAGATGGGAATTTTTTTGACAAAAAATCTTTAAGCGATGGCATTTTTGCCAGTAGTTACAATGATTTTGAAAGTGTCATTCTCGGACAACTATACGATATTTGTCCTATGTAATTCGTTAGAATTATTAGCTACTGTGTTTTATACGGCTTAACTACAAAAAAAAAAAAAAAAAAAACACATCATTCTGGTTGAATTTATTTTTGTACCCTATAATTTTCGTCCAAAAAAGTCATTAATTGCAACTTCGTGAGGTAGATTTAGAGTTTTCAGAACCGTTTGTCATTGTATATTTTCGTGACTAACGAAACCTAAATATATTTATAGGGAAATTTACGCCATGAGGTTACCGTTACACATGCACGTAGGTCTACTGAAGCAGGGAAAGAACATGCTGATGAGGCAGTGAAAGCCGCCAAAGATTTGAAAACTGATGCTTCCTCCACTGCTGAAGACGTGAGAGACATTGCATACTACCAGATTTTATTTTCCTTAATTTACTTTGTTTCATAAATTTTAGGATTTTTTCTGACTAATTTTTAAAATGTCCAACTTCTCATTTCAAGATGACCCAAAAAACGAAAGACGCGGCCGGGAAGGCAGCAGACACTGCGCAGGACATAACAGAGAAAGCCAAGCAAACCGCTGAAGACGCATGGGGCTCGGTTAAGGATACCACTCAGAAGATCAAAGACAAGGTTGTTGGAAAGGCCGAAGAATCGAAGGAGTCCGTGAAAGAGAATGCCGAGAGCGTCAAGCGCAACATGAACATGAAAAACTACAACTAGCTCCTGAAATTTGCAAATCTGCAGTGTCTATGTTTTTCACTGTACAAATTTTTTCTTTTTCATTTTTTTTTTTTTTTTGCTGTTGAAAATAAGACTTGGCCGAGTGGATGAGGCGCTCCGTATCCGACATGATGTCCGGATCCAAGTCTCACCACTGCGAGCTAGCTGCAATAACTTTGCTTAATTTTTATACTTCTTTCTATGCTACCATTTGGAGACTAAAGTCGCGCGGTTTTTTGAACCGAGGACTGATGATTCTTTTTTTTTGATCTGCAACCTAGGACTGATGGTTGAAGATTGCAATTCATACGCCTTGGCAAAAATTTGTATAGTCGATACTTTTTCCGAGTACGTAACATTTCTAGTCTTACAAACAAGGTCAAGTACAAACTTTCTGGCATCCCGGTAACGCGTTCACTAACCAAATACTAAGATCAATACTCCAGGAGAAATCATCAACTTAAATTCGAGTCACGAAAAATCGTTCTTCCTGCTTCCTAAATGTGACATTGACCTCTTTTTACATCAAAAGCCCAACTTGCTTTAAAAAAAACTTACAGGAGAGGGAAAACCCATTTTATTTCATTAAACTTGCAACTATTGCCCCAAAACAAATCACTATTTGAAACCAACTTTGGCATTGGAGGAGGAAGAATAAAGCAGGGAAGATGCAGAAAAGCTTGAGTTATTACTTCCCAAGTGCAACCCCTCTATTTTTGTTGATGACCCACCTCCACTTGACCTCTGATCATCTTTTCCATCACCACTTGCTTTGGATTCTCCTTGAAGAATAATTTGATCAACTTTCAGAAACTCCTCTCTCCCATGCCTTATTTCCTCCAGCACTGCAGCCACATCCTTCATGGTTGGCCTGTCATCAGGGGATGAGTTGACACACAGCAGAGCCACCCCCAGGGTCTGCATCATCTCCTCGATCTCGGATTCGGGCCTAGATCGTAGGCCCGGGTCCAGAACCTCGATTCCACCCTTTTTCTGCCTCACCCAGTCCACAATGTGTAGCCCATCAGGTATTGTCGGGTCGATTGGTTGCTTCCCTGTTAACACTTCTAGTACTACCACACCATAGCTGTAGACGTCGCTCTTCTCTGTGATCTTCATCATATAGCCATACTCTGCAGATAGCAATATGGAGAAAGAAATCAGGTGAAGTGATTGTGAATTTCGAATTTAGCCTTAAAAGAGCAGCCGAATATCAGCTGTGAATCGGGCAGTGTGTTAGCCACGAATCGACACGTACTGGAAAAACGGATGACACACAAGCAATTGCAGCACCACGGTCCACTAACATATGTGCAACGCCAGAAAATGATCATGTGAAACGATGTGTGAGGATCCGTTAAGTTGGTAGTTCAATATCGCGAATTTGGTTTCGTGGCAAACTTCTTGAAAAGGAAAACAACACAAACTCAGAAGTCAGAACTGTTTATCACAGAAGGGTCTATTATAATAACATGATGTGCGTTGTGGACATTATTTTGTGAAATTTTTTTCTGGTAATCGCATCGTTTTCTTTGAAGTAATGAGAAACTTTCATTGTCATAACACAAAATACGGTTCGAAAGACTAGAAACATATGCAACTTTTAAGAAAGTTAGAACTGACCTGGAGCAATGTAGCCATAGGAACCAGCCACAGTACTAGAAGACCTAGCAAAATCACCAGCATCAACAAGCTTGGCAAGCCCAAAATCGGCAATATAAGGCTCAAATTCAAGACCAATGAGAATGTTATTGGCCTTGATATCCCTATGAACGATTGGAGGAACGCAATCATGGTGCAAATAAGCTAACCCTTGTGCTGCTCCCAACACAATTTTATACCTCAACTCCCATTCCAAGCAACTCCCACTCCTTTCATGTAAAAGACTTCCTAAACTCCCATTAGGCATGTAATCATACATAAGCAGCCTCGTGTTTTGGTTCCAACAGCAACCCAAAAACTTCACAATGCGTTTGTGCCGGATGGAGCCGAGGGTCTTCACCTCAGTCGAGAAAGAATCGCGAACTCCTCCATTGTTTTGGGAACTGTATTTCGAACCCATTGTTGTTGGCCATAGCTTTTTTACTGCTATGACTTCCCCGGTGTCCATTTCAGCACGGTAGACCATCCCCGAGCATCCCTTTCCGATCACATTGGATTCGACTAGGCATTTCAAAACTTGTTCAACTGAGAAATTCAGCTTCTGGAAAGGACTAATCTGCCAAAGAAACGAATTCCCTCCTCCCATTTCTGAGTCAGTTTCCTCTCCATTAGTCACTCGAGTTCTGAAAAGTACAATTATCCCCACAACCGCCATTGCAATGGTCAACACAGCAAGTAATGTGACGGCCAATTCTATTCTCCTTGACCGCCTAAGATGACTACTATGGTTCAGCGCCCCTGTTCCTCCATTTGAATTGCTCAAGAAACATGAATTTTGGCCCGAAGTACACAGCCCTTCATTCCCTTCTAACTCAGCTGCTGACATTTGTCGAAACAGCTTGTTATCAGGAAGATAACCAGTGAAGTCATTATAGGAGACGTTGAGAGAAACAAGGTTTTCAAGTCCCGAAAGAACCATCAAATCGCCTCCTACCTGGTTGTGAGACAGATCAAGTGTGGA
Source organism: Rhododendron mucronatum var. ripense (assembly GCA_019656295.1). Lineage (NCBI taxonomy): Eukaryota > Viridiplantae > Streptophyta > Magnoliopsida > Ericales > Ericaceae > Rhododendron > Rhododendron mucronatum. The sequence goes on along the minus strand of BPLT01000069.1, from coordinate 2,419,427 downwards.
GAGCTTGTTGAGAGCAGAAATCTGGGTTGGAATCACTCCTGTCAGTTTATTCCAACTCAGATTCAAAGCAATATCAAGACCTTCAATTTGACATAGTTCAACAGGGATATTGCCCGAGAGCGAATTGCTGCTGAGATCAAGTAACTGGAGACTCAAACACTGTCCAAGTGATGTGGGTATTGGTCCAGAGAAGGAGTTTGTGCTTAAAATGAGCGTATTGAGGGAATTAAGATGACCGAAGATACCGGGTATTTGGCCCTCAAACTTGTTAACTGAGACGTCCAATACTTCAAGCTGAGTAAGAGAGGATAGAGTAAGAGGCAAAACGCCTCCAAATGAGTTATTGCTCAAATTTAGCATCTGCAAGCCTGAGCAATTCCCAATTTCATTTGGCAAAGAACCAATGAAATTATTGTCAGAGATGTCAAGAAAACTGAGACTATTTAGGATCCCAATTTCTTTTGGAACCCCACCACTGATGCTGTTTCCGACGAGCCTAAGGCGAACAAGAGAACTACAGTTACCTATCTCGGGCGGAATCGAGCCGGTGATTTGGTTATAAATCAGAAGCAACTTTGTTAGATTCTGAAGGTGAAAAAGGCCTGGGGGAATACTTCCGGTTATGAAATTGTTAGACAAGTCCATTGATTGGAGACTTTTCAAACCAGAAAATTGTGAAGGAATGTTTCCCTCCAGTTTGTTCTGCCAAGCAAAGAAAACAGTTAATTCTGTTAGCATCCCCAATTCAGGTGGAATGGTACCTGATATCTGATTGGTGTCAAGCTGCAACTGCACAAGTGCAGTGGCATTGGAAAGAACCGGAGGGATTGAACCCGAGATATTGTTGTTACTCAGCATCAACTCCTCAAGCATTGACAAGTTTCCAAACGACTCCGGTATGCTTCCAGAGAGAGAATTCAAAGAAAGATCCATGATCAATAAGCTTCTGCAGTTTCCTATTTCATCAGGAATGGAACCCACAAGATTGTTTTCCCATAACAGCAATTTCTCAAGAATTTCAAGATTACCCAACTGTATAGGAATCGAACCTGAGAGGTTGTTTTCGTACAAATACAAGTCCACGAGCTCAGAACAGTTGCCTATTTCTGGTGGAATTTCGCCCGAAAGCAACGTAGTGTATACTGATAAAGTTTGAAGCTGTTTCAGATTTCCCAGTGAAGTGGGAAGGGACCCAGATACTTTAGTATCGGCTAGTCCAATCACCGTCAAATTCCGGCAGTTTCCGATCTCATCAGGAATGTTTCCAGTAATATCTCTGTTCCCCCCTGCTCGAAAAACTTCCAAATTTAGAAGTTTCCCTATCTCAGTAGGAATTCCCCCACTGATTTGGTTATCAAACAGTAGGAGACTCCTCAAATTTGTGCAGTTACCAATCTCCTGTGGGATTGGTCCAGAAAGCTGGTTGGAATTCACTACAAAATCCTGAAGGCTTTTCAAGAGACCAATGCTTGTGGGAATGCTACCAAAAAGATTGTTTGAACTGATATCAATTGAGATTAGTGAAGTGCAGCCACCAATGGAAAGAGGGATGGTGCCGGTGAGATTAGCGCCGGAAATGGTGAGGTTCTGGAGGAATTTGAGAGAGGAAAGATTGGAAGGGAAGGGGAGGCCTATGTCAATGGACTGAATGGTGATTTGGGTTACAAAGTTTTGAGAGGAACAAGTGATGTATGTCCAGTTACAAGGGTTTGGGTCAGATGGGTTCCAGTTTGAGAAGGAGGAATGGGGTAGTGGTGAAGGAGAGGTCTGGAGCCATGCGATTAGTGAGGCAACTTCATTGTTTGCAGCACAAGGAGTGGAACATGAAAGGAAGATGAGGAGCAAAAAGATGAGATTTTGGTGGTGGGTTTTGGAGGTGAAGAAGGGTTTCCTCGGCATTGGCATTGGTAATGGCATTGGCAACTGGATTGGCCTCAAATCCCAGACCAGTTTTCTGGGTTTTGCATTGGTTCTCACTCTATGTATCTCTTTGTTCATTCCTAAGCTTTCTCCCTCTATTAGTGCTAATTAGTACTATATATTATACTGCTAGTCCTAATCCTAAACTTACTTTTTAGTCAAGCAAGAAAAGAAGAGAGAAAAAAAGAAAAAGGAAAAGGAAAAAAAACACATCATAAAAGGATAAAACCCACACCAACTCCACCATTTTCACCTCGGGGTTCTCCTCTGTTTTCCTCAGTTTTGAATTACTATTATTTTTGGTGCAACTCAGTTGTTTTTTTAATTGCCATTGTTACATAATTGAGCAAATGGAGGTATCAAGTAACCCCAAAAGGTTAGTCCGGTTGGTTGGTGGATTTGCTCCATACATATTGATCATGAGAAAGAAATTTCTTGTAAATCCCGTTGTCCCGACACGTGCGGCCTACCTCTTACTGGACCAAAAAAGAGAATTAGTTGAGGTCATGTAAGTTGGCCCGAACACTCCTAACCATGCGACGAAAACATTAAAAGGGATAGAGGTAGCATGTGTTCTTGCATTGTTTTCCTCAACAGAGTCTGGGATTGGCTCGTAGTTTAGTTGTTAATTGTCATGGAGAATTGGGCTAAGACAATTGATTAACTCTTTTGCTGACGAAGTCAAAAGACACAGGGTTAAACAATGTTAGCAGAGGAGAAAACAAAAGGGAAAAAACTGAACAAAATAGTGGTGCCAAAGGGGGTTAGCCCAGAGTCCTAGGGCGTGACCTTGGGAAGCCCTCACTGGGGAATCAAAACACGTTGTGTGTGGTGTCAAAATTCAAAACCCTAATTATGTAGCCCTAGCCCCATCAAAATTCAAAACCCTAATTAAACAATGTAGCCATGTTGTTCCGAAAGGGTGACGATGATTGTGGTGGCTTCCCGATAACAAAAAGTAAAGAAAGCAATTCGTTTAATATGACATTTACATTGGGTTTGCGCAAATGCCAGAATTAAAGATTATACTAACAACATAATAGTAATTTTTCAATAAAAGCTAATGCCGGAATTAAAGATTTTACTGACAACATAATAGTAATTTTTCATTATAAAATCAATTTTTAGTTATCTAACTGAGGTTACTTCAATCGAGTTCACGAATTTATCTTTGGGTTGGCGCTAATGCCACGACTAAGATGCTTTACACAATTTTCAAATTATGTTTATACTGTCAGACTTTGAATTCAGAGAAAATTAAAATGGTCAGATAGCCCAGCCTTAAGTAAAAGTTGGGCCAAAAAACATATCACTGCCCCTTCATTATTGGACTCTCCTTAATCCATCACAAGATTCACAAGAGAAGATGATTTTTATCCATCAAGAAAAACTAGTAGCCCAGCGGTTAGCTCTTGGTACTCTTACAAGGGATGCCACATTTTGAACCTCGGCAGAGGTGTTTAGGGGTCAAGTCTATAAACAGCTTCTTAAACCTCTTGTACAATAACCAACTAACTAACTAAGTCCTCCGCTAACCTCTATTGAGGTAGAATATTATACAATATTGACAAAAAAAATATATGTTAATTCTAATACGTTCGAGTTATACTTTTCTCGACCCACATACTGCAATTTTTCCCCAGTTTCAAAATTTATTTTCCGAAACCATTATTCCAAAATATAAATATTAAAATACTGGAGTACATAATTTTCAGATTTTCATCTTTAAAACACTCGGATTTTGAATTTAGAAACAAAAAAATAATAATAATAATTATTGGGCCCAAAACATAACAATAGCCCCAGCAATCAGCATCCCTTGGCCATTGGACTCTTTTATTCCATCAGATGAATTTGAACTACCCAGAAACATTTGAGCTCAGTAGGCCCAAATCAATACCTTTCTTGACCCAAATGCTGCAAATTTCCGCAGAACGAAGTGAACAGAGAGCCAACACCCTCCATCCACCCATTATACTGTACAATTCTTGAGTGAAGAAGAAGAAATCAAGATATATGGCTTCTACAGCCACACTTTGTTATTTTCTTCCCTATAATCCTACGAAATTTTACAAGCAGCAAACCCCATCCCTGAACCCTCTGTTTCTTTCCTCCAAATCCCTCTCAAGTCTGAAGAAGCAATGTTCCCTCTCGACTATCCGATTGAAAAGTCTCAAAACCCACAAATTTCACGCCGCTCCCCGAATCTTCGCCGCACAATCCAATTTCTTGAAAGGTAATTAGCTTCCTTTTTCTCGAAACTTTCTCGGCTTCTTTTTTGGGTTGAAAATTTCTTGACCTTTTCTGTTAAGAGTGCTTCTGAATTAGCCCGAATTTGATGGTTGTTTCTTGTAATTTGATCACCAGTGGTGATCTTCACTTGATTTTGTTCATGAATAAAAGATGGAATTGTGGTTTAGAGATTAATTTAGTGCAAAAATGTCTTTAATTTTGTTATGCTGTTGGAATTTTAATAACTGAGTGCGATAGTCTACAGACCACGTTGTTTCGGCAAAGTTGTGGAGAATTTGCCCCCTAATTAGATGGTTCTTCATAGGTAGCTCGTAATTCGATCACCAGTTACTGTATTATCGTGTGTTTCATCACTTGCTTATGATCAATAAAAATGGAAACTGGTTCCTTGGGTATTAGATTGGTGAGCCCATTGATAATGCCATTTGGTAATTTTCATCTTAACTGTCTTGTGAAGGAACTCCTTCTTGTTCTAATAGTGTTCCCCTTGGCTGCAAACAATGAAGTAGACCGTCACGACACCTACTAGTGGTCTATGGTACTATGCAATGTGTAGCACTAGTCTAACACTGGCAATGTTTTGCAAAAAGTGAAGATTGAGCTTGTCAGAGCTTGCGTGTACAACTCAGGCCCCCATACGATTCCCGCAGCACATTCTTGACTTAACGCCGCAGTTCAATTTTGCAACCTGTCCTAATTGTTCTTGTGTCCTGTTTTATAGTTGTTCAAACAGTGTGGAAGGTGGGGAAGGATGGAATTGAAGCTGGAACCAATCTAGTGCCTGTAAGTTCATCCCCCTTCTCTTTCGCTCAATCCCTAAAAGGTTTGTCCACTTTGTAATATATTTCTTCTTGTTAGGATTCTGTTCCTAGACCAGTAGCATGGATCTCTGTGGCTGTAGTTGCGGTGACCCTCACACTCTTTGTATTCAAGTCACTCCTCTCTACAGCTTTCTTCGTGCTGGTATGTTTATCAATACCTTTCAACTTCTAAGCTTTGAGGATCACCATTCTGCATTATAGCCACAATGAATTATTGTTGGGATAAACGCATTATGACACTATTGCTTTTCTTAGTTTATTTAAGTAGCCAACTGTCGTGCAGGAAAAGGGGTATATATGTTTGCTGTTGCTTTGATACTCATGTAACATCATATGGTCCTTAAGTGGAATGGAAACTAGCAAATAGATCAGTTTACCTCTTGAATAGCAAGCATAGTGTCTCCTGTGCAACCGTGTTTCATTGATATCCAAGGGATTTTCAGCCAGTGAAGTCATAAATGCCACAAGTTACTACAGTAGAATGAGAATTTCATTAGGGTTTGTGGATGGCAGGCATGCATGCATGGCATGGATGTTGGTATATGGACAAACTGTTGTGTGTAAAGTGCACGAGTAACTGGTGTACCCCTTTATATATCTATTGCATGCCTGCGCAAATAGGAGCTAATAGAAATTCTAAGTCCTTGAGATGCTCTTAATTTAATTCAATAATATAGGAAGAATGGATTCATCTATTGAAGACTTAAAAACATACTTTCAGATCATTGACAAGGGATTAGAAAATAACAAGTTCAAATTATGTTCGGAATGTAGACCTTGAAGTAAAAAGAAGAAAAGTAATACCCTAAAAAAGAGACTGTTTGTTCAATAGAAACATGAAGGTGACAAAAACATTCTTTTTCTGGTGACAGTCAATGATGGGGCTCATATACTTGGCATTCATGGCTATGAACAAGGATGATGACTCGAGAGGGGGTGGAGGGCCTGGAGGCACCCCTTCTACTGACGACAGTCTAGAAGAGGCAAGAAGAATAATGGAAAAGTACAAGTGAGTAAGGCAAGATTGAGGGGAATGCTTCTCTCTTTCTCTCTGCCTGATGTAATTATACCAGTGTCTGGATATAGTCATGAACCATGGTAACCAATGAAACGGAGTCAAACAATTGTCTTTCATCAACACATCAATTTTCATCGAGATATGGCTTATTGATGAGCACTACTGCTGTTAATTTGAGAAGCTTCTTACTTGGATGTGCATCACATTGCTTTTTGATGCTTCACTGCCTATGCCCTTCGAGAAATCTGGGGGACTCTATTTATTTTATTTTCCTTTTTTCAAGTAATTGTTCCTTTGATTAGCTCATGTCATGGGTTCCAAAATATGAATTCTATTGTTGTATTGCTAACAAATAAATAATTCGATGGGATTAAGTAAACACTTGCTCCTCATTAGCGCATTTCATAGCGGCAACCATGGCATCAATGTGACCAGTGCACTTAATGCTTCTGTCGACTCCACCATTTGTCATCGCTGCAATAACCTGAGTAAGTCAAGAAATTATTAGAATTGGCCCAAATACACAAAGGCAGAAAATGCATCAGATTAATATGTGACTTGTTGCTGCATGTAAGGGCAAATAAGAATGGAGCTGAGACTTTTATGTAAGTTGTTTGGCAACAAGATTTACCTTCATTTGATGAAGAAGGGAACCTGTTTGAGATGCCACAACTGAGGACGCATGTCTTGTCCAATGAGGTAAGTGGATTGATCTTTGCAAGGCAGCCTGAATGAGCAACTGTGTATTTGCTAAATGCGAACGTGCTAACAAAGTGGTTTATAGGGTTTCAGTTCATTGAAAAACTGGATTTTCCATCGTTAAGCATTGTTCCTCTTTCTGTGTTTATTCTCCGAAGGTAACGCGTATTGCTTTCTTTAGACTTGCAGAGCCCAGTTTAAGCCTGTACAAATTGGCTGCAGAATAATTGATCGCCCTCAGAAGATTTTGAACTTGAGATCTAGAAGGGAGGTGTACTTAATCTGGATCCTAACATCCATGGCCTGAGACGGTGCAACCTCACCGGTCAACCATTCATCACCAATCACTTCCCTGCAACCGCCGCTTCACACCCCCACACCAAATCACAAAATGCAGCTTAAAAAGAAACCCTTCTGAAGAAAATCCCTCAGTTCATCGTATACCAAATTCAAAAAATAACGAGGCCAATGCGAAAAATATACGCACAATACACGCAGCGCCTCCATCTATATTCCCAAATCAGGAGTATTGTGCCCATAATAGGAGATGGATTGATCTAGTCCGTTAGCATTGCAGGGAATCACAAGCCCACCATACTTGACATTGACCTGTTTCTTTGCAAGGAGCTATGTGAGAGAACTGTCGCCGACAATGTGTTCAGTTTAGGCCTATATACATACCTCTACGTACATAGTATATTTCAGATAATTGGACCTTATGATTGTTCAAATTACATGTTTATTAGGCAATATAATAAGTCCCAATTTTAAGGGTTTGTTAGATCATTGTATCATTGCATAAACTGCATGGGTGCCAAATTTTTAATAAGCCTTTTCAAGTGCATGCCAAGATGCCAAATTTTTAATAAGCCTTTTCAAGTGCATGCCAAAGAAATCAGATGGTTTAGTCTGGTGGTCAAGGCTTGAAATTTAGAAGTTTGTTCTCTTTTAAGGTTTCATGATCGAAACATCTCGAGTGCTATTAACTCTTTTAAGACCGGTCCATGCAATGTTTTGCTCTCTACTTTTAATTGGACCTCCGCAAGTGGACGGTGAAATTGATCCTCCAGAATTAATTGAGGCGTGTGTAAGTTTGTCTGGATGTGCATGCCGAAAACCATTGCATGATCACATAGCTAGTGCATCATTACGTTGTTGCTTTAATCGACAAAAATTAGAATAGGAAGATTCCCCCTTAATGCTGGCGTGAGTTTCCGCCGCGAATTTCATCATGACTTTATCATGATTTGGCTGTCTTTTTTACATAATAATTTCAGAGTGAGATTTCAAATTTTGGCCTCGAGAGTTCGTGTTTTTGTAAGATTCCAACCTCATAGTGTGAGCTCTTGCCAGCTTTGCTTTTGGGTTGGTGATCCGTTCGTCTCCTTTCGAACCTCTTGGGTAGGATCCAAATCAACCTGCCTTTTTTTTTTTTGTCTTGGATTTATCTGCAAAATAAAGAACCAGTTAGCGCTGTCCGACTCCATTCAATCGGAGCTTAAGTTAGAATTTGGGAGAGAAGAAAAGCACCGTACAATGCTTAAATTAGAAAAGTGCGTACCTCAGATTTATCTCTTGGGCCTATAGTAAGCTACTTGCTTTCAAGTAAGTCGGTGCTAAATATAAGTCCCGTGCTCCTACTCTGCCTAGACCCAGTCCTACCATTTCTGCACAAGTCCATGGTTCCAAGGGCTACGCTGCACAGTTGGACCGTCCAACCCGTCCGAGCTCTGCTACGCGCAGAGATAATTCGCAGAGAACCACGCAGAGACAAATGCGTTTGGCCCCATTTCGGGTTCCGAAAAATCTAGAAAAATATCCATAAATTTTTGAATATTATTTTATGGAGCCCTGTAAAAAATCAACTTCAATGGATATCGATAAGTGTTACTTTTGGATTCGTAGGGGCGAATTGAGCAGTTTCGCCTCTATGAATCCAAAAGTAATACTTATCGATATCCACTGGAGTTGATTTTTTACAGGGCTCAATAAAATAATATTCAAAAATTTATGGATATTTTTCTAGATTTTTTCAGGACCCGAAATGGGGCCAAACGCATTTGTCTCTGCGTGGATCTCTGCAGATTGTCTCTGCTGTTAGTATTTTTAAACCCGTCCCAAGCGACGTTCGGCCCAAGAGAGCCCAAGGAATGGGCTACCCGCATTGTCTGGCTCCTTTAACTCTCTCGATTCGGCCCACTACACCCGCTAACCCAAAATGAAAGAAGAAAGAAAATTTTGCCCTTGCTTTCTCCAACAATTCATTCGAGTCCTAGATGTTTAGGACTAGTTCTTTGGACTTTTAGCTCTGGAATTTATGTGTATAATATAAACTCGTGAATTAAGGGAAAATAATAGTTCACTAGATCAGTTGCTGGAATCCTCTTCATGTGAGTGACAAACATTAAGACCTGAGTAGTAAAGTCCCCTCCTTTTTGGGTATCCATCCATTCACATGGACCCTATTCGTATGGGGATGGTGTGAAGCAACTCATATTAAGTGTGAAGTGTGTGTCAAACTGTTGGCCGTTTATTTGGACAATCGATAATTCGAATCTTAACTGAATAATGAACGATTTAAATTTATAGTATACATTAAGATTCAATTTCAACTATTCGAATACTGCTCGACACTTACTTTGCAGGGGTGTTTGGCAACATTCCGGTCCCGGGTCGCCGTCCATAGACAATAGATATAGATTGCACCCTTCTTTTCTTTTCTTTTGTTTTCTTTTCTTTGACACTTTTGCTTTTGGGTTCTGGGCACGTGGCCCCACCTGAACATAGCCGATGGTACAAACCAAGAGCATAGGCCGACACACACTACTTTAAACCTCAGTCGTAGGATCAAACATCCAGGACACGTGGAGGGTTCAGAACCCACCCACCTCTAGCTTTCTACTAGACTGATGAATAGACTACTCCTGCGGATTGGAAAAATAAGAATAGACTACTCCTGGTGGCGTCCTGCAAAGCAGCTTCTCCACTAAAGGACGCCTTATGATAAAAAAAAAAGAAGAAGAAGGACGCCCGCTTTGCAAAAAGCTGCATGTAAAGGGGCAGCACATCTGACAAGAGAGTGAAATTTCCGGTGAATTTCTTAGTTTTGGATGTGATTACGTGGTTGGTTTGTCTTTGATCGAATTAAAAAAGATATTCCATAACAATTAAATGCTTTGTTTAAATTGGAATTTGAAAATTTTTTGAAAAAAATAGTAATGGTAATGAGTAGAGAGAGATATAGAAAGAAATGTTGAAAATAGAAGGAGTTTAAGAAGAATTTAAGGGGAATTTTTTGAAAAATTCTTTTTAAGTTCCAAATAGAACAAGGCCGAAGTGTGTGAAAATTAGTCCCAATACTGAAAAAAATAGCCAAACGTGCGGAACAACCACGTATATGTAGTTAACGTATGTACACTCGGTATATGTTATGTCTTCACACTTCCGATCGCGATCGCGATCGCGACCACGTCACCTATACTTATTTATCACTATATCTATATTTACATACGATTATATTCGCAGAATGCACAAATAAAGTTTATTTTCTTGCAATCTAAAATACTATAAAATTTTACAAGAAAAAAATAAACGCACAGAGACATCTTCGGTTGAGGTCTCCCAAGTGGGAGAGTATCCACTATCCTAGAGCACAGGTTTTATCGGTATTCATAACCCTTTTCTCATTACAGGATTACGGCAAAGCCGCATACTTTGCGATTACAATCCCCACAAATGCACAGAGAGAGAGAGAACTACACTAGGGCCCCGTTTGATAACAGTGATAGATGGATGGGATTCGTAAGGAGATGGGATTAGGATTGGGATTCGTAAGGAGATGGGATTAGTAATGAGATGGGATTGATAATGAGTATGTTTGTTTGGGATGAGATTAGATGATGGGATTATTAATATCATGTTTGTTTGAGATGGGATTAGATGATGGGATTGGATTGATAGAAGAAATTGGTAATGAGAAGGGATTGATAATAAGGAGAGGATGGGTTGGGATTATTAATACCAAGTCCCAGGGGGTATTGCTAATACCCCCTAATGCCCGGTTTGGTCATCCCAAGGGACTAATAGTCCGGACCTTTTTTTGTTACCAAACAAAGAATTGCTACTCCCATGGGATTAGTAGTCCAATCCCAACCTCCTAACCCATTATCAAACGGGGCCTAGGAGTAGGAGTAGCACTTTTGAAGCACTAATCGACGGTGGTGCAGCACCAGCACCAGCACCAGCACCAATAAATGTAGTAGTAGTAGTAGTAAATAATTGCTTCCTCCAAGCCCATTGGTTGTGCAAAGGGGTTTGTGCCGTTGGAAAGATCTCCTCTTTCACAAGGATCCAACGGTGTACATTTAAAGAGTAGGACAAGATATATCACTACTTACTACCAACGATCTGTTCTTCTCAAAATCACATCAAAAAACGTAGTACTATGAAATACTAGACCCCCCATAGATCACTCCCCAGTCAACACTCTGTCAGCTTTCCCAAAAAGAAAGAAGAACAAGAAAACCAACCTCAAACCCTCTCTCTCTCTCTCTCTCTCTCTCTCTCTCTCCCCCATGCCATGGCACTCCCAATCCTCCTCTCTCTCCTCCTCACCTCCCTCATCCTCTCCACGAGCTTCCCCACCGCTCTCACCCAGTCTTCACCCTCTTCCTCTTCCTCTTCCTCTTCTTCTTCTCCTTCTTCAGACATTGACATTCTCTTGACCAAAATCAAACCCGCGCTACAAGGCCAAGCACCCAACCTCCTCCTATCCTCGTGGACGACCTCCACACCGCTCTGCCAATGGCGCGGCCTCAAGTGGTCCTTCACCAACTCCCTCACCCCCCTCCCCTGCGACCCCTCTCTCTCCTCCTCACAGTTCACCAACCTTTCTCTCTCCAGAGACCCCTCCCTCCGCCTCCTCTCTCTCCAACTCCCTTCCGCCAACCTCACCGGCTCCCTCCCCAGAGAGCTCGGCCAGCTCTCCTCCCTCCAAAGCCTCTACCTCTCCGTCAACTCCCTCTCCGGGCCCATCCCCCTTGAGCTCGGATACAGCTCTTCCCTCAACGACGTCGATTTGGCCAACAATTTGCTCACCGGAACAATACCCACTTCGATATGGAACCTCTGTGATGGTCTTGTCTCGCTACGGCTGCACGGTAACTCTCTATCTGGGTCTTTACCTCAACCTGCATTGCCCAATGCTAGTTGTGGTAATTTAGGGTTCCTTGATTTGGGGCAAAACAAGATTTCTGGGGATTTTCCTGTGTTTGTAACTGGGTTTTTAGGGCTTAAGCTGCTTGATCTTTCTAGTAATATGTTTTATGGTGAGATTCCTGCGAGTTTAAGTGGGTTGAAATTGGAAAGGCTGAATCTTTCTTATAATAATTTTAGTGGGGTTTTGCCTAATTTTGGGGAAATGAGGTTTGGAGCTGAGGCTTTTGAAGGGAATAGTGTTGGGCTTTGTGGGGCCCCTTTGAGGAGATGTGGGGGAAGTTCCGGGTTGAGCTCGGGCGCGATTGCCGGTATTGTTATCGGGTTGATGACCGGTGTTGTGGTTTTGGCTTCGTTGTTTATCGGGTATGTGCAGGGGAAGAGGAGGAAGAATAGGGATGAAGAAGATGAGGAGGGGTTTGAAGAAGGAGAGGATGAGGAAAATGGCGGAGGTGGAGGAGGAGATGGGAAGCTGGTCTTGTTTCAGGGCGGCGAGCATTTGACGTTGGAGGATGTGTTGAACGCGACGGGTCAGGTGATGGAGAAGACGAGTTACGGGACTATTTACAAGGCGAAACTTGGGGATGGAGGGACTATTGCTCTGAGGTTGTTGAGGGAAGGGAGTTGTAAAGATGGGAGTGTGTGTTTGCCTGTGATAAAGCAGTTGGGACGGGTTCGCCATGAGAATTTGATCCCGTTGAGAGCGTTTTATCAGGGGAAGAGAGGGGAGAAGCTGCTTATCTATGACTATCTTCCTAACAGAACACTTCATGATCTCTTACATGGTAAGCTCAGCTATGCCCCTTTTTGGCTTTGTTCGATTAGTGGATCAATTGCACATGCATTATGATTTTCTTCACCACAGTTTAATTTATTATTGCGAAACTATAACCTGTTGCAATTTCCATGGAAACACATTCAAGAGCATAACCTGCTGTTACTGGAACTTCAAATGTTGTCTTGATTACCTACTGTTACTGGAACTTCGAATGTTGCCTTGATTACCTACTGTTATTGGAACTTCGAATGTTGCCTTGATTAATGCATAGGGACACTAGAGCACGCATATGATTCAGGGCAATCGAGTTACAAAGTAGACAGTTTAAGAAGTTCATTGTGTTCTTAGGAGTGCAATAATGAACTGTTTAAGATCTGCATTGAAGTCATTCAAAATAGATTGAAATATGAAAATGTATGATCGCTTGCCTTGGTTACTTAACTAGCACTCTGATAGGAGTCCAAGACTCCGACTCTCTGAGTGACCCATGCAATTGTGAATTTTCACTTGAGAAGTCGCAGGGTTACACTAGAAGGTACTTCTCGTAAAAGCATACTCTCTGTCACCTCTTGGTTGCAATGCTGTAGTTGTCTCAGAACAAGTGCCCTCTAAGTCTAATCCAGTTAGATAGACAATTGCAGTAGGCTTTCACTAAAAAATCTGCGTTCATCTTGGCCCAAGTTTTATGTGGATTTGGATATGCTGTAGGCACATTTATGTTTGTATTAGCCCTTTACAGTCCCTTATGTTACTTAAGCCCTACCTCTGTATGTCTGGGCCTTGCAGCTTGACGAGGCTCACCTTGCTTGGTTAAGGATTATGCTATGCACACCCTAGTCCCTCCTTCACAAAACTTTTAAGCAGATACTGCGCCTAATTTGACAACGTCACACATTGATCACACCTCCCAATATTTGGTTCCTTTGACCTCTGATTTTGTCATACCAGCTGGCAGTTGTTGTAGCAGCTTTCTAATTTTGCTTGCTATTTTGCTACCGGGCCATGTAATGCTGACAAGTTACACCCCACATTCTAACTTGGGTACAGCATCCACGTCATCAATGCAAATATGAAAGTCTTTAAATTTAGGAAAAACTTGGACAAAGTTGAACATGCATCAACCAGCTGTAAAGAGAATCTTTGTGCTAGAATAGACACCACCCCTTGTTTATGTTTCCTTTTCTTTTTTAATTGACTTGTCTCAAAGGAGTCGAGACTTCATTAGAATGATTCTGCAACTTTGCTAACCATGATGGATTCAAGTTATTCATCTTATTGTTTGTATTTCATGTTGGTTCATCCAGAATCAAGGGTTGGGAAACCTGCTTTGAATTGGGCCAGGCGACACAAGATTGCATTGGGTATAGCCAGAGGACTTGCACATCTTCACACAAGTCTAGAAACGCCTATTACTCATGGGAACGTGAGATCCAAAAACATTCTAGTTGATGATTTTTTTGTGGCCAGGCTTACGGAATTTGGTCTGGACAAATTAATGATCCCAGCTGTTGCCGATGAACTGGTGGCAATTGCAAAAACAGATGGATACAAGGCGCCAGAACTCCAAAAGATGAAAAAGTGCAGTTCCAGGACTGATGTTTACGCATTTGGGATCGTATTACTGGAGATTTTGCTAGGGAAGAAGCCAGGGAAAAATGGGAGGAGCGGTGATTTTGTTGATTTGCCTTCACTCGTGAAAGTGGCGGTTCTGGAGGAGACCACAATGGAGGTTTTCGACGTAGAAATTTCGAGAGGGATAAAGAATCCAATGGAAGATGGATTAGTTCATGCATTGAAGCTTGCCATGGGCTGTTGTGCGCCGGTGGCCACCGTTAGGCCCACGATGGATGAGGTTGTGAAGCAGTTGGAGGAGAATAGGCCCAGGAACAGGTCTGCTCTCTACAGCCCTGCAGAAACTAGGAGTGGAACTGGTACCCCCTTCTGAGTTGTTCTTTAGGTTGTAAGTTTCGCGAGTTTCTCAGTCTGTCTCTCCTAAAGGAGTGTTTTGATGAACGGTGTTAACTTCCTTTTTGTTGCCCTTTTTGATTTAGAGTGAAGTTGTGTTTGGAAGGATGAAATGATTCATAGTTTTAGTCTACTTTGCTTATTGAGACATACCTCTCTGCCAAACTGAGAGATGCTCAGGGAATGTTATATTTGATGAAAAAGCCTTTTTCTCCTTCATATGTGCTTTTTACTGTATATCTGCTTTTGCCAATATAGTATGTTAGAGCATGTACATCAAGGATAGCAATTTTACCTACTCAAAAAGGTACTTTTCTATTTTACCTACCCATTGTTTACTCTCACACCACAGCAAACTCTTTATAATTTCCTCTCTATCCATTAAATATTAGAAAATACTGTAATACAATTGCAATACATAATATATATGTATATCCTCCTGTATTGCAGACCTCTGTCCAGAGTGAGGTCGCCATATCCAAACCTCATCTCCTCTCTCTCTCTCTCTCTCTCTCTCAACCGCCGCCACGACCATGGGTTCTAATCTCACGCTTCCGCCATGGACAAGCTCACACTGTATTTAGAAAAAGGAGAGAGGCATCGAGGTAGAAGAAAAGGGGAAGAAAGAGGGAGAAGTACAGGACCACTGTCTCTCTCTCCGATCCATCTCAATGAGTTAATTGATTTCTCAGGGCTACTGCTCGCGATCCATCTCGATGATAAGGGGGACGACGAGGATGAGGAAGGTGGTGCCGGCGATCCACGCGGCCTTGCCGGTGTTCTTGAGGAGGCGGTTGGTGACGTAATCGACATCGGCGGCGGTTTGCTTGGTTTGGGCCAAGATCGGGAACTGGAGACGGTAGTGGAGGGATGAACATTTTCTGGGCTTGGAAGACGGAGAGAGAGAGAGAGAGAGAGAGAGAGAGAGAGAGAGAGATAATAAAATAAAGAATAGCGGTGAACAGTACCTCGGTAGAATTACCGAGCATTTGAAGCAAATCTATTTTGCCTTTGTGTTTGCCTATGCTGGTGTAGAGGGGTTTTGTGGGTTTCCCTCTCTATTTTACCTAATATACCCCATTTACCTAGGCTTGTGTACATGCTCTTACAAGAGCATCTCCAAACCAATTCTTCATTTTGAAGAATCAAATTATCATTCTTTATTCCAAAAGTGAATTTAAAGATTGTTACTGTTCACTCCTACTCCAATCACATTTCTCTTTCTCTATCTCTCTCTCTTCATTTTTCAAATCACACCCTCAAAACTCAATCATCTCTCATTTTCTCTCCAAAATTTGAAACATCATTGTTTTAGCATTCACCAAACAAGTTCAAGATTTGTCTTATTCTGAAGAATGGTACTAGTTTTATCGATATTGGATATAGGAATATTAAAAAGTATTCATCATTTGTTGTACAAATATATTTGAAAAACATTCTTCCAATATTTGAGGACTCAAAATATATGAACGATACATTAAGTTTTTGTGATGGCCAATTGCGAGGATTGCATGACCGCGCCAGTGAGGCTGGTGTTGTGGATGGGTCTGTCTCCGCCAGCTAACTTTCCCTCACATAGATTGAAAATGCGTTTTGTAGATCCCCCTAGTGGCTCAAGTTTAATTCTTCATTTTGAAGGATGTAAACGAATCATTATTGGAGCGCTAGAATTCATCATTTTGAAGATTTGAAAAATGGTTTTAAAGAATGAAGGCTTGGTTGGAGGTGCTGTAAGCAGGATAGGTAAACCCAAATGGCATTCTTTATGTACCACTTTTGGGTGAGCTCCCATGTTTTTCACTCAAAAGCTTTGTTTTGAATAAGCAGTATGGAGGAGTTGGAATCAGACATTGGCCAAAGCCACCAAACCACTCCAAATCTAAACTGGTTCCATTCCTGTCGGTACTATAGAATCCATTTCACAACCAAGTCTGTGGAAAACAGTCCTTTCTTCTTCTTTTCAGATTCACACGGCTCACATGCAACATGGGCTCTAAAACATAGCATTGGCAGGAAAATGCAATGCCTTTTTGGCTGGTAGAAAGCGCAAAATGCATGTTTTTGGTCCCGGCCTAACGAGCCAAACAAGTGGCATTAATGATATCCCAACCATGCGCACATAAATGAAAACAGACAGGCGAAGAGCAGAAATTGAGTAGTATTATAATTACAGAAACACAAGGATAACAACACTCTTATCTTGGTGCTAAACACCGTTTAAAACAGCAGGACAACAATGGAACTTCTCTCTATTATTTGCCCTTTTTCCTAGTTACTACGCATATGGCTTAGCTGGGAGGAGGGAGTGGGATAAAAGAGCCGTTCGGCTCCCTTGGACCAAAAGATGAAATGTAGAGGAGAAGCAAGTCGGTAATTTTCGAGGAGTTGGAATAGACTTGAAGAATGTATGGAGAATGGAACAACACTTCGCGCCTGCTCCAGAGATGTTGAAATCTTTCTGAGTTGAAGCAGGCCGAGGTTGAGCAATAGCGGAAGGGAATAAGGTACATGATTTTTGATGGTATGACGACGCATGTAAAATTTGTACACGTGTCTAATATCATCCGAAGGCAGATATATGGGGTGATGATAGAAAGCAGAATTGCTGGGAACTGACGTAGTATGGCTAATAACAATTCAAGAGGAAGACGAAAAATGAAATATTTTTTGTGAGCATTTTTTTTCTCTTTGATGACGTAGAGACTAACATTGTTGGCCCCCTCGGCAACTAAGGACACCCGCGCTAGAAGTAATGGTGCCTACCATGGAGGAAGACTTGGCCCCTAAGCTCGAGGCCCTGGCATAGCTGGCCGCAGCACCTACTCCTGATGGGGTGAAGAAGGCTCCATTGAGCATAAGATCACCCTCTGATCTCCAATTCCAGTTCTTCCATTGACCATTATCTGGCTGCACTCTATGCGTTACCTGTCGATAACACCATTCCAACCCAAAGCAACACAATTTCATCATCCACTAACTGGGATTTTACATAAATCTTAAGCCAGTACGATGGAGATATGATATTGAACTACTATACCTCTTTAGCATTAGGATCGGTAGGGGCAAGATATCTATTTCCTTGGCTGTTAATAGTGGGATCGGCACTGCCACCGATTGCGTACATTTCCCAGTGGGTGTAGTCATTGTTTACCACATGGAAATACCCGTGCCTACACCTGCACATATTTGTCAAATTGATCAAATAAGTCAAACTAAATTAACTCAATAAGAAACAACATCAATTAGTGATGTTCATCTCGTTCTTGTTACCTTGGCATTCTCTGGATAAGTCCCTCTCCAAAATGGTTGTACGCGATAGTTACCTGCATACTCTTGTCTCTAACATAAGAATCACTATGTCCCAATAGCATCACCTGTTTATGAGCTAGGATTTCAGTCTTCCCAATAGGTAATAATGCTATCAGTTGAAACATAAAAACATAGTTTGAAAATGTAAATGACCTCATTGTGGTGGGTGAAGTAATTGTTGGAGATGGTGATCGCTGTTGATCCCATAATAGCATCGATAAGGCCATCGGCGCAATTAGAGAGAGAATTATGATCTAACCATACGTGACTCGCCCCAAAAAGTGAAATGCCATCACCATCAGCAATTGTTCTCCACCCATAATGGGATGGCGAGCTTCGTACCATAGCATTTCCTGTGGGTATGCAATCATGGACGTGAAGACCATGGATAATCACATTCGTGATATACTGGATGGTGATGCAAGCCCCATTGGCAATGTGCACATTAACTCCCCTAGCATCGATTGTTTTGAAGCTGTTCATTATAAGCTCTTGCTTTAGCGTGATCACCATGTCCCTTTTGAAGACAATCCAAAGAGGCTCATCCTGGATGACAGCATGGCGCAGTGTCCCGGGTCGGGGATTAACCGCGTCATAGTCGTTCGGGTCAGTGACGACGTAGAACCTGCCGTCTCGACCGCCGATGGCGTTACGCCCGAAGCCAATGGCACAGTCGGCGAGGCGCTTGCGGTTGCTTTGCCAATTGGGGTCGCACCGCCAGCAGTCATCGATAGGGTTGCCAGTTTGGCATGAGAAGAATCCCAACTTCCTCCTTTCAGTGCTATTGCGAATGCTCCTGCATATTTGCACTCTTCCTTATCATCCATAAAAAAAATAATAAATAATAATAATAATAATAATAATAATAATAATAATAAATAAATAAATAAATAAATAAATAGAAATTATGTATTTCGGTTTTGATGTTCTGGTCATGAATCTACTACGCAATTAATCCTCACATACGTGTGACATTTCAAAAGTCAGAGAACTTAAAAGGAAATGAAAGAGCAAACTTTACATGCCATCGCGAATGCTCCTGAAATTAATTTGTTCTAGAAACTCTTCATTATCAGATGCTTTCAACACAATTTACAACCATTTTAAGGAACTCTACCAAGTGAAAAATTGAGGAATAGAATGTAGTATGACATCGTTGATGTAACATTTCACAAGTCAGTAAACAGAGGAAGTGAGAGATATCTGACTTCAGAACAATTCTTTGCTACTTGGGATTCAACAGATGAGTCCAATAGACTCGGGTGGTGCACAGTGCCATCCGAGTCGTCTGTTCCGCGATGAACGGCTTGAAATACCATCTGAATAGGGTACATACATACGGATGTCGGAGATAAATCATGTTTTGTTTTATATGTCGGTGGAGAATAAAGTCATGTTTGATATGTCGGTGGAGGTATTAAAAATGAAGCAGCGGTCATTTAATGAGATCAAGCACTATTAGCTGAATTGCAAGTACTAGACCTTATGGTATGGACCCAGATCTGGTTTTGAGGGATCTCAGACTCTCATGCCCTTTGCCAGACTGGAGAAAGGCAATGAAATTTATGTGACCTACCCAACAAAATAATTATTGGTGGTTCAGTTCACATAATTTAACCTTGCTTCTCACAAATGGAGTTGATATTAAACGAAAGGAAGATGCTACGGATACAGACCGGATACACTGACCGTATATACCGACCATTTGTGACCATTTGCGGGGTTCGGAGTGGGCCTCGCACAGATGATCCAAGCAGTTCAATAATTTTTTTTTAAAAAAACGAGTGGGCCTTCTAAAAATCAGCTTCATCCAATATGTATAAGTGTTTGATCCAATTTTTTCATTTTTCATCCAATCTTTTTATTTTTTCTAATTTTTCAAAAATGAAAAGATTGGATCGAGCACTTACACACGTCGGATGGAGCTAATTGTTATGGACCCACTCAATTTTTTATTTTAAAATTATTGAACAGCTCGGATCATCCGTGCGGGAGCCAAAGTGGGCCCTGTGTACCGTCAGTGGCTATAGTCGGTGTGCTTGGGTCGGTATCCCTAGAGTTACCGTAAACGAAAAACCCATATATATTGCATTAACTAAAGTAACAACAACATGAGCTAATTCTTTTGGATTGGCTGCGCTGCGGTAATGACTTGAGAATCAGGGATATTAAGGAGTGTTTAGTCTAGAATCAACTCACATCCGCGCGCTATGAGTTCTCAAATTGGGTCAATACATACGGAACTTTGTCCCCGATTATAATTGAGCCATGTGGGTTTCAGAATTGAGCTAGCTCTTGAATGAATTGGTTCATTGAACCCGATTTCGATTTTATCCAAAAACAACCACGTGAGCTTCCAAATCACCAATGGGTGATAATTTAAAGCTCAATACTCCCACTTGTACGTACTTCTCCACCTCCACTAGTTATGACATTGGGCTCCGTACGTAGTAGATTGAATCTCTTTAATTTCTTCCCTAAGAGGGTCTTTCTCGTATGGGAGTTGTCCAATAAAGAGAACTGAGCACAGGGGTGATATCTATGAGGGGGCCGCATGAAGTCCTAGATCCGGTCCACGTATCTTGGGAAGAACTACTAATTAATTAATTAAGGATTCATATGTAGAAGGAGTGTATCTTAAGAGTATTTACGCTTAATTAGCGGGAAAAAAAAAAAAAACACAACTCTGCCAAAGTTCGTTAAAAGGAGTTTGGAGCCATGTGATGAGAGCAAACAAGTGCCCCCATTTATGCAATTTTTATAACAAACGAAATTGGATCAGATAACGACAGTGGCACGAATACGTGATGAAGCTATTCACTGGGAGAAAGTTTTGGGTGCCTAGCGGGTATCATTCATCGGCGATTTCAGCCGTCTAAATGTGTTTAGAAAGACCCTAGATTTTATTCTCTCTTTCTCTTTTTTTTCTCTCTATAAAATACAGAGCGTCCAAAATACGTTTGGACGGTTGAGATCGACATGCATGGTGAAGGGAAAAAGTAACCCTAAAATGACACAAACAAGGGCACGAGCAAATGAAAGGCTAAAAGAATTTGGACAAGGATGAATATTATATGAATTGAATGCGGAGTGGCGGTGATGCGCAGATCTCGGAACAAGGGGCATGTGGGTGGGGGAAGAGATGCAGCAGTTTGAGAACATGGGCCAATGATGCGTACCCACGCCAATTTCCATCATTAGGATAAGAAGAGCACACTTATTAAAATTTAATATAAGGGTCTTACTTATAAGTATAATAAGAAAGACTTCACAATTCTTAAAAGGGCATGCTTCCATGAAGGAAGACAATAAGACGAAGCGTGTCTCATAAAAGTAAACTACGATTATTGTCCTCTAAACAATGTTAGGGTTTGTTCTATCATTAATTTCAATGTTTCGAAATTAAAAGAGGAGCAAACAAGCTAGCTCGGACATTCGGTTATTAAAAAAAAACGGATGTTTTGAAATGTCAAGTATACTGTATATGAAAGAGTCAATCATGATAAATTCCTCCTAATATAAAGCTTATTCGGCGACTGTTTCGACTGTTGTTGCCACAAGAGTGGGAAGTAGATATTAGTGGGAGAAAATCGAAAACAGACAACCATTAAATATGGGTTTTTTTTTGGAACTGGGTAGGTGGAATTGACATTAATTGTCTTCCATGTGCTAAATTCCGTGGTATTGTACGGGTCATGTGAAGCTAAGTTACCACATCCACGACGGAAAATGCTAATCATCTGATGAATGTCACATGACATGACATCTCTTGGGGGGGGGAGGGGGGTTTGCGAAAGAACAGAACCATAAATAAATAAATTAAGGAATTGGGAATCTCTCGTTTATGGGATAATCCAAAAAAATGTGTCGGTTTGAGTCCCTACTGGTACGGAAGAAAATTCATCTCCAACAAAAGAACACCAAGTAGAAGACGGAGAGAATTAAGAGAGAGCTAGTGTGTGACACTCACATGTCAACCATGGAAGCCACCATATCGGGATCCTGCACGGCTTGATCATTTCGCGCGTTGGCATCATCACTTGACCTGAAATCAGAAAATTGTTACCTCCCTAATTACTTCAGATAATGAATTTATATAGGTCGGATTTTAAGACGAAAAGAGACCCTTGTTTCTTCTATATATACAATCCAAATATCCTCTTACTTTCGAAAAGATTTCACTTCTTAAGGAATAGATAATGTATATGACAGTTGAAAAATAAGTAATATTAACGACAAAGTCTTGAAATTAATCAAGATGACTTACAGGATAAAAGAATGAATGGATACATGTGTAAACTATAGGCCAAACAACGAATTGGGAAAAACAAACACAAAGTTGGAACTTAAAGAACTATTGAGAGTAAACACAAGAGGATGGGGGGACCCAAAGGGGGTTCAAATGATTCCGGACACAATTGTGTTATAAAATTGGATTTCTGACATTGCTCAAAATGTTCATTTAGGAGAGAGAAAATGGTGAGTACTGTTGAAAAAAAAAATTGATCAGAAGAAGGTTCGCTTTCCTATATTTAATAAAATGTAAAATGTAGAAACATGATAACGTTATATTTTCTAATATTATGTTAACAAGTACGTTGCCTTGTACCCAAAAAAAAAAAAAACACACATTGCCTTTGGAATTGGGAAGTCTACAACATCGTCGCATTATTTGTAATTTAGTGAAAAACGACGCCTGTTTGGCTTACCTTCTCCCGGAATTCAGTTGCTAGCATTTAATTTTTCAACCGGAAGACACGTCGCTCGAGACTGTTGAAAAATTATCAAAGGAGAGAGAAGCTGTTTCTCAACTACCCGGAACAGCATCGATTCTATCTAATATTACTGTACTTTTTGGTTCGAATTACGAAGATAACCTTAGGGTACGAACCATGTCGACAACAAAATCAAGGCTTTACAGAAGGCTAAAATTGTACCGCAAGAAAAGATTTTAGCATGTGACGGCGACGGTCAAGAAAGTACTCCTAGTTTTCCAGTGAAGTGTTCTTTAGGTTTGACAACAGAGGGACTTTGGAGCCAAAAAAACCGTCCCGGCAACTGAGAATAAACAATAAGGATTTTTCTGATCCGATCTGAGCGGTCAAGATTCTCTGGATCACGATGATTATTTTTACTTGTGGGTAATTCCTCCAGGGCCAGTGGACGGTGGAGATACGCTTAAAAATTGCACTTTCCAAAAAAAAAAAAAAAAAGACCTAGAAATTGAAAGGAACAGACTGCGTCATGACTAACCTATCCGCCATTGTTGAGTTGTTTAAGCTCTGCAACTGCATTGTGTTCCCGTCACTGCATGGAGAGATTTTGAAACAATATAAGGCGGATAAAAGCAAATTATCTCAGTCGCTCCTTTTTTTTATTGAACGGCGCAGAAAATTTCATTAGCATAAACGATAATATAATAGGAAAGAAATGCATTGGGAGAACTTCGAAGATTACAACTCTCTTAGTGCTGCTACTCGCAAAGCCTTAACTATGTCGGTCACTCTTGAAATTCATTGTTCCTTTCAAAAGAAAAATCCGCTAATTTCGCGCAGGGGTGAAACTCGGTACTCTTGTCAATGCCACATTACGTATTAATTGAATAGATTCTTCCGAAATAACACAAATCAACAAGAGATCAGCTCAACATTCTAAATAATGCTAGGCAGTTTGGTTTGGGAGGGAAACAGAGTGAAACAGAGAAATCTTGACGAGGAAAACAAATTTTCCAATTTCTGTATTAGCGGGTCCACATTGCAGTGTACTCGCACGGGCGTAAATCGGAAAAGGTAACGTAAAAGGCTAACCGTACCTCCTATAGTGTCGAGTCTCATTCACGTCCATTACAGCGGTAGCACCGACGAGGAAGAGCGTTAAAACCAGCAATGAGAAAGCAGAGAAATTTCTGAGAGAGAGCGCCATTGTTGATTCTCTCTCTGTGAATGGCGGGGAAATTCTCTCTCTCTCTCTCGAAAATGAAAGAGAAGCAAATGGAGTCAAAGGAGAAGGCAGAAGGAGCAATCCTTCTTATAGGAAAAAGGAGAAACTGTTCTAACAAAGCCCAGTTATTTTCCCAACTGGGTTGGACTCCACTCCACTCGACTCGAGAATTCATTTTAACCGTGGTTGGGTTTAAAATTCCACTCCCAAGGCTCCGTTCCAGAACACCTTCTTAAAAAATAAGTACTTATTTCACATTTTCAAACTTAAAAATAATGTAAATGAAAAATAATTTTTCAATTTCTTTTGCACCGTATTAAAGATCTCAATGAGATCTATCAAACAAGATCCATAATGATAGAAAAATTATTTGCGTAAGCACATAATTTTTAAGCTTGAAATTGTCTTCTTAAAAAATAAGTTCTTATTTGAAGTTCTGGAACGCACCCTAATTTCGTTTTTTAAAATTCCTAACCACCCTTACCTCAAAGGCTTAACTGCCGCTAACGGACTCTCTCTCTCTCTCTCTCCGCAATCATGTCATGTGATGTGCTTGGGCTTTCCCACGTGTCACCAGCGTCGGTCACTCACGTGCCGGACGTCTAATATTTCAACAAGCTTCAAGCCTTTTAACTGAAACCTCTTCACTGCAGCGGGGACCACGTCCTCCACGTCATTCTTTCTGTCAGTACATGGTGGGTCCTACGGAATGTGAAAAACGTACAGGATTCTTTTTTTTTTTTGTCAATTATTCAACCACAAATGTTTATATACACAATTTACACAAACACTCAAATCTTTTGGTGAGGTTCACACTACACCGGAGGTGTGTGTGTGAATCCCAATGTGAATGAATTTGTATAAATATTTGTAGTTGTAGAACGATTATTTTTTTTGTTAAGCGAAAATGGGGGAGGAGGGTGTGACCGGACATAGCAACTCTTTCCTCAACGTGATTATAGGGACTCCGAGCTTGCGGTTTTTTTTGTTAAGCGAAAATGGTGGAGGAGGGTGTGACCGGACATAGCAACTCTTCCCTCAACGTGATTATAGGGACTCCGAGCCTGCGGCGGATTCCGGAAGGAACCAAAGCTAGCGGCCAAAGCTGAAAAGAGGAGAATGACCAAATTCGAGAAGAACACCGCTCCGCTGGCACATCTTAAACTTGGTATCTACCTCACCCAAACCCAAAGGGAGTGAGCCTTGACCAACTAGGCTATCACCCCTAATGGTAGGATTCTAATCTTTAATTCTTGGAGTAATTTTCTAACCCATGCTGCAACCGATAGACCGGAGGCGGGGGGGCTGCTGCCCCCTTTGCCGCTGCCCTTTGCTGCTGCCCGGGTTTCCGGGCCCACTCCGGTCTCGCTCCGATGATCGGAAACGTTCACTTTGTAGAGCTCGTCGAGTAGAACAACCATGTCAAAAATCAGCTTGATTGGATATCATTAAGTGCCTGATCGGAGCCCATATAACTCTCAGTCCATGGGTTACAGTGGATTTAATCCAGTGTTTCGGATCCATTATTTTTAAGATAAAAAGGTTCCGATCAAGTACTTAATGATATCCAATCAAGCTGATTTTTCTCATGGTTATTCTACTCGACGAGCTCTACAAAGTGAACGTTTTCGATCATCGGAGCGAGACCGGAGTGGGCCCGGAAACCCGGGGCAGCAGCAAAGGGCAGCGGCAAAGGGGGCAGCAGCCCCCCGCCTCGCGATAGACCAGAGAAAAAAAAAAATCATTTTTATCAAATCCTGTGTTTTAATTTAAGTAAGCAATATTCACACCCCAAAAGTCGTGAACTTAGTAGGGGGGCAGGTTTTTCATGGGTTCGGAGCATCACGGAAGCAATATGCACAAGCAAGAATCACAAAGTTAAATAGATACAGTCACAGTGTCAAGATTTTCAAACAGTTGGGTCGAAGCATATCTGACTTTATCTCCAAGGGTTAGGCGAAATAGTCTCGGTCTGGAACTTAGGTATTTGTTATATCTTAAAATTTCATATTCGATTCTTCTTATCAACAACTTTTGACCGGGTGTCACCTCACTCTCAAGCGTGTGAAACGGTTGTAGGAATTAATCTGAGGTTCGCACAAAATTACTGCTATTGCTACATCTTCAGGCCGTTTCCCGCTTGTTTTACCTGGTTAAGATATAGGAGTAGGAGTAGTAGTAGTACTTATCTTGGTTTCCTAATTTTCTAAGTACAGTAATTATTTATTGCTGATTTTTTTTACTGTTTTTTAAAAGCTCGATTTGAACTTTTATGGGGCGCGATAACGCATCACATGCAAATTCCCAGATGATTCAATCATACCACGACTTCACGCCTAGATGGTCAACATTATCTCTTTTAGTTTCTGTTTTTACCCTTGTTAACCACCAAATGGTCGAATATAACCTCACCTACAACATCGATCTGAATCCAACACGGCATGATATGCCATTCTGTAGTTTGTAAGAAAAAGGCTTTTATTTTTTATATATATTGTTATTACTCATGTGTTCGGGCCAGCTTATACGCATCTCGATTAAGCATGGGGAACAAATCTTACCGCCTACTTGCAAGATCCCAATTAAAGCCAAAGCAAAACTCCATATAAAATAGCTTTAATTAACGTTTTAATAACACCTGAGAGGTTTTGAACCTAAGATCTTAAAATACAGCAAACCCCTAAATCTAAGACTTTGAATACTAGGCCGAACCCTCGGGGTTATTTGTAAAGAAGGTTCACTATCTTTAAAAAAATACTCCTATATATATAAGGTTGTCAGTTCTCACTGATTGACATGTAGCGGTTAACGCTAGCTGTTGTTTTTTTTGTTAGCTTTGCTATTGACTTTCAATGCGATGAAACTGTTCGCAAGAACAAATGCAATGGTCCATTGAAATGTGTAAACTGTGAACCGAAAATATTGCTTTGACCAAAGTACGTATTTGTTTACCTTATCGAGTCTAGTGACCAAAAATGAATTTTAAACTGAAATGGTGAGGAGAACCTTTGAAGTCAATTGGAGTACAGGCCAAGAAGAAGTTGCTTGATCCGAAGAAAGCTTAAATTGTTTTTCACCATTTGCTCTTGCATCAAAAACTAGCATTTCAGGGACGACGACTCACACAATTTTTTTTGATAACTTTATCTGGGTTAGCTTATCGCACCTTGACAAATTATGGGGACTATAAATTCACCGTACGTCCACTAGCGGGTGCAGAGCAGGCCTGACTTTTCAGGGGCCTAAAATGAAAATTAAAAATGAGACTTTTTTGTTAGACTATTGTACGGAGAGTAAAAAGGTAGAACAGGCCCTTTAAATTCAAAAAAAAAATTAGAAGCCGAAAGTGACCGCAACACGAGCTTTAGCTTAGAACCAGTTTTGAGTGGGTGCCCGCACTTGAAGCCGAAACAAACTGCAATTAACGCATACCATAGGAAAATGCTCAAAAAGAGAACCCACATCAAGTTGATCCAAAAATAGGTGGATAGATGATTATTTATTTTCGAGTTCCTCTCAAAGCTAATTCTGAGCTAAAACAAGTGTTGCGGTCGCTTTAGGCCTCCAAAAAATTCTGAATTGTTAGGGGCCCCTCCTAATTTTTTTTTATCTCTTGTTATAGTTCGACAAAAGATGTCTTATTTTTAATTTTCTCTTTAAGCCCCCGAAAGTCATGGTCGGCTCTGATTCCTCCAGCAAAAATAAGTAATCACCCAATCAATGTCCTGGGTCTACCATCACACAGTATATAGTTATATTATTGATGAGAGATGCACAAAGGAGTTCAAAGAGGTTGCCCACTCCTCACCCTTCTCGCTCGTTTCTTTGTTGTTTTCTTGTTTGTATTAATCCTTCCAAATTAACCTTGGCAGATCTCAAAGCCAACCCCACAGTACCCTCTCTTATCCACACCATTTTTTCTATTTCTATTTTCTGCTACTCTCTCTCACCCAATAAATACGCATGGCACTCATTCACTCGTTGGTGGGTTTGGAAATTTTGGATTTTCCGAAGTATTACTACAGTAGTATTTCCCAAAACTTAACCACAAAGTCAATCACTAAAACTAACTAGATATAGTAGTAGGAGTCTTGAAAGCAGATGATTCATAAAGTGGGGGTGTTTTGCGAAGAATTATTTTGACAATCAGTTTAGAATGTTTGTCGAAAATTTTACGTAACTGGTTTTT
Source organism: Rhododendron mucronatum var. ripense (assembly GCA_019656295.1). Classification (NCBI taxonomy): domain Eukaryota; kingdom Viridiplantae; phylum Streptophyta; class Magnoliopsida; order Ericales; family Ericaceae; genus Rhododendron; species Rhododendron mucronatum. The sequence continues at coordinate 2,391,321 of BPLT01000069.1, read as the reverse complement.
AGAATCTACAGATTCTGATAACCTGAAAAACGAAAGAAATTCTTAAAATTCTAAAGATGGGTTTGGGTAATTAAGCTTTTGGGATCCTGCAATATAGATTCTCAAAAAAAGAAACGAAATTCTCATAATATCGCAACTTTAACAAACAGGTTTTTCAACTTCTACTAAAATCCGAAATCCAAGATGTGATGGTAAAAAATCTAAGATCTGTATTCACGGCTATCGCAAATACGCTAAAAGACTTGGTGGTTGTCTCATGTTTTTTTTTTCTTTTTCTTTTCCTTTACCTGAGTTGAGTGCTTAGAGGAGGAAAACTACACAGTACTTGGCCAGCTCAAATCCTCTGTATTTTTGACACATCGACGCTAGTGGGTTCCTCCTGCCCGTAAATGTAAGTTCCTTAAAAAAAAAATTATATATTCGCACCAATTTGATAAATGACTTTAGATAATTAATGGCGTCAAGTAAGATAAAAAAATGGTGTGTAGGAAAGTATGTTCATTATTCAAAATACATGAATAGACTAAAATAGTGGGACAAAGGGAGTCTTATTTAGTGTGACCGGCGACCGGTAGGGTATAATCCAGCACTAGTTTGTAAATATCTTTTTACAAAAAATAAAAATAAAAATTGGAGGGCTTTTAGCAGGAGGGAAAAAGACGATTATGAATTATGGTAAAACAGGGGATGATATTGACCAATAAAAAGTACCCGGCAAGATGACCGAAAACAGCTGTCAAAGTAGTACGACGACGAACTTGGTCTCTAAGCCTTTTTGTTGTACATAAAGTGACATATATGGAATATGATTACCCACTCTATTATGAGTTTTGTTTAGATGTCACATGAATTTCTGATGTTAAAAATCTTTCTTTATATACTACTCTCTTTGTCCCAAATTCTTTGTCCGGTCCGCAAAACGGAATGTTAAAAATAATGCAATTTTTTTGAGAAAAAATTCAAACTTTTTTCACAAATTAAAAATACTCATTGATATCTAGTAAGTTGTTGAAAAACTTTTGACTTTTCCGTGCAAAAATTATATTATTTTTAACACACCATTTTGCGAACCGGACAAAGAATTCGGGACGGAAGGAGTACAAGTTATGAATTCCATACAAAACGTTGTGAATTTACATACAAATGTTCGGAATTTAAAGCGATTCAAGAAGTTCACGTCGTACCCAAATGGCCGTGGTGTGTTTTTTTTTTTGAACACAGTCAATTCATTTCAATAACAAAGCCCAAAGGCAATACAGATTTCATCAAAAGATACAAGAATGAGTCAAAACTACCCAGCCTTCGACACAGGCACCCCTGTATTAACAAGACAGGCGAAATCGCCAGATGAGAACCAATCTAGGTCTAGATAATAGAGAATCCCAAACGAACCAGACCCCAACTCAAACCCGAGAAGCACATATGAAATCTGGACGGCAAGAGCCGTTCACAGGAGCAGAAGTCGTTCACCGTAAACAAAGTCGTAACGTAACAGACCCCTGCACCGAAAATCAACAGCCGCACCTCAACCCACCAACACCCACTAAAAAACACCCACTGAAACAAGGGCAAAGCCCAAGACCTTATTCTCCCACCACCGCATCCCACCGGATCTGGGGCAAACCTAGACCGGTAACAAACCGGACTAGGCCGGTAAACAAGCCGGACTAGGCCGGTAAACAAGCTGGACTGAAACCAGCCGGAAAAGAACGAAACAAACAAAAAAACACTAGAGCCCCAAGCCCAACTGCACACCTTATTGTGGTGTATTGTGGTATTTTCCACTTACAATTGAAATCTTCCGATTGTAGAATAGAATGTTTGTTTTGGGTCTCAAAATTTCTATAGACGGTCCCTAATAAATTTTTTCTATTTATCGCTCTCTGTTCATTACTCTCAAAAACTTCCATCAAATTCAAACCGAACATCTCAAAAACTTCCATCAAATTCAAACCGAACATTAAGAGATATGTAGTCTTCCAATATATTATTCATTATTGCATGCCAACTTTCTGTAGTCATCATCAATTTGGTCATCTTATTTTGTGATGGACTAGATAATACTGATTCGGTGAACATTTAGGAGTTTCAATGTTTGCAATTTTAGCCCAAGCAAATTGAATCGTACCAAAATAGTACTAGAAGGCCCTGTTCAATTGCCAGGAAAGTACAGGAAATGATGGGAAAATCAATTTTTCCATAACTTTCCTAGTGTTTAGTTGACAGGAAAATTCTAGGATTTACCAATTAAGTTTTCCTGCAGGAATTACTTTCCTGCAAAAGTGATCCTGCAAAAAACACAGGATTTTGCGTCGCGGGAAAAGGAAAATGAGTGAACACTCACAAAATTTTCCCGAAAGTTTCTTTTTCCTAACAAATGAACAACTAAACCTTAATTTTTCTTGCAAAATTCTTTTGTCAAATGAACATTCAAAGGAAAATAATTTTCTTTTAATTTTACTTCACCTCACTTCACTTTTTCTGGGAACCAATTTTTCACACAATTTAGGGGCTGTTTGATAAAACTGAAAACTGAAAGCTGAAAAATTAAGTACTGGAAACTGAATGCTAAAAATTTTAAGATGAAAAGCTGTTTGATAAATATATTAAGTACTGAATTAAAAAAATAATAAATTAATTTTGTTCTAATTCTCTCTTAATTTACTAACGGTCATAATATACTTTTGGTAATGGTGGTGGAGTGGTGGAGGTGGTATGAGTGGTGGTGTAGTGCTAGTAGTGGTCATGGTGGTGTAGTGATGGTAGTGGTGGTGGAGTGGCGGTGGTGGTGATGATTGTGATGATGGTGGTGGAGTAGTGGAGGTGGTGGTAGGAGCGGTGGTGGTGGTGGTGGTGATGGTAGTGGTGGAGCGATGGTGGTGGAGTTGGTGGTGGTGGTAGTGGAGGAAGTGGTGGTGGTGGTGGAACTGGTGGTGGTGATGTGGTGGAGGTGGTAGTTGTGGAGTGGTGGTGGTGGAGGTGGTGGAGTGGTGGTGGTGGAGTTAGTGGTGATGTTGTGGTAGAGGAGTGGTGGTAGTGGAGGTGGAGTGGTGGAGGTGTTGGTGGTGGAGGAGGAGTGGTGGTTTTGGAGGTGGTGGTGGTGGAGTGGTGGTGGGGATAGTGGTGTAGTGGTGGAAATGGTGGTAGTGGTGGTTGTGGAGTAGTGGCGGTGTGGGTGGGAGTGGTTGTGGTGGTAGTATGATAGTTGAATATAGGTATAAAAAAATTCAGCAAGAATTAAGTAGCTTAAAGCTACTTAATTTGTTTCAACTTTTTGGCCTATATTTTAAGTGGTATTTAATTTGTTAAGCAGTGTAAAATGTGGTTATCAAACCTACTGAATCACTTATTACTTAATTGATTCAGTATTAAGTGCTGAATTTAAGTTATCAAACAAGCCCTTTCTCGACAACTGAACAAAGCCGAAAGGAATTCTCCAATTAGCAAACTCGTGTCCCCAACCGATCGAATTCAATTTGCCCCTCGGCCATGTGCATTGACATCAATCATCTCAGTGGTACTAGGTACACCACCCGACTTTGGGTTGGTGTTGTGCAGTGAGATGTGCAACACTGTGTTACGCACCTCCGAGCCATCGGATAGTGCATCCGACGGCTTGAATCTCATCTCAGCAATCAACGATTGAGAACCGTTTATTATCGAGATGAAATCCGAGCCGTCAGATGCACAATCCGACGGCTCGGAGGTGTGCACACCACTACACAACACCATCCTCAATTCTTACGCCACTTATTTCACTAAAAATTTAAACTACCACAAAAATTCACATTAGCTATATGAAACTATCAGTGAGGACAAATGATATCTGGTACGTACGTTGGTTAATATGCTCTAGGGGCGGACACAAGGGATGCTGGAGTGTCCAGGTCCCTGCATAATTTTAAGGTCTCGTTTCGCTAAGGTTTTTATTTTTTTAAGTATTTTTATTTTTCACTCTACAAGACCGGTCATATTCTCATAATACATCACCTTTAACTCAAAAAAAATAAGCATTTATTTTAGTTAGTTGAACGGTGCCTAAATACTCTCATTAGTTGTACTCCGTATTACAAGAAGTTCGGTGGGATTGGCCCCAGCAAATCTCTTGGTTGAAGAAAAAAAAATCAAAATTCCTACATATGTGTGAAAAAAAACCCTTATAAAATTTCAAAGAAGAAGAAAAGGCTATGATCAACTAGAAGCTAAAGCAGATTAAAAAAAAAAAATCTAGTAGAAGCTAAGACATTAATGTTTGTTGGTCAATATCAAAGTGGGAGTGGACCATGCGGGAATTTATTAGACCAAGAGTTTAAAATCCACGCCTACATGGTTTCTCTTTTCCATGTAGTGCAATTTCAATAAAAAGGTCCTGTTCTACTAAAGAAAATAAATATTTATTTTTTAAATTAAAGGTGATGAATTATGAGAGAATGACCTGTCTCGTAAAATAAAAAATAGTTACTTAAAAATACGAATCTTAAGGGTAAGGGGCTTGAGTATTAGTACCTTTTTTCTTCCTTTTGAATCTGAATATAACATGTGGAAATCCTCAAATCTATCCAAATTGGGGAGGTTCCTTGTACATTTGTTCTTTATTTAATAATAATAAAAAGTTGCTGACCACAAAATCGGCACGAAAGCACCGGCCCCGTATTGCTTTACAGCCAAACTTCACCTTTCAATTCGACCCTCCAAGTAAGAGAGAGAGCTCTAAACGGTGGATGTCAAACCTTGGATATTTGGCCTAATTTCATTAGTGTTTTATTGTTATTAGGGAGAGTTTAAAAAAAAATCCAGGAATATATCTTTTGGGGGTTACGCCGAAGTCAAAACATAAAATATAGCCTATGTGTCAAGTAGGCCCAATAAACTTTGGGCTAAAGATTCAGACCTTTTTTTTTTCTTTTTCTTTTTCTTTTTCTTTTTGGTAATGCAAAGTGTATAGTATAACGCCAGCTTGCGCACACCTCAAATTAATCCCTACAGCCCCCTCCCTCGGCCGTTTCATACGGTTGCCTATGGGGGGTAAGGTACGTGTTCCCTCGAGGTGGGGGCAACTTTGCTACAGCCATCGACCAAACCCATATCGATTCTCCACCACAGGCAACCGTGTGAAACAGCCGATCCAAAAATTTTTTTTTTTTAATTATTGAACGGCTCAAATCATCTGTACGGAGTCAGTGGAGAATCGGTATGGATGTGGTCGGTGGTGATAGGTTTTTCCAATTTGGGGGTAAGGAAAATCGAACCCGAGAGGAGGGAGCAAAACCCTAGAGTCACCACTTTACCCAACTTGGGTTAATATTGAGACCTAATTCTTTCTCTGGTTTCTCTCTTCTATTCTAAGTATTTTACTACTAGTACTACTAACTCTGATCACTTCCTAGATTCATCATTAATTAGAGGAGACTTTGGTTAACCCCTCCCACGCAGTCTCCGACCAATTTCCCCCTAACTTTGGACCATTTGCAATAAAATAAATAAATTTTCACATGGTACAAGCATAATAAACAATTCAATTTACTTGGAATGGAAGAGACTACTGGTGAAGGCTGTTTTGAATTTTAGTCCTTTACCCCAAAAGGCTCCCCAACACCGCTAATCAAGGGAGTTTTTCTACGTATTCTTTCTAAAACTTAGTAGTATTAATTAATTTCTTAGATTTCCTTTTCTAATTAAATTAATGGAGTGATTTAAGGTCCCTGGATATCTGGTTAGGTAATACTATACTATATATAGAAGAAAGTCTTTGGTGGTTTTTTTTTTTTTTGTAAACAAGTCTTTGGTTGTTCATCGTTTGGGTTTGAAACTTGTTGGAGAAGCCACCCTACAGAACCCTTTTAGTTGCGCAGTTGGTTAATGAGAGAATGTAACCTGGACAACACCAGAGTTAGTCTGGTCAGTCGGTGGATTTGCTCTCCACACAATTGACTGGATTTGATTATTGGGGTGAGGCTGCAAGAAAGTAACATGGCCTGGACACCCCTGACCAAACAAGAGAAGGAATTAGTTGAGGTGTGCGTAAGTTGTCTTGGACGTACACCCTTGAGGCCTTGACCGTCAAAACCAAAAAGAAAGAAAGAAAGAAAGAAAGAAAGAATAAAGCTACATATGATGAAAACACTCCACTCTAGGGTGCGGCAAAAGTCGCATTATTTTTAGTGTTCGAAGTTACCAAAACACCCTTTCATCTTTCAATAAAAGGAACATTTGAAGCTGTAAAAGGAACATTTTTCTGGATGGAGTTAGGGTGTTGAAGCTGTAAGTTGGTTTGGGTGGTAAGGTGCTTTGCCATCCAACTTTTTGTTGGAGGGCTTTTTTAAGAGATTAAATTCTTTACACCGCCGGTGTTAATATTTGTTTCCTCCAAATCAATTATATTGCGCCACGTCGTCTTGTTTATTGATTGGAACCACTGTTTTGCAACGTGGCGCAATGTAATTAATTTGGAGGAAACAAATGGTTACACCGGCGGTGTAAAGAATTTATTCTCTAGGTAAAAAGAGGAGTACGAAGAGGAGTCTGGTTAGTAAAAAGAGGAGTACGAAAATCATTCCACAAACTAAAAATCTCAAATATCACAAGACAAAAAGTTCTTTTCTCTAATTTGGCACCTTCCCCTCCGAGCGAAAGTGCCAAACTATTGTCCCAAGTGATTGATAATGTATAAGCATATGGTCCACAACACTATCGATCAATGCATGTGTGTTTTCAAGTTTTGGACACTGATCACAAATAGCTAGCTAGTTGCTTCAGACCTTTGAATTTTATGGTTAAAGTACTGGGCAGGAAGAAACAATTCTAACCAAGCTGCCTATTGCACTCTGCACTTATAATGGGCTGAATTTTTCCTTACCCTAATTTTACTTACCACAACTTGTTCGGTATAGGGTCAACTTTAGAAGAAAAAACCGGGTCGGGCAAACGTTTATTGCTCAAGTACACGGGGAGCGCTGATATAACACATATATACATCTTATTTGCTTCGACAACTTTTTTTTGTTTTACGTTTGATACGTGATTTGTTTTAAAAAAAAAAAAAATTTCATACAGAAGTCGGAACAACTCATCTAAGCTCCTTTCTTGATTTTCACGAGTGAGTAGTGCGACTCTTCAAGTAATGAAAATCGGGTCGACTAATGGAGTACCGTCAAACCACGTCAAGAGATCATTAAATTTCTTCATGTTTTATGTGTTCTGATATGATTGTGCATGTGTGTCTTAACTTAGGGGAAAAAAAAAATAGCTAGGAGATTCCTACGATTCCTAAAATCTTTTTTGACCTTTTACCATGTTTTAGGTAAAATGTTGTACTTTGATCCTCACACTAATCATAATTAATTACCACGTAACTCTGTTGATATTTTGTTGGAAGTTTGTCCATTTGCCTCTAACTAAAAGTGGGTCATGGAGTAGTTTTCTTTCCGCATCCTTCATCACCTCAGCCGGCAAACTGCTTTAGATGATGTGAAAGTGAGTGATTGTTTGTGTCATATCTGTTTTTGTTTTCAGTAATGCGGGACGCACCTCAAATTAATTCCTTCAATCTCTATTACAGTGAAACGACCAGCTTACGTATGAGAGTCGTAAGGTGGCTCTAAGAATTGCAGACAAGAGACAATAATCCAAAACGAGAGCAAATCAGTGTACTTATTTAATTTGACTAGCTTATTGGCTGAATAATAAGCCAATATATAATCAGGCTAATTTTTCTAGCCAAACCGGGCCTAAGAAAGATGATTCCTACTGAATTGAAATTTTTAATTGCACCTACCTGACCATCACGTACACTAGCATTGGCTCAAACCCTCATCAGTAATGTTTCTCATTAGGTTATGAAATTAGTCAAAACACAAAGGGGAAAATCATCAACAATATTCATGACCTAATTTACTTAATTTCTTCAATTGGTATAACACAAAGCTAACCTAAAAGTTTCGAAAGCTTCATGTGACCTAACACATCGCCAGCATGGTTGGTATCAACCCAATTCAGTCATTAGTATGCTAGCTACGTAAGTTTTCTTATTTCGACAAAATGCCATGTGACTGTCGTATTTGAACGGAAATGAAAATCCTCCGTCTGTCTATGATAAAGCAGAATCCAAGTTGCCTACGATTCGAGAATTGGGTCGTCTGTGGTCCTTAATTTGGACTAAATTACTGGTAAGAGTCTCTGAGCAAATCCGAACTGATAATTGCAGCAACGGACGATTCAAACTTAGACTGTCTCGTTCGTGTAGTCCCAAAACTTGGACTTCAGAGAATCCGAACCCTTAATTAGTCAAGAATATGACGATGCAAAATTTCAAATGTAGTTGTGGTGTGAAACAAATTAATAGTCCGATTAGTTCAATTCATTCATGTACTGAATCTTCTGACCACAGAAAAACACTATTGAAAAACAGTTTTGGCGTCAACTATACTCATTATTAGTCCTAATATTTTTTTGGAAAATCTTCTCCAATATTGCACTCCCCTCTGCAATGAGAATATCCCCTTTTCTTTTCTTTTTTTTTTTGAAAAAAAAAGAAAAGGTTATGCACTGGACCACCGATCTGGATCTATTGATTAGCTTATGCATGGATCTGTCTCTACGTTGTTCCCTTCCTTCACATCACTTTCAAGTTTAATCCTGTTGATGGTACTATTATCTGTCCTGAGAATAGTACTAAGGAAAAGCCAGAACTGTACCCCACGACGGACCGAGTTTGTACGGCAGTCCTATTCAAGTTTTGTTTTTTTTAGCCTTGTAGCTAGCTTCAGTTTTTCCTAAAAACTTCAAAATTAGTCGAGGACACGCTCTAAACCTTGGGACTACCGGAGGGTTTGTTCAGTTGTTAATTTCAGAACTCCGGAATTAGTCGAGCTAGGTGCGGGTAAGCTGACCCGAACATCCGGTTATTAAAAAAAAAAAAGCATCATCATGTGGAAGAGAATCTGCATACATCTCTTATCTTATAAACATACACTAGATACTATATCAAATGAACTTCTTTTTCAGATGGACAAAATGCTCATTAAAAAAAATCCCAAGGGGCTATGAATGGGTCTACTTGTTAGTGTTATTATGCCAAAATCTTTGGTATTAGTGGCCTACTTAGATTAACCGAATCCGCCTGGATGGCCTTGATTACTGTAGCTAAGCGTGACTGGAAGGTGATTATCGATACGATTAATTTTCTATTAATTACTCCATCCATCATGTATCCATGTTATGAAACCACCCAAAAAAAAAAAAAAAAGCTAAGCTAACCAGATAATTAATCTTGTTTATTCATGGAGATTGTAGCCAAGAAGTGGAACTTGGTCTGTCTACAGGGAAATTTTTGGGTGGAAATAGGGTACAACTGACGTGTGGTACCCGTGCAGCACATTCAAGCCATCCAAAAATGAAACTGACGGCTTGGATTGAAAGGTACAAAATGGATTTTTAAGAAAAAGGAAAAGGAAAAGAGTGTTTTAATCCGAGCCATCAATTGCATTGTTTGGACGGCTCTGATGTGCTGCACGGGTACCACGTGATACCCGGTTTGCAACCAAAAGTTTCTCCTGTCTACAAGTAGATGGGTCGAGGAAAAAAGTCCCATCAGGATCCATTTACTGGGCTCAAATTACGGTCCATCGCACGCAGGCTTATAAAGTAATGGGCCTATTTCGATGTTTGGGCCAATTCCTCCTAAGCCTCTAAAAAGTAATGGACCAATTTTTTGTTTATGCTTACAACGACAAAATGCTACCAAATGTGGGTTGTGGCCTAGTAAGTAACATAAAGAGCAGGTTGCACAAGCAGGCTAAGACATCCGATTATATAGGGGGAGGGAAAAAAAAAAAAAGGGCATGTGCGCGGGGCCTGAAAACCTTGTTCGATGCTTCAAGGTCACGAGCAGTGGCAAACACATGATTTGTGTCTAGCAGAGACCCAAATCACATGTTTTTCATATCGATAGTAAAAAAATGTATTTTGTGTGTGTGTACGCGCCTACATATATTGCTACTTGTCAAGTCCGAAGAAGAGACGGTGTTGTGTGTATGTGCATAGTTTTACACACGCAACCTAAACAACGACTGATAACTTGAAATTTTAGGAATTTTTTTAACCCCACATAGGGAAATCTTTAAGAACTTTTTCTTCACTCAAAGGACTTGCAGGAGCCAATCCATAAAATTTTGCCTAATTAACTTAAAAATTAGTACTATAATATGCTAATGTATTTGGAGTTGTTAAGGGGCTTGGGTCCCACCCCTCTAGGACCTCCGGACCCCTGGTCACGAGGGAAAATTTGTCGTCTGCGTTTCCTACAAATGAGTTTTGGAATTTTTTTTCTTGTAAAATTAAACACATTAGAATCGCAAAAAGACATTAAAGAACATTAACCTAGAAATGGGTTTTGGAGTTCAACCAAATTACTGTGACTAGAGGAAATGCAATGTGCATGCAACCAGAAGAACCATTTTCATAGTTGACCAGAGCTTAATCGATGTGTTGTGCATCTAAATATCGTGTGTGTGTATAACTTTATAAAACTCAAAAATCATTCCAGGAAAAAGTGAAGAAATATCACAAAAAACATCATATGGTTTTGGTTATGGAGGCATTAAACACGTTAAAAGAGTCATATATATTTGTTTGAGGTATTGGAGGAAACTAAACCTACTTTACATAATTCGTCGGAATTTAGAAATGAATTCGTATCAACGTATGTATTGTCTGACGCCCTTAGACCGTTTGTTTCATCCATCATTTCTCTCTATATATATTTTTTATTTTTTTGATAAATGGAGTGTGAAGCCATTTTCATTGGACCTATTCTATGCGGGTGCAGGGAAAAAAAGACCCGTAGTCCACAAGTGCGAACATGGGTTGGTGCGGGAGTGGTATTGTTTCTCTATTTCATTCGTTGTTTCTACAGTCTTTAGCATCCCTTGCAAGTAGGCTATTGAAAGTTATTTTTCAGATGAATCTAGTATAAGAAAATAGATCTATATAAACTTTCTAGCAAAAGGGATAGGAATAAACCACTAGAACTGACTCATTTACATGTCGGATGCTCAAACGCTTATTCTACCGGTCATTGCAAATATTAAGTTTAACGATTGTTGTAGTGACTATTGCCTTGGTTGGCCAAGAGAGCTGTTCAAGAGTACTACTAGTTTTATGTAGGTGGCTATCTAACGACTTGGTTATATCTTCTTTACAGAAGAATGAGATTTTCATAATAAGTTTATACGGGTGGTTGACTACGAGGGTGTCAAGGCTTAATCAGGTAGATTTACATTATTGAGATATTTGCATCAAGAAGTCATGGCAGGACCCTGCAGGGATGTTGCCAAGCACTCCCGGTGCCAAGCGGCATCCGCCAGGGCAGTATAGCCAAGTTTATAACTCAATTAATCTCATTTCAAAAATATAAATTGTCTACACTTTCTCTACCAGAAAGTAAAACATTATTGTCCAAAAGCTAACTAGCTAGGTTGCTTACAAAACCGAAGTGTGGAAGGCCATGGTGTAATCCCTTTATTAGCAGCCAAAAAAGGGGGGAAAACAGGCCACGTTTTCATTTCTATAAATGGAGTGTCAAATCGAGATTTTGATTCTTGTCACCATGATCACTCTCCGGGTCATAATCCAGATTATTTGCTGATAGATACTGAGAGGACGCGCCATCGAAACCACCACATCGTGCGCCCCTCTGCCAATCATCTCGATCTAACAGACCGTAAGGATGGCTCAGATAGTTTCCACGGCATAACACAACATTCTCAAACCGAGGTGCACCATTTGATCCGAACCCATCCGGAAACTGTTGGCCCGAAAACTGGCCAAGGCTGGCCGCGTGAGCCGTAATGTAGAGCGAAGGACTGAAAAGTCCAAGAGGGTGGTTCGGAGCGAAAATAAGTGGCGGTTGCGGTGGGAATGAAGAGAAAGCGTTCATTGCGTAGTCGGAAGCCCTTTTAGCTTTTCTAGCCGCGTTTCTCTCTTTCTTGTGAGCATTTTGATGCCCTCCCAGAGCTTGCGAACTGTGAAACTTCCTTGAACAAAATAAACAAGGAAATGATCTTGTTGCGCCGTCTTCTGCATTGCTTGTTGCAACAATGTTATCTTCATGTTCCATATCTGTAACAAACAAACAAAAAATTGAATGTTAAAACCTACCAAAACAATTGAAAATGTGAAGAGGTGAGAATGTGTTTTGGTTTTGGAACCATATAAGGAACCTTCAAATGGAGTTGCTTGACAGAATGGCAGGGGAGTAGAACAGGAGAACCAAATTTAGAGAGTTTGAACTTTGGCTTTTGATTTGATGGGAAGAGGTAAGGAGAGGGAGTTCAGAACTAAGTTTTCAAGAGTTGGGAAATGTGAAGAGGGTGTAGGTGCATCTAAATTTAGTATTGGAAAGTGTGTTGGGTGCAAGAGAGTGTATGGGCTTGGAAACAGAAGAGATAAGAGAGAGAGAGAGAGAGAGAGAGAGAGAGAGAGAGTTATGGACGTGCTGAGACAAAGATCAGAGATGTATGGATTGGAATTTGGAAGGAAAAAATGGGAATCTTTTTCTGTCTTCCTCTATCTCTCTCTGACAGTTTATCTGCTTCATGGGCACTTGGGTTTTCTTCGCAGGAGTTTCCCCCAGTTCTTTCCCCCTGCCCACCCCCCAATTAAGAGTTTTCCCTTTTCTGCATCCCATTAGTCTACTGAGCAAACTAGTTCCTTCCTTGTTCAAAGACACCGTTGTCTTGTACCTCAGTTTGTTAAAAAAACAAATAACAGACTTCATACAAGTGTGTGTTAATAAAAATTGTTAGGGCATTGCCTTGGAAGGGACTCAAGTGAGCTTTTTGTATAAGTGTCCAAACCAATTTATGCGCATCTTAATGAATCTTGAGAACCAATTCAACCAGCCACGGGGGCCTCAAGTAAGCTTACCGAATCTCAAATACCCTCCAACTCCAATCACGATGCCCAAGCCAACTAGAGGAAAGACATATTCCAAGAGTAGAGTAGTACTCCCTTAGACAGAGTAGGGCTCAATAAAGGAAGGCAGAAGAGCTTAAAGCCTTAAATGATCATCTGGTTTGTGACCTCCATTGGCCAATGTGGAAGGGATTGGGTGTCTAGAAAGAAAGCAAAATACAGAGTCCCCCACTTTGGTCAGAGTAGTGGTTGCCTCAATATTCAGCCTCTCTCTCTCTCTCTCTCTCTCTCTCTCTACAGTAATGCCATGAATTCTGGTTTAGAATAGTGATGGAAATACTAATTGATCTCTCTCTAGAAGGAAATAAATAGTGATGGGGGGTTACAGGTCCTACCGCCCTAGTACCCCTGTATTCTCTGACATCTCCACCGCCAGCCACATCCCAACGGCAACTTGTCACCTTTACAAACCCCCCATTCGTTGCATGCACTGTATCTAACCCCACCAGTGCAACTGCTTTCACAGTACATGTCCGTATTTACACACGCAAAGCCGAGTTTAAGTATCCAGTGGTCCTTCGAGACCACCATGTGGTACCCAACTCTCTTTAAAATCAATTTCACTCCGATGTGGTACCCAACTTTCTTTAAAATCAGTGCCACTCGCTCCGCAATCGTAAACTCCCGCGTGCCCAACTCTCTTCGCAATCACACATTCATATAAGATCGTATACTCTCACATGATCTCGTATGAATGTGTAATTTTGAAGAAGTTGCGATACCTCATCACAGTATGAAGAAGCACCCTGTAATTTCCCCTCGGGTCGAAAATCAGAGATTACCTGTTATCACAAGCTATCATTTGCCAAACATCGTCGGTTTTCTACGTCCATCTGCCATTTCCATCTGGTCACAAGCATCATAGGGGTGAAATTTGATCACAATTTCGAGACCATTGACCTAATTTATAGAAAAAATAGATTTTACCATTATCGTTTTACCCAATAGACTCCCCTTTTTTGTTCTCCTTCAAAGGAGTACAACATTATTCCTAACCCATGAAAAAGATAATCTGTAATTTTTTTACATTCAATAAAAACCAGAAAATAATGCATGAGACAAAAAATATATATGTAAAAAAGAGTGAACCAATTCTCATAAACTTCACGGACAACGGGACAACGAACGCTGCACTGGAAAAATAGAATATAATACAAGATACACAAGCTTTTTGACTTCCAACCCTAAAGGGTTTATGTGCTGATTTCTAAATTAGATGGATAATAGGAATGGAGCCAAATCAGAACGGTAACGCGAAGTTACCCCCAGCAATGAAAGAAAAGAAAATTCATACGTTTTAATTAAATGAATTATGAACAAAACAAATAAAGATCGATACAACTCTCAAGCCCAGGGATGGCAGTACCAAAAACAGGGCTATAGGCAGGAGGTAGCGGAGTCTTGTTAGAAGAGACCACTTTTCTGAACAACTTACTATATCAAAAGATTACAGTCAGAATGCGAAAATCTAACGAATATAATTAGCACTCAAGACTGGACTCAGGCACAACCAAAACATTTACTTATCGAGAAAAAATGGGATGATACGGGTGCTGGTACTTGGTCAGGATCAGGCTCAGGCCTAGGCTTCTTGTGAGGAAGGTGTTTAAAGAAGGCTTTCACGGCTCCACTCACCCCGTCTTCATTTTGCATGGACTGGGAGAGTCCTACAGCACGCTCCTTCACCTGCATTTTCTCTCAAGTTTGAGTCGTCCGTTTGATCCAGAAGAAAAAAGATAATGGAAAGTGAAATTGGTAGAAACTAAAGTGAAAGAGACGAAGATGAAAGAAAAAAGAGAATTTCTTTCCATGAATACATTTCGACTAGGATGAGACAATTTAAGGAAGGATATGAAATCTTTCTTAGGTTGAAGGAAAACTATTTATTTACTAGCCTAAATTAACATTTCATATTTTCAAATCCAGTAAATTGCTTAGACGAAAAAGACAGGCAAATTTGAAATCAAATTGTAGATAACCATTTTCAGGAGTAGATATAAATTTTATTGTGTTTTCTTTCCTTTTTTTTTCCAGGAATGTGAGAAGCAACTTTAAATGCATTATATTGGAAATGTTAGTTTATCGCACCTTCCATCATTCTCTATCTACTCAAACTCATGATTTTTCTCTTTCTATCAGTTTCTAAATTGTACAATTTTCTTGCTAATAAAACAAAGCCTAGGCGAACTATTATTTTCTAGCATTTCACCCATACTGAGAATGTCAAAACGTTCAGCACATATTTTAGCAGTTCAGCACATATTTTAGCAGAATACGCATTTGTTCAGATTTCCTCTAAATAGGGACATTAAAAACAGTGGGTTGCATAGGAATATTCTGACGCTGAAATTAGGAAGTTACCTTAGGATCTAGCATGAATTTAATTGCATCAACCAACTTGGTAAGTGAGAACTCATCTATCGGTATAGGTGCAGGACCAACTCCCCTGGCATGCACACGATCTCCCCAAAATGGTTGGTCGCCGAAAAATGGTACAATCGTTGTTGGACACTAAACAACACAACAGATCATTAAAATTTAAAACCTAAAACAAACAGAATTGCATACGACACTGAATCGAAAAGCCAGTCCTGAAGCCTTACTGCAGCTTTGAGACCAGCAGCTGTTGTTCCTGCACCCCCGTGATGCACCTGAAAGCAAAAGCATATAGCATATAGCAATAAAATATAATGCCGGGTCGGATTTACGGATTTTAAACAAATGGACCTTTTCATACCTCCTTATGGCTTATACACGAATCTTTAGTGACATATAAAGTAACAAACTCTATTAATCTTTCCCTACAATATATGAAGTTCAACCTCAAACACTAGATTTCAAATCCACTCATCTAAATCAAACTTCAAGTTGTGGAACAATGACTATTCAAAGTAGTAGATGAAACCAACTACCGAGCACAAACTTGAACCAAAAATTTATTAGCGTAGGATCAATATCTGCTCAGAAGCAAAGAGAAAGACATCTCCTTCATGTTTAATTGCTTATTTAGCAATTAAGTCTGTGCTATTTAGTTTTTGTTTACAAGAGAAAAAGACCAATATGTAAACTTGGAAGAAAAAATTTTAGGCAAGTGAGAAAATCGCTACTAACTAGAGTTGGAAAAATTATCATGTGAGACATCCCGACCAGATTCTAGCTATATTGTTTCCAAATCACAAAAATAGTGGATATGAAGTATCTGAATCATATGTTAAGAAAAGAAGTTCAACAATCCTGTTGCTGCCTCAACCAAATAATTAAAAGCAACAAACTAAACAACAAGGCCTCACCACAGCTGCACATTGTAAGAAAAGCCAGTCATGAGGGCAGTTGTCCAGCAAGTATACAAAGTCCTTCGGCTCTTTCACTGAAAAAAAACAATTCAGCAAAATAGAAAGAATGGCCCATCACATACACAGAAAAGACAAATATGAAGAGAGTTTGTTTCACAAGCACCCTTTTTGGTGGCATGTAGACTATGCACAAAAAGTCCAAGTTTTACATCTTTGAATCAAATTTAAAAGTAAATAATTAAAACTGCATTTGTGGTGTTTTCTAACTTGAACCAATCTTGTCAGAATCGGGACTGCTCTTTAAAAATAACTTAAAAGGCAAATGTCCGAATGATGATTGAAATTTTTCACGTACAAATTGAACACATAAAATACAACTTTTGAGGAAGAAAAGTGGACAGAAATGGGATTAGGCAGTGTTCTAAATGGCGGCCGCCCAGGCCGCCTAGGCGCTTGGAGGTGCCCTGCCGCCACGCCAATAGCCCTTGGCGTTTGATTTGGCGCCCAGGGAGGTTTGGTGGTGTTTGGTGGCCGCCTTGGCGGTCTTGGCGGGCTTGGTGGTCTTTGCGGCGGCGGCGTCTTTGGAGGCCTTTGACTGCCTAAAAAAAATAATACGAGGGAGGTGAGCGAAGCCCTGCTACTTATTGTCTTATTCAACTTATTTGCTAGTTGCTACTACTTAATTTCATTTGGGTTTGAACTTGCATTATGGATACATGGAATATAGTTTGATTGGATAATGGTTTGTTAAAAAAATTAAAAAATCCGCCGAATTGCTTGGCGCCGCCTAGGCGGCTTGGCGCTTGGAGGTGGGTCTCTGCCCGACTACCGACAAGCGCCATTTAGAACATTGGGATTAGGCTTAAATGCATGGAGTCAAAGACGGAAAAGGAAACTTACAGTTACCCAGGCCACCCCAGCCTTTGTTAATGATACCCCTTTGTCCAGTTGTTTCTAGTGCTTCCACAATTATTTGGGTCATTTTCTCAGGCTCTTGAACGGGCTGCAAGAAATGAATCACTTAAAAGTTGGGAATACATGCTGCTATACAAAAAGAGAAATGTCACTACTTAATAACAGGGGACTGGAGTGCAAAAATAGAATTTACACATAACTTCTACTACCAGGATATTCCCATAGAGAATTCAAACATATCTTAAAGAGCATTTGAACCATCACTCAAAACACTAATAGAGGGTTCTCACTGTTGAGTGGAAAATTACAGGTTTTTATCTTTAACATCCATAAAAATACAATGATTTCGTGAGAATGACTAATATCACCAGTAAAAGTAATAAAGGCCAAGGAGGATACCCAAGCGGAAAGTACAAGTGCATTTGCAAGAAGAATATAAGAGAAGAATGATTGGTCCTTCTCCCCTTCAACAAAATTCAGCACGATTGTAGACATATTATGTTCTAGAATACAATAGATGCCATGCCATACAATAGGAATTTTAAAAAAAAGGAGCTGTTTAAGTAGCCACCAGAAAATTAGAAATCCTTGTCTTCAGAGAAAAAAAACCATAAAGCTGAGTACAGCTAAGGACACTCACAAGGCTTCCGAACCCTATATAGATAGGCTTTGGCCCTGCTTTAAGCCAGTCCATAAGCTCCCGAGGAGGTTCATAATTTGATGCAAGATCAAGGAAGCAAAATCCAACCACATCCACCTTTGGCCCCCAGTCTGAGAACCAACAAATGACAGTCAAGCCATGGACCAAACAAGGAATAAAAAAAAGAACATTATCTCAGAGAGAACATATAAAAACTTGAAGAATGCTAAATAGAAAAGCAAGTAAAATATGACGATACACATAAACACCATGAAAGGCTCCGGAAAAGGTATGCCAGTACTCATCCACTCAAATATCCAAAGGCTATTTACCAACACAAATAAGCCCTATAGTGAAGATTTGGAACTTGCTCCTTGCAATCGTTTGGCGTAGCTGGGGTCATGCCTCATTCCGTGAAGGCTCTTTTTGATTGTTGGCTCTAAGGCTGGCCGAATAGAAGAGATAGGGAGGTTTGGAATATAGTGCCCCTTTGTGTTTCATGGTTAATTTGGAATGGAAGGAACTCTAAATCTTTTGTTTTCTGTTGTAGAGAGGATCTTCCCTTTTCATTGGATTCTTTTGTAGAGTGTTTTGGAGAGTTCTATATCTCTATGGATATCTACAGTTTGGGGTTTTCCTTAGTTATTCAATTCGTCTTCTTATACTCTGTGTGCAGCAAGAATGCGCCTGTTTGTCGTCTTTCACTAAACCATTTTATTGCCTATCTCTGTTTATACAAAAAAACAGTGACATGCATCCCTTGTAGGTTTGGATGTAGGTAATTAGGTAGGCCTATATGCATTGCTCAACGCTAAAAAAGACATTAACAAAAATTTAAAACAAGCAAATCCCAAGATTGAGACAACACTCCCCACAACAGCCAGCAACCCACATGAGCAGTCAAAAAACCCAACCAAACCCTCCAACCTAAATGCCTTTTTATTCGAACCTCAGATGCTTCTTGGTAGTAAAACGTTCTATGCTGATCGATTCTCACATAAGGATATCTACACAAGAACATTATTCACCAAAAGAAGAGATATAAGCTTTGCGAACGAATCTCCTTAGTTACAAATCAAACATACTCAAATGATCCAACCACTGGTATTTGCCATGCTAAAATCGAATAAGAAAATTCCAGTTATGGGAATGGGAACATACACGGTATTCTTCATACCAAAAAAGGAGACTACTTCCCCTTCAGAATATTCATTATGTAAGAGACCACATACAAGGACGGACTCAATTTCTCTAAATAACTGCCTGCCTAAAATGACCGAGATATCTAGCCAAATTGCATAGTCATAGCCTTTGATGAGTTAATGCCAGCCATTCTCTTAGGTGATCTTGCAAATAAACAGTGAAGGTCACCAAAATGGCTAATCTCGATAATTTCCTGGTACCACAACTGTCTGCCTTGAATATTTCTGTGCATCTCAATTGCACACTTCTGTTTCTTGAGTAGAAAACTTGTGCCGTGGCTTTAAATTCTACCTAACACTTAAAAAGGTAAAAGCGTATTGCTTTTACTATGCCAAGTCATGCGCATTGCTCAAACCAAGGTGCAATAAGAAGACCTCCTTTCAACGTCCTTCCTCTTCTTTACTATTTTGTCGTTATCCTATATGAGTATCATTCTTATTTGAGTTTCATCATAATCCAAAAACAAACACTAACCACACTTTTATGGACCCGATAGAAAGAGGTACAACCCTAAATAAACTTACACTATGGCTTTCCCCCTAAAATATAAATAAGAATAAAGGTTGAAAAGTACAGACAGAGAGAGATGGATAACTAAAAGATGTCAGTTCCCAAGGTAACGAAGAAAGGATTGGAACAACAGTTGTTTCACATAATAGAAAGAGAACTCAACAATCATGCTATCTATACCAACTCTAAACAACCACCTTTCGGTTTGGGAACAAGGTGAGGACTCCATATGTATCCATATGGTACGTCAGATTCCGAGCCTTGTGAACCACTTAAATAGGTGACTGGTCGTAGCTTCAACTTCTTTTTCCTAAGATCATTTACCATATCCCGTATTCCAAGCCAAATCAGAGAGTCAACAATTTGATATGACAGCTGCCAAATTCAGAGATAATGTGATGTTAAACAAAAAAATCCCAATGTACAAGATTAAACTAAGAGCAGAACTAGTAGTTAAGGGGCACATAAGTCAATCAAATTCAACAGGCTCACTCTATATCCAGCTGATTGCTTAACACGGGATAAAGGATGTGGGAACTCACTAGTAGGCCTGGTAAGAGACAATAAAAAGTCATTTTCACAATGTAATTACACAAATTCATCTCAAAAAAACTCATTCAACCATGTGAACACAAAAAGTGGGACACACAGGGTAAACAGGACAAAATGAAATGCAATCTACAGAATGATCATTGCACAATATTTGTAGTAAGATAACATTAAAAACAAGACTTACGTCCATGGCATCGTGAAAAATACATGAAGCGGTACTTTCAGTGCCTCTGCCACATGTGTATGCCTAAAAGAATGTCCAGGTAAGTAACTTAATGTGAATAGATAGAATGCCATCATACTTAATCTTGGAGATAATAATATAATGAAATACAATATGGTCAACAGGTAAGCACCGGATTGATCATCAAACCTACTGGTTATGAAGAGTTTGCAAGCCCCCAGAAAAGAACCAAAGATATAAGAAACAGAGCATCATGGCCAGAAAAAGCCTTCCCAATATCACGTATATTCCCTAATTGAAGAATGCTAACACAACAGGCGTATAACTTGAATAGTGGTTTTCTTTCACTACGATTCTCCATAATTATAATCCTTATTTGAACCAGAATGCACCATACAAGCCCCCCGGCCGAGATGAACCTCCACGGAATGGAGATAGTTATTTCGGCAAAACAACAAAAGTACCTAATAATACAAATTGAACCTTGTAGCATATTAGTCCAAACTATCGCGTAATTTTAACCAGATAGAGATGACAAAATCCACGGTCACCAGACTTTTAAAAGTCAATATCAATGGAGGAAATAAGGGTGTGGAAAATGAGACAGGACATTGGGTCGCGCTCTCCCCTGGTGTCAAGGCAACCCACGGTTTCCCTCATCCAACTGCTGCATTCTGTTAAAGTCACCTTGCCATCACTGCTCTCGCCTGTATATGGAGCGAGGTATTCTGGTATTAGTAGAGGAATCTGCCATTTCGGCTACTGTAATTTCCTGCTCGCTTGCTGGGTCTCTGCCAACTGGTCCCCTCCCGTTAAGGACAGGATTTGTTGTTCACCCGGCCCTTCTCTCAAGTAGGCCACTGTTAAGAACAAGAGATTCTTGATCCCTTAACTTCATTAACAGATATGTTACTCAAAAAGAATCGACAAGAATTTATCATTCTCTGTGATGATCGATTCTTGACTTCAGAAAAAGATTACAGTAATTAAAAGGACCCGAAACATGAAGGCA
Organism: Rhododendron mucronatum var. ripense; assembly: GCA_019656295.1. Taxonomy (NCBI): domain Eukaryota; kingdom Viridiplantae; phylum Streptophyta; class Magnoliopsida; order Ericales; family Ericaceae; genus Rhododendron; species Rhododendron mucronatum. Next base: position 2,370,040 of record BPLT01000069.1, on the reverse strand, counting down.
TCACGCCAAAGAGCGAGCATCCCAACAATAATGACACCCTCACACATCCATTAATCTAGCCATCAAGAACCTTCAAACGACACCCACAAGCAAACTAAGCCCAAATAGACGTGAATTGCAAAGAGGCAGCGAAGAAGTGCTTGGCGGAGTACGGCGTCAATAGGCCTACAATGGGAGATCGAGAAAATTCTGTCTCAGGCTTCCCTGCAGGGAAATCTATTCGCTACTATTGCACAGACAAGCTTTAGGAACATGTCATCATTGCGGTTCCGTTGTTCTTTCATATAGAAGGGCACACAAAATTAAAAATAAAACATTGACCTGGTGGGGAATCTTGAACAATGGGCGAACCCAATCCAACATATATATAATAGGGGGAGCAGATGCAAGCTTTTCGGAATTAGGCCACTCAAATTTTTGAGCTACAACTTTGAATTATGCTCCTTCCAGATCTGTTGTTTCCTATCAGGTTGCTTGCACAATGAAAGGACTATAATGCCTATGTTCTGGACAGAAATAAACAAATGAAAAAATATATATATTGACAGGCAATGACAGAAATTGAGAAAATTAAGGACATTTTTCATTATGCTAAAGAACCAAATCCAAGTAAATATTGACAATAGATAATGGAGGGGAACTTAGAGAGCTACAAAAGATAAAGAAATTTTACTAAATCTAACCATAAACTGGTGGATTGGCAATAATTGCATCTGCTTTGAAAGGAATGCCAGAATCAATGTCAGGATCTTTACAAGCAGGAAGTAAAGAGTATATTATGTCCTTTATTTGGTTTCGCTGAATAGGTATCTCTGAAGGACCGGATGGCAAGAATCCTTTATTTTTAACCATATCTGCACCCAAAAAAAATTATTTCAATTGGTTGATCAAACCTGAATGTCAATTTCATTTGGTGACTAACTTGGAACTTGTTCATAAGGAAAATCGCACCCATTTCCAGAATCAACTATTTCCACAAAGTACTTTCAGTTCAGATCATCTCATAAATAATAACTATATCTAAAATGTGAAAAACTGACCAAGAAGAATTTCTTACATCCAACGAAAGCATAAAAGACATGCCAAACAATTATATTTGAAAATGAGAAACTTATAGGCATGTTTGCGATTAGATTTCATAACTCTTACATACCTTTTAAGGAAACTAACATTTATACCTGAGAAAAATACAAATGGATAGGATAGCACTACTGTTTCCAAGGGAAAAAAGAGCATATCCCAAGTGACATGAAGAACAAGTCAATATCTAGGAAGAAAACATTTTGGTGTCAAGAAAGAATTATAACGTGTTATTGACTCTTGGATAAATTGTTCCCTCAAGAAAACAAGTGACAAGCATCACTATGTTTCCTTTCGGTGCTAATCATGGCATTTAAGTTGGACAAAAAGGAACCTCTGCTAAACTTTAAACAATTTTGAAAAATCATGGTACTCCGCTTCTGTCTTACCAATTAATAATGAGGTCCTTGAGCATCAAGTTCCTCGAACTAACATCTCATATCAAGTAATTATAGAACTCTCTCATTGTCTATGCTTATTACTTATTAGTACCTATACTTAGTGTTCTAAAACAAGGAATTAATCGGCGATTAATTGCCGATTAATCATTGGCAGAGCCTATCCGATTAGGTCCGACTAACGATTAATCACCGATTACTAATTAATATGCGCCGATTAATTACCGATTAATCGCTCGAAGGTGGCTGACGGCCCAACTAGCGCCGAGCGACTTTTAGAACATTGCCTATACTCACTGAGTCGGATTTTTAAATCAACCATGGTGAACTACTTACATGGCTACTCACTTGCAGATATAAATAAAAGTTCTAAGGTCCAAGAAGTTCAAACAAAACCTCATAAAGATTCAAGAAGCTTAAAGAAGAACAAAATTGTGATAAGAGTGGTAAGAACCTAAGCTCAAATTTAATTCTTAAGCCAAACATGACATAAGCAGCTGAAAACCAAATGATCCTCATATTCATACTCATCGGTAAAAGGTTGACAAGTTAAATGCAATCAATACTCCATCCCCACCCAGTAATCCCTTCAATCACATGTAAGATGCAGCAACACAACATAAATACAAAGTGTAAAAACAAATCATTGCGAAATGCATGTGAGATTGTTCACTAGTTGGTACATACATTCGGCAAGAATTTTGGGATCTCCACCAATAGGATAGAACTCCAACCCAGCAGTCAATACAAACTCCTTGAAATTTGAATGAGTTGCCAATCTTACACGGTGGCCATAATCCTGCAACATCCTCACCGACCAAGAAACATACCAGATAAGGCTTCAAAAATTTCATACAATCCTATACTTCAAATTTATCTGATTTGTTCTTTCACAAAACAAACTACCATTAGGTAACATGAATAACACCAGAAGAAATGGGCAGTAAGCACAAAAAGCATTGCCAAAAAGTCAAATATCTTTCGCTAAAATAAAAAAGCATAAGAAAAGGTACAGCCAGCAATAAGGAAACAAAGACTTGGATTCTTGCCATACAATCCAATTCAAAAATAGTTTTATTACCATTTACCACAAACACCAAAAGTTGAAGGCTGGTGTTTTGCCGTTCCTAATCATTGCTAGTTTCTTTTCAGGAAGTAACATCAAAGAGAGACGTCATAGACAATAAATTTATGCTATTGTAGCCAAAGTCAGAACTCGCAAATAAGATAACTAACATCAAAGAGAGACGTCATAAACAAGAAATTTAGCATTTGGGCCTTGGACTAGGGTGTCAGCCATAATCAGGTCAAGAGTCAAAAATATTTCTCCCCAGCCTAAGCAGGTTGATGAAAACCTATCACTGAAATACCTCAAAGGAAAAGAAGTATACAGAAGCTCATAAATTATAATATGAAGAAACATTCTCAACCTGCAATCGTTTGCCAATTGCAACAAATGGCTGCACGTCACCACGTGTTCCAACTATAAGAATAACTATCTGCAGCGGGGGAATATATTGAAGTTCTGTCGAGTCAAGAGGTTCATCATCAGCTTCATTATACACAGTACAGGATCTCACACCAAAAGCCTGGGGTTCAACATCCCCTGGAACTTCAAATTCTACGGTCCCATCATCTTTCACAGTAGCTATTCTGTTCAACAGTTTCAGCTGCAGTGTTTGGAATGCTCAAAAGATATCAAAGCTGGGTAAAGTATGACTGCAGTAAAGTTACAGTGCCAAACAAGAAATATGTTCTAGACAAGTAAACAAAAAATAATTAAGCTAAATGTAAACAAGAAGTATCATGAGCGACAAGTAAGTAAACTAACAAATAAAACAAATATCACTGATATTGACATGTAGTTACGGTGTCGGGACTCAGGTGTCAAGGCTCAGAAAATCAAACGTGATACAAGAAGGAGAAAAGGTGTCCAGCCTACTACAATTACACAAGGATCCCAACCAAAGTAAAATGTTTGCTGAAAAACTCAACAAGCCGAAAGCTGTATGTCTACTGCTCAATTTAGAGACTCATCTGTTGCTTGAATTCAAAAGAAGGCAACTCAAAGAAAAAGTTCATAAAATTTGCACACTTGCATGTATGCATCTAGTAAGTTGTACATGTTCCTGCACACGAAGACCACTGGTTAACACCAAAAACTGACTCAATTCTAACTGTTCCACCTCTTAAATGCACAACATAGTACAGGATTAACCAAGGCTTTCATAAATTTGTGAACATATGTACTCCACGTTTTCAAAAAACTTGTAAATCTACCCACCCAAAGAAAATTATAAACCAAAAAGCATACCATTGTCTCCAAATATAATGAAACGAAAAGCAATCAGCTAACTCAAAAAACTTTCTTCTTTGTGACAAGTCGGTTGTCTCATCAATCTTGCACTAAAAAGATTTCTGATTTGACTGTTCCACAACCATCTATTTAAGTGGTTTTGACATTTCAGTCCCATTGCTGCTGTGAACCCTGCGTGATGAACTATGGATAGTGCTTGATGAATCCTGCTTAGGTGGCTTAAAGAGAAAGGAGTATAGGAAAACAAAACTGAATAATTTGATGATCTGACTAAAGTTTGCAACTAGGGTCACTCTTCAAGTGTGCCTAGTTGAAGCACCATTAAAAGGATAGGTTTCACACCATCTCCATACTCTCTTGATTATTGAAGTTTAGAGTCGAATAATCTAGCCTCCTATTTATTACTGATCAACCCTCACCATTTTATCCAATAGATAATCCAGACATCGCATAGATACTTATTACAAAAGAACAACTGATTGTCATTATAATTCAGGGAACCTAACACTGCAATTTGGAGATTGAGTTTAGTAAATTGGCAATATAAAACAGCAATGACAATCTTTGAGTGACATGCGGAAGCTGTGGTATAAGACAAGAAGAACATGGTGGTAGTCCTTCTGGTGATTAATACCTTCTGTTGGACGGGAATTCTATCGTCAAAAATTTGTGCTGCCTCTTCAGCAAGTATAGTGTTGCCTCTATGCCTCTCAGTCTTCGATCTTTCCATCTTAGGCGAACTCGACAATGGCTCTGCTATGTCAGAACTCAATACCTCCAATGGTGAAGTATTTACTCTAGCAACGTTCCTTCCAGCAGTCCCTGCAGTTTCAAAACCAAGAAGGTTTAGATGGGTCAGGAGAGACCCATGAACATGCAATTTTCATGAGCTTTATGTGGTTATGACAGAGAGACTACTGCAAAAGAGATTGGCCTTTCCCATTGAATGTCCAACTGTTAGAAAATTGAAACAACGTTAAAAAAAATGTACTAATGCTTGTACGTTGAGTGGTACATCAGTGCATGATGCCTCCATCCAATTGAGTGTAACAGTACTTATTGAATTCAAAGATATATGCCCAACAGCCAGGGCTATTTCCACAATGACCAATTATAGAGAATGAAAGAAACCAAAATTCTAAAACCAACTATATCCATTATGTTCCATTCTTCAGATGATATATGAAATATGTAAAGTACCCGTGTCGGAAACTTGACATTCAGACTAGTTTATAGCATATCTGTGCAACATTTTTAATTAGTCATTTACCAAATAAACATGTTCTGTAATCATAACTCTGCATAGAACTCTCATATCATCCATAGAATGGCCTGTGATGCCTTTTAAAGACCACTTATCCTACAGCATAAACCAAATATCCCAAGAAATATAAATCTGGTATCACACCAGGACCATGTAACATAAGTAGCATTCATCCAAGAACCTCTAAAATTATGTAGCACGACAATTCTACTCCCGACTCGTAAATCTTCTAGTAAACAAATAGTCGTCCGGAGTTGTAACCGTAGTCACACAATCCTTCAGTACCCTCCGCTCCCACTCCCAATTCTCGCTCTCCGCTCACGCTCCCAATTTTTGCTCGCGCTAGTTCTAGTGGCTTGGGATGTTTTCGAAAGACACTATCATGCTCGCGCAAACGCTTTATGTGACTTAGGTTGCAACCACAATTGAATAGAATTTATCCTCAACTTTAGAAAAACACAACGCAATTGAAGCCTTGGGAGTCTCACGGTGAAATCGACGCACCTGAAGAGTTACTGCCGCCATTGGACAGCACTGCACCGCCATGGCCGGCCAATTCACGACCACTAGTGCTGCTTTCCCCGGTGGCAACCTCTCGTTCGCCCTTGACCGAAACCTCCCCGGAACTCGCCGACGAACTCCCGCGGTTGTTCTCGTGCTCCGCCATACGCGGCGGAGGGAATTGCTGCCGCTGTCGTCGATCCGGATCGATGGAAGCTTCCGGTACCACGGTTGCGAGTGCGGATACGTGAACCTGGTGTGGCGTGGCGAAGGATCTACGGCGTCGAGATTGGTTTCGTGGAGAGTATCTGGGGAAAAGGTTTGGAGAGAGAGAGAGAGAGAGTCGGCACGTTGGAAGGAGTGGGGGCCGAGGGGTGTGTGAGATTGTGCTCGAACACACAAAAGAAGCGCAGTGGACAGAGAGGACCGACGTGTCTCGTGGAGGGGTACTGACGTAAATTAGGTTCCCGGTGCAACCGTCTGTGAACAATCATTGACCCGGATTGAGATATTATAGTTGTAGGAGTTGCTTGAAGCGACCACCCGGATTCAGTTCATGTCCAGTTTCGGTCCGGTCCAGTTTTGGGCCGTTGTAGGTCTTATGACTGGATCAGTTTTGGGCCGTTGTGAGTTCCTCTCGGGCTCATAATAGTGATCAGAATCGTTCATTTTGTAGAGCTCGTCGAATATGTCTTTCACGCCAAAATTTTGCTTGAAGCGACCACCTGAATTTTTGGATTTAAAAATCGTTCAGTTTTAGAGCTCTTCGAAATTATTGTTCGTGTTAAAAATTATGTTGATCGGATAACAACTATTTGTGATTTCGTAACATGTTTATCTTTGAAAAAATTTCAGCACCTGATCGAAATTGATTTTCCCAAACATTTTTGTGTTTGGAAAGCTATCCGTTCGACGTGGGAGAGGGGGCTCCCTTGCTCATATTCAGGTCAGGTACACAAGTGATATAAGTATTCAGCTTGCGCTAGGGCACAATTATCTTATGTCATTGCCCACGTGATTTCATGTTTTCGACAAGTTACCGGAAAAGTGAACAATATCAATCATTAAAATAGGCTTAAGAAAAGCGTACCACAAAAAAACATCCAATCTCTCCGGAGGATCTTAGGTTCATTTTATTTTGGCATTAATTCATTTAGCAAACTAGACCATGTATCTCACTCCCAAGACGTACATTGCATATTTAATTTTCATAGTAGCTTAAGTCGTGCATTTATAAAATTATAGTACAACTTAATTTTTATGGCTCAAAACTTTAATTTTATTCATGGAAAGGGTATGGTTATATACCAATTGCAATCAAATGAGTTCGCCATATACAATATACGTATAGTTCTTCTTTTTTTTTTTTTAAATGTTTGCAGCCTATTTCTTTCACGATGATGCGATGAAAATTGTAAAGCCACGATTATCAAGTCAAACTATATATTTTCGCTGCATTACGCAACGGGATCTACAAAATGATTCTTAAATCAAATAGTGACATGATTCATCAACTAAATTGCATGAGCAGGTGTTCCATGCTTCTTTATAAGCTACAATTTTGTTTAGACTATTTAGTTCACCATCAAATATCCCCCAAAAAAATGTAGTATCAAAAAAGGCCCACATTTTTTTTAATTTAGTTTTAAGGAAACTAGATTATTATGGGAATGGAATCCTATCCCCCCCCCTTATCCCCGTAAAACAAACGTTCCTCAAAGTTCAATCCATCAATGGTTTAAGAAAAGAGATAATTGGGAACTTTGTTTAGTCAAAAAGGAGATAAGAAAAATGTCAAAAAAGAAATGAGGAATCTGGAACTCTGTTTAGGAAATAATTACTCGTTTTCTTTTTATGTTAGGCTTAAATGAGTTGTCACATCTGATGCAAAATATTGAGGATATCTTTAATAATAAAAAATGTGCACAGGAATAAAGTTAAGGCTTTAATAATTGAAATTTAACACGCGGTTTTTTTCCATTTTTGTTGCAATTATTATAAACATAAACATAACTAAGGGAATCTGACATTAAACCAGGTTAATTAGTTGGCAAATACAGTTCACATTTTTTGGAATGATTGTAATTGTAGCATGATATACAGCCTGGCTATACTTGTATTTTTTCCTAAACGATTGAAGAGGCCAAACTATCTTAGTATTAACTAAATTGCCATAGTCCGTCGAAACTAGAGTAAATTTTTTTGAACGAGTTCTTCTCTCGTTCGGAAAATAAGTGAATGTTACGAACTTTGTGTGAAGCTCACATTGGTTTCAACTTCAAAGATCAGAGCCCTCTTATTTTTCAGGATTTGGTTTAAGCCGTTCCAAAAAATTCAGATCAATCTAATCTTTGTAACTGTTTGTTTGAAAGACTATTTTTTTTTTTGCCAAAAAAAATAAACTATACTACCCAATCATTACACAACCCATCAAAAATGGCATCGACATCCTCTTCGTAGGGATTGAATTCACAACCTCACCGCACCCTACGCATTCTCAACCTTACCGCACTAAGTATTGCAAAACATCCTGGAACTAAGCAGCCCGGTTGTAGTCAAATAGCATTTGTCTTGGTCCGAAATGTTAGTTTAGAATATTAGACTCCAATAGAGCATTGAATCAAACACTTATCATATTCAATTGAGTTTATTTCTAATTTAAAAAAAGAACAGATTATGGAGTATAAGTTAAACAGATCTTATAGAAATGGAAGTGGAATTTAATAGGCATCGGAACTCTGTAGTGCAGGGGTGTGTGCATCTCCTCTGGTGTACAATTTGAGTTGTTTAAAAGTGTTTTTCATAGTCTATCTATGCTAAAAGTATTCTTTTGAAATCTGAACAGTTGATTACAGAGATCGATTGACAGCTCGAATTGAACAATACACTATGCACTACAAAATTGCAATCTCCAAAATGCCTAACCCATGTGGATCGATGACCAATACCTAAAGCCCTAAAAAAAGAAGTTGGTCCCATAAATTGACACTATAACTTCTTATGTCGGTTTTGTTTACACGTTTACTCCTTTAGTGAGACAACTTGCTTCCCTTAATTAGGAAGATAATCGCGTAAAGCTTCTTCAAATGAAAGTCAGCCTTTTTTTTTCCTTTTTTTTTTCCCTTCCTTTTTCCATTCTTGAGTCCAAGAAAAGTCAGCACGTCACAGAATCACACGATCGTTCAGACTTCATTCGTTTATTGTTAGTGGTGAACTCTGCGTAATTATTATTATTATTATTTTACTTCAACGAAATTGGCACAAACTCCTAATCAGTACAAATCTAAAACATGATTGTGTTATTGTGTCGTATCGCCGTGTAACTATGCTCAAACCAGCCACTAATTTTGGACGGCTTTCCCTACGAGACGAAAACCAGCCCATGCATCATCGCATAGGCCGACTTGGCTAAGGGTATTTTCCCAAGTACGAGGCCAAGGTCATTTTTAGATTTGGACTCTGGCCATACTCGGTTTCACTATGTAGCCTGATTTTAGACCCGCTCATAATGAACTTCAACTTGGAAGATTTAAACCCACTATTGAGGCTCCGTTCTTGTAAATTTACAAGTCTGAAACATTTAGGTATTTTTTACTTTTTGTAACTTTTTATTTAGTTTTTGGTCATAATTTTTGGGATTAATCGTTTGTCTGAACGGCACTTTAGACAAATACTACAGTTGTTTAATACTTCTTTCGTCTTTAGTGAACTCTTTTTTTTTGTTTTTTGTCATAATTTTGTATCTCTTAGGTCACTCTCATCGAAACAAATGATTAATCCAAAAAAATATCATACAAATCTAACAAAAATTTTAAAAAAAAAGAATAAAACAAACAAAACGAAAAAATAAGTTAAGTGAATCGACCCTGAATCAGTTTGTTATTGGATGATGAAATCACGCCATGCATGACGCTATAATACTCCGTACTTTTGTTGTCAGCGATGACCGAATTGGGATTTTTCGAAACAAGAAAGTTGAGGAAACTGATCATGGGAGCCGACATACAAGCTCCACTATGGACTCCGGATAGATGATTCGAGCCGTTCAATAATTTTTAATAAAAAATTGAGTGGGCTCTTAAGAAATTAACTCAATGAGATATATGTGTAGGTTCTCGATCCAATCATTCATGTTTTCATTCAAATTTTGAATCCATGAAAAATGGAAGATTGAATCGAATACATACACATATCAGATTGAGCTGATTTTTCATTGGCCTAATCAATTTTTTATTTTAAAATTATTGAACGACTCGAATCATCCGTACGAGGCCCGGACTGGACCTCGTGTGCTTGTCGGTTCCCATGGTCGGTACTCCTGGTCGTTTCCATAGAAGAGTCCTTTTCGAAATGATCCCGATATTGATGATAGTCCCTCCATTCCAAAATGAGAGACCTTTTTGGGAAAAACTTGTCATTTTCAATTATTTATATCTTTCAATGTGAGTATTAAAAAATATGCAATATGGATATTGTTTGATAGATTTTAATTAGTTATATTAAACAAAGTTTTTAAAATAACATAAAACTTCATAAATCGGAAGATATAAACATTTTAAAATGACACGGAATCCCTAAAAGGTCACTCATTTTGAAATGGACGGAATACTTCACAATTCCATGCGTCGCCTCAGTACTTGAAAAAAGAGGGACTTAGAGCGAGTTTACCAATGGATAGGTATACTACCTTGTGAACAGTTCACAATTCTACTTTAACTATCAATTTTTTCTTTCACAACTACACCAATACTATCTATTTTACCTAACACCAATTAAAATATACATTTTTTTTCACTCTTTTCCTATTAATATCTATTTTACCTAACACCAATTAAAATATACATTTTTTTTCACTCTTTTCCTATTAATTTTTTCCCCAATGAGGGAGGAGAGTGAGAAAGAAACAATAAAAAAAGAAATGAGTGTGAATAGTGTTTAGGTAAAAGTGAAGTCATGTTCATAAATGTATTTTACCTACCTTTTTACCTAATCTGGTGCAAGGGATATTTTTTGAGTTTCTCCTCTCCAAAATAGCTAAAAATGTATTTTACCAATGCTGGCACCAATGATTTGGTAAAATACCATGTCAATAGTTCACAATTCCAATTTAGCTATCACCTTTTTCTTTCACAACTACACCAATACTATCTATTTTACCTAACACCAATTAAAATATACATTCTTCAAACTTTTTTCCATTCCTTTATCAATCCTCCTCCTCTCCTTGTTTCTCCCCTTTTTTGTGTGTTGAAAACTGGGCCTTTATCAAATTGATTTGTGGGCAGTGGAGAAACAAGTCCACTGCGTTTTTCCACCGCACTGTTATCGCTAGAGTTGAAAGCTTATTCTCGTCAAGATAGAAGAGTTTTGTCTGGTCAAAATGGAGTTTCGACCACTTTAATTTTCCGGCAGATCTCTCGTCAAAATCAAACCCATAGAAAAAGCATGATTCAAACATGGGAAGAATTTTGTTTCATGGTGATGAGCACTGGTTGAGAGAGAGAGAGAGAGAGAGAGAGAGAGAGAGTAACGAGAGATTGGTAGGGAGGAGAGAGAAACAAATAATATTTTAATACTTACATTGTAAATAATTGTTCTCTAGAAATAGGGAAGTACTATTCATAATGGGAAATATCTCTCTGTTTGACTAATCTGTTGCAGCCCCCTTTTTTTTTTTTTTGTTGTTGTTGTTGTCTTGAATAGGTAAAATAGCTGCAAAATGTAATTTTGCTACTCTGGTAAACTTGCTCTCATGTGCTTTTAATTTTGAACTCTACAAATTTTTATGCGTTTTAAAAAACATGGTAAATGCGCAAAAAAAAAATTAACATTTTTTTTATCCTCATTATTGTGCACCCTCTATCATATGGGATTGGCGCACAAAACTATTCTCCCGTGTCCGAGGTAATTAGATAGCAGGTTGAGGGTAGGCAAATTTGAACTTGTTGGTTGATTTATAAAGTAGTTACAGAATAAAATACTGTAATTTTCTAACCACGAAAAAATGATTGAAATTTGGAGAATCTGGAGATACACCCGATTTTGTTTATCAACACTTCAGTAGTATCATCACTAGGCGCACGCACACACAAAAAAATGAAACGTGAATAGCACTTCTTTTAGATGAAGTCATCTAATGTTGAAAATCACAATTTTGGTCGGCCACCAAATGCCTATCACTTACTTACTTTAATCATTTTTAATTTAACCTTAAGGCGCAAGGATCTTGACTCTTTTTTTTAAGTCAAAAAATAATAGAATTCATCAATCGGACAGAAAAAAAACGCAAACTTGTGGACAATTTTAAATACTAGTAATATTTTTATTTGCATTTTTAGTTAATTTATTGTTCTTCAGTTTCCTTTCCCCCCCGCCTCAATATATAACCAAAACAAGCAACAAACAACAAAACAGAACCAACAAAAGGAATAAAACAAGAGGACAACATAATAAAGTCACGAAACATGAGATTTCATTTAATAATAATTATCTTAATTGGAGGTCAGATATTTTTTAGGTGGACGAGAACAGATTTTTTTGATTTGATAAAACCATCCCAATCAATGGGCCAACAAATCTGTGTCCACAGGCCCCCTTGTCCAAGACCAGGGCCCTCAAGCCCATATCTGCGTCTCACACCCTTTCATCGGTCTATTTTCCTGCACTTTTCGCACCTTCCTTCCAAGTTCGAAATTCGAACCCAGGTCACCTGAGTCTAGGTGCATGTATGCAAGCGAGAGCGTAACTATAAAAGCGTTTTTTTTAAATGTTCAAAACTAGTACAATTTGCAAGGCTGAGAGCTCAGAGTGATAGTTGGGAGTCTGAGCATAAAATAAGATCGAGAGTGTAATAACCCCAAGGGGTTGGCCGTTAACCGGTTTGTTTTCTCTCAAGATAAGAGATTTAAAATTCCTAGATGATATCAGTTTCTTTTCGGTCAATTCATATGGAGTTTTGCTCTAATTTTTATTGGGCCCTCCACAAGGGGACGGTGAAATTATATTTTCATAATTAATTGAGGTGAGCGTAAGATGACTTAGACACTTGATCGTAAACATAAGCACTCGACTTATTAAAAAAAATATCGAGGGCGGAGCGAAGGTTATGCGACTAAGGTTCGAACCATGCAAGGCCACGCATACGAGAAAGGGAGGGAGGATCAAACACTGAGTTTTTAGAGAGAGAGAGTGAGAGAGAAGGAGGGAGAGAGAAAAAAGTTACTCCCTCCGTCCCATAATATTTGTCCGGTCCGCAAAACGGAGACTACAAAATAATGCATTTCTTTCAAGAAAAAATTCAAATTTTTTTCACAAGTTAAATGAACTCGTTGAGATCTAGTAAGTTGTTGAATTTTTTCCCAACTTTTCTTACAAAAATAGAATTATTTTTACGTCTCCGTTTTGCGGACCGGACAAATATTATGGGACGGAGGGAGTACTAATAAGGGAAAAAAATAATACTATAGTGGGAGTAGTTTCAGTTGAAAGGCTGATCCTAGGTTGATGCCGTCTAAATCTCGGCAATGTCGCTGAACGAATCCCCGACCCATTTGAATTGTATGCCTAACCCACGCGCCCTTTCTTGAATTCTCTCTCTCTCACTCATCATCCTCCCACATCGATCATCGCTCCCAAACCCTCGTCCCACAATCCAAACGCAAAATTCAATTCCGCACGATACCATCACCAGAATTGGAATTGCTTTTTCCACAATCCACGACAGCATGGTTGAGCTAAAAAGAGAGAAGCAGAGAAATCAAGAATTGAGGTAATTCTTGGATCAATCTGTACGGCTCTGTGTTATTTTGATAATTTTTGCGAATACATTTGAATTTACAATAACGCCCATCTGGATTTTGATCATATCCATCTGGGATTAATCTTCAATTCTTCTTCTCCTTGCTTTATTTTTCTGATCATCAAGAATCTTGTATATGTGGTTACTGATCCAACATCCCGTGTCTGGTCGTATCGTGCCCCAGATTGAATACTTCGTGAGGGATCGTATCGGTGGTGACGATTGACGTTTCGGTGAGGTAAAGGTTTTGTGGGTGATCAAATCTTGGTTCGGGTTTGTAAAGTCATATAGGTACTTCCACTATTTCAGTGTATATAAAATTGGTTTGATTTGCTTTGGGTTCTGTGCGTGCCAGTAATTGAAAATTTCTTACTCTTCTTTTATTGCAAAGTGCTGCAAAAGTTGAAAAAAATAAAATAATGAAAGAGATACCTACATTGTTTGGCTTTGAAAAGTAGGGAACTGGAAGTTTTCTTGCAATCCGAGTTTGATATTCGGTAACCTTTTAGGCTCCCAGAAATTGGAAAGGTTCTAAGTGGGCTAGAAAAGTAATGGAGATGTAGTGAACTGGTATGGCAAGAAGTTGTAGTATTGGTCATATTGGACATTTAGTTTGAATGCGACCGGCGAAGAAGAGCAAGAGTCTCAAGGCTCAAAGTTGCTGTTCTGATGCAGCTAAACAAAGAGGCACGCGGTCCGTCTGGCGGGATGATCAATCAAGAATCAACTTCTGTCATTTCAAAAGATGGGGCTTTGGCAGAGAAGAAAATAAACCGCAACATAGCTGTACAGGACGATGAGGATTTTTCTAGGGAGTTTCCTCCGGATCGTCTTACTCCGAGAAAAGTTTCTGATATGACTGACATGCCTCAAAATCATGAGAAGAGAGTTGGATCCAATAAGAATCCCAACAGTCATATGGGATATGAGGAAATTACCAGGATTCTTGGTTTGCAGAGGATGGACTCAGACTGTTGTTCCGATATACCAGAGTTTGCTTCCGCAAAAGGGTCTATTGCAGAGGTTGAGAATGGGGCTTATCTGAATCAGCCAAATGGATACCAGAAGGAAAATAACGGTTCTGGACATGGGCCAACGAGGGGTACCGGAGAAATGACCTATGACACCGCTGTTGTTAGTCCAAGTGCTCAATTGATAAATGGATTTGAATCCACTCAATTCTCCCAACCTTATGGATTGGGGTTTTCGGATGGTTCTCAATCTGGCAAGATGAAGGTCCTTTGCAGCTTTGGTGGAAAAATCTTGCCTAGGCCAAGTGATGGGAAACTTAGATATGTTGGGGGAGAAACTCGTATCGTTTCCATACGGTATAGTGATCTGTGGGAAGAACTTGTGGGAAAGACATTGGGAATTTGCAAGCAACCTCACACAATCAAGTACCAGCTTCCTGGTGAAGACCTTGATGCCCTTATATCTGTTTCCTCCAACGAGGATCTTCAGAATATGATGGAGGAATACCAAGGCCTTGAAAAGCTTGGGGGTTCTCAACGGCTAAGGATGTTTTTGATTCCTTTGAGTGAGTCTGAAAATTCATTTGCTCTCGATACAAATGGTATTCAGAAGAGCAACCCCGATTACGAATATGTTGTTGCAGTCAATGGCATAGTTGGCCCTAACCAGTGGAGAAGTAGCGAGCAGGTTTTGGAAAATGGCACGAGTTGGTTAAAAACTAGTTTGGAAAACAAGGAAAGCATTGGTGACACAAATTCTACTAAGAATGTTTATGAATCCCAAAATCCAGTCCGGTCTCCCATTCAATCTGATCCCTTCTCTCTGGTGCAAGGTCTTCACGGAGATTCAAAAAGTGGTTACACCCAAATTTATCCAGATAACTTATTATCTGGTAGCACGGAAAGCAACAGCTCATTCAGGACTGCTCAACTACCACATGAAAACTCTAGCATTGATGCGGCTTCTTATTACTACCCCACGCATGGAGCAGAAATTTTAGTAAACCATCATCTTCCTGATAAAATTGATATTACCAGACAGCCAAGTAAGCCAGGTGGAGTGCACTTTCAAAACCGAATTTCCGGAAGAGAATTTTTTGTTCCTCCTAGCCTTGATCGAAACAGTAGCACTGTTGATGAATACTCTTGTGAGAGGCCAATGCTAAAGGAAAGGGCATTTCATTCTGAAAAGTTTGAAAATCCTACTGGTCTGTTGTCAGGATCTGGTGATTCTGTTGGTTCTCAACATGTAATGACACATGCGTTCTCTGATTCAAAGCTGCAGGAACATGGAGGGAGGTCTTCTTACTGCTCACAAGAAGGAATGAGCCCATCTTCTCCCTTGAGCTTCGCAAAACCACAATTGTCTCCACTTGTTTCAGATGCTTTGCAAGAGCCACTGCAACTGCCCGAGAATGTTGATCCTGTCAATCCTCAGTTCCAACTTAAGTTGCTGGATGTGGAGCCTACAGTCTCTTGCAAAGGAATAGAGTTGCCTAATTGCTCCATAGGCTTGGAACCGTTGAGCAGGAATGATTATTCTCCAGCGGATGTGGGTGATACTGATGAGAAGTATCAACCAATGAAAGATGTAAAGACAAAAATGTTCCAAAACCATGTTGATGACAATCCTTTAAGTTGGGAAATGTTGAACAGATTCGATGAAAAGGACCCCTTTTTACGTGGGGATGGAAAGCTTTCTAAGAGCAGGCCACCTGCTATTTCCATTCTTAATAGTAATACTCCACCGCAAGAGTTACAGGTATCTGGGGGCATGATTTCTGAATTGTCGGAGATTGATTTGAAACCCTTTGCAGATAAAGTAATGGAACGGCCCCAGAACATTCAACAGGAGAAGGCCCCAGATGATCTTATGGCTGAGGGCCAAAGAATTGCCAAAGATCAACATCATGTTTCAACTGCAGTAACAGATGGTGAAGTTGGAATTGGCATACAATGGGCCAACAACTTGGAAGTTTCAGGCCTGTTTCCAGCTTACCAACAACCCAGGGATGAAAATTCTCTGGCTGATTTACTCTATGGTTTAAAAGACGGCCTAGTTTCTCATGAATCCTCAAATCCTTACCCGTCTGCAGCTTTTGATAATGCTTCTATGGGGGAAAATTCACATAATTTTCATACAAAGCAGAATACAATCCAGAAACCAGGTTTTATGAGAGAAGTATCTCTAATTGATGATGATTTCGTGAATTACCCTGATCAGACAGTTGCAAAGTCAGACATTCTGGGATGCCCTGATGACAAGGAAATGCCAGAAAAATTTTCAACTAATGTGTGTTATGAGCAAAATATGCTGGATCCCATGGTTTTTGTTGAACAGGCGGCTGATAGCTTATTTTCTGGAATGGATACTTTCTCTGCAACTGTCCCTCATGCGGTGGATGCAACTGGCAGAGCAATTCTATCTTCCAATGTTGCGGAGCATGAAAGCATACTTGAAGAGTCCGACCCTGAGGTTATATTCTCTTCCTATTTTGTTTTCCAGTTCTGGTTTATTAACTTTGGTTCTGGCTGTAGTTTGAGTTCATACTTGGTTTTATGTAGAGTGACAAAGGTGGTGATGGAGATAAGGGCGAATCGATTACTGATGCAGTGATAGCTGAATTTGAAGCTGACATTTATGGTTTGCAGGTTTGCACCTGCTATTTCAATTACTCCCTGGTGTCTATGCTTATTTTTCTCAGTTAAAATGTTCTGGTACTGTATCACCATTGAAAGAATAGAAAACAAAGAGAGAGAGTACCTTCTCTCACCTAGCTTACCTCCAATTCCTATGGTCTTGCCATCTAATGGCTTACTAACGATATATGGGTTGGCGGGCTCTGTGTAGAATTTCCTTTATCTCCATAACGGGAGCTTGGCTAAATATGAGAACTAATGTTTTTTGTCCTTAATAATTCTTAAAAAGTCTCACCGTGCAGGCATGCCTGGCCCTTTCCCTCAATAGTTTTCCATGGCCATTCATTATATAACGTACATTTCTTTCCATGGCCTTTTCCCTCAATAATCTGGTTCTATATTTCTATTAGGAGTTAAGTTGCCAAAGAAAATGTATGTAGTGTTTAGGTCATTGTTTTGTTGATATTTTCTGGGTCTTGCCAATTAACTTTGGTCCTAAATTTTAGCCACTTAAAACCACTGAACTTCCTCATGCTGATATCCAGATTATAAAGAATGCTGATCTTGAAGAACTGCGAGAGTTAGGATCTGGTACATATGGAACTGTTTATCATGGGAAGTGGCGAGGATCAGATGTTGCTATCAAGAGAATTAGAAGTAGCTGCTTTTCTGGGAGATCATCAGAGCAAGAACGGTTGGTGGGTGGCCCTTTTCTCTTCCCATTGTTTCTTCTGGAGCTTTTGCCGTTTCTTTCTTTGCTTACAGATTTTGTCTGTTAAATTGATGTTTTTTTCCCTGTATTAGACCAGAGACTTCTGGAGAGAGGCACGCATCCTTTCTAATCTTCATCATCCCAATGTGGTTGCTTTTTATGGGGTGGTACCAGATGCCGTTGGGGGAACCTTGGCAACTGTAACTGAATTTATGGCAAATGGCTCACTAAGGAATGTCCTAGTTAAGAAGGATAGGTGAGTTAGCCTCCTTTTTCTATTCTTCACAGTATTTTTGGGTTATTTTAACGGTGGGTCGTTGGGATTCTATTTGCAGATCTCTTGATTGCCACAGGAAGCTTATTGTTGCCATGGATGCAGCTTTTGGCATGGAATATTTGCATTTAAAAAATATCGTCCATTTTGATCTTAAATGTGACAATCTACTAGTCAATCTGAGGGATCCACAACGACCCATATGCAAGGTAATCTCAAACCACACATCTTGTAAATCCATGCAAGGGTACAGATAGAAGCAACTCTGAGAGCTTCCACTGAATACAAGGGGTGCATGTACAGTTTAACTTAGTTTTCATTTTTTAATCAATAAAGATTGCTTTCTACATGGAACCAGGGAGTTAGCATTGAAAGCATTGACCTAACACTAAACTGTTCTATTTGCCAAATTAATTTAACCATCAAGCAATTTGTTATCATCGTTCATCATCAGAGAAAAAGAAGTGATGAAACAAGTCATTAATGCAGAAAGGTAAAAACAATTTGAAGATGTCATTTTCTTGACAAGTCATTGAAGGTACCAAATGCCAACAGAACAACACATGTTATCCGAACGGAAATGGACGATTTCCCTTTCACGCTGTGCAAGGGATACATGTCTGGGTGGAAACATACCCAATGCGATTGTGGCTGAACATACCAGAACCCTTAGTATAATGATATTTGGTAGCTTTGGGAACATTGTGTGGATGTGCCTACTGCATTTTCATTCAGGAGTTGGGCTTATATTGCCTCCTTCATCACTGCATTTATATCTTTGCAGGTTGGAGACTTTGGACTGTCCAGAATAAAGCGCAATACTCTAGTTTCTGGTGGTGTGCGAGGAACCCTCCCTTGGATGGCACCAGAATTGTTGAACGGTAGCAGCAGCCGGGTTTCTGAGAAGGTTAGTTCGCGTACATCTGTTATTAGTACTATTTCCTTGGAACTTCTTAGCAATTTATGATGTCATAAGCCGATGACATAAATTATGATGTCATAATGGAGTCAGCTGTATATTTTGGATTTTTTAACAGGTTGATGTATTTTCATTTGGCATTACCCTGTGGGAGATCCTAACAGGAGAGGAACCTTACGCAAATATGCATTGTGGGGCAATTATTGGTAAGTCAGTAGTTATTTGAAGTCACATCCTTTCTGTGAAATGTTCTTGAAAAGAAACCGTAACATCTGAAAGTGCCAGTTAATTTTTGCAATTTACTTAATATTTGCATTAACCCCAAGAAAAATGAATATAGAATGCCTGAGGATGCTAAGAGAATCAACATAAGCTAACTAAAATATTAAACAAAATCAGACAATCCCCACCGAAAAACAATGTAACACAAGGACACAAGCCAAATGAATCATCCAACTATGCTTGTGCTTTGACAAGTTAGTCCTCCAATAGGGGCAAACCAACTCCTAGTCCTTTAAAAATGAAAAACTGGCCCGATGACGCCAAAGAAGACCACTTGCAGGATTTACTCGCAATGATAGTACATTTTACTATTCCACAATAAGGAGGCTGTGGTCCCACATTAATAGAAAAGAAGTACAAATATGAACAAGAGCATACCCTCTAAATTACAAAAGAAAAGAGAGAAAACAAAGCCTAAGGTGCAACTCCATTGAATTGAACCCAAAGGTGCCTAAGCAAGTAAATATGGCAATGTGGTTCCAATCAGAAATTACTGATAACTTAAAATGCCTTCATTCTTAGGAGTTAGGTCTACTAATGACTTCCCAAGCAACCTCATTGGAATCTTGGTAATTCTCAGTTCCTGTCCACATGAAATTTCCTAGTACTTTCTCAATATGATGAACTACTGATTTTGGCCGCATAAAATGCCTAGTCCGGTGAAACTTGGATGATAAATAGGACTGCTTTAGTGATCTGAAATCTCCTAGGTTCAAGATAAAGGTCTACTAGCCTAGTTTTTCACTTTAGTTAGCAATCACTCTCCGAAAGCTTTGCTTTAGAATAACATAATGTTATTGTCTTGCCCTTGAATAATGAACAAGGATATGCAATCAGCCATAGATTTGTGGATTAGAAAGGCAGCTTCTGGGAATAATTCTTGTTTGTTAAAGATGTAGGACCAATTTCAAATGTTGATCAATGCCGAAAGCCCTAGAGAATAGTAAGCACTAACTAGTATATGCACGTCCATAACCACTTTTTATCCAAGTGGTTGGATACTTTAAACCAATTCTGATTTGTGCTCTTTGTTGGAAGCAATCAAACAATCGTATACAGTAAACCTCACTAGGAGTTTGTTTCAAGTTGATTTCTGTTCTTCATCTTGAACTATGGATGTAGGGGGAATTTTGAAGAATACTCTTCGGCCCCCTATTCCTGAAAGGTGTGATCTGGAGTGGAGGAAACTGATGGAAGAGTGTTGGTCAACTGACGCGGAAGCAAGACCCTCATTTACAGAGATTACAAACAGGTTGCGATCTATGTCTGTGGCAGCCCAAGGAAAGGGACAAAGTAATCTAGCAAGATAGACGAGGCCTGGGATCCATCTCCATGTAAATTGCCAGAGTTGTATTTAGTTTTGGTGTTCTCCTTCTTCTTATTCTTTTGGTGTGTAATTAATCTAGATTTTCCATTTATTAATTCTTTTGCAAATAGAGAAAGGCTCAAGGGCACGGTATTGTTAGGTTATGAACGGGCCATCTACGGTTTTAGTGATCAATTTGCTGTGGATGTTTTTGTATATGTGAACAAACCAAGTAATGGGAATTTTGTTTGGTTTTTGTGATTTCTCTGAGTTTTTTGTGGTGGCTGTTTTTAAGGTGTATGGATGCACATTCATAAGAAGTAACAGCTACCACTCGATATCTAAGATCCACAACATGGCATAAGTCTCTCATATTGGGAATTATCTTCTGCAGTCTTCTAATTGTGATTCAGCTTGTTCAAAGGGTGGTTTGGTCTCTAAATTGACCCAAGTTTTAAGGACAATGACTGGGGCTTGTTAGGTGTCTGGACTCATAATTTGAGAAGTCTCACAATTGTATAATTCTAAGTCAAAACTCGTCATGGTCTGGTGATCACATCCTTGAAATCTTATGCTGATAGATGTGTTTCACTCCACAAGTACCTTTAGCCGCGTAAGCACTTGTCATTTTCTTCTTGGTGTTTTAGGATGATAAAGTGACGTGTGACAAACTGTGAATGATATTTGGCAATGCAACCTCTTCCTTTGAAAGTCCGTTTCAATCAACAAGTAGTACCTTTTGCTGGCGAAATACTCGCCATTCCTGTTACTGCAGAAACAAAAAACAAAGAACTTCAACCAAAGAAGAGAAAAGAAGCAGCAGCAGTTGATCTCTCTTTAGGACAGATTTATATTGTCATATTGATTCTGTGTCTGTTATCTTAAAATTTGGGAAGGTGAAAGCATAAGATTAATGACAGTTCGGGAATTGTCCCCGGCTCCCAAATTTCTCCGTTTAACTTCGTCATTAGTAGGCGGGAGAGAGAAGACGGCCCAGACTATGCATCACGTCGAGCAAGGCGGCATACTCATACAAACCAAACAAGCAAAGAGACAAACAGTTGAATCAAGTAACAACCACCTACCAATAGTGATAGATAATATCGAGGTGCAATCTAAAATTTAAAGTAACCATAACTTTACCCCTTGGCAATTTCAATAGCTTCCTAAAAACCTCGTATTTGGCTAGTTCTATTCGGATCCTCATTTGAAACTGGTCATACCACATATTCATAATCTTCAAAAATTTTGCATTAGTCAAAAAGTACTTTTTTTTGAATGGCAAAACAAAAAATATTAATTATATCTTTGAAAGAAAGGACACTAAGATTAAAGGGAAACGAGCGAAAATGGCATCACAACGGAAGGGAAGCATCCCAACAAAGTTGACACCCTAACCCCGGCAATCATATACCAGCTCGAACCCAAAGGAAAAACTAGTTGACAAGTTGCCACCGATAAAACTACGCAGCACAACAAGGAAAATAAAGCTATACGCTTTTACGCACAATAAGCACCCATGGGCCTGTTGATTATATCCCCGCCATATAGAAACGAGACCAAAAGAAGCAGCACTACAGCAAATAGATTTTGTGGCAGTTAAGGCTTAAAGCATTTAGAACTCCGTAATGGATTAGGAACTGACTGGAAGAAGAGCAGCAAATTCCCAATGAAAGCAGTAGAATTGAAATCATCAGCACCTAAGAAAGTAGCAAACTTCACCATAGACACACCTTGGAGCATCATTCGGACAAATACCAGCAACCATTGACAATTTCAACTCCAGCCCAAAAGCATCTGGCAACATAATTTTAAACAGCAATATGATAAGGACGCAAAGAAAAATCCAAGAACTTAGATCGACCACACGACTCAACCAACACCAGACTCAAAAGGAGACTCAAAAAACGACCCAGACAACTCAAAACTGACACAAGATCCCCATCATGTGAACAAAATACAGCTAAGAAAGCATAGTTAACTAAGAATTGCACAACTCGCTTCAAAACCAAGAGTTCTCAAGTTAGGTGAGTATTCAAGTACATAAGTTTGGCAGCAATCCCCAATTATCACCTCTCTTAAAATCATATCAATATGAGACTTGGAAAACAAGTGATTTTAGTAGGCTTCAACTAAACTTTATTTTTATGGTCTTTTTTCAGGTCTTGGAGGATAGCAGACGGAAGAAACAACTTAGAAATTATAAGGTTGAACTTGAATTGTGGTATTATAGTTCGTACAAAACAAAGTTCAAGTCCTTCATGAGCAAAGTGAAGAGCTGTTGTTTTACCAAAGCGAGGGAGAATCAAAAGGCTATAATTGATTTGTCACATATAAGTTTTGATTCAATTTTCCATACTGTACTATTTGATAAAAACTAAACAAAGATAACTTACATACTTGTAGTAGCATTGCTAGAAACGCCCAGATCCGCACCTCATGTCTACCCCTCTCTCTATCTACTAAACAATCGTCGCCTCCTAAAATAGCAGCAGTAAACCAACACAAAGCAAAAAGAGACCAACTCCAATTGACTAAGATACACTAAAAAAATGAACAAATAAAATAAGTTTAAATAGGGTAAACCAGACCAGAGTGCTTGGAGCTCCAAACTAACCCGGACTATGGCACCTATATCACAAGTAATGCAGGAAACAAGTTGCGTAGATCCAAATTTTGCATTGCAAGGAACTTTCTCTAAAAAAAAGCATGAGAAAGACTATCATCTCCTCTTCAATCATTACCCACAACCCCCCACCCCCCCCAACCCAAACAAAAATAAAAAATAATTATCTAATAGTCCCCCCCACCCAAACAAAAATAAAAAATAATTATCACTCTATTAGATTCAGAATGAATAGCAAATGAGCATAGACTCACTTATTCAAGAGAATCATACTAGCTTTCTAAACCATTGACAATGGGGCTTTTCATCAAATTGGTTTACTTATCGCTTATAGTTAAACAAAGAACAAATGTTTGCCTAAATCTCGTATTTTTCCCAGATTTAACCATACAAAAAGTAGTGCATTATGATGCAGAGAGAAAGCAAAGTAAATCATACCAAGATCACACTCAGGTGCTATAGCAAGCATCGTAGCTGTATACAAATTAGCATTGTAGTCATTCATGACTTCCAATCGAATGTGGTGATCCACTGAATGAGCAGTAGTTAACACTCTTCTCCCACTCAGGATAAACCCAGTACCAGTGTACCACAACACCATCTGTTGCCCCTTCTCCACGGGTATAAGATATTAGGATCCGCCGCATGGCCACGTACCGCAACAACTGCATCACGTTGTGGCTGGAAAAAGAATACAATAATTAGCATACACTTACTTTTGTGGTGTTCCGCATGAGCACTGGAAGACCATGGATATATACTATAACTTCAAATGAAACCATCACTAATGGTATATGGTATACCTTATCTAACGAGGATGTAAGAAAATGAAATAGAAATGGTAGAGAATGCTATAATCCTTTTACAACTTTAGTCAAAGGAAAAAAAAATTATTGGTTGAGTTTATATGCTTTTTGCTTTTGACCTTAATGTGGCATGGCTGCAAGTAATTTTTTTTTAAGAGCTGAAACTACGGTTAAACATCGAGAATATAGTGATACTACATGGGGTATCACCAATCAATAGGAAGTTAAATATCGCTGAGACTGCACCACATTGTATTCGCGATTTTTTATTGGCAACATACACTTGGTAAACATGGTGTCACTGTCAAAATCAATGTCAAATCGTTATTGTCGTCCGTTTGGAATGTCTATAAAACCAGCTTTTTCGAAACTTATACTGTACCTTTTAGTACTCTTTTATTCTTGTGGTAAAAAGCTTTGTAGTTTTTTGGGGATTATCATAAGATCCAAATTGACTATACCTGCAAATTTTCAAACAAACGCAAAGATAAACGCTTTGTTCGGTTACCTGTTTAGTTTTAGTTTTAATTTTGTTTTCAATCATTACCCTATTTCTTTCTCAAATCATTACCTTATTTTTCCAATTATTACTTTCTCATCTCTCTCTATCTCCCTCCAATCATTACCCTTATCTTCAATCATTACTCTATTTCTCTCTCCACCCCCTACTAAAACTAAACTAAACTAAACTCTCAACCAAACACAAAGATGTTGGAAAATATTTTAAGAAATGTAAGCTAACATAATTTTGAGACGTGTCTTTTGAGGGCCACTTGAGAGAGTATAAACACAAGTATTGGAGCATAAACTTGATTTTGTATTTTGGCCCAAGAAAAATAAGTCTAAGACAAGCCCAATAAAAAAGGCCAAATAAAAGATATTTTTGGAGAAGTATACATATCTTGTTTTAGAAGGTCTAGTTTCTAGAAGAATTCTAAAAGATCCTTGAAAAATATCTAGATATTTGTTATGAATATAAGTCACATGTAAAATTTAGAAACTACCTATAAACTATCTTGTAAAAAGATATCTATAACCTTCCATAGAGCACTATAAATATGGATGAGTTCTACTCATTATTTACCATGCAAAAGAGTTCAAGTTCTAAGTGAAATACAAGTATTCTTTCCCTTCAAAAATCTTGTCCAAATTTATACTAAATACCCTCCCTTTCCAACAAAGTGGTATCAGAGCTAAGGTCGATTCATGTTAAAAGATGATGTCCACCCAAGGAGTCCCATACCCTCGGCTAGTCAAAGATATCTATGGCCGTTGGAGTATTCAAATGAAAGGCCTTTCTTGGTGGAGAAGATGTATGGGACGTGGTGGAAAAAGGCGTGGTGCAACCATCGAAAATAGTTCTAATAGAATTATCTGTATCAATTTTTATTTTTGTTACAGAGCGGCGTTTTACAGCCAAGGAAAAAAGGGTAAGAAAGAGCCTTGCAAAAGACATTGTACTCCTTCATGAAGAGACGGGAGCAGGCAGATGCCAAACTACAAGCAGCAAGAAGAAAGAAACAGGAGGGGATTCGCTGGAAAATGGGCTCAGACATGTGGAAGAGAGAAAAGAAAGAACGGGAAGCAAATGAGTCGATAGCAAAAGACGTATTGGGAGGCTTTGATGCCAAGATAGAAGAAATCAAAAAAAAGTTGGCGGATTCATGAATGTGATGGTACTTGTGTGAAATGTATATCCTTGATCCTTACCTTTGAATTTAAAATGTAGATGGTTATCAAGTTTTCGTGGATGGTCCTTTCAAACTAATGTTGAACCATTATGCATATGACAAGAGAACTCCTTCCTTCGTTGGATTAGTATCTTGAGTTCATGTACTGTGTGTTATTGGAATATAATGCTATAGTAATTTTCAATGGGCTATTAAGCAGGTGTGTTGCATGTGCATATACAAAACTTAAAGAGGATAATTGGTTCAATGGGTTCAAGCACAGTCTGTGTGTTATTACTCCTCCACAAAATTAAAACAAGTGATCAATTTAAGAGACACAACACATAATTCCTCCCTGACCCACGTAAATACTCCTCAAATCTCATGTGCACTTATTTTTTCATGAACCAGTATTATCGTGCATTTTCGAGAAAGAGCAATGTTACGTACACTCCGACCGATCACATATATGAGAAAGGATTGATCGGTATGGGTGTACCTAGACTTACTGGTCCGAGAATTGGGTCATGTGACCAAAAAAATTCAATTTTCCAGATTTTCACATAATACAACGGCCATAACGCACAAGAACGTCAATACAAATAAGATATACTAACTGCATAGAATTTGAACTCTTTTAAACCATCCATCTTCAATTAACTACTCTCGATCGCCGTTGTGGGTACATTTTCTGTCATGTTCTATGCTTAAGAGGAAAGTGTCACGGATATGGAACACCCATTGATTATCAATTTATCTCAAAATATGCGAGACGAGATTGGACTATTTGACTGTTATACAGTATTTGTTCAATCTCACGGCCATGGCCACGGGTTTCCTCCAGTAGGAGTGGGGAGTACTTTTGATAAATTGAATTATGAAAGGAACAAAAGCATTGGAGACTCGTTTGAAGGAAAATCCCCTGTTTTAGCTTGACATATCTCTATCAGCTTTGAATTCTTTAGCGTGTACCCAACCAATATGATCCTGGGGCATGGAATGGCAAACTTCTTACTCCACTCCACTCCAACCGTACGTACTTATTCTGAAACTCACTCAATTGCTCTCACGGCCCCCCCATGGCCTTCAAACTTCTCTCCATCTCTGCTGTCGAACACCCGTTGATTATAAATTTACCTATAAATAGTTGCATCCCTTCGCTGTCTGCCTCGTCTGAATTGTGCTTGATCCCCGTTAATGGACCAAGAACCTTGTGTTTGAGTGTGAATGGTTTCAGCAGTGGGTGAGCAACTCCTTGTTGGAGAAGCAGGGCACATGCAAATGGCCAGCCTCGGTTTGTGCATGGCAATGCGCGTGCTCCCCTTCTCCAACATGGGTTCCTCACCTCCCCAAGCTAATCTTCAAGACTTCTTGTAAACATGGTCGATCGGGTACTTGATCCCCTCCTCTAATTTTCTTCTTCCATAAAAATTTGTATGTATATGGGTCTTGCTTCTTTAGAATTGACTGTGAATGTGTGATGGTTGTTTCACGTTGCTCCTTAGGTGTGCGGTTGATTGGTCTTCTAAGTAACTAAACACAACTTCATAATTTAAAGGAGTTGGGCAGGTGAATATATAGGCTTGGTACTTACGACTGTGTTTTCTAATCTCCTAAGTATATCAACAGTGGCGGCTCCAGAAATTTTTTCAAGGGTGTTTAAAAATTACACTATACCATCTCGAGAAACCACAACTGTACATATAAACAAAAAGTCATATATAACATCTAAAATGCGACCCAAAAATAGCAAAGTATGTAAGCTATTACAATTGTCCTCGACGAGTTTTTATATTTTCTCTATTTTTGTTATTGCTAAAATTGGGTTAGTGGGCTGAAATTTGGGCTTTCAATTTGAAGTGGATTAATTTGTGGGCTATATTTGGGGTGGATGTTCAATAATATTTGGGTTGGGTGTTCAATAATATTTGGGTTGGGTGTTCAAAATAAGACTAGTCCAAAATGTTTACATGTATCCTAAGCAAAAAAAAATTTTTTGGGTGGTCAGTTGACCATGGTTTCATGTGAGTGGAGCCGCCTCTGTGTATCAACTCATACAGCTCGGTCTACACAAGGCTTTGGTTGACTTTAACTGATTTCCATTAGAGGACACAGTGAGACTGTAATATTTTTTTTGGTTAATTAAGTGACACAGTATTTACATGATCAAATTTAGGAGTTTTCAAAGTTCTCGTTGTCTCTTTTAAATAAGAATGTTATGTAGTACTCTATAGTCGCGATTTATGATAGTGTCTTACTTGTAACTGATGTGTTAGTAGGAGGAGACATGACAATATCAATCAAATGGAATATTTAAATATCCAGCATCTTTATTAATGCTATGTAAGAATTCATCCCGCCCTTTTTTCATGCTTATGTTTTCATCCTCTTAGTGTGTGATTTACCTTTCTTACCCTTCACTATGATATACATATATTATGTTATATTACTTTCCTAATTTAGTGGGATTGGATTCGATTGTCCAATTTAATGGGATTTAATTGGATTATTTTCCTAATTCAGTGGGATTTGGTAAATTTAAATATGATTGATTACTTTTTTTTTTAATCATATAATGTATTTGTGGAATTGATTTTTTTTAGGAATATAATATGATAAATTGACCACATCTTTGCATGTTTTCTCCAAGTTTCGAGTTGGCCAATCAAACAACAAAAAGTCATATTTTTCATTGATCTTATTACATGGAACATGGCTAAATTACCATAAAAAAAAGAAATAATATGACATACTCAAACCGTTACATGATTAAATTACCATAATATTACATGGTTAAATGACCATGACGATTACAATGTAGACACGATAAAAATATCCCATGACGATTACAACGATAAATACATGAGGTGGATTTTCATCGTACTACTTTCATGATAAACGGTTCAAATAATTAATCATGAAATGCTAAAAATATAGACAAATATGTTTCATGGTAAATGAAGTAAATAATTTACCATGATATAAACAAAACCCAATCCTTGGCATTCAGCAAATAAACAGAGAAACAAAATTGAAGACAAAGCAAAGAGATGAGGATTGTCAAAGTCCAATGTAACGTCAAAGCAGTCTAATATACAAAAGAGAACCAGTAATGTCGAAAATCCTCGACAGACAACAAAGAAAAATACAGTAAAAAAATGAGGGCCTGAGTAAGCCTAGAGAAAGACCCATTTCGTTGCAACTAGTAGAACTCCTCCCCCAAATACGTACTTGATCTTTGACCCGATTTGGTTGTTTTTTCAAACCAGAGCCGTGGCACCGGTTGTACTGGATTGAGCTCGCCGGAATGGACTACCGGAGCGCCGTTCACTGGAGTGAGTTTCTGTTACAAATGGAGACGAGGATCAAAGAGATTTTCGGGATTGGAAGTCGAAATCAACGATTGAGGGACTGATTGCTGGTTTAACCGCGAGGACGAGAGGAGTTATGCAAAATATTGCAACTACATGCCGCTTGCCGCTGATCCATGCGGAGCTGCTTGGAGGGTGGAAGGAAGCCGGCAATGGCCAAGGCTAGGGTAAGCGCGGCGGAGATGAGGACGGGACTGTAGATGACGAAGAGCGGGGTGGTGAGGGCGAGGCCGCTGAGGGTTCCGCCGAGGAGGCCAGATGGTTTGATCGATTGGGTATGGTGATACTGATAAATAGGCAGTGCTATAATTTAGGGATTTTAACAATATACATCGAATGGAAAAGCGTAGATTAAGGGATTTGATATCCCATAATAACAGACAGGACCCTAAATTTTAAGATTTCATCCCAAAAATCTCTCTCATATATATATATATATATAATTTAGGTTTCATCCCAAAAATCTCTCTCATATATATAAGGATGAATACTTAAGTTTGATGAGGAATGAGGATGGATTTTTAAGTCTCCCCAATAAAATTAGTTACAAGTCACATGCATACATACACGTTAACCAAATTTACTTACATTATTGCTTTGGGCATATCCATTAGGAAAATTGAGTTTTACTCAAATCGAATGAGATTCAAATTTCTATTCATATTTTGGGGGAGATTATTTCTTCTCGAGAGGGAGATTCAAATTTCTACTCATATTTTGGGAGATTATTTCTTTCCCCAAATTTACAACAAAGCCATTGATAAAGTTTTTTTTTCCGCAAATATGTGTTTAGATTCTAATTGGCCATAGTCTTTCATAGTACTATTCCATATCAAATGTAACTTTTACAACTAATATTTTTTTTGACCGTCAGAGTATTCAGCCCAACTTATTACAAGCACCTCAATCTCAATTAATATTCTATCCGGCTAAATTAAAGACAGACCAAGTCAAAAAAAAAACAGACCACCCATGATGGCAAAAAAAAACAATTGACAAGAATTTGCGTTCTCGTGCTCAAACCCAAGAATTAACTCGTCAATCATTGGGAAGAAAACCTACTAAAATTTGAGCAAGCGTGAGGCCCCAGAAAAAGCTAGCCTATTTTGCTTGAAGGCCAAAATTCTTGAAACTTATGAAAAATAAAGGAAAATTAAAAAAAAAATTCCTTCCACTATTTGGTTAGGAGAGATAGTGAGAAAAAAAAAAATTTTAAGTTCAAATTTTCCTCCCTTCCCTTTCTTTTCTTTTCCATAAGTTACAAACAGAGCCTTAATTCAAAACTCGTCCGGCGGACGACTTTTGTCTTCTGCAAGCGATCTCTCCGTCGACTGTGTGTTCGCGCCGAGAGATCCCCCACCACCACCACCGCCATAATGTTGCACGAACTCCTGCTGGCACTGTTAGGCTACACAGGAGATTTAATTATCGACCAAAGAGAAGAGCAGGAATCGATCGGCGTTTTCTTATCCCCCAACGCTCCCATCTCCGAGGAATGCACCTTCAAGCTCGCTCCCGATATCTCTTTCATTCAACCCAGTGAACGGTACCCCTCTGAAGATACCTAATCACTATCTCTTTCCCTATTCTTTTCCTTCTCTTCTTTCTCTTTCTGTACTTTCGACAATCGTTTGTGTACCATATCATAGCTTCTACGTAGATCGCATCCGGTATTCTTGCCAATACTAGGGTTTTATGATCAGAATTGGAACAGGCAGTATTTGTAATTGCCATTACGGATGTTTGGTTGTCGATAAAGTTAGTACTATCTTTCTGTTTCCCTGGTTCCCAATTATGGGCATTCTTTAACATATTTTCCTTCCTCTCTTAATTTTAATGTTGGATTATGCATCTCTGCAATGGATGTTGCTTTGCAACACTAGTTCTGCAAACGAACCAAGCTGTCATGCGCAGCTCAAGGCTTAGCTTGTAAACGAGTTGAGCTCAAGTTTTAAGCTTGTTTAGTAAACGAGCCTGGCTTGAGTTAGTTATTATTTGGCTCGTTTGTAAAAGCTTGGCTCGTAATGGGCTCGGCTCGGCTCGTTGGTAAACGAGTCGAGCTTGAGTTTTAAGCTCGGTTAGTAACTGAGCTGAGCACGAGTTAGTTGTTACTCAGCTCATCTCAGTTCGTTTGTAGCGGCTTGGCTATTTAGGATCGTTTGGTAAACGAACCGAGCTCGAACGCCTCAATACTAAACGAGCCAAGCTCGAGCTCGATTATTTGGGCTTGACTCGAGCTCGACCAGTTTTGAACGAGCCAAGCTCGAACACTTCAAAGCTTGGCTCCGCTCTTTTTCAGAAGAAAAATACGTTCCTAACCTCATGTGCTTATGTGCTTCTTGAATTGTTATTGCTCCTATGTATGCTTATGTTTCTGCGGTGATGGATTCATTTGGTTCCTGCGTTGCATTGTGCTGCTAATGCTTGCAGGGATGTTATTGAGAGGTTAATCACCTTAGGATTTTACTATAGGGAGCTTGACCGCTTCGCCACTAAGTCCCGTAATTTAAGTTGGATAAGGACTGTAAACAAGTCTCCTCTGTCCCGAACTTCTGAAGTAACCACAGGGAAAAAGGAGAACCAGAGTGTGTACAGGAGGGCCATAGCTAATGGCATTGTTGAGGTGCTCTCAGTGTACACGTCTGCTGTTCTACAAATTGAGCAGAAATTGTTGTCAGATTCTGTGCCCATCTTGGCTACAGTTACCCAAGGCCTTAATAAGGTTGGTTGTGAACTACATATCGTATATTGTTTTGGCCCTTAAATAATTATCTCCTGTTATTTAGTTCCTTTTGTGGCAAAGACCTAATATTGAGTAGAAGGAAAGATATCTTTGATTTTGTTTAGCGATAACTTTTGGGGAAGAAAAGTGTGTGTTAATCTTGGGTAAACGATAAACTATGGTGGTGGTAAGCAGACCTCAAAAGTTCATATGAATCTTGGGTAAAAGATTACTATAAAGTGGTAAGCAGGTAGATGCGGCAATCCATGCGGTGTGACTCTGATTGCGTCAAATCGCAATTTATTTTTTCTATTTACAAAACACAGTTGACTGTTGAATATCAATCTAAGGAGAATTTTCTTGCATAGATGTTTTGAAGCTGCTGATTTCCTACACTAATAATTATTTTTTTTCTATTTGTAAAACATTGTTGAATATATATCTAGCGAGGAAGAAATCATCCGTGCTTCTCTTGGGCCACTATTTACCGATTCTCATACCTTTTGGCTTAGGGGTTGCATGGGTGATTACTTCTAAGGTTAGGGCGATGCTTCAATTATTCATTCAACATTCTTGCTGAAGAGGATGTCTACATGGAGGAGTTTTGGTTTTAGTAATTGATGATTATTTACATGCAAATAGTCTCCGATACTTATTTGCTGGAGATTTTAACGACTTTTGGGCTCCACTATGGTCTGGGGTAGTTGGCCTCCATATGTCCATTTGCACGACCTCTAATTTTCTTTTTGCTTATTTTGTTTAGCCGTTTACTTCAACATTCATGCTGTACATCACACTTTTTGAAGTAATAGATATGCTCATACTCATAGTCGTAAACAACTTATTGCGCATGGTGAAATAAATAGTTTTTGTTAACAGGACTTGCTTTACCCTAAGGAGGGTATTTTAGTGCAATGGAGGGAATGAATTATGTCTGTGACTTGCTGGGGAACAGTTTTCTCTTATTCTGGCATTTTTACTTTCTTATCTATGTGGCTTTTGAACTTCAGTGTAAAGTAATTTCTATGCTATATGATTTGAATCCTTTCTTTTTTCTTTTTATTTTGTTTCCCTTAATTCGCTAAATGATTTGTATACTTTTCTTATTTGGGTTTCTTATTTGTTGATATTTGTCCTAGTTTTTTGTTCTTTTGCCACCTCTTTATGAGCTCATTCTGGAGATAGAGCGTGACAGTATTTGCGGAGGACGACTTCTAAACCTTTTGCACAAACGATGCCATTGTGGGGTGCCTGAACTACAAGCATGCATTCAAAGGTATACGTTTTATGATTGCATTGATCAAGTATAATTGGGATTTTTTTTTCTATCCACTTGCTTCTTCATTCGTTTGTGCTTAGCCTCTGCATTGAATTGAAGTTCTTCACCACATGGCAGTAGTGACGGAGGTATGTATATGGGTGGGGAGGCCTGGGCCACCAGCGCCAACCCCAACCTTGCTAGAATTACCTTATATAGAGTATAAAATAAACATTAAATAGTCATTATGTGCTACATGGGCCCCTTCAAACTTCAAAAAGTAAAATAAATATCGCATAAAAAATATTATTCATTAAATTTAATGGTTGAACTTCAAATTATATGTCAGGAGAACTTAAAAATTCAACTACCACGTGAATATGTGGATTCCATGTTCTAAGTTTCGGCCCCTCCACCTTGCAAATTCTAGCTCCGTCCCTGCATGTCAGTTGCATGTAAGTCATTAACCTGTAGTTGTTTCATGTTTTTAATATTGTGGAAACAGATGAGATATTCAAAACGATTGAACTGAAAGCAACAATAAAAATCTTTCCAGAGCATTGCTCAGCCAGAGTGGGTATATGATGACTTCTCTGTTGTATGCAGTATTTTCAACATTTCAACTGTAATCATGGACAAAACATCTTGTACTAGATAGTAACATTTGTTATTGTTTGTTTCTTATCAAGTTGGATTATAATTTATAGGTATAACTGACGCTAGCTTGTATTGCTGGGACAAACTAAATAACTGGTTCTTGCGAACTTAATGGAGAAGTATTGTGTTCATTATGTGCCAGTTCTTTATGACAAAGCAGAAACAAAGTTTACAGCAGTACATATACTAACCAGGTTAATTTTTCTGTTTCTTGGAAGCATAGGCTTCTCTGGCATGGGCATCAGGTCATGTATAATCAGCTTCCTTCATGGATGGTTTATGGGATTCTTAATGACCAATATGGAGAGTTCTTTATTAGCAGGTAACTACAACTGGTAAACGTTATTTTATTCCTGATGACTTGGATCTAGTTTGTAATTTGATTATGCCTTTTACTGAACAGCAAAAGGTGCTATGAAAGAGGACTTTGGTCTCTGTAGGTGTTCCATTGGGCGAGGGTACGGCGTGTCAAATCATCAGCCACATGTCAAACATCGGGCTGCCCATTAGACTCCCGCTCAAATCCTATGGCAGACGATCTCGCGTTGCTTTGAATTTCGTTCCTAGGTATAAAAGCAACGGGGAGAGAAATCAATTTTTCTCTCTTTGATCCTTCCAACCCGCCTGAGCACCGTTATCCACAAAAACCGTTCGAAACTCGACGATTTCTGGAGTCTGATCCCAGAGTTTTTCTCGATTCCTAGGTATTACTTGATTCTCTATATGTTTCTCTGCATTTTGATCGTTTTTGAGCAAGTTTTGACCCAAGAATTGGGTTTTTAGATGTTCGTTTCGCCTGGTGTGAATAGTAACTGCTGTATGAACAGCAGATCCTGGTTGAAGATATTCGTCTGTTCTTCCGAACGTATGAACATCTTCAACAGGTGTTCTTCCGAGTGATTGAACATCTTCAATGGATGTTCTTCCGTGCGTGAGAGCACATTAAAACGGTGTTCTTCCGAGTGCATGATAACTCGCGTGACTCGGCATTGAGACCCTTTCTCTCCGAGTCGAATATTGGATAAAACGAACATTCTCTCTGAAGCACAATTTCATTCCACGTTCGGATGGTATTTAACCAGTCGATAACGTTCGTATGAATTGTAAGAACACACCGAACGTAGGCACTTGTAGGAATTTCGACCATGCATCTAGCTAACGGTCTAATACCCTTGCACTTTTCGTTAGGTCTGGCTTCTTCCAGTTCTTCGTCACAAGAGGTGGTCTGTCGGTCGGAATCTGCGACAGACTCGGACATTCTGGACTCTGAAACTGAAGGTTTGCTGAGGTTCTTCGGACGTGATTACCGAGCAAGAAGCATGTCAAACCCAAACATTATAGACCCCAACGATGATAGTTGGCTTGAAATGTCGCTGAACATTAACCCCCCCCCCCCCCCCCCCCCCCCCCCCCCAGAAAACGTCGAAGAATAATCCCCGTCGATCCCGACATGATCCCGGACCGGGAGGGAACCATGCCCCTACTGGCAATGCTTTAAAAATGACAGCGCCCTTCGGCTTTCATACGACATACCAGACGACGTGGTAGTTTCCCCGGCTGAAGGCCCTCGCATAAGATTTAGCGATGAGCACATAACCGTGCCGCTGATGGCAATCACAGAGGGAGGGCTCCCCTTTCCGATGCATCCCATAATTAGGGAGTTGCTTCACACCTTCGACCTCACTCCTTGCCAGCTAAGCGTGAATTCATTCCGCTTAGTTCATTCGGTCATAAAACTAGCCGAAGTTAGGATGTTCAATCTCGAGGCCCATCATTTTTTTGAAAATTACATGATGTCTCGGAATCTGAAGTACTCCCACTACTACTTATGTAGCCGGAAAAAGAAGCCCAAGCTTATCGTCGGTGGGATGTATGATTCGGAAAAATGGGCCTCGGATTATGTCGAAATCCGAGGTAACTTTATGTACAGACCCGATGACTACGGGTTCTTTGAGGTTCCGAAGCATCGGGGATCCCCGAGTAAGAATGACCGCTCTATTGCTTTCCATTTTGTATCGTTCATTTTGTTTCTATTTCGAACTGTTTTTCTGACGTGATTTAAACGTTCGCAGATACAATGAAACTTAGTTGAGCTTCACTGAGAAAGTGTCGGAACCAACCGAGCCTCGACGCAGCCATACTATTCTTTCCCAAGAAAGAGAGGGACGCTCCGTCAATACTCAACTATTCTTTTAGTTCTCAAAATAATCGAACCAATCAATTTGCCTTTTTGTTCCGAATTAATCTAAAAATTGATTGAATCTATAGTAACTTCGCCATACTGTCCCTAAGGATCGATACTTGAATTTGGCCACTATTCTTCTGAATAAAGGTTAATTCTTAGTTTCTATTAATATATTTTTGACACGGTACGACGTGGTTAGTGAACTTCAAGAGGAATGCAATTCTAGGATTTCTTTAGTTTTGGAAAAGTACTTGGATAAATTATAAAGAATTTTGTCCATTCACCAAATTGGGGGAAGACTACTCGGAGTACATGATCTCGAAGGTTAGGGGTTTGAGTTCGGTTGATCCGGAGTACTATTTTAGAGAATCAAAGTATGAATTAGAGCAATACAGCTGTTGGATTTAATATTCACTGATCTTTGGGATGTTTAAGTTTCAAAAGTTCTAGCTAGAACGAAGATCAATTTGATTTTGGTCCCCTCTCTTTCTGCTTTAGATTAACAATTTATCATTTGACACGTTTTTTTTTTTCCAGCTTAAAGGCTATAGAAAATGCCATAGTTAGCTAGCTCTGATCTTGGTATGAAAAGGAAGAAGGGGAACATGAGAGAGTTTGAAGATCAAGAAGATTTCTTCATTCACGGTATCTTCCCTAATGACGACTCCCTCGACCTCTCCCATATCTAAAGGTCTAAGGATCTTCATAACCCTAATTCCCTTGACCTTTCCGTCCTCGCTGAAAGAGGACAGGTAATCCTCTCCCTCTCATATATTTATATATACATGTATGTATAATATGTGTATGTAGGTATGTATGTCGGTAATTGAACACGCATATTAACTGCGATGGTTATGGTTCTGCATCTTTAGGGTTGTATGCTTAGTTTTCCTCTCAATGTCTTTTACCATGTAGCAATTAGTTAACTTTGTTCAAGCAATTATGCAAATATACTTCTGTTGTTGCCCTATGGTTCTCAAATTAGGTGATGATCCTCTCCATTGCTGCTGCACCCTATCAGCACTTATTGACGGGAGCCTAGTGTTTTTTCCCTATGGTATTGAGGGTGGATAGATGGAGGTGTGTCTGTGATCCAAATATGTTTGCAGGTGATGGGTGCGTTATTCCAAGAAGTGTGTGAGTAGTGATAGCGTGCGTGTTCGCAGCAAGGGTGTGTGTGTTGCATGGGTGAGTAGGTGTAGCAGAGGAGTGTGCATATTTGCTATTTTCAATTCTGCATAGCTGATGATCTGCTGCTGCTCTTGCGTGATACTTAATGAGAAGTCTGTGACTACTATGCGGCCTGGTTGATGATTTCTGGTTCTGACATAACTGGGAGATACATTATCTGCATTTGCCTTGCAAGTTATTGTCTGTTTTTGCTTAGGATGTTGAAGTCAGATCTTGGTTATGGAAATGCGTACTTAGATGCTGGTTTTTTAGGTGGCATGCAATGCCAAAGTCATCTGGTTTTTCTGCTGATCGTGATGGTGCAGCTGGGAGTTTTACCTGGTTTTGGTTTCACAGTGTAATTTGTTAGTCTCTTTTATCTGGTTGGCTCCTTGCAACCCTTGCTCTTCCTTTTTGGGGTGGGGGTAGCATAAGATTGTCCCATTCTTAGGTGCCAACTTTATTGGGATGTAAGTTTTTGGTTACGATGCTGTCCCCTCCTTTTTGTATTTGTAACATTTGTTCCATTGATTAATAAAATCCTTGCTTTGTTCAATTGATTGCTTTTTGGTCTCGTTTGTACAAATTGCAGCACATTCATCAAATTGTGTATTTTAAATATGTAACATTAGTTTTCTTATCTTACTGTAATATGGTCCATATCGTGTAAAACATAAACAAACGAACGCTTTGATTTTATTTTTTAACATTTTCAACCTTAGTTTCCATAATTGAGAATGTATCACTATTAAAACGCAAACAAATTGTAGACTTTGTTATCTTTGATTTAAAAATCCTGCCATTTTTTCAAATTCCACCCAACAATATATATCCTATGATCTACACAGAGGAGTAATTATTTTAAGTACGAAACTCCATCTTTCAGAATGTTTCAACATATATTTATTCTCAAAAGTTCTTAAATACCCAATAATAACATTGAGCAAGCGGTTTCGTGTGAAGCACGGCGCATGACACTAGTCATAATAAAGAGTCAAAACAGAGTGAGTTGTTCAAACAAGACAACACCCTTCGGCAGGACTCAAGTGGTTTGTAACAATTATTTGCAAGAGAGATTGAGTTGGAGTTTATAAAGAGGGGTTGAATGTTGGTTGTAACTCGATTTAATTATTTGCATCTCATTGGCGATTTTTCTCTCAGTTGTGTCTCCCTTACTCTTTGTCCTTATCCTTATACTAGTATCACTATTCGTGCGTTGCACGAATGCGCGTGATCATTACAATGCTTCGGATTTGAATTTTACTATGTGGTCTGATTTAGGAAAAAAAGAGTAAATGCACAGGCAAATACACCCTAGGCCCAGAAAGAACTCCGATCCACAACCATCCCACAGCATCCTTATGGTAAGAGAGACACCCTAATAAGGTTAGTACCAAGGTTAGATCTTAATAGCAAAAGCAAAAGAGCTTTGGTTTGCACATTTCACCCGTCGCGTTCCCCAACATCATTTTCAACGTTGTAGCAGTCGAGTATCCCATAAACTTGACCAACTTCCTGTATGCAATCATGTAGGCCATCATGCTTGTGAGCAAATGAACAATTTGTCAAGACATGCATTTCTCTCTAGCTATATATAATCACATATCATCATTATCATGTAATATAATCCTTCCTTTGAAAATGGGACCAATAACTGGATCAAATTAAGTAGTGATCAATCTATGATATGCAAGTTGGTTTATGGCTGTTCTTACTTTCGCCAGAACAATTATTACACCTCATGGTCCTAGCTCATCATTTTTTCCTTGCCTTTTCCGTTCAACCAGCCAATTATAGGAGCAACATTGTTAAGGAGGCTCATCATTTTTTCCTTGCTTTGTTTGGTTGGTGTTTTGAAATTTTTTTTGAAAAATTGTAGGGGTAATAAGTGGAGAGAGATAGAGAGAGAAATGTTAGAAGTAGGAGGAATCTAGGGAGAATTTTTTGAAAAATTCTTTTTGAGAACAAGGCATAATGAAATGAATCATGCACATGTATAACACGAGAGCTTCTCAACCCATAAAACACATGTCGCATTTGGGAAGTTAATATACATATGTTATTTGTTCTTGTAGTAATTTCCCTATTTTTCTATTTACAAAGCTTATAAATTCTCATCCTCGTGCACAATTAGGACCGATTCATATCGTCACACTAGTTCCGTGTCTGTTATCTTAAAATTAGGGAAGGTGAAAGCATAAGATTAATGACGGTTTGGGAATTGTCCCCGGCTCCCAAATTTCTCTGTTTGACTTCGTCATTAGTAGGTGAGGGAGAGAAGACGACTCATACCTCACATGGAGCAAGGCGGCATACTAGCTCATACAAACCAAACAAGCACAGAGACAAACATTTGAATCAAGTAACAACCACCAACCAATAGTGATAGATAATATCGAGGTGCAATCTAAAATTTAAAATAACCATAACTTAATTTACCCCTTGGCAATTTCATTAGCTTCCTGAAAACCTCGTATTTGGCTAGTTCTAGTCCTCATTTGAAACTGGTCATACCACATATTCATAATCTTCGAAAATTTTGCATTAGTCAAAAAGTACTTTTTTTTGAATGGCAAAATGAAAAATATTTATTAAATCTTTGAAAGAAAGGACACTAAGATTAAAGGGAAACAAGAGCAAAAATGGCATCACAGCAGAAGGGAAGCATCCCAACAAAGTGGACACCCTAACCCCGGCAATCATATACCAGCTCGAACCCAAAGGAAAAACTGGTTGACAAGTTGCCAACGATAAAACTGCACAGCACAACACGAAAAATAAAGCTATACGCTTTTACGCACAATAAGCACCCATGGGCCTGTTGATTATATCCCCACCATATAGAAACGCCACCAAAAGAAGGAGCACTGCAGCAAACAGATTTTGTGGCAGTTAAGGCTTAAAGCATTTAGAACTCCGTAATGGATAAAGAACTGACTGGAAGAAGAGCAGCAAATTCCAATGAAAGCAGTAGAATTGAAATCATCAGCACCTAAGAAAGTAGCAAACTTCACCATAGACACACCTTGAAGCATCATTTGGACAAATACCAGCAACCATTGACAATTTCAACTCCAGCCCAAAAGCATCTGGCAACATAATTTTAAACGGCAATATGATAAAGGACTCAAAGAAAAATCCAAGAACTTAGACAACACGACTCAACCAGCACCAGACTCAAAAGGAGACTCAAAAAACGACCCAGACAACTCAAAACTGACGCAAGATCCCCATCATATGAACAAAATACAGCTAAGAAAGCATAGTTAACTAAGAACTGCATAACTCGCTTCAAAACCAAGAGTTCTCAAGTTAGGTGAGTATTCAAGTAAGTTTGGCGGCAATCCCCAATTATCACCTCTCTTAAAATCATATCAATATGAGACTTGGAAAACAAGTGATTTTAGTAGGCTTCAACTAAATTTTATCG
Source organism: Rhododendron mucronatum var. ripense (assembly GCA_019656295.1). Classification (NCBI taxonomy): domain Eukaryota; kingdom Viridiplantae; phylum Streptophyta; class Magnoliopsida; order Ericales; family Ericaceae; genus Rhododendron; species Rhododendron mucronatum. The sequence goes on along the minus strand of BPLT01000069.1, from coordinate 2,329,683 downwards.
TTATGGTCTTTTTTCAGGTCTTGGAGTATAACAGATGGAAGCAACAACTTAGAAATTATAAGGTTGAATTTGAATTGAGCTTAGTTATAATTGTTGTATTATAGTTCGTACAAAACAAAGTTCAAGTCCTTCATGAGCAAAGTGAAGAGCTGTTGTTTTACCAAAACGAGGGACAATCAAAAGGCTATAATTGATTTGTCGCATATAAGTTTTGATTCAATTTTCCATATTGTACTATTTGATAAAAACTAAACAAAGATAACTTTCACACTTGTAGTAGCATTGCTAGAAACGCCCAGATCTGCACCTCATGTCTACCCCTCTCTCTATCTACTAAACAATCGTCGCCTCCTAAAATAGCAGCAGTAAACCAACACAAAGCAAATAGAGACTAACTCCAATTGACTAAGATACACTAAAAAAAATGAACAAATAAAATAAGCTTAAACAGGGTAAACCAGATCAGAGTGCTTGGAGCTCTAAACTAACCCGGACTATGGCACCTATATCACAAGTAATGCAAGAAACAAGTTGCGTAGATCCAAATTTTGCATTGCAAGGAACTTTCCCTAAAAAAAACATGAGAAAGACTATCATCCCCTCTTCAATCATTACACCCCCCCCCCCCCCCCCCCCAAACAAAAAAAAAAAAATTTATCACACTATTAGATTCAAAATAAATAGCAAATGAGCATAGACTCACTTATTCAAGAGAATCATACCAGCTTTCTAAACCATTGACAATGGGGCTTTTCATCAAATTGGTTTACTTATTGCTTGTAGTTAAACAAAGAACAAATGTTTGCCTAAATCTCATATTTTTCCCAGATTTAACCATACAAAAAACAAAGAACTTCAACCAAATAAGATAAAAGAAGCAGCAGCAGACAACAGTTGATCTCTCTAAAGGGGATCTTGTATTGATGTTTTACATACAATTCAATACTACAATAATCTTCCTCTCCTCTGTCTTGTAATAAAAAGAATCATTTTCTCTCACCCCCTCAATTTCGTGCATGTATACCTACTCTGCCACTTTTAACCTAATAACCTCACAGGTTCTCTCTTTCCAAATGGAATTGCAAATTGGGTCCGGCTACATGCTGCCCAATGGACATTGTACGGGAAAATTGGATTTGAAAACTGTTACAAACAAAAAAAGTATTCAAGCGTAAAAATTGTACTGTCTTTCGGTTCTGTTTTTCAAATGCCTGCTGCGTAGTCTTGTATCTTCGTCAAAATGCCCATTTTGACCTTAAGCTCTAACACCAAACCACCACAAACACCCCCCCCCCCCCCCCCCCCCCCCCCCCCCCCCCCTTTTTCCGCAAAGGCCTCCCATCTACTCGTTTCACCTCTAAATTTTGTAAAACAAATTTCTTGCCAACTAAATGATGCCATGTCATCGTCCTAAGATTGTTGTCCACTATGAAAAAAATAAATTTTAAATAAAAAATCTCTTCTGTATATTTCCATTTTGAATTTATTCGCATCAATTTAAAAATTAATTAAAATCTTTAAATTGGTATGAAAAAATCCAAATGCATTGATATTTTTTTTTGATAATTCAAGTGTGGGTCGGTCTATGCACGCCTTGACTAATTATGGGGGCCCACTGCCTATTTGCTAGGAGTCCAATGAAAATCGGAACAAATTAAGCTGTATATGGATTGACTCCAACAACACTTGGTGAGGTTTCAAACTTAAGACCAAATTCCTATTTCACAAGTCAACCGCATGGGGTTGACTTATGTGTATTTTGTTTGTGGACCATGATTTTGAAATGAAATGGAGTACCATATTTTGAGAGTGTTTGGGAACTTGATTTTTTGCATTTTGTATTTGTATTTTTATATTTGGGTGTTTAGCTTTCAATTTTACAATGTGTCATATGCCATAATTCACTACCAAAAAAATAGAGCCAAAATCCCCATGTTAGTTTCTAAAATACTCTATGTATATTTTGAACATTAAAAGACAAATATTGGAATTTGATTATTATAAAGTGAAGTGTCAAAATCAATTAGAAAAAAAATACTCCCGCATCTTTTGGAGTTCATAGTGCGGTTTGGGCTTTGTTCTCTTTATAATTCAAAAAGAATTTTTCAAAAACTACCCTCTAGATTCTCTTACTTTCAACATTTATTTATCTATCTCTCTTCACTTATTACTGATACTATTTTTCAAAAAAAAATTTAAAAACCAAACCAAACGTAGCATTGGAGTTTGTGAAAAAAAGTGGGAGAGATGGTCTGAAATGAAGTGGAAAAAGAAGTGGAGAATGCTGCCTGTAGTTAAAGTGGGAAAAAAGCTTTAATAAAAGGAAAATATTAAAGTGAAGGGAAAAAAGAGGAGAAAGTACGTGTATTCAGTTGGAGTAAGGCTGTGTTCCAGAAATGGAATAAGTTCTTATTTTTTGTTGAATAAGAACCCCTGTTCCAGAAAAATAAGAAGATTTCCACTTATTTGGAAAAATTTATATAGGTACCAATGGGTGCCGGGAGTGAAATTGCACCGGCGGCCGTGCCGGGCAGTCTCAGGTCACCGGACGGCCGATCCGAGCCGTCCAAAAATTCTAAAAAAAAAACCAAGGGGGCCCTCGTGAGAATCAACGGCATCTGAGGTGTATAGGGTGCTTGATCCGAACACCCCTTTTCCATGTATATGTGATGATTCAAATATACACGGAAAAGGGGTGCTCGGATCAAGCACCCTACACACCTCGGATGCCGTTGATTCCCACAATAGCCGCCTCGATTTTTTTTTAAAGAATTTTTGGACGGCTAGGATCGGCCGTCCGGTGGCCGAAGACTGCCCGGCGCGGCCGCCGGTGCGATTTTCCTCCGCCGGCGCCCATTATCATAGCAATAGTCTTATTTTTTGTATAAGGTAACTTCAAACTCAAAAATTATGTGTTTATGCAAATAATTTTCCTATCACTATGGATCTTATTTGATAGATCTCATTGAGATCTTTAATACGGTGCAAAAAAAAATTGATTTTTTTTTTCATTTATATTATTTTTGAGTTTGAAAATGTGAAAGGAATTTTTGATTTGAATTTTGTGGATTGGCCCTTATTGTTTTTGAATGAGAAGTTGTAAAATAAGTACTTATTTTTTAAGAAGCGTTCTAGAACGGGGCCTAATTTCCTTTCAAAAAAAAAAAAAAGTTGGAGTAATTTGACAAAGAATTGAAGGGTGATATTTTCATTTTATTGTATTTACTTTTGCATCAGTGAAGTGAGGGGACCTGCTAAAACTGTGTACAGACTTTAAAATACTAGTACAAAGAAACAAATGCGTGGGTTCACCGCGGACTGCCCACAAAGCGGTTTGGAGTGGGGTGGGTGGGGTTTAAGTGTTTGTCAGAGATAGTAGGTGGGGGGAGACGGGGAGTGTTATGGTTTTTTCACAAAACTAGGCCTGTCTGGGGAGACGGGGTGTGTTATGGTTTTTTTCACAAAACTAGGCCTGTCTGAAAACTAGGCCTGTCTGGATTCCTTACCATTTGACCTCTCTGATGTCGAGTTCCTCCATGTTTGTCTCCCAGGATACCCTTGAAGAGCTGTCTGTGCTGGGAGAATAGGCCTTCATTTCACACAACCCTATCTCTTGAACTTCCATCGACCCCTCTCCGCCGCCCCCATCTCTCTCTCTCTCTCTCTCTCTCTCTCTGCAAAACCAGAGCTTCGCACACAATCACGAAGATCGGATCGACAACGACGCTCCGTTTTGCCCCATTCTTGACGAGTCCGAGCCCCACATTTTGAAGGTAAGTAATCTGAAAATCTGTCTCCACCATTTCATTTGCAAATCATATATTGTGTGTTGCATGTTCATTCTTACTCCTCAAATGATGTGAAATCTGTGGATGATTGATGGGAATCAGTTCAAACTTGAAAGAGAAGTGGCGGAACCGAGAAAAAAAAAGAAGAGGGAATCGTTGGCCGGCTGGCTCCTTTTGCTGTTCCTGATGTCCTCTTCAATCTTTCCCCAGCCATGTAGGGGTATTTTGGGCATTACACAAGTCACAAAATAAGGAGAGGGTAATTATTTAGATTTTGTGGAACAAAGGTTCTTATTTTTGAAAAAGAAGTTTCCAAATAAGTACTTATTTTATAAGAAGAGTTCTAGAACGGAGCCTAAGTGTGGGGAGGTGAAAAACCCTCAAAACTAAAACTCTGTTTTTTTTTTCTTCGTATATTTGCCACGGGGACTGACCCGTTACTTTTACTTGTTTAGATTGCCACGGATCCTTTTTACCGTGGCAGATGGATATTTTTTCACTACTAATTGCAACAGGAATTTTAGCGGTAGCAAATATAATACCCGGTCAATAAAAATTGACCTTTTGCAATAGCAAAACCACCGAATCAAATTTTCTGTTGCCAATAGCCTAGTTTCTTGTAGTGTCATTAACACATTGCCTTTGCAGACTATTGAGAACACTACTTTTATTCGTTATAGTTCCAAAAGGATGGTTCATTCTCTAAAAGTGACTAAAATTGGTTTCCTAATTGCGATTTGTTTACATGGCTATTACGACATCTATTGTTCCATGTGCCAATTCTACTCAATTAAGTTACCCCTTTTCATGGTTGCTGGCTTTTGTCTGAGGACAAATGCACCCTAGCTTTGTGTATGTATTGATTGCAATGCTGCATTCAAGTTCTATATGTATTGTTTCTTAACCTTCCGTTCTGTCGTTCTACTTTTTTTTTTTTTTTTTTTATAGGCTTTCTCTCGTGCTACTTGCAGATTATGGGCAGATTAATAGGATATGGGGAGTTTTAACAGGATGCTTGTGGAGTTTTTAGGTTTATCTTATCTTTTTCTTTTCTTGTTGTGATCATAGTTTTTAGGTTTATCTTGATGGTACTTGTGTGAAATGTATATTCTTGATCCTTATCTTTGGATTTAAAATGTAGATGGTTATCAAGTTTCTGTGGATGGTCCTTTCAAACTAATGGTGAACTATTATGCATATGCATATGACAAGAGTACTCACCCCGACAAGAGTACTCACCCCTCATATGCATAATATACATTTACACAAGTACCATCAAGATAAACCTAAAAACTATGATCACAAAAAGAAAAGAAAAAGAAAAGATAAACCTAAAAACTCCACCAACATCCTGTTAAAACTCCCCATATCTTATTAATCTCCCCATAACCTGCAAGTAGCACGAGAGAAAGCCTATAAAAAAAAAAAAAGTAGAACGACAGAACGGAAGGTTAAGAAACAATACATATAGAACTTGTATGCAGCATTGCAATCAATACATACACAAAGCTAGGGTGCATTTGTCCTCAGACAAAAGCCAGCAACCATGAAAAGGGGTAACTTAATTGAGTAGAATTGGCGCACGGAACAATAGATGTCGTAATAGCCATGTAAACAAAGAGCAATTAGGAAACCAGTTTTAGTCACTTTTAGAGAATGAACCATCCTTTTGGAACTATAACGAATAAAAGTAGTGTTCTTAATAGTCTGCAAAGGCAATGTGTTAATGACACTACAAGAAACTAGGCTATTGGCAACAGAAAATTTGATTCGGTGGTTTTGCTATTGCAAAAGGTCAATTTTTATTGACTGGGGTATTATATTTGCTACCGCAGCAGACAGCAGTTGATCTCTCTAAAGGGGATCTTGTATTGATGTTTTACATACAATTCAATATACTACAATAATCTTCCTCTCCTCTGTCTTGTAATAAATAGAATCATTTTCTCTCATCCCCTCCATTTCGTGCATGTATACCTACTCTGCCACTTTTAACCTAATAACCTCACAGGTTCTCTCTTTCCAAATGGAATTGCAAATTGGGTCCGGCTACATGCTGCCCAATGGACATTGTACGGGAAAATTGGATTTGAAAACTGTTACAACAAAAAGTATTCAAGCGTAAAAATTGTACTGTCTTTCGGTTCTGTTTTTCAAATGCCTGCTGCGTAGTCTTGTATCTTCGTCAAAATGCCCATTTTGACCTTAAGCTCTAACCCCCCCTTTTTTTTTTTTCCCCGCAAAGGCCTCCCATCTACTCGTTTCACCTCTTAATTTTGTAAAACAAATTTCTTGCCAACTAAATGATGCCATGTCATCGTCCCAAGATTGTTGTCCACTATGAAAAAAATAAATTTTAAATAAAAAATCTCTTCTGTATATTCCCATTTTGAATTTATTTGCATCAATTTAAAAATTAATTAAAATCTTTAAATTGGTATGAAAAAATCCAAATGCATTGATATTTTTTTTTGATAATTCAAGTGTGGGTCGGTCTATGCACGCCTTGACTAATTATGGGGGCCCACTGCCTATTTGCTAGGAGTCCAATGAAAATCGGAACAAATTAAGCTGTATATGGATTGACTCCAACAACACTTGGTGAGGTTTCAAACTTAAGACCAAATTCCTATTTCACAAGTCAACCGCATTGGGTTGACTTATGTGTATTTTGTTTGTGGACCATGATTTTGAAATGAAATGGAGTACCATATTTTGAGAGTGTTTGGGAACTTGATTTTTTGCATTTTGTATTTGTATTTTTATATTTGGGTGTTTAGCTTTCAATTTTACAATGTGTCATATGCCATAATTCACTACCAAAAAAATAGAGCCAAAATCCCCATGTTAGTTTCTAAAATACTCTATGTATTTTGAACATTAAAAGACAAATATTGGAATCTCATTATTATAAAGTGAAGTGTCAAAATCAAATTGGAAAAAAATACCACTGCATCTTTTGGAGTTCATAGTGTGGTTTGTGCTTTGTTCTCTTTATAATTCAAAAAGAATTTTTCAAAAACTACCCTCTAGATTCTCTTACTTTCAACATTTATTTATCTATCTCTCTTCACTTATTACCGATATTATTTTTCAAAAAAAAATTTAAAAACCAAACCAAACGTAGCATTGGAGTTTGTGAAAAAAAGTGGGACTGAAATGAAGTGGAAAAAGAAGGGGAGAATGCTGCCTGTAGTTAAAGTGGGAAAAAGGCTTTAATAAAAAGAAAATATTAAAGTGAAGGGAAAAAAAAGGAGAAAGTACGTGTATTCAGTTGGAGTAATTAGAATGCCTTGTTCTTTTTGAAACTTAAAAAGAATTTTTCAAAAAATTCCCCCTAGATTCCTTCTACCTTTAACATTTCTTTCTCTATTTCTCTCCACTCATTATCCCTACTATTTTTTAAAAAACTTTTCAAATTCCAATCCAAACAAGGCAGAATCCTTTCAAAAAAAAAAAGTTGGAGTAATTTGACAAAGAATTGAAGGGTGATATTGTCATTTCATTGTATTTACTTTTGCATCAGTGAAGTGAGGGGACTTGCTAAAACTGTGATACAGACTTTAAAGTATAAAGAAACAAACGCGTGGGTTCACCGCGGACTGCCCACAAAGCGGTTTGGAGTGGGATGGGTGGGGTTTAAGTGTTTGTCAGAGAGAGTAGTGGGGGAGAGACGGGGAGTGTTATGGTTTTTTTCACAAAACTAGGCCTGTCTGAAAACTAGGCCTGTCTGGATTCCTTACCATTTGACCTCTCTGATGTCGTGTTCCCCCATGTTTGGCTCCCAGGATACCCTTTGAGTTGTCTGTCTCTTTCATGCTTTGCTCAAAGAGAATGGAACGCTTGGATTTATTACTGATCAGTAATAATCTGAGCCGTCCGTGTTTTTTTTAATGGTACTAGTAACACACCAAAACTCACCCCACATTCACATACCATACACACATATAATATATGTGGGACTCACCACTCATTTGAGTTGTAAATATGTGTTTGAGTGTGTCACAGTGCACTATTGTGCGTGTGTGCAACTGTTTGTGTGATATTATATGTCTGAGGTGGTGTTCCACTTTTAAAAAAAATATTTTTTAATTTTTTTTGCACCATTTAAAGATTTTTAATGAGATCTATCAAACAAGATTTATATTGATAAGAAAATTATTTGCGTAAGCACCTGATTTTTGAGTTTGAAATTATCTTCTTTTTAAAAAATTTTTTTTTTAAGAAACCGAAACACCCCCTGACTCTTTAGCATAGAGCTAGTCCCAAGATAAGCTCTACAAGACTCCGGACTTGGGCAACTCCCACCATGGCACAACCAGTTTATTTTTTTGTAAACCCAGCAAAAAAATATTTGTGAACTCAAGAAAAGTTGGCCAACCCCACACCATGTGGCAAACAAAAAAAATAAACATAGCAGAAAAAAGTTTATACGAAGAAAAGCCCCTTCCAATTAAAGCTAGCAAAAAAACTTATATGCGCTGGAGGGACGCATGGAGGGCCCTATGCCAGCTGTGCACCTAGGTGGTGCTGTGGTGACGGCCTGTCCTCACGGATAGTAGCTATGGCTCGAACCGAACATTCCACAGCGGGTTGGGAGCCCCTATGGTCACGCCCAAGGGGGGTTGCTACGCCGGTCGCCCCCTCCTACCCTTTTTTGTTTATCAAAAAAAAAAAAAAAAAAAAAAAAAAAAAAAAAAATTAAAGCTAGCAAAGAGAAACGGGAAACCCTTCCTTTGAAAATTTAATAACACAGTCCTATATATCATTCTAGTACTAACACTTTTTGTCTTACGGAATTCAATGAATACCAAACAGGTTATTTCGGATTTAAAAAAAGAAGAGAGAGGTTATTTTCTCTATTTAAGTCGGCTTTAATGTTTTTGAACTTTATAAAGCAATTTTTGAATTTTTGTTTAACGAAAAATTCAAAAGTGAAGGAGCATTGCACTAAGCTAGAAAGTTTTTTGGAACGCAACCAACAGGGTGACATATATGGGAATGAGTTATTCCAAGAATTTAGTTATTTGAAAATAATATTGTCAAGACAAGTGACAAATTAATCAACTAACACCCGTAATTTTATAAATTCTGATTGGAAATGAAGATGGTGGTTTCTGTGTGATATGCGTTGCTTATCGAATTTCGTTGACTATATCTCTTACCGTTGCTTCAATACAACTCAAATTTATGGAATGGAATTCACCAAGCTAGCTAGCTACATGAATGAACGCATACAAACAAGTCAAGAAAATTGGGAAAAATTATTCAGTACTCCCAGAATACCAAGTGGCATGTTCTACGTGTACTACTCCCGGCCAATAATTTATCGCTACCCACATTAAGTGGGACAACCCTTGTTCCCAAACCACCCAACAAAAAAGATGACTATGTGTTACTCGTAAAATTTTTTGCTACGTTATTGGTTGGAAGTATCAGGTGAACATGCCACATGGTAGTCCGGGACTATTGAATAATTACCCGAAAATCAAAGCGCATTCTTGTGGTTTTGGTCCCCACTTAGCAAAATTGTGCAACATTCTTCACACACTTAATTGACTATTGTTAGTTTGTTACACGTTTTTTAGGCTCTGTTTCGAACTTACAGAAAAGAAAAGAAAAGAAAGGAAAGGAAAGAAAAATAAAAAGAAAAAGGGAGGAAAATGAGAAGAAAATAGAAGACAATATTTACTATTTATGGATCTTAATTTTTTTTTTTTTCTCTTTTTCTCTCCCAACTAAACAATGAAAGAAATTATTTTTTTTCTGAACCTTTCCTTTTCTTTCCTTTCCATTCCATAAGTTCCAAACAAAGCCATTTCCCTCCTATAAATTCATGCGAGTCTTCAGATAATTGTATCAAACCACTTCCACACGAAGGCCATGGATTCTCTCACTCACTTCTTCTCAATTTTGGGCCTTCTAGCTCTCTTGCTCCACTTCTACTTCAAAAGAATCTTACCTAACAGTAGTGAAGCAAGCAAGGGAGGAGAGTTAGAGCCCCTGAACCACCTGGGGCATTACCCTTGATAGGCCACCTCCACCTTCTAGGGGGAAAGGCCCCCCTCGCCCGCACGCTTGTGCTTCTCTCGCTCTCTCCCTCCCTCTGTCACTCTCGCTCTCTCTCACGCTGGGTGTCTCTCCCTGTCCCTCTGTCACTCCAAATCGATGGCGAAGGCTATGGTGGTGGTCGGGTTTTGGCCGGAAACCCTAGATTGAACTGTGGGTTTTGGCCGGAAACCTAGATTGAACTCTTTCATGCTGGATCTGGCTGTCGTTACCGCCGTTGGGCCATCTTTAGGCGTCGTTGGGGTCATCAGCGAAGGTATAAGAACAGTTGCCATCGTTGGGCATCATTCGGGTCGTCACCGAAGGTAAGAACAGTTGCCGTCGTTGGGCTTCGATGGGTCGTCGTTGGTTGCCATCGGTCACAAAAACAAGGGTCCAGGCTGGAGAAGATACAAAAGCCGAGAAACAGCTTGAGCCTGTTGGGAACCTCAACATTTGGTGGCTAGCTTAAACTACTTTTTGGAGGATTTCCTAGTCAATTAGTCGAGAAAGAGCTTGAGGCTCTTGGAGATGCTCTATGCACGAAGAATGGAGACTCGCCAACCCGGGTAATGCACACAGGTTCAAGTTTTTTGTGGATACTTTAAAATCTTTCTGCCATTTCGGATAAAAAGGTTGAGTAGAAGTATTTTAACCAGCTGATCTAGCTTAGTGGTTAGGGTTTTGGGGGATGGATTGGGCAGGCCGGTCCAGGTTTGGACCGGATTAGGTGTTTCTGGGGCTTATTGTTTTATTTGGGTTTTGGGTCGGGTTTTAATGTTTTATTTGGTTTGGATCCTTGTAGATCCTTGGGTGATTTGGGCTTTGCTCTTGCGGTGTATCATTCCACTTTTTGTTGGATCCTCTTCCTCTTTTCCCGTTTTTTAATAAAATTCATCTTTTGCCAATCAAAAAAAAGTTTTGAAGTTTTGAAATTGCAAATTATTTCCTACCCATTGGCAAACAGAGTTTTGAAAGTTTTGGAATTCCACTAGTACTGAGAAATAAATAAATTTTGGAGTTGTCAATGCAGGTAACCATGAACGAGTGGTTTGAGTACTTAACGTGCAATATAATCATGATCATGAGAATGCTGGCCGGAAAGCGATTTTCCGCTAGCACTTGCAACAACAGTGACACAGAAGAGGGCCATCTGAAAGAAGCCATCAGAGAAGCGCTGTACCTCAGTGGAATCTTTGTCGTTTTGGATGCCATTCCGTGGCTTGAGTGGGCGGATATCGGTGGCCACGTGAAAGCTATGAAGCAAACTTACAAGGAAATTGATGCAGTTCTTGGGAGATGGCTTGAAGAACATGTTCAGAAGAGCATGGAGATCAGTGATAATATTAATGGTGGTGAAGCTGATTTCGTAGATGTTATGCTATCAGTCCTTGCAGAGGACACCCCGATGTTCGGCCACAAGCGGGATACCGTCATCAAGGCAACCACCATGGTATAACTCAAATTCAGAAACCTAAATTTTTATGTGTTTAAATTAAACTTATCAGCTTAATTTCATGGTTCTCTCTTCCCTCCATATCCGTAGATAAGCTATATGCAAGTATCAAAATGACCACTTATGTGCCTAGAATAGACAAGGTCTGGACAAACCCGAAGTAGTGGTTCGTTTGTCGGCCACTTAAGGCTTTGGATGGATAGGGAAGAACAGTGGATATGTTATAAGAGGGATTAATTAATTAAGGAGGGGGATTAGCTTATACAACAATACTACAACTACACAAACACTTACACACTCACAATAGGAGTGGGCTCCACACACACTGAACACCTCCGGTGTGTGCAGGCCCCACCCCTATTGTGAGTGTGTGAGTATTTGTGTGTGATTCTAAACTTATTGTTAGCCTATTTTTGGTTGGGCAAATTGAGTAGGAGGACATACTATGCAGGGCCGGCCCTAGGCACTGGCCCACCAGCCGGCCGCCTAGGGCCTCCCCGTTTGGGCCGAATAATTGGGCCCCCAAATAACAGATTATGTTAAATATTATTTAAGTGAACTAATTCACAACTAGCCTATTGTGGTGCAGTGATCAATTGCAAGTGCATAAGGAGCGAGAGGTTGAGTGTTCAACTCCTGGCTCGTGCAAGTTTAATCTAAAATTTTTGAACAAGTTTGAACGAAAAGGCTTTCAAGCAACGTTATAGAGTTTCGAACTCTCGATCTAGTAGTTCTAAAGAGAGTACAGCAGCTTTGCCACTCAACTACAAGGCTACTTTGTTTCATTTATCAAAACAACTAATATATATACTTAAAATGAGAGGCCCCATTTTCAAACCCCGCTTAGGGCCTCGAAAATCTTAGGGCCGGGCCTGATACTATGAGGGTTTTTGCTATAATAAGGACATACTCCGTAAATATTTTTCCGTAAAGTCTAAAGGATATTTTGCCTAGGATTTAAAAAAACCCCTCCGAAGGTTGACTGGCATTGACCGGCGTTGAAACTACCTAAAACCTTAGGGTACCCCATATATGAAAGTGCCTAAAACCATAGGGTACCTTATGAAAGTGCTTAAACCGCTAAAATCCTATAATAGGAAAGTGCACCCTAAAACCCCATGAAAGTGCCTAAAACCCTAAGATACCCTATGAAAGTGTCTAAAATCTTAGGGTACCCTATGGAAGTGCAACAAGATCGAAAAACACAAAAAAAGACATATTTTGTGTTAGCCAAACAAGACCATTGTCTCATTTAAAACAATTTAAATGAAAAAAAGAAATTTTTGTGTAAGCCAAACAAAGCCCTTGTCTCATGGCAATTTTGTCTTTTCATGGACTCTAGACTCTAAAATATTTTTATTAAAGGACTCTACACCTCACAGAAACTTAGGTTGGACTAAAGCTCCAATGGGGTTGTTTCATTTGGACTTTAGACTAATATGCTGTATTTGGTTTGACTAGTAGCTGATACGAGTGGATAAGCATGGAAGATATAATTAAAAATTACTTAGTTGCTCTCATTAAATTATTATATTAAGAATACAAAAAAAAAAAAAATTGAGGGGCAATTTGGTCTTTCTCCCCACCTGAATTAGCTTATCCTGGGGTGGGGGGTTCTTCCAAGGGGATATTCTCTCCCCCCTCCCTTATCCCCTTTCCTTCCCCTACTACCAAACACCACCTTCTTTCTCCCACCCCCTCCCTTATCTCCCTACCTTCCATATTCTCCTCCTAGACCCCAATAAGCCGTAGGGGAGGGCAGACCTAGCCCCCCTTCCATACTTCACTCTTTAGGTTGGGAGGTGGGGCCACTCCATGGACCCATAACTTAACTCACTCCTAAGGAGTACAACTTAACTAGGGGTGTACACGGTCCGAATTGGTCCGGTTCTTTAGAAAATCAGTAATCAGACAATTTTAAACGGTTCTAGGAAATTGGGAACCGGAACCAGAACCTAATCAATATATGAGTGGAACCTAAACAGAACCAAACTGCAAAATCGGTCTGATTTTGGTTCGATTTCGGTTCCGATTCTATCCAATTAGCATCCAAACCTATCACCGGTGTGTGAGAAAGAGAGACGTGAGAATTGAAAGAATAGGAAGGTAATCTATTAGAATAGAAAAAGAAGGAAGGAAATAAAAACTTTTCTAACAAATGAGATTTCATTTCTAAATAAAGTAAGTTTAGCAAGAAAGAGATTAACCTACCAAATTACACACATATATTTATTTTTATATAATTATATATATATATATATATTAGTTTTGAACGGTCCGATCTGGTTCTAACCACGGTTCTTTAATTGGGAACCAAAACCGAACCAAAATTAACGGTTCTTATTTTTTTGGAACCATAACCTGATCGCAGAACCACAGAACCAGACCAAATAGGACGGTTCGGGCCGGATCGGACCGGTTTTATGGTTCGGGCGATTTTCTTGAACACCTCTAAACTTAACTCACTCCCAAGGACCCATGACCCGATTCATTTATAAAAAAGGAAAACAACTCTCCGAACGCCACCACAACGCCGATGAATAACCGTCTCCTATATTTTCATGTCGTGGGAGGACGCCTGGTGGTTGAGCACGATGGGCGACCTCTAATGGCATCAGCACAGGTATATATAGGCTAACGAAGAGTGCGACGTAGGTAACTTCTTCAAGAGCCTTGAGCTTGTATCTACCAGACAAGATTCGGACATCATTAACCATGCAGTAATCCGTTTACCATTTTAAACTATATATGTTTAGCCTATATGATTTCTACTATTTGCCTTACTGCCTATTCACAATTCACTTAACCATTCTTGCCAGATTCATCCTAATCTTAACCAGGTCAGAAAGCACAGCAGAGACACTAACATGGGCTCTCTCCCCACTCCTCAACAACAAACACGTACTGAAACCAAAACGTCACAATTTCACCGCCCCAAATCCTCTCTCATGTGCCAGCTAAAAGAATGTGCCAAACATCTTCTAGGGCCAAAAAGGATACTTTTAAACCGAGAGAGTGAGAGGTAACATAGAATAGATACAGAGAGAGCGCGCGCTAGAGAGAGAGTAAAGATGTAGGGGCGACAACTCTGGTATGCAGCTCTTTTTTGCTGCCGTAGGAGTTCCACTCAAGCTGCATCCCCGGTGTTCCGGCAGCACACCACCACTTCCATTCCGCCGTCGCCGCTCTCGATTGCCGCCACCACTCTGTTGCCCTTCCACCGCCAGTTCGCCTCATCACAACCATCCGGTCTCTTTCTCAACTTGGTCGATCGTTAAAGCAAAATGAAGGGTCAGTGTTAGACAGAATCATTAGTTTGTATGTAATCAGTAATTACTTTTTGTTGTAATTAGTTTAGTGCTTAAATTGATCATTAGTTAAGTTGGTTGGGGATCTGAACGATAAAAGAGATGTACGTCTTTTTGCTGACATTCAGTTGAGAAAATAGAATTATTTGTCACTCTCTCTCTCTCCATTTCTCTCTTCTTGATAAAAATTAGGGTTTTTCTCATGGTACCAGGAGTCTCACTTTTCTCTGTCTAATTTTTTTTTTGTTATAGAGCGGCGTAAGCGACCTCGGCCAAGGAAAGAAGGGTAAAAAAAAAAAAAGCCCTAAAGAACACATTGGCTTCGTTTGAGAGGAGACGTAAGCCGGCAGTTGAAAAACTACAAGATGCAAAAGAAGAGAAAAAGAAAGGCATTCGGTGGAAACGCGGCTCCTTGCGTGGGAGAACGAGAAGCAAGACTGAGCACAAAAGGTGGATAGGGCAAAAGCACGCATTGGCAGCAATCAACGCAAAAATATCCGAAATCAAAAAAAATCTTCGTCCGCAATATTTTTTTTGATTTCTGATATTTTGGCTTTGATTTCTTCCAATGCGCGCTTTTGCCCTATCCGCATTTTGTATTCGGTCTTGCTTCTCGTTCTCCCACGCAGGGGAGCCGCGTTTCCAACGAATGCTTTTTTTTTTTTTTCTTCTTTTGCCTCTTGTAATTTTTCGGTTGTCGGCTTGCGTTTCCTCTTGAACGAAGCCAATGTGCTCTTTAGGGCCTCTTTTTTACCCTTCTTTACCTTGGCCGTAAGAGGTCGCTTACGCCGTTCTGTAACAAAAAAAAAAGATATAGAAAAGGTGAGACTCCTGAAACCAGGAGGAAATCCTAATTGTATCAAGAAGAGAGAGGGGGAGGGAGAGTGTGTAATAGATAATTCTATTTTCTCAACTGAATGTCAACAAAAGACGTACATCTCTTTTATAGTTCAGATCCCCTACTAACTTAACTAATGATCAATTTAAACACTAAACTAATTACAACAGAAAACTAATTACTGATTACATACAAACTAATGATTATGTCTAACATTGACCCTTCATTTTGCTTTAACGATCGACCAAGTTGAGAAAGAGAGACCAGATGGTTGTGGTGAGGCAAACTGGCGGTGGAAGGGCAACAGAGTGGCGGCGGCGGCAATGGAGAGCGACGACGACGGAATGGAAGTGGTTGTGCGTTGCCGGGACACCGGCAATGCAGCTTTAGTGGAACTCCGACGGCAGCAAAAACGAGCTGCACACCTGAGTTGTCTCCCCTTCATCTTTACTCTTTCTCTAGCTCGCGCTCGCGCTCTCTCTGTCTCTATTCTGTGTTACCTCTCACTCTCTCTCTCTCTTTGAAAGTGTCCCTTTTGGTCTTAGGGGGTGTTTTGGCACATTCTTTTAGCTGGCATATGAGAGACGACTTGGGGAGGTGAAAACTGTGACGTAGCAGCAGCCGGGTTTCTGAGAAGGTTAGTTCTCGTACATCTGTTATTAGTACTATTTCCTTGGAACTTCTTAGCAATTTATGATGTCATAAGCCGATGACAAAAATGATGATGTCTTTTGGATTTTTTAACAGGTTGATGTATTTTCATTCGGCATTACCCTATGGGAGATCCTAACAGGAGAGGAACCTTACGCAAATATGCATTGTGGGGCAATTATTGGTAAGTCAGTAGTTATTTGAAGTCACATCTTAGCAATTTATGATGTCACAAGCTGATGACAAATTATGATGTCATAAAGGAGTCAGCTGTTTATTTTGGATTTTTTAACAGGTTGATGTATTTTCATTCGGCATTACCCTGTGGGAGATCCTAACAGGAGAGGAACCTTTCGCAAATATGCATTGTGGGGCAATTATTGGTAAGTCAGTAGTTATTTGAAGTCGCATCCTTTCTATGAAATGTTCTTGAAAAGAAACCGTAACATCTGAAAGTGCCAGTTAATTTTTGCAATTTACTTAATATTTGCATTAACCCCAAGAAAAATGAATATAGAATGCCTGAGGTGCTAAGAGAATCAACATAAGCTAACTAAAATATAAAACAAAATCAGACAATCCCCACCGGAAAACAACGTAACACAAGGACAAAAGCCAAATGAATCATCCAACTATGCTTGTGCTTTGACAAGTTAGTCCTCCAATAGGGGCAAACTAGAGGTGGCAAACGGGCGGGTTTGGGCGGGTTGAAACGGGTCGTGGGTCAAATATGAGCGGGTCAAATATGGGTAAAAAAGTAAACGGGTTGAAACGGGTCGGGTCGAATATGGGTCAAGCCAAACCCAAACCCGCCCGACCCGACCCGTTTTCCTCCTTTTTTTTTTTTTTTTTTTTTTCTTTCTTCTTTTTTCCTCCCTTCCCCTCTCTTCTCTCCCCTTCTCTGATTTGTCGAGGACTTCTCTGATTTGTCGAGGATTCAAAAAAGTAAAATTTTACGATTAAAATTCAATTTTTTTGAATAAAAATGAAGCAATTAGAGGCTAAAAAAGCTTTAAAAATTTAGGGCTTTTTTTTTTTCTTCATTTCCAAACAGTAACGTAACTTCAACGAGGAGTCAGAGGCCACATTAGAGAATTGTTTAGAGGGCGATGGTTGCACCGATTGTACAGTTTCGGTCTTCGTTGCGTTCGCCGAAGCCACCGCTTAAGTTTCGATTAAAAAGGCAAGTGACTTTTTTTTTTGTTTCTATTCAAATTTTTTTGTATTTATTTGTTTTGTGATAAACTTTTTATTCCTATTAGTTCGTCTCGACGAAAGAATCGAAAAAGTAATTTTTTTTTTTACTTATACCCTAATATTTTTTGTAATATTCAAGATAAATCACAACAACTGATTTTTTAGGCTTTATTTTGGATGTTTTTAAAAATATTTGGGTAAAAGTCATAATTTTTTACTTTTATGATTGGAGCAAATCAAAAATCGTAAAATATTTGTCGCAAAATGATAAAAGTGAAAAAGTTGAATAAAGACAAAAAAAAAATCCAAAAGAGGGAGAAGAGTTCAAAGGATTGGTCTTATAATTATATTATTTTTGTCTTTTTGTTGCCGAAATAGTTAGAGGGAGAGAGGTGAATTTTGGAGAGAGAGAGAGAGAGAGATGGGTGAATTGGAGAGAGAGAGAGAGAGCGAGACAGGTGAATAATTGGATTTATTACAGTGAAATGCTTTGAAAAGTCGGGAGACACAGTGGGGCTGTGCGGGCAAATTAAGGGAGAAAAAGGATGTTGACCATTTTTAATTCTAACCCATATTAAACCCACTCTCAACCCATCTAAACCCATAAAAATATGGGTTGACATGGGTTGAACCCATATCAACCCATTATACAATATGGGCGGATTGGGTTGGGTTACAAGTGGGCGGATTTGGGCGGGTTAAGAAATATGGGTTAGGATTGCCACCTGCAAACCAACTCCTAGTCCTTTAAAAATGAAAAACTGGCCCGATGATGCCAAAGAAGACCACTTGCAGGAGTTACTCGTGTTGATAATACATTTTACTATTCCACAATAAGGAGGCTGTGGTCCCGCATTAATAGCAATGAAGTACAAATATGAACAAGAGCATACCCTCCAAATTACAAAGGAAAAGAGATAAAACAAAGCCTAAGATTAGCAAAGCAGCTAGGACTTTATAGAGGAATAAGCCTGTTTTCTACAGAGCAACTCCTTTGAATTGAACCCAAAGGTGCTTAAGCAAGTAAGCATGGCAATGTGGTTCCAATCAGAAATTACTGATACTTAAAATGCTTTCATTCTTAGGAGTTAGGTCTTCTAATGACTTCCCAAGCAACCTCATTGGAATCATGGTAATTCTCAGTTCCTGTCCACATGAAATTTCCTAGTACTTTCTCAATTTGATGAACCACTGATTTTGGCCGCATAAAATGCCTAGTCCAGGGAAACTTGGATGATAAATAGGACTACTTTAGTGATCTGAAATCTCCTTGGTTCAAGATAAAGTTCTACTAGCCTAGTTTTTCACTTTAGCAAGCAATCACTCTCAGAAAGCTTTGCTTTAGAATAACAGATTAACAAATGTGTCTTGCCTTTGAATAATGAACAAAGATATGCAATAGACTTGCAGATTAGAAAGGCAGCTTCTGGGAATAATTCTTGCTTGTTAAAGATTTATGACCAATTCAAATGTTGATCAATGCCAAAAAACCTACAGAATAGTAAGCTCTAACCTGTATATGCATGTCCAAAACCACTTTTTATCCAAATGGTTGGATACCTTAAGCCAATTCTGATTTGTGCTACTGAGTTCATTCTTTGTTGGAAGCAATCAAACAGTCGTAAACAGTAAACTTAACTAGGTGTTTTTTTCAAGTAATTTCTGTTCTTCATCATGAACTATGGATGTAGGTGGAATTTTGAAGAATACTCTTCGGCCCCCTATTCTTGAAAGGTGTGATCCGGAGTGGAGGAAACTGATGGAAGAGTGTTGGTCAACTGACGCCGAAGCACGACCCTCATTTACAGAGATTACAAACAGGTTGCGATCTATGTCTGTGGCAGGCCAAGGGACAAAGTAATCTAGCAAGATAGACGATGTCTGGCATCTCCATGTAAATTGCCAGAGTTGTATTTAGTTTTGGTGTTCTTCTTGTGCTTCTTCTTTTGGTGTGTAATTAATCTAGCTTTTCCATTTATTAATTCTTTTGCAAATAGAGAAAAGCTCAAGGGCGCCGTATTGTTAGGTTATGAACAGGCCATCTACAGTTTTAGTGATCAGATTGCTGTGGATGTTTTTGTATATGTGAACGCACCAAGTAATGGGAATTTGTTTGGTTTCTGTGATTTCTCTATGAGCTTTTTGTGGCTGTTTTTAAGGTGTGTATGGATGCACATGCAGAAGAAACATTCATAAGAAGAAACAGCTACCACTCGATATCTAAGATCCACAACATGGCATAAGTCTCTCATATCAGGAATTATCTTCTGCATTTGTGATGACTTCAGTTTGTTCAAAGGATGGTTTGGTCTCTAAATTGACCCAAGTTTTGAAGACAATGACTGGGGCTTTTTAGGTGTCTGGACTTATATAATTTGAGAAGTCTCACCATCGTAGAACCCTTTTGGTACAGATTTCTGAGCCGAAACTCATCATGGCCTGGTGATCACATTCTTGAAAATTTTATGCTGATAGATGTGTTTCACTCCACGAGTACCTTTCACGGCGTAAACTCTTGTCGTTTTGTTGGTGTTTTAGGGAGATAAAGTGTCGCGTGACTAATTGTGAATGATATTTGGCAATGCAACCTCTTCCTTTTGAAAGTCCGTTTCAATCGACAACAAGTACCTTTTGTCATTCCTGTTACTTCCAGAAAAAGTACAAAACAAGAACTTCAACCAAAGAAAAAAATACAAAAGAAGAAGCAGCTGCAGCTGATCTCTCTTTTGATAGCAACACCATCACACACCAAACCTCCCCCAAAAAGAAAGAAATGGAAGAAGATGGACACTTGAATATAAGATGTTTGACACTGTCGTCTAATGACGAGTCAGGCTTTTCACTTTCATTTGGTTGCCAAGCTTCCAAGGTTCATGCGTGGCCGTAAAACTCGTAATGTCCAAGGCTGGGGTGGGAATTTCCCACCCGACACGTGAACACGACACGAAATTAGCGGGTTAGGATCGGCTATTTTTGACACGTAACAGGAACATGACACAACACGATAACACGAAAAGTTAATAAGGTCGAGTTAGGGTTGACAGAATTCTGACATGAACACGAGATAACACGACATGAACACGATATGACACAAGAATTTATGAAAGGACACAATAATACGACATGAACCTGACACAAAGTTAGCAGGTTAGGGTCGGTTATTTATGACACGAAACACGAATATGACACGACACGATAACACGAAAAGCTAAACAAGTCAGGTTAGGATTGGGAGAATTCTGACACGAACACAAAATGAGATGACAAGACATGATACGACACAATGCCCACTCGGCCACCCCTAGTCCAAGGCAATAGCTCTCAAAGTGAGTCCTCACATTAATTAGCACTATTTAGTAATTGGTAGTGTCAAGTGCCAACTATTCTGCATGGGTCCCGTACCGCTACGAGGATCAAATGATTCGGTAAGAGATATCATCACCTTACCCTACGGATTGCAATAGAGGTCAATGCTTGAGACTTGGGAGTTTGCTCCCTTTCAAGATCTCAGGTTTGAAATCTCTTAGTGCAATCAACTCATTTGGGGCCAGTTCATATGGAATTTCGCCCTGGCTGTAAGTGGGCCCCCCTGCTAGTGGATTATGAGCTTAGTCTCCTAGGATTTGTTGAGGAGAGCACAAGCTGGCTTGAACACTAGTTATCATAAAAAAGGGAGATCGTTGCCTCAAGTTTTACAAACTGGTATGTACCCGTGTCTACGGCACTACCCACTCAGCCCATGCCTACAGTATTACTCTCCTCGATTGGAATTGAAATTACCATTTAAATCTTGATAGTGGCTCAAAACATTATTTCAATTTTGAGGTAGCTACAAAAATTTTAGAAAAGTTAACGGAAAATAGAGAAAATGATAACCAAAACTAAAAAAGTACTGTACTACGAGGGTGATAACTGTTTATGGCCGGACAATCAGAGGAGAGGCTTTGATGAGAGAGAGAGAGAAAGAGATGAGGAGGTGACTACTATTTTTTTTTATCAACAAAAGAGAAACTGTAAGAGTGTGAGTGTTTTTTTAAGAGAGTTGTAAAGCACACATGAACCCTTGGATCAAATGAATCCTAGCCATTCCAACAACTTGTCCCCACACCCTTTTGTTTTATAATAGAGATGGTTAGTATTTATTGTAAGATTTGGTTGAACATATTATAGTTACATAGGTATAAAACTTGGATTGCATTTTTTAACTTGGAGAGTGAGAATCATTACCCTTACCAACTTTAGTCCAAAGTCCAAACCAACGGGGGATGAGTGCTGGATTTTGAATCACAAGGGTTAACTGGCCAAACCACAAGGAGTAAAGTGTAATTACCCTTTCTACGCACCATGTTAAAATATGGTCATTTTACCAAACCAATCTAAACTAACAATAAACTATGAGCCGTGCTATCCACACATATTTCTGTGCATAGATCGTGCACAGGGGTCCACTACAGGTCTCGCACAAATAATCTAATCTGTTCATTAAATGTTAAATATTTTTTTGAGTGTCCTCGCGAGAAATCAACTCAATCTGATACATATAAAGACTCGATCTAATCATCTAACTTTTCGTTCAGATTTCAAGATGATGAAAAGTTAAATGATTGGATCGAGAGTCTATAGGTATCGGATTAAACTGATTTTTTGGGAGAACCCTTAAAAAAATATTTTACATTTAATAAGCAGCTCGGATTATTCGTGTGGGACTCATAGTGGGCCCCACATAATGATCTGTGCATAATATGTGTATGAAAAGTCTGTGTCAATGGGCTTTCTGATAAACTATAGGGGCCCAACATGTTTCATTGAATTGGAGATGGTACTATGCAGTGGTGTGCGCAGCATCGTGCTGTGCACGTCTGAGCCATCAGATCATGCATTTGACGGCTTGGATCTTATCGTGGCAATAAATGACTTTCGATCGTTGGTTGCTAAGATGAGATCTGACCCATCGAATACACAATTCGATAGCTTAGAAGTGCGTAGCACGATACTGTGCACCTCACTGTAGAACACCAACCTCAAAGTCCTGTTTCATTAGACCAATAAAAAAACATGTTATTAGCAGAGCAACAGGGGAACACTATACTTTTCCTAACTACTCTTTTACCGTTTCACATGAGTCTTGACCTTGGCACAATTCAAATGTTTTGACAAAAACTTCTTTACAGAGCAATTTGTAAATAAAATTTAAGGCACTCAATCGCGTGCGTCCAAAACTGTTTTTGTACGGTCCGGATTGAAAACCAATTCTAGCCGGTAAAAATAAATGTAATTGTTACCGATCAAAAAATTAAAAAGTAAATTTGAACCATTGATTGCCGAAGTGGACGATCAAAATTGACTCCGCCGTGAATAAGTTTCTCCCTAAAATGTTATCCCACAAACCATGCCCAAGCAATTGGGTAGTTAACCTTGTACTCTTCCAATTGAGTTGTAGTATGAATTGATTAATATTTTCTGTTAATTATCATTGAATTTCTTATGCCTTTTCCTATCAAATTTGAAGCCCTTCCCTTTGCTGACATTATTTTTCCTAACATTTACCTCTTCCTCTGTAACTCTTCACTCTCTTTCGCGTAAAGCAAGACAAAACAAGACGATAATTTTCTTTCCACCTTTTGTTCTTAAAGACAACGGTTTGCACTATTGCAAATATGAGATATCTATGCACCTTTCACATATATTAGTGTAATTTTTTTGCACATCAATCATTGCCTGCGCTGAAATTAGCATTTTCCAATATCATTGCGCACTGGAAGTTGCAAAAAGTAGAGCGCACGGAGTAGTAAACCCAATGAATTTTTGGAAACTTTTTCTTCGAACTTTCCATGCAGTCACAAGGCTTTTACTCCAGAAGAGAAGTAGAAACGTTCCAACCTGGAAAGACAGTGAGAGCTTCCACTGCTTCCACTGAATTCTCTCTCTCTCTCTCTCTCTCTCTCTCTCTTTGTGTGTGTGTGTGTTTACACTCACCTAATCTGTGCGCTGTATCTATTCCAAGAGGGAACTCCATCATCATCAGCGAAAGAGAGAGAACTTACGTTAGAATGGAGAAAGCTATCAATAGACAAAGAGTTCTGCTGGATCATCTTCGTCCCTCTTCTTCTTTATCCAATCAAACCCACGAATCTTCTCTCTCTGTAAGTCCATACTTTTATTTTCCCTCCAACCCTTTGACTGTGACGTTCTTGATTTCCATTACCATTTTTGTCAGTCTGTTCAGCAGATTTTTTTTTTTTCACTTTCTCTTGGTAATATAGTATCTCCTCTTGTTTGGCTTTGCAATGATTTCTTGTGCATTCCTTACCCAGAAAAAATTGCCCAGAAATTTCACCTAGAATTGAGGTAGTAATTTGTTCTAGAAATTTCACAACTTCTATGGAAGAAAGCTGGGTACCTCAAGTAATTATTCCAATTAAACCAAGGATACAAAATATTGGAGTAATTTTCGCAATTGGGATACCTTTTTTCCTCATATTCAATGGTTTACAAATGGTTTTTTTTTTTTTCCTTGTGATTTGCGAAATACATGACTGCAAAGTTATTGTTTACAATGACTAGCATTTGATGATGTTTAATTGGGACTTGCAAGTGGGCGGTGGAATTGATCCCCGGGATTAGTGGTGCGAAAGGTGGCCCAGACACTTGAGTTATAAAAAAGAACATTTGAATTTTGCGGATGTCCTCCACAAATTGCGTAGAACATTTACATTTGACACCAAGATGATCTCACTCTTCAATGTTTATGATTTGCCAAGTAAATTATTCCCAAGCATACCACGGCGACATAGGATAAAGATCTGTTTTGGTCAATCTGCGGGAGAAATTTACAATTTGATGTACATTTTATATCGAATTGATGGGTTCATACATTCACGAAAATGGAAACAGCGCGCATCCATATTATTTAGTTGATCAGGAACATGTGGTTCTTTTGTCATTGACCGGGCTTCAGTTTGTCTGGCTGGAGATAGTGCTGCTTATCATCGAACAGCTGATTTTGGAGCTGATGTTGTGATTGTGGCGTAAGTTTGTTTGTAACATACGTTGTTCGACTATTTGGTTCTACAGAAATACTGCTCTGTACATAAGTCTGTAACATGTGTAACTGAACTACTATTTTGTTGTTTGAAAATAGTCCTTTCATGCCATATCGTCATTCATTATCCTTATCTTTTAACGTTGTTTTGCATGGATTGCTGCTAATAGTGCATATAGGACTGCCATTTGCAAATCAAAACGTGGTGGTTTCAAAGATACTCTTCCGGATGATCTACTCGCATCTGTTCTGAAGGTAGATTGGGGATAATGAGTTCTTATGGTACTTCGGTTGGTATGAGATAGAAAATTGGATTTTTATGCACTTAAGGCTTACCCTATCCACCTTTACGACATAGGTGAGAGAAAATCTGGTAAACAACTACTGTGAATGTCTCCTCCACGTTTTGCCTTGATGTTCTTTTCGTGACAGGCATTGGTGCTCGAGTGGAGTCCATGACGGTATAAACCAGATCAGAGGGGTCCCCAAAGTTAACCCAAGGGTATGCATAAGCTCGTCTTATGTGAATGTTTTCTGATTTTGAGTGGTTCATAAGGCTAGATGTTATGGTGTCATTAACAGGTGGACAAATTTGCACAAGCGCGAGATTGCCTTCTTCCTATGGGAATTACTTCTGGAAATGTTGCACAACGTTACGGTGTTACAAGGCAAGAGCAGGACCAGGCTGCTGTGAGTGCCAAGCTTCTATCGACGTATTCCATATTTTCAGTGCAGAAGTTTGTCGAAAGGAGTTTTAACCTTTCAGTTTAATGTAATAGGTTGCATCTGACAAGCGCGCTGCAGCAGCAGCTGCATCTGGAAAATTCAAAGATGAAATTATTCCAGTCTCTACTAAGGTACTGCTAGATTCACTAGCGTAATAGATACTTTTTCCCTGTCAATTTCTAACTTTTGAATATTCAAAGATCCTGCACCCCAGAACTCATGAGGAGAAGCATGTTGTGATATCCGTGGATGATGGAATTTGACCAGACGCAAATCTAACAGATCTGGCAAAATTGAAGCCTGCATTTAAGAAGGATGGTTCCACAACAGGTGGTATTCAATAACGGCGTGCTTCTGAAATGAATAATTTCTAGTTCAGGCATTTTCTGGACGCAATATGTTTGTATTTTGACCTGAATTACTGCTGCTTCATTTTTCTAGGGACTTCTAGCCAGGTGAGTGATGGTGCTGGAGCAGTCCATGAAGAGAAGTCTCGCTATGCAAAAGGGACTGCCAACTGGTCAGGTATAATGCATATTTCTAACTGAGGAAGTCTCTAAGTGATAAGAAACCGTGGATTTTGTGGTTTCTGCCTGGTCATATGCTTTTGGTTTAAACTTTTTTCATTTGATGGTAATAGCAAATAGGAGCCGCTCTTGTATGTCTTGAAATCTTGTTTTATTTGACTTAAACGTTAGGGAAAATAATTGGAAAGTGAGAGGAGCATGATTACTAGCGTCACTAATCTTTCCCTCTTTTTATTGGTTTACGTCAGTTGCGATGGCTCTTGGTCATCCTTTGGGTGCTACAGGAAATTACAGTAAGATCGCATTCAAAAAGCTTGGTTTGTTTACAACATGGCTTTGGGAAATGTCTCTCTCATCCGTGCACGTCCTTTAAATAGAGCTGAATATATTTGTGTTGTTTCGAAACAATACCCACTGCCCAAAGCATCATTTACCTAAGTGCTCAATGCTCCATGGGGCATAATAAAAGTTGGCATTTGATATGTTCAGACATGCAGCCCAAGATAGGCTCTCTCTCTCTCTCTCTCTCTCTCTCTCTCTCTCTCTATTTCTCTCTCTCTCTCTCTCTCTCTCTCTCTCTCTCTCTCTCCCTCTTCTTCATTTTTCTACATTCACTTTTGGGCCTATATCAACCAACTTCTATTACAATTATTTGCATTTTCTTGTATAATCTTCTGCGAATGGAGCTGCAAATGAATTCGAAGTAGTGGAATGATGTTTGAACATTTGTTGTATTCTCTATGCTGGGCTCCAAAAAATTTATATGATGATTTTTTAAGAACTATTATGCTGGATTCTACCATCTGAGAGACTTTATTTGGGATTCAGGTGCCCGGTGTGTTGCGACTTTACTGCATGAGATGAAGCGCCGTGGAAAGGACTGTCGTTTTGGTGTAGTTTCCATGTGCATAAGTGTCTACCTTTTCCTCGCACCATTTTCGTTGTTTTCTTCCTCGGTGACAAGATTTGTCCTAAATGTATTTGCATCATGGCCTACAGGCTCAGGCATGGGGGCTGCAGCTGTTTTTGAACAAGGTGACTGTGCCGATGACCTGTGCAATGCTCGAACAGTCAGAGATAACAACCTTTTATCAATGGATGCCCTTTAGGTTTGTTCAGTTAAAAAGACAGACATGGACGTCAAAATCATCATTCATGGTTTTAATAGTTAATAAAGCAATCTACAAAAGGTACACAGTGTGGTGTTCTGAATTTAGGTTTTCCGATATAGCGAACATATAGATCATTAACTAAATCTTTGTATTGGGAGCTAGGTTGATAGAATTGTGGTCAATGCATAAAGTTCATCCAGCTTGCCTGAAGAGAGTTGCCTTCTATCAGTTTTCTCCGTCTTTCTCATTGGGAGGATGTACTCAATCCATCAATGGGTACTTCAACCACATGGTCGGATCCTAGATCACGCGAGACGAATTCTGAAGCAACCGAACGAAGATCAGCGCATTGAACAAATGTCTAACCATTTGATGTGTACTAGATTTTCCAGAAAAAGTCTCGGAAATACATTAAGTTGGTAAAATCGCGCGCACAGGAGATCACTTCCGTTGGATTAACAACTTGGTTTGTATCCAAATCCACCTAACAGTCCATTAAAACTGGTACTAGATCCCCTCGCGCAAAATAATGCACGTTGATCTTTAGTCTTAGAACCTCTTCGGGTGGCCTGTAAATTACTCATAGGACCTTTATACCACAATGGGAACTTTGGAAATCGCTCTGCAATAATTTCTCTGTCAGCTCTCTCGAATTAAATTCTTAGCTCTGTCACTGTAAGAGAATTTGAGGTGGGCGTTGGCATAATGGTTTCCTAGCAACAACCATGCAAATTAATTATTTGTTTCGATGAGAAAAATATCCGTAAAGTATTAAAATATGAATCTAAATTGTAAAATAACACATAAGAAGAACAAATGACATCTTTTTAAAAATCTGATAATGATTTTTGTGTTAGGTTCTGATAACCAAGATGAATGGTTAAACTAAAAAAAAATTAAACATAAACCAATAAAGAACGATTAGAAATAGGTATTATCAGTGCATGCTTTGGAACAGACATTTGTTAAGTCGTGCCAATTCTGTCAATGAATGCATGAAGCATTTTTTCATTCGTCTTCAATTTCAAAAAAAAAAACTTCTCCGAGACAAGTCTTAAAGCAGTTGAAAAAACGTTATTTATAACTAATTAAACGGATTTGGGGTTTTTATTGTTGTTTTTATTATGATTTTACTTTCTAGTGAATCGTTTAATGAAGTTAATGGTTTTCTTATTTTTACATCTTATAACCCAATAATAGAGGCCAAGGGCAATATCGTAAAAAACCAACCCATAATTCATTTTCATCATTCATCTATAAAACACTATACTGTTTCAAAATATATTCTACAGATATCTCCCAAACACGGATTCTGAAACCTACAGGGCGTGTAGTGCAGGTCACAGCGGTCCAAGAGTGCTTTGGACGATCCAGATTTAAATAAAACTTTTCCGGAGAAAAGTTTAGCTCTTCCCCGGAAAAGTTTTATTTTAAATCCAGACCGTTGAAAGCTCGTTTGGATGGTTGTGATCTGCTCTACAGAGCCCCCTTCCCCGGACCCCAAACACTACTACCACACCCAAAAACACATTCTGACCATAATTCATAAAGTTAAAAGGCAAAAAGCTAAAAATTAAAAACAAAAAAGTAAGCTCATAAACACCCTCTATTACTAGGGCTACTAGTACAAAGCATCATATGTGATGTAGAACAAGTAGAGCACCAATTTTATGAGTAATTGGACCGGTCGATACCTCGGAAGCCCAAACTACCCGATTTGGCAAATTTTGGACGAGTTTGAATTGGGCCCAAACTTGGTGGGTTGATTTATTTTCGCATTTTGATAAATTTTGGACAAGCTCGGATTGGACCCAAATTTGGTGGGATGACTTATTTTCGCGTTATGGTCAAGACTCACGACCTTAGATGGTGGATTTCGGCCTAGTTCATCCGAGGCCTTCAATTTGATAATTTTGCCGTTTTAGGAAAATTTTCGTTCGTTAATAATTTTAGATTATAATTCCGTTTTCGTTGATTCTTTTTGGAAAAGTCTTATTTTTCTTTCATTTTTCTCAATTTTGGGAAAACTTCATTTTTAAGTTAGGGTTTTATTAGTTTAGGGTTACGCAATTTTTTTTTTTAATGAAAGGCCTTTAACCTCGTTATCTAAACAACTTTTATACAATAGTATTCAGACTTTGTCTTTCACTCTCGCGGACTCGAGTTTATCGTTCGTAACTAATCTCATTATGAAGGGAAAAATTCAAAATACCTCCCAACCTTTATTCTACATTTCAATTAGACTCCTAAACTTTCAAAAAAATCAATTCTACTCCTAACATTATATTCTGTTAATCAAAACGACTCATTCTGTCCAAATGACTAACGAATTTCGTTAAAGGCCTCGTTAAATAGTGTCCCGATCGAATTTCGATGATTCGAGCCGCTTGTGATCAGAATGTGATTTTAATAAAACAATCAAGAAATCAGCAAAAAAATGATCGAGAAGGGTTCCATCCGAGCAGTTTTTTATTGAGGCACTTCCCAGTTATTTTTTTTGCTAATTTCTCGTGGGTATCTCTAATATCACGTTCTGAACACATTGAACTGCTCGAATCATCAAAATTCGATCGGAAAAAGGGAGGTGCGGACTAATCCGGATTTTGTTCAAGTTAGGGCGTCCGGATTTTGCCGCACCTCCCCTTTTCTGATCAAATATCAATGATCTGAGCTGTTTAATGTGTTGAGAACGTGTTTTAAAGATATTCGCGAGAAATCAGCAAGAAAATTGATAGAAAAGGGCTTCATCCGAATAGTTTTTCATTGAACTGTTCAATAAAAACTATTCAAAGCAAGCCCTTTTGGGGTTTTTTTTTTCTTTTTCTCGAGGGTACTCTTAAAATCACGTTCTGAATACATTGAGTGGCTCGGATCATCGAAATTCGATTGGGACGCTATTTAACGGAGCCTTTAACAAAAGCCGTTAGTCATTTGGACGGAAGGAATTGTTTTAATTAGCGGAAGATAACGTTGGAAGTAAATTTGATTTTTTTAAAAGTTTGAGAGTCTAACTGAAACTTAAAGTAAAAGTTAGGGGTATTTTGAAATTTTCCGCATTATGAATTCCGCTGCGTCTATATTTTGAGCTGTTTCGCTTTTGTAAGCGGAGTATCCCCCTACAGAGAGCTACAAGCACAGCATTCGGATCGGAACTTGTACTACAAGAAAAACAGATTTGACAAGGGTAGAAATTATACTTCCCTATATTTTGGTCAAAGTGTAATGGTTGTGTTCCTTTAAATACTTGAGAGACCTAAAAAATTGGAAACGGATGGAGTATAAATTTAGAAGAGGGGTTTCGCTGTGGGTGCACATTACTAGGGCTACTACGTACAAAGCATCATACGAAAGAGGGGCATCTGATCTCAAGTACAGTATGTGCAGGCATCTGATCTCAGTCTGGCCGTCCCGTCGTCTCTTTCATTCCAAGATTTTGGCTACTTCTTCTTCTCCGATCGCTAATCCTCTCTTTTGTAGTAAGTTTAATAAGTCAATCCACAGCGAGTCCAATAAATCCGTACGGTTGCCGTCCGTTGTTTCTTCTTATTCTTCTCCTGTCTCCAAACTCCACGCAAGCTTTCAATCTTTCCTCTCAATTTCGTCATTGTATGATGATCGGGTAGACCATTGTGCTCTACTACGTAAATGTAATAGTAGTACTACCGTTATTAGGTCTTTCTCCTATCGCTCCTCTGTCAGGGACATTGTGAAGAAATCGGTAGGCTGTGATAAATATCGTGAAAAAGAACCTGATGATGGTGATTTTGAAGAATGCGGCCGGGAGGAGGATATGGTGAGTTTGATTAATAATTAATTATCCGCGCTCTCTAACGGCGAAAAAAAAAGAAAGAAAGAATGGAGATGAAATAAAAATTCTACACTTTTTTTGACATCTATACTCTTTTTTTTTGGATTTTAGGGTTGGAAGTGTATGTATTTTTTTTGCTAGTTCACAAAAAAAGGAATGTAGATGTCAAAAAAGGAATGTAGAATTCAATTTCCAATAAAAAATGAATCTTTATTGGTCTATTTCGTTTCTTAGACTCCGTTTGTTAAAATATTGTATACAATGTAGAATATTTTCTTCTGTCTTTTCCTAGTCAAACATCAAAATTAAATAAAATATTTCAGCAATTAAAAAGAATTTACTTTCAGCCATGCCAGATTAAGGTTGGTTATGCAAAAAGAAAGAACAGAAATGATATAGGTACTGAAGGGGAGTAGGGAAATTGTACCGACAGCCGCGTCGGTCTGTTTCCGGCCACTGGACGGTCAATCCGAGCGGTTCAAAAACTCTAAATAAAAAATTAACGGGGCCTGCGGGAATCGACGGTATTCGATGTGTGTAGGGTGTTTGATCTAATCACCCTATTTATACACTGATCTAATCACCCTATCCCTATTTATACACGAAAAATGGGGTGTTTAGATAAGAACCCTCTTATCTAAACACCCCATTTTTCATGTATAAATAAGGTGTTTAGATCAAGCATCCTACCCACATCGGATGCCATTGATTCTCATTGTATAAATAAGGTTGTTTAGATAAGGTGTTTTGATTTGTGGTCATATCTCGGGCTTTTTTAGTTCTTACATGTTTGATTCTCGAGTTTAAACAAATCTTTTTTTTTTATTTTTGTAGAATTTAGGTGAACGGTCAAATAATCTATTTGGTAGTGTTTGTTTGTTTTTGATGTTTTCGTTTGGATTGCCAGAGATCTTCCTCAATTCAAGAAGCAACATGGACTTTTGATCAATTTTTCGATGAAAACAATTGGGTGATATTATATGTGGTGATTTGCATGCAGCAATTCTAACAGTCCGTGATGATGAATTCTGGAATCAAGTTAAGCCAGTGGAGTTTGGGGATATGCCATCACCAGGAGATAAAGTGATCATAGATCGCCTTCAAAAAGATGAAGCGTATTTGCCTTTGGTGACTGCTTCTGTATTGGGATCGAGCATGACACGCTATTCATTTTGGGGCACCAAACTTCTGGCTTTTCGGGTATGTTGAAGGGAAAATTTCTGTGAAATATTGTTCTTAGTACTACAAATCATATGATTGAGTCCCTCTTCTTTTTTAGGAGTTCAATTTTCGAAATCTCCAAATTACTCAAGAAAACATCCAATTGTTATAATAATAATTATTATACTCCAGTTCGTAGATAGATTGTGTCGCCTTTGTTGTAAATTTTTGTAATAGCGTCATGGTGTAGAGTAGTTACTTATTGTCTCAAACACTTTTCTCACCCTATTTTCTCATAACTATGAAATTGCAAAATGTGGGTACATCATCAAAGATGCAAAAACAGCAAAAACAATGGAGTTAATGAAATTTTAGTTGATAGTTAAGCTGGTTCGAAAATGACAGCGAAGGTATACCAGACTTACCAGTTGTTTAGCCTTACCTCTTAAGAAGGAAATAGAACTTCATGCTAAAATATGGGTATAGCAATAAGCAATCCATACAGCAAACTATTGGAAACCTCTAATGTAGAACTGTCATTAGGCATATTTTGCGGAGAAGAAATTGCACATTATTACGTTGGTTTGGGTTGGACACAGAGGAAACTAATGGATTGTGGTCCTATCACGTCCGACTGTTTATTGATATGACTTACACTGCAGCTAAGCAGCTAAGCTGATAAGCACAAACACTTAAAAGCTGGTAGTGTGTCTTTGTCCGACGCATGTCAGACACTGACACTCCTCGTACACTTCTGGACACACGTTCATTAAGTTTCTTTTTTCATGTCCACAATTATGGAATAAAAATCTTAATTCAAACACATTCGACACTGTTTCTACAATGTGTCCTGCAACGTGTCTGACACTTCAATGATGTGAATGACTAAGAAATAAGTGAGACCAGCACTTCTGTTTCGAATACACCACCACCACCACTGCATAAACACGGTAGGTATAAACCTAGTTTACTATTCAACAAATCAATCAAGATTACTGCGAATGCTTGCAATCCCCATCAATAATCACCCGGGGGATTATTGGGACTCATCGCTCATGTATTTGTATAGATTTTCCCTTCCATTGTTTGGTTGGGAGAGAAAGAGAGAAGAAAATAAAAATTTTAAGTTCAATGAATAATAATTTGTTCCTCTCATTTTCCTTTCCTTTCTTTTCTTTTCCATGTGTTCCAAACAAAGCCTTTAGCAAATAGTGCCTGCTAATTAGCGGGAAATAATAGAGGGAAACTGCAATTTGCCAGCTATTTGGGAGAATTTTGTCAAAAAACAATTAATGCAGAGCAAATACAAACTCAGTACCTAATAATTCAACAATTGACACGAACAGTGAAGCTTGATTTTGGTTTGAAAAAAACAGTGAGTAAGCTATTTGGAAAAAACGTAGAGTACCGACGAGTCACAGGGAGAGAGAGAGAGAGAGGAAATTACCTTCAAGCAGAGGTTTGGTCCCTTTGCACAATCGCGACGACTCCGACGAGCAACAGGATGAGGAGAAAAAACAAATAGAGAGAAATTCTTCAAGGCCACCATTGCCATTACAAACCCCTTCTCTCTCTGCGGGTCTTTGAGTTTCTCTCTCCACTGTGTAGTGGAAACTGAGAAAAGAGAAAGAAGAAGAAGGAGAAAAAGAAACGAACACAAAGAAACCCACTTCTTCGGGGCCGCCATTGCCATTACGATCCATCTCTTTTGTTTGTAATCAGTAATTAGGTTTCTGTTGTTATTAGTTTAGTGCTAATAGAATTCTGTAGCTAATTTTTTTTTGTTATAGAGAGTTGTAAGCGATCGCTTACGGCCGAGGAAATACAGGGTAAAAAAAAAGGCCATGCAGGCGTACATTGAAGTTGTTCAATAGGCAACACAAGAAGGCATATGACACACTACAAGCAGCAATAAGAGAGAAAAATAAGGGCAGTAGTTTGAAAAAGGGATCCCCACGTGGGAGAGAGATAAGCGAGAACGAGAAGAAAATGAGGCCAGAGCAGAACGCGCATTGGAAGGAATCAAAGCCAAAAGAGCAGCACTCGAAAAAAAGTTGGCGGAAAAAGATTATTCATGAATGTGACTGGATTTAAGGTATTTGTACAAAATGGAAGACCGTTTACTTTGTGTGTGTATATATATATTTTTTGGTAAGTAACAAAATTTGCTGTGGTGTTTGTCTGATACGACATGAAATAGTTTTCTCGCTCGATTTTTGATCACTATACTTATGATTTGGAGAACTAACAGATGATACTCCTTGTAATCAAGGAAATTTACCTGTAAATGATCTACAACAGGTAATTGAGAAACGGCTTGTTTATTTGATCACAGTTGGCGTTGTATTATATTTCATTCAAGGGCAGAACCAGGAATTGACTCTACCTTGGGCTAACCCAAAACCAGTGTTTTCAATTATATAGATCGTATCGGGATACGTATTGCATATCTTAAGATATTTTTGTTGGAAGAGGAGGAATTTATATTGCTCAATTGAACAAGATTTTTGAAAAAAAGGGAGAATACTAAATGAGTGGGGAATTAGACACTTGAACTCAACATTTTTTTGGTTGATACAAAAAAGCTAGAACTCATCTCTATTTATAGTACTCCATGGAAGACTTTAATACAAAGATATGGATAATTCTAGAATTACACATGACTAATTCTCACAAAAAATTCTAAATATTTCACAAGTATATTTTAGAGTTTCTAAAGTTAGATATTTTAGAGTTTATAAAATCTAGATACCATTTATATTTTCTTCAATTAAAATGGCTTTCAAATTCAAAACTCTTGTGCTACGAAACGAAGATTTTTTTATAATTTTTATTAAGCACTCCTGCTACAAGTTTGCGCCTAAAAATGAATAGATTTAGATTCCAATGAAGCGATATTAAGGCGTTTGGTTGGGGCAACCATTGAAACAAATTCTTTATGTGTTGGTGAATGCATTCTTTCCAAACCAGATTAATTATCAAGTCAGTGAATAAAGTGTGTCGCTAATTACTCTTGGTTGATATGGTTGGTGTGTTGTTTTGAAAAACATGGCACAAGCACAGCAATGGCACGAAAAAAGCACGGGCTTGACAATGGCATGGAAAAGTACGAGCACGGCAACAGCACGAAAAAAGCACGAGCATGAAACGACATGAACCCTTTGGTAGTTAATCTGGTTTGCCATCTATGTCTGTGGCAAGCCCAAGGAAAGAGACAAAGTAATCTACCAAGATAGACGAGGCCTGGCATCCATCTCCATGTAAATTGCAAGAGTTGTATTTAGTTTTGGTATTCTCCTTCTTCTTATTCTTTTGGTGTGTAATTAATCTAGATTTTCCATTTATTAATTCTTTTGCAAATAGAGAAAGGCTCAAGGGCACGGTATTGTTAGGTTATGAACAGGCCATCTACGGTTTTAGTGATCAGTTTGCTGTGGATGTTTTTGTATATGTGAACACACCAAGTAATGGGAATTTTGTTTGGTATTTGTGATTTCTCTAAGTTTTTTGGGGTGGCTGTTTTTAAGGTGTATGGATGCACATTCATAAGAAGTAACAGCTACCACTCGATATCTAAGATCCACAACATGGCATAAGTCTTTGAAAGAATATTCATTAAATCTTTGAAAGAAAGGACACTAAGATTAAAGGGAAACAAGAGCAAAAATGGCATCACAGCAGAAGGGAAGCATCCCAACAAAGTGGACACCCTAACCCCGGCAATCATATACCAGCTCGAACCCAAAGGAAAAACTGGTTGACAAGTTGCCAACGATAAAACTGCACAGCACAACACGGAAAATGAAGCTATACGCTTTTACGCACAATAAGCACCCATGGGCCTGTTGATTATATCCCCACCATATAGAAACGTGACCAAAAGAAGTAGCACTACAGCAAACAGATTTTGTGGCAGTTAAGGCTTAAAGCATTTAGAATTCCGTAATGGATTAGGAACTGACTGGAAGAAGAGCAGCAAATTCCCAATGAAAGCAGTGGAATTGAAATCATCAGCACCTAAGAAAGTAGCAAACTTCACCATAGACACCTTGAAGCATCATTCGGACAAATACCAGCAACCATTGACAATTTCAACTCCAGCCCAAAAGCATCTGGCAACATAATTTTAAACAGCAATATGATAAAGGACTCAAAGAAAAATCCAAGAACTTAGACAACACGACTCAACCAGCACCAGACTCAAAAGGAGACTCAAAAAACGACCCAGACAACTCAAAACTGACACAAGAACCCCATCATATGAACAAAATACAGCTAAGAAAGCATAGTTAACTAAGAACTGCACAACTCGCTTCAAAACCAAGAGTTCTCAAGTTAGGTGAGTATTCAAGTAAGTTTGGCGGCAATCCCCAATTATCACCTCTCTTAAAATCATATCAATATGAGACTTGGAAAACAAGTGATTTTAGTAGGCTTCAACTAAATTTTATCGTTATGGTCTTTTTTCAGGTCTTGGAGGATAACAGATGGAAGAAACAACTTAGAAATTATAAGGTTGAATTTGAATTGAGCTTAGTTATAATTGTTGTATTATAGTTCGTACAAAACAAAGTTCAAGTCCTTCATGAGCAAAGTGAAGAGCTGTTGTTTTACCAAAACGAGGGACAATCAAAAGGCTATAATTGATTTGTCGCATATAAGTTTTGATTCAATTTTCCATATTGTACTATTTGATAAAAACTAAACAAAGATAACTTTCACACTTGTAGTAGCATTGCTAGAAACGCCCAGATCTGCACCTCATGTCTACCCCTCTCTCTATCTACTAAACAATCGTCGCCTCCTAAAATAGCAGCAGTAAACCAACACAAAGCAAATAGAGACTAACTCCAATTGACTAAGATACACTAAAAAAATGAACAAATAAAATAAGCTTAAACATGGTAAACCAGACCAGAGTGCTTGGAGCTCCAAACTAACCCGGACTATGGCACCTATATCACAAGTAATGCAGGAAACAAGTTGCGTAGATCCAAATTTTGCATTGCAAGGAACTTTCCCTAAAAAAAAACATGAGAAAGACTATCACCCCTCTTCAATCATTACACACCCCCCCCCAAAAATAAAAAATAAAAATAAAAAAAAAAATAAAAAAAAAAAATTTTTTTTATCACACTATTAGATTCAGAATAAATGGCAAATGAGCATAGACTCACTTATTCAAGAGAATCATACCAGCTTTCTAAACCATTGACAATGGGGCTTTTCATCAAATTGGTTTACTTATTGCTTGTAGTTAAACAAAGAACAAATGTTTGCCTAAATCTCATATTTTTCCCAGATTTAACCATACAAAAAGTAGTGCATTTATGATGCAGAGAGAAAGCAAAGTAAATCATTCCAAGATCACACTCAGGTGCTATAGCAAGCATCGTAGCTGTATACAAATTAGCATTGTAGTCATTCCTGACTTCCAATCGAATGTGGTGATCCACTGGATGAGCAGTAGTTAACACTCTTCTCCCACTCAGGATAAACCCACTACCACTGTACCACAACACCATCTGTTGTCCCTTCTCCACGGGTATAAGATATCTGGATCCGCCGCATGGCCACGTACCGCAACAACTGCATCACGTTGTGGCTGGAAAAAGAATACAATAATTAGCATACTCTTACTTTTGTGGTGTTCCGCATGAACACCTGAAGACCATGGATATATAATACAACTTCAAATGAAACCATCACTAATGGTATACGGTATACCTTATCTAACGAGGATGTAAGAAAATGAAATAGAAATGGTAGAGAATGCTATAATCCTTTTGCAACTTTAGTCAAAGGAAAAAAAATATATTGGTTGAGTTTATATGCTTTTTGCTTTTGACCTTAATGTGCCATGGCTGCAAGTAATTTTTTTTAAGAGCTAAAACTACGGGTTAAATATCGAGAATATAATGATACTACATGGGGTATCACCAATCAATAGGAAGTTAAACATCGCTGAGACTGCACCACATTGTATTCGCGGTTTTTTATTGGCAACATACACTTGGTAAACATGGTGTCACTGTCAAAATCAATGTCAAATCGTTATTGTCACCCGTTTGGAATGTCTAGAAAACCAGCTTTTCCGAAACTTATACTGAACCTTTTAGTTCTCTTTTATTCTTGTGGTAAAAAGCTTTGTAGTTTTTTTGGGGATTATCATAAGATCCAAATTGACTATACCTGCAAATTTTCAAACAAACGTAAAGATAAAGATGTTGGAAAATATTTTAAGAAATGTAAGCTGACATAATTTTGAGACGTGTCTTTTGAGGGCCACCTGTTTGCCGTGGACGAACTCGTCCTTTATGAACAAAGGTATTACCAGTTGGTCTATAAATATCATGTCCCTGGTCCATTTTGTGTGGTACATTTTTTCCTAATACAATGAGCCAAAGATTCTTAATTGAGAGAGTATAAACACAAGTGTTGGAGCATAAACTTGATTTTGTATTTTGGCCCAAGAAAAATAAGTCCAAGACAAACCCAATAATTAAAGAAGCCCAAATAAAAGATATTTTTGGAGAAGTATACATATCTTGGTTTTAGAAGAATTCTAGAAGATCCTTGAAAAATATCTAGATATTTGTTATGAATATAAGTCACATATAAAATCTAGAAACTACCTATAAACTACCCGATTTGGCAAATTTTGGACGAGTTCGAATTGGACCCAAACTTGGTGGGTTGATTTATTTTCGCATTGGGATAAATTTTGGACAGCTCGGATTGGACCCAAACTTGGTGGGATGACTTATTTTCGTGTTATGGTCAAGACTCACAACCTTAGATGGTGGATTTTGGCTAAGGCCTTCAATTTGATAATTTTGCCGTTTTAGGAAAATTTTCGTTCGTTAATAATTCTTAGATTATAATTCCGTTTTCATTGATTCTTTTTGGAAAAGTCTTATTTTTCTTTCATTTTTCTAATTTCATTATTTTTCTCAATTTTTGGAAAACTTACGCAAATTTTTTTTTTTATGAAAGGCCTTTAACCTCGTTATCTAAACAACTTTTATTCAACAATATTCAAACTTTGTCTTTCACTCTCGCGGACTCGAGTTTATCGTTTGTAACTAATCTCATTATGAACGGAGAAATTCAAAATATCTCCCAACCTTTACTCTACATTTCAATTGAACTCCTAAACTCTCAAAAAAATCAATTTTACTCCTAACATTATATTCTGTTAATCAAAACGACCCATTCTGTCCAAATGACTAACGAATTTCGTTAAAGGCCTCGTTAAATAGCGTCCAGATCGAATTTCGATGATTTGAGCCACTCAATGTGATCAGAATGTGATTTTAATAGAATAATCAAGAAGTCAGCAAAAAAATGAGCGAGAAGGGCTTCATTCGAGCAGTTTTTTTATTGAAGCACTTCTCGGTTATTTTTTTTGCTAATTTCTCATGGGTATCTCTAAAATCACGTTCTGAACACATTGAACTGCTAGGATCATCAAAATTCGATTGGAAAAATGGAGGTGCGGACTAATTCGGATTTTTTTCAAGTTAGGGCGTCCGAATTTTGCTTCGGTCCGCACCTCCCTTTTCCCGATAGAATTTTGATGATCTAAGCCGCTTAATGTGTTTAGAACGTGATTTTAAGGGTACCCTAGAGAAATCAGAGAAAAAAAACACCAGGAAGAGCTTGATTTGAGCAGTTTTTTATTAAAAAGTTCAACAAAAAACTGTTCGGATGAAGCCTTTTCCGGTCTTTTTTTTTTTTTGCTGATTTCTCGAAAATATCCTTAAAATCACGTTCTGAACATATTGAACGGCTCGGATCATTGAAATTTGATTGGAAAAGGGGAGGTGCGGACTGATCCGGATTTTGTTCAAGTTAGGGCGTCCGGATTTTGCAGCACCTTCCCTTTTCTGATCAAATTTCAATGATCCGAGTCATTTAATGTTTAGAACGTGATTTTAAAGGTACTCACGAGAAATCAGCAAGACAATTGATAGAAAAGGGTTTCATCCGAATAGTTTGTCATTGAACTGTTCAATAAAAACTATTCAAATTAAGCCCTTTCGGGTTTTTTTTTTCTTTTCTCGAGGGTATTCTTAAAATCAAGTTCTGAACACATTGAGCAACTCGGATCATCAAAATTCGATCGACACGCTATTTAACGGAACCTTTAACAAAATCCGTTAGTCATTTGGACGGACAGAATTGTTTTAATTAACGGAAGATAACGTTGAGAGTAAAATTGATTTTTTTTTTAAAGTTTGAGAGTCTAACTGAAACTTAAAGTAAAAGTTAGGGGTATTTTGAAATTTTCCCCATTATGAATTCAGCTGCGTCTATATTTTGAGGTGTTTCGCTTTTGTAAGTGGAGTATCCCCCTACAGAGAACTACAAGCACAGCATTCGGATCGGAACTTGTACTACAAGAAAAACAGATTTGACAAGGGTAGAAATTATACTTCCCCAAATTTTGGTCAAAGTGTAATGATTGTGTTACCTTAAATACTTGAAGACCTAAAAAATTGGAATCGGATGGAGTATAAATTTTGAAGAGGGGTTTCGCTGTGGGTGCACATTACTAGGGCTACTACATAGTACAAAGCATCATACGAAAGAGGGGCATCTGATCTCAAGTACAGTATGTGTAGGCATCTGATCTCAGTCTGGCCGTCCCGTCGTCTCTTTCATTCCAAGATTTTGGCTTCTTCTTCTTCTTCTCCGATCGCTAATCCTCTCTTCTGTAATAAGTTTAATAAGTTAATCCACAGCGAGTCCAAGAAATCCGTACGGTTGCCGTCCGTTGTTTCTTCTTATTCTTCTCCTGCCTCCAAACTCCACACAAGTTTTCAATCTTTCCTATCAATTTCGTCATTGTATGATGATCGGGTCGACCATTGTGCTCTACTACGTAAATGTAATAGTAGTACTACCGTTATTAGGTCTTTCTGCTATCGCTCCTCTGTCAGGGACATTGTGAAGAAATCGGTAGGCTGTGATAAATATCGTGAAAAAGAACCTGATGATGGTGATTTTGAAGAATGCGGCCGGGAGGAGGATATGGTGAGTTTGATTAATAATTAATTATCCACGCTCTCTAACGGCGAAAAAAAAGAAAGAAAGAATGGAGATGAAATAAAAATTCTACTCTTTTTTTTGACATCTATACTCTTTTTTTTTTTGGATTTTAGGGTTGAAAGTGTATATATATATTTTTGCTAGTTCACAAAAAAAGGAGTGTAGATGTTAAAAAAGGAATGTAGAATTCAATTTCCAATAAAAAAATGAATCTTAATTGATCTATTTCGTTTCTTAGGCTCCGTTTGTTAAAATATTATATACAATGTAGAATATTTTCTTCTGTCTTTTTCTAGCCAAACTTCAAAAATTAAATAAAATATTTCAGCTATTAAAAAGAGTTTACTTTCAGCCATGCCAGATTAAGGTTGGTTATGCAAAAAGAAAGAACAGAAATGATATAGGTACTGAAGGGGCGTCGGGAAATTGTATCGACGGCCGCGTCGGTCAGTTTCCGGCCACCGGACGGTCAATCCGAGCGGTTCAAAAACTCTAAATAAAAAATTAACGGGGCCCGCGGGAATCAACAATATTCGATGTGTATAGGGTGTTTGATCTAATCACCCTATCCCTATTTATACACGAAAAATGAGGTGTTTAGATAAGCACCCTCTTATCTAAACACGCCATTTTTCGTGTATAAATAAGGTGTTTAGATCAAGCATCCTATCCACATTGGATGCGCCATTGATTCTCACGTGGGCCTCTCGGTTTTTTTTTTAGAATTTTTGGATGGCTCGGATCGGCCGTCCGGTGCCCGGAGACGGCCGGGCGCAGCCGTCGGTACGATTTCCCTACGGTTTTGGTCGGTGCAGTACTCGAACACCACAAAAGTAAGGGTATGCTAATTATTGGATTCTTTTTCCAGCCACAATGTGATTCAGTTGTCGGGGTACTGTGTACTGTTGTGGAAGCGGATGTGTTTTACCCGTGGAGAAGGAAACAGGAGCCGTCTTATGGTGCTGGATTAATCTTGAGTGGGAGAAGAGTGTTAACTACTGCTCATTCAGTGGATCAATACACTCAATTGGAAGTCGGGAAAGAGGTCTTGGGTCCAAGGTATAAAGCTACAATGCTTGCTGTTGCACCTGAGTGTGATCTTGGTATGATTTGCATTCCTTTCTCTCTGCATCATTTGATGCACTACTTTTTGTATCGCTAAATCTGGCAAAAATATGAGATTTAGGCGAACGTTACTTCCTTTTTTACATTAAAGTGTTAAAGAAATCCGATTAGTGCTGCTTTGTGTAGTAGCTAGGACATTAGAGGTTGAATTTTTCCTAACATAGGGATTTGATTATGTATCTCCAGCTACGGGCATTCTTGAGTAGTTTGTTCTTATTTGTATTTGATTTGATTTGTGGTCATATGTCGGGCTTTTTTAGTTCTTACATGTTTGATTCTCGAGTTTAAACAAATCTTTATTTTTTATTTTTGTAGAATTTAGGTGAACAGTCAAATAATCTATTTGGTAGTGTTTGTTTGTTTTTGATGTTTTCGTTTGGATTGCTAGAGATCTTGCTCAATTCAAGAAGCAACATGGACTTTTGATCAATTTTTCGATAAAAACAATTAGGTGATATTATATGTGGTGATTTGCATGCAGCAATTCTAACAGTCCATGATGATGAATTCTGGAATCAAGTTAAGCCAGTGGAGTTTGGGGATATGCCATCGCCAGGAGATAAAGTGATCATAGATCGCCGCCGAAAAGATGAAGCGTATTTGCCTTTGGTGACTGCTTCTGTATTGGGATCGAGCATGACACGCTATTCATTTTGGGGCACCAAACTTCTGGCTTTTCGGGTATGTTGAAGGGAAAATTTCTGTGAACATGAATTGAACAGTAATTCTTGACCAGACCAATTCATGTTCACCAAACTTCTGGCTTTTCGGATACCGACACTCCTCGTACACTTCTGGACACACATTCATTAAGTTTTTTTTTTTTTTTTTCATGTCCACAATTATGGAACAAAAATCTTAATTCAAACACATTCAACAGTACTGTTTCTACAATGTGTCCTGTAACGTGCCTGACACTTCTATGATGCGAATGACTAAGAAATAAGTGAGACCAGCACTTCTGTTTCGAATCCACCACCACTGCATACAAACGTTAGGTATTAACCTAGTTTACTATTCAAAGCAATTAAGATTACTGCGAGGGCTTGCAATCCCCATCAATAATCACCCGGGGGATTATTGGGACTCATCGCTCGTGTATTTGTATAGACTATCTTAGGCTTGGCAAGAATCGTCTTGTCAGCACGACTGGACTATCTTGGCATAATCTATCTCAATCACTCGAATCGCAATCTAAGAAAACCATTGCATGAGTATACTTCATAGCGCGAATATAATACAAAGATAGGTAGGAAATATTCAAACCAATTCATATAATGAAAGATTCGTTGTCATACAATCGAATTTAGATAGTAAACTTAGAATCAATTCAAGAACATAGTTACTTGAATGGTTGCTTCATCTATGCCCTAGAGATTGGTTTAGCCACTCATGATGAGACGAGTCTTTGAAACTTCTGTCCCTCTATTCCTTACCCCAAATAATGAATGTGGTTATGTATTTATAGGAATAGGGGACTTCTTTCCAAAGATGCTAGGGTTTCAAGATATAATAGAGAAACTCGAGTAAAATTATTTCTAGCTCTTTAGGGTCATCTTGTGAGTCTATTTCACGCAAAGTTGTAGCTCTTTAAATTAGCTTTCCAACCCAATTTGAATTGCCTCAAATGAATAAACCAATGTAATTTTATGGTCAAAATACCGAAAGTTGTCCTGATTCACTTCCAACTTGGGAATCAAACTCTTGCTTTTTCTTTCCAAATTCGATTGTTGCATATTTTGTTGAATAATTCTGAATATCCATGACTTTTAAACCTTCTAGGATTTTTTTTATTCTTCATTTGGACTTTACCATGTTGCAACCCGATCCGTCTTTGTGTCCTTGAATCTCTAATTTAAAGTCTAATTCATGCAAACAGCTCCCCGGTGACCTATA
The DNA here is from genome assembly GCA_019656295.1 of Rhododendron mucronatum var. ripense. Taxonomy (NCBI): domain Eukaryota; kingdom Viridiplantae; phylum Streptophyta; class Magnoliopsida; order Ericales; family Ericaceae; genus Rhododendron; species Rhododendron mucronatum. The sequence continues at coordinate 2,285,946 of BPLT01000069.1, read as the reverse complement.
ATAACAAAATATCCCAAAGTAATTCAAGTAACATGTTCATGTATTAAGAACTTAAAAAATATAAATTAAAGGGCCCCCCATGTATCGGCACTTATCAAACACTTGTCCCATACATTTTTTTTCGTGTCCACAATTAGGAAATAAAAATCTTAAATCAAACACTTGTGCGACACTCTTTCTGCAACGTGTCCTGCAACCTGTTCTGCAACTTGTACAAAACTTCTTTGATGTGAATGACTAAGAAATACGTGTGATTGGGAATTCTGTGTCCGTGCATCTTGGCACATAAGCAGTGTTTGGTGCAGTGTCAGTGTTGCAGCCTATGAGTTTCCCGTATCAGAAGTTTTGTGCTACACGCAATGTCTTTAAATCTAAACTGTTAAGTGATAAAATCGGAGAAGAAAATGCCGGCTGACATAGCAAACCTATAAAACTGGTCGTGGGTCAAAAAAATTTGGGCCTTTTATTTTTGGCAGTAGATATACTATACACCGCCGCTCAAATTATTACGGACTAGAGTATCCGGGCAAAATTTTAACTTCTCTAGCATATATGGGATTGTGAGAGTTTTGGGGAGTGTTTTTATGGAACAAGAAGGCCTCACTTGTTTGGTGCTTATTGATGTGGAATTTTGGTGCAGTAACTCTAAAATTTAGAGCGTGTTTTTTGTCCTTTTAAGGTCCTCCAGTTTTAGTAGGCTCCTTCAGTCTATGAATGGGGTCTAGAGTCCTCGTCAGGTAGTTTTTGATCATTTTGAGAAAGATATTTGAGAGGTTCCCTAATTTTAATCAAATCACTGATCCTCCAAACGGTCGTCATCCCCAACCACCAAAAACTTGGGAATCCTTGGATGGGAACTGAATAGCTGCATATAAAGAACTTCTTTCAATCACATATTATGGACAATAAACAAGACAAGTTATTTGTATAAGTGCGTCTAATATCTGTTGTATTTGTTATCTTCAACAAGTTTGTGACATAATTATGATGTCATGTTTCAATTCTGGTTGAATTGTCCGGTTTTCAAATTTTGGCTATTCTCTATGCACAGCTTCTTTATGCTTTTGTGCCGAAAACAACTTTTGAAAATGATGAAGAGGCTAATTTTTTAGTACGCTTTTGAAATTTTCTTTCTTGATGTTGAAAAGAAAAATCTACTTTTTATTAAGCAACTTTACCATAAGTGCGGCTGCAACAAACACCTGCATATGTATATTATCTTTGATTTTCGATACATTGATGGGTTATCAATTTAAGTATATATAGTTCACAGCACGTTTGAGTGATACTCAATCATACATCTTCTTGTATTAGTTAGGACTTGTATCAAATGTCAAACTGAATTTGCCAATTCAATAGGGATGACCCTAAATTTTTTGGGCTATACAACGAAATTTAAAAGGATAAAAGTCAAGGGCTACGCTATGATCTGATCAATTCCAACTCTTGAAAGTTATGCTCTGGAGGGAATTATAATTACTGCACCCTGTTTTTCAAGTAATGCTTACATTTGGCGAACAATTGTCCATTGATGATCCTTTTAATTAATTTAGCACTTGTATTGGTTATTTATTTCCTTCGTAAAACTTATGTCCATCGGCTTTATTATGTTCTTATTGGTACATTGGAGGGTATGGGAAACAAACATTGGAGGGTATGGGAAACAAACTCTTGACCTTGAAATGGGGAATGAAATTCTAGCCGTTGGGCTAGCCATGATGGTTAATAGATTCTGATTATCAACTATAAACATTAAGTAGATTTGGTAAACTTGATATCAATTGAGGCCCAAGAGAAATGATATGTTACTTTTTTGGAAAGGATTAGGGTTATGCCTAAGTGGGGCTTCCATTTTTTGGTCAAAATTTGGGAGCCCAAAGCGACTACATTGGTCTTTGCAACTGTATGGGTCTGTTTTTGGTTCACCGAATCCAAATACTTTGCCTGCATTTAACAGATTAATGTAGGCCGGAACGGAGCATCTGGCGGTGGACCTGCTTTTGATGAAAGAGGCAAATGTGTAGGATTGAAGCTTCAGTCCCAAGGCTACAAAAGTGGTGATTTTGTACCTGTGGAAGTTATTAAACACTTCATTCAAGACTACGATAAGAATGGAGCATATACTGGTATGCTTGGATTTTGCAACTTCTTGTAATGGCAACCCTAATGTATATTCTATCTTCTTTTTCTTAGTCAATAAATTGCAATGACTGTACTACATTGCCAACCATGTAATTCATGTATTGTTGCATACATGTTTGGGCACTGATTCGTAGATTGGCTTGGTGAAATAAATTTCTGTGAAGATGTGGACTACCAATTTCTAGACAAAAAGAAAGGCCCATTGTTCGAGTCCACATAGACGTGATAAGTAGAAATTAAATTTAAAATAGCCCTATAATTTAAAGAACTCTTCAATCAAAACATAAAAGCTCTTAAAAATCTATACGGTTGAATAAAACTTTGATTGAATAAAATGAGGAACCTCTATGTGGTTAAGTAACAAATGCAGGAAAAGCCTGTCTTTTCCTTGCTCGCTCTCGTAGACGTTGTGATACTCTCAGAGCGTGTGGAATACTCTCTTTCTTGGTTTTCATCTAAAGTATTTTGGCGTTTGAAACATCCTTATAGTAATCAAACGTAACTAACTGGTTCAATCAAAATGGATTCTTTGTAACATGGGGGCTAAAGAAAGAAAGAAATGTACAAATTCATATTAGATTAGGTGCGCAATAAGATTTTTAAAATCTTAAATTAAATAAGTGATGGAAAAACCTTTATCTATTCGCCTATTCCAATGGATATTATGAAGCCTCCTCATGTACGACATGATTTGAATCTAAGCACAGAAGAGATTCTCTCTTAACTGGTCTATCCTTCATACGGTTTTTGCACAGACGGTAGTTGGAATTAGCGGCTCTCCTAGGTTCTCTCACATGAGATCCCTAGGGAAGACGATCAAATTGGTCTTTGCTTTTTGAGAAGCCGCTTTTATATAATTTAGGCAATAAGGATGAAAAATTCATGGACCAGCACCATATAGAAGCCGATTTACTTGCCTTCTGATATAAAATCCTATTCTCTCCTATCTCCCTATATGCTCTTCTGGCCTTCACAAGCTTCTTCTCTCATTGCCTTAAAAGTCGTGCCACCCCACCGCTCTAATTAACATCTACTTTCAACGCAGCTCCCTCCATGTTTTTTTAGATATTCTATTGTGAATTATATGATGACTAATGTATTTTTCTTTGATGTGGAAATGTAACAGTGGTTATATTGTCTTTATAAAATCGGCCCTTATGATTCATAATCAATCATACATAAGATTACAAGATTCTGCTATCTAGAGTAATAAGAATTCCATTTGGGCTCACTGTAGGCACCTTATCGGTTAGAATGGGATGGATTTGCTTTCTCTAGACCTTACTGGGAGGATGGTGTCAAAATCGCTCCCATGTCTAGCCTGACTCTACTGATAAGCGGCTTTAGGGCCGATCAAATAGCTTCTGGTCCTTTGGCCTCTATATGAAGGTCCACCTTTTACTAATATTGAGGGTTTAGTGATCCCATCTATCTATTTGTATCTAATGCCAGCTTTGCTACACCTTTTTTTTTCCTTCCCTTAAATCGTGTGTTTGGTTCTTCAAATTCTTAACAATCTAAGCATCCCCATTTGTATCTTCAAAATACAGGACTCCCACTACTCGGCATCAAGTGGCAAGAGATGGAAAATCGTTATCTACATATGTTAATGAAGATGGAACATGATGAACAAGGTGTCCTTATTACGGATGTCAGTCCTAACTATCCAGAATCTGTGATTCTAAAACCGAATGATATTATTCTCAGCATCGATGGGATTAACATTAATAATGATGGAACAAGTAAATCTTTTATCCTGTTTTCCCCTTTGTTTTATGCAAGATTTGATCCTCAAACAACATCTCTATATTTATGCTCTACTTGCAATTAATTTTCAGTTCCATTTTCAAGTGGACGGAGGATAGAATTCAGTTATCTTATTGGAAAGAAATATGTTGGCGATAAGATTGTTATTAAAGTGCGCCGAGGTTCAGAGATATGTGAATTCACTACAGAACTCGCAACACACAAACAATTCATCCCTGCCAACATAATTGGGAGGCCACTTCGGTATTATATTATTGGAGGATTTGTTTTCATAACTCTTTCTTTTCCATGTATGGAAGTTATGGTGAGTAGTTCACTTAGATATCTTGTGGTAGCTCTTTTGATAAAACTTAGAATATTATTTCATTAATCAGTTTTGCTTTATAATTGGTATGGAATGTTCCTAACCGTTGTGTTTTCTTTTCTTGTATTTATTAAAAACTTATTACCCTAGGATGATAGGTACTTCAATGAAAATGAGAAGTTCAAAGATTGTCATGAGAGGCCAGACGATGACAAGCTTTTATTCCAGGCTTTATACGAAGAACCTGTTGTGCTTCTTCAGGTCTCCTTCTGTTCATTTCTGATTATTATTCTCATGTGTTGTGAAAATTTATTGTATTCACAAATTGAATCAGAATGCATTTAGGCTAGAGAGTGGCTGAACCCACAAGGACTTCTGTTTTGTAGCAAAATGACATCACTTTAAGAAGCTAACCGGCGTGTCCCCATGTTGATAGGTGGACAAGGAGACACTCCGAGGACTTAGGCAAAAAACATATGTCTATTAAAGTTAATTATTTTTTTAGGGGGACACGACAGAGACCTATATAAGGACCCGACAAAGGTTAAAACACAATTATTTTAAATTTTGGGGGGTAAATTTGAATTACTCCAGTTATTGTGGTTTAAAAGTGTAATATTATGTGTATACGATGTACATGTGATGCTTGTTTATGTATATTAATGCTTTATGCTTCTATTGATACCTATGTTTCCACTGGTTTAAAAAATAATTATTGCTTTATTGTTGTTGTGTCTCCTGCCATGTTCCGTGTTTTAGTGTTTGTATCCGTATCCTTGCTTCATAGCATGTGACGATGAAAGATATCAAAATTTGACATATTATGATAGTTCTTACAATTATTCATGTTAAATTCGAATTCGTTAAGGATTTCTTACAGATTCTAAGCCATCTCCATGTCTTGTTTTTGAAGGATTTCTCGAGTCCCATGACAGCTATATCCTTCATAAGTTATCTTATCTTATCTTATCTATTATATAAATTGGGATCTATACTTATGGATATATATATATCAGTCCGCATCCTATGAGGGGTCCTCATTTTAGTTAAAATGCGGTCTTCATCTGTGTGTGTATACACACACACACATATGGGACTGGTTCTACCCACACAAATTTTAACACAATTTTTGACACAATGTCAATCATTTATTTCAATGGCTGAGATTAGAAAACACTCTTCCCTCCCATCTCCTCACCTAAATCCCTCCCTCTCTCCTTCCCCACCGCACAACACCCCCCCCCCCCCCCCCCTCTAGAGCATCTCCGGCCAGCTCTTCCATCTCCGGCGACCCCATATTCGGCATGCACATACCTCATAGTTTGGAGCCTTTCGGGTCATATTTTGATGATCTAAAAACCGTTCAATTTGTTTAAAACATGTTTTTAAATATACCTGTAAGAAAACAGCCCAAATATATGTATATAATATATATATACACACACACACGTACATGGCAATAGAGTTATATATATGGATTGAACCTATCCTCAACGTGTCAATGTCCTATTTTTTGGATAAATAGCAAATCAGCGTGCCCATGTCGTATTCGTGTCTCGTGTCTGTATCCGTGCTTCTTAGCCTTTAGCCATGAGCTTGTTGTCTAGTCCAAAGTTTTGTAGCTACCAATTGCTTAATAACCCATCTAGACTAGCCAACATGTGGGTCATGCAAACCATATGCGGATCCAAAAAAACAAATCAACAATTGTGTATGGATGTCAAAGTTTTCTTTCATAATCAACAATTGTGTGCGGATCCAAAAAAACAAATCAACAATTGTGTATGGATGTCAAAAAGATAATTATATTAGCGTATCAAGCACTACTTAAGAACCTCGAAATCAATTTGGGACATAATTATCAATTATTATGCTTATTAGGTAGCTTTAGTGGCACAGTGGTGCTAAGCCATACAGATTGATCATCCTTAATCATTTTTTTAAGGTTTTGGCATGAATATATATCTTTAGGGTAAGCAAGCATGAATATATTTGTTGTACTTATTTTTGGAGTGTGAATATGTTTGTCAGGTGCTTAGAGCTGACATCAATGCTGGGTATGAGACAGAGTTTACACTGCAAAATCAGGTTTGGAAATTTGTTTCACTTTCAAATTATGAATGAAACAAACCCATTGATGCTAATTTGCTCATAAAAGCTTCTTTTGCTTATTTCAATGTAGGTTCTCATCACTTTCAATGATAAGCCTGTTGAGGGACTAAATAGCTTGGTCAGTATGGTAGAGACTTGTAATGAAGATTTCATGAAGTTCACATTTGGAAACAAGAAGGTGGACCCCTTTCCATGTTTGTTCTTAGTTTTTCAGCGAAGACCTCCTAATTTTATCATCAATTTTTCATCTTTTGGATTTTTTTCCCTTTCGGTGGGATCAAGAAACCGGAGGGATTGTTTTGTCTGCATCATTCTTGCTGCCTTTTTTGTGTTGTGACAATTGACAACCCTATAATTACCATATCTGTGACTAATTGTTGATCTTGATTTAACCATCTTATTAACGGTGGCAAGTTTGTTTTGGTCATTTTTGTGCAGACTCTGGTATTGCCGACAAACATTGCCAGATCAAGAACTCCGGATATCCTTAAAGCACACTCTATAAGTTGTGCTATGTCTGATGATCTGAAGGAATTAGTGAAGTTGACTCGAGGCGAAGAAAGTCCCATATATATCTGAAATTTGAATGGTTTTGAGTAGTAACGTTGTTTAGTTACCATTCAGTGCATTCTTTTCAGCAATGCTTTCCAGTTCCATTCTCTTTAAAAGGTTGAGCTAACTTGTGGTGGCAATATCATATAGGAGTCAGTCAAGTTGTGAGATGTTGCAGGTGTTTGTTCTTGGATGACTTGTGGTTTTTACTACGGCATGAGATTTTCCAAAATACGCATAACTGCATTGGTCGTTGACCATCCACCCTTGTGAACCTAATCAAGACCGTCATATATTGTATCTGAAAGTTGCTTGATGGTTCGGTTTTAGAAAATGGGCATCTGTGATTTTAGGATATGCTTCTGGAAGTGGGGTAAATTTCTGGTTGTATGACTGTTCCCTGCAGTTCCGATAGTATCCTGGGAATTATTTCTATCTCATCCTTGCCACTTTAGGCATAGTTCGAGATGGCATGCGTGCATATGTTACTTTTGACAAAATGTGCAGACTAGTATTGAGTCCGAGTTACTTGATACTGAGTTGGTAAGTAGGCTACATAGCCTCTTGTTCGCGTACTTGTTAAACATTATTTCGTTTACCAAAAAGTGTTACTGGTTCATGAACTTGAATGTTTTTCCCATGACATCGTGTATGTGGTTGACTCCAAACGAATGCATGCACAAATTTCTTTCTAGGCTTGCACTGCCTTTAATTTTCTTGCATGTATCTCTTGCAATTTTGTTATATTTGTTATTTTCATTTTTGTTGTCCTTGACAACAATTTTGTCTATTGGAGGCCTTGTTATGCCAATGTGTATTAATGTCCGGAAAGATTGATGCTTTTATAAATGCAGTATGGTTTTTCCATTTTCATTTATGTATAGCCGCCTATGTATCTTGGAATAGATGCGGTATTTAACTTCTTTATTTCCACACACCTATATAAAAGGAGTTAGCCAAGAAGGGTTCCATTTTGCCCAAAATCGACAAAAGTGCCCCTGGGTTTTAAAGACTAGTGTTGGCTGTTCAGCGGTACCGTGGACTTTTCATGTTTTCCAATTGAGTCCTTTTTGTGTTTGTTTTGTCTGAGTCTCGAAGGGCATTTTGGGCAGACAAGAAAAATGGATGTGAATGTTTACTGTTCTTGTGGCATGAGGGCACAAACATATACATATTCTCAAAGAAGAATGAATTTTTAGTTTTCAAAATCTCATCGCTCATATGAAGGAGCTAGGAAGAATTGAGTAAAAATTATGTCTCTTTGCAAATCAATGGCTTCCGAGCAAGACCTCGATGACGGCGAAGTTGACAATGACGAACCAGTGTTGAGCAAGATCGATTTGGATAAAGAGTTTGTCTTTAGAGCCCTCATCGAGTGAGTTCTTTGTCCACATCTATTTCTCAATCTAAGGCTAAGTTTTTATTTTTGGTTTTTGCATCACAGCAAAAACAATTTGAGTAGATTATTAACATTGGTTCATCGAAATTAGAATTCCCAGCGCAAGCAATTTTAATGTTTATCGGCTTTTCATTTTGAGTCAATTATTAACGTACATGCCAATTTGGAAAATAACTGAAATAACTCTCATCATATTAGGCTTATCTTGCAATATACTTTCTATATCAGACAAAGTTGTGGCACTTGGAATATATTTTCTAATAACTCCACTTAAATCAAATCAAACAAATAGCCAAGTAGATGTCGCACTGCACCCCCACGAGGCAAATTAAGGATTAACGGAAGAAATTCTTCATTTAAAATGCGACGAAAATGCCATTTTTATTATCAAACTGGATTAGAACAGTGAGATTAGCTTTTTAAAGATTTAAAAATTGCCACTTAACATGAAATCAGGTGTGTTAAGTCACCTCTGAAGGCAAAAAGTATGCATTCAGCGGGGGTTTTGTTTTGCCATGCCAAAATGTGACTTTTCTTGCTTTTGGTTTGCGAAGACAGAGATTGAGTTCAGAAATTTACTGTTACGTGTAAAATTGAGGGTGACACCTTACACCGCCGTTTCGGTACTAACTTCTCAATCTTAACCTTTTTAAGAAAACAGGCCCTGTCGGGAAATGAAAGGTAGGAAATATATTAATTGGTACGAACAGTGCAACGAGAGATATGCTAAAAATTAAAAGAAAAGGTTCACTAATTGGATAAAGCTAGAATTTTGATAGCAGACAAGGAGGAGCCTATCTGAAGATACTACATCCCAATTTTTGACACTGAATCGAAATATACTAGGCTCAACTTTATCAAATTATCAAAGATAGTAAAGCTGGCATTTTGAGGCACCAGATTTGGGGAGGGGGGGGGGGGGGGGGGGGGGGGGGGGGGGGGTGGGCGGGGGGCGGGTTGATGATTGCTCAAACCATACCCAAGTCCAATACCCCCATTTGCTTCAAAATGCTAATTACTATTTAACGTATTGCATCTCAAAAGCGAGACATCGGAGCGGCTGACTTAGCAACTTACGTACCTAACATTGATACTCACAATCTTTTTATGAATGCTAACATTGATACTCACAATATTTTCTTTTCAAAGAAAAAGGATGGAGTGCAAAAAGAATGCAGAAATGCTGAATACTGCTTTCATTGACTTGCCGGGCAGAACACCGGCTATAACTACTACATTTTGGTACCTTCACGCGGAGATTACGACGACTTAGGCCCCGTTCAGTTGCCAGGAAAGTACAGAAAAGGATGGGAAAATCAATTTTCCCATAACTTTCCTAGTGTTCAGTTGGCAGGAAAATTCTATGACTTACCAATTTAAGTTTTCCTGCAGGAACTACTTTCCTGCAAAAGTAATCCTGCAAAAAACACAGGATTTTGCGTCGCGGGAAAAGGAAAATGAGTGAACACTCACAAAATTTTTCCAAAAGTTTCTTTTTCCTGACAAATGAACAACTAAACCTTAATTTTTCTTGCAAAATTCTTTTGTCAAATGAACACTCACAGGAAAATAATTTTCTTTTTCTTTTACTTCACCTCACTTCACTTTTTCTAGGAACCAATTTTCCACCCAACTTTCTCGACAACTGAACGGAGCCTTAGGAATGTTGCAAATGAGGCTGCCTAAACTAAAGTATGTGGAGCTAAGGGGTAGATCGCACAGGAGATCACTTCCGTTGGATTAACAATTTGGTTTGCCAAATCCACCAAGAGTCCATTAAAACTGGTACTAGATCCGCTCGCTCAAAATAATGCACGTTGATCTTTAGTCTTAGAACCTCTTCGGGTGGCTGTAAATTACTCCTAGGACCTTTATACAACAATGGGAACTTTGGAAATCGATCTGCAATAATGCCACGATAACTTCTGTTCATGCCACGAATATTGCATTGATCTGACATTTTTACCCTCGAACTCTGGTTGCTTCTCTCTCTCTCTCTCTCTCTCTCTCTCTCTCTCTTTTGGTAAAAAACGATTCATTAAAACAAAATAAGTGTTTACAAGTCTAGGGTATGCAACCCCGCTCAAATCCGCATACAATAATACAGCAATACAACTAGGAATAAAAGGGTAGATATGAAAATCTCCCACCGACACTGGGGCATCATTTGCCAACGCATCCGCACAGCGATTTGCTTCCCGATAGATGTGGTTGATGGCAACCACATTAAGCTCTAGCATCAGAGACCTGCAATCAAGCAATATGTTACGATTAAACCAAGCAGTAGAAGCATTGACCCAATCTCCGTATTGACCCCAAACCCCCTTATTAAACCAAGCAGTAGAAGCATTGACGGCTTGGTTTGAGGTTGACGCCCCAATTACAACCATCAGCCACACACTGCCATAGTTGGATCATCACGATCGACGACTCAAACCTTACAGGATGCATGCTTTTTCCCAAGTCCTACACTATTTTCCTAATTTATTTTTTTTGGAATCGACAATTTCAGAGAAAATATGTCAAATCTCTCACGTCCCTTGCTTTTGTCCTCTGTTTCGCCTATCTAATTGGTTCCATTTTCTGAACAGAGGATAGAAATTTTCTTCGTAGATCAATTGTAAGTGGGTTGGTGATGTTTGAAAACCCTAATTTTTCCTTTTTTCTGGAAGATAGATTGGAACCCAAAAACAAGTCCCCATTGTATTAATTAGTGTCAGATCCGAAACTGCTAAGTTCAAAAATTCCTAAAATTTCAGCTGAATCTCCATTCGGTTCAGTAATTTTAGTATATAGAGGTAATTTGGTCATTTTAGTATATAGGGATATTATGGTAATTTTAGCATGCAAGGGTAATTTGGTCATTTAAATGTACAAGGGTGATATGGTCATTTCAGTGTATATAGATATATTAATCATTTTAAATTTTAATTAGGTTAATGGGAGGGTTGGGTTTGTTTTTAAATAAATGGGTTGGGTTGAGTATAGGTAATTGGACTCCTAACTAATTTGGTTTAAATGGGTAAATAATCCATTAAAGATCCAACCCACTTATAACTTACTTAATTTGGCTCAAACTTGCTCATTTGGCACCCCTAATCGACATAATGGTTTCCTAGCAACAACCATGCAAATTAATTATTTGTTTCGACGAGAAAAATATCTGTAAAGTATTAAAATATGAATCTAAATTGTAAAAATAACACATAAGAAGAACAAATGACATCTTTTTAAAATCTTATAATGATTTTTGTGTTAGGTTCTAATCACCAAGACAATGGTTAAACTAAAAAAAATTAAAGATAAACCAATAAAGAACGATTAGAAATAGGTATTACCGGTGCATGCTTTGGAACAGACATTTGTTAAGTCGTGCCAATTCTGTCAATGAATGCATGAAGCGTTTTTTCATTTGTCTTCAATTTCAAAAAAAAAAAACTTCTCCGAGACAAGTCTTAGAGCAGTTGAAAAAACGTTATTTATGACTAATTAAACGGATTTCGGGTTTTTATTGTTGTTTTTATTATGATTTTACTTTTTAGTGAATCGTTATATAATGAAGTTAATGGTTTTCTTATTTTTACATCTTATAACCCAATAATAGAGGCCAAGGGCAATATCGTGAAAAACCAACCCATAATTCATTTTCATCATTTATCTATCAAACACTATACGGTTTCAAAATATATTCTACAGAAATCTCCCAAACATGGATTCTAAAGCTTACAGGGCGTGTAGTGCAAGTCACAGCGGTCCAAGAGTGCTTTGGACGATCCAGATTAAAATAAAACTTTTTCGAGAAAAAGTTTAGCTCTTCTCCGGAAAAGTTTCATTTTAAATCCAGACCATTGAAAGCTCATTTGGATGGTTGTGATCTACTCTACAGAGCACCCTGCAGGATCCTCGGACCCCAAAACACTACTACCATACCCAAAAACACATTTTGACCTTAATTCATAACGAAAATGACATAAGTACCGACCAGGGGGAGGGAAATCGTACCGCCGGCCCCCGGCCGGCTGTCTTCGACCACCAGACGGCCGATCCGAGCCGTCCAAAAATTCTAAAAAAAAAAAACGATGGGGCCCTATGAGAGAATCAACGGCATCCGAGATGTATAAGGTGTTTGATCCTGTGGCTGGAGGCGGCCGTCAGTACGATTCCCCCCCCCCCCCCCCCCCCCCTGCGGTACATATAGCATTTTACTCCATTCATAAAGCTAAAAGGCAAAAGGCTAAAAATGAAAAATCAAAAAGTAAGCTCACAAACACATTCTATCAATAGGGCTACTAGTACAAAGCATCATATGTGATGTAGAACACGTAGAGCCCAATTTTTTGAGTAATTGGACCGGTCGAAACTTCGGAAGCCCAAATTACCCGATTTGGCAAATTTTGGACGAGTTTGAATTGGGCCCAAACTTAGTGGGCTGACTTATTTTCGCATTGGGATATATTTTGCACAAGCTCGGATTGGACTAAAACTTGGTGGGATGACTTATTTTTGCATTATGGCCAAAACTCACGACCTTAGATGGTGGATTTTGGCCTAGTTCATCCGAGGCCTTCAATTTGATATTTTTGTCGTTTTAGGAAAATTTTCGTTCGTTAATAATTTTTAGACTATAATTCCGTTTGCGTTGATTCTTTTTGGAAAAGACTTATTTTTCTTTCATTTTCTAACTTTATTATTTTTCTCAATTTTTGGAAAGCTTCATTTTTAAGTTAGGGTTTTATTAGTTTAGGGTTACGCAAATTTTTTAATGAAAGGCCTTTAACCTCGTTATCTAAACAACTTTTATTCAATAGTATTCAGACTTTGTCTTTCACTATTGTGGACTCGAGTTTATCGTTCGTAACTAATCTCATTATGAAGGAAAAATTCAAAATACCTCCCAACCTTTACTCTATTTCAATTAGACTCCCAAACTTTCAAAAAAATCAATTTTACTCCTAACATTATATTCTGTTAATCAAAACGACCCATTCCGTCCAAATGACTAATGAATTTTTGTTAAAGGCCTCGTTAAATAGCGTTCTGATTGAATTTCAATGATCCGAGCCGCTCAATGTGATCAGAATGTGATTTTAATAGCAACGCGCAAGAAATCAGTAAAAAATTGACCTAGAAGGGCTTCATTCGAGCAAGCACTTTCCGGTTATTTTTTTTGCTAATTTGTCGTGGGTATCTATAAAATCACGTTCTGAACACATTGAATAGCTCGGATCATCAAAATTCGATCGGAAAAGGGAAGCTGCGGACTAATCCGGATTTTGTTCAAGTTAGGGCGTCCGAATTTTGCTTCGGTCCGCACCTCTCTTTTTCCGTTCGAATTTCGATGATTCAAGCTGCTCAATGTGTTCAGAACATGATTTTAAGGGTACCCTTGAGAAATCATAAAAAAAAAGATCAGGAAGGACTTGATTTGAGCAGTTTTTTTTTATTGAAAAGTTCAATAAAAAATTGTTCGGATAAAGCCTTTTTTTGTCATTTTTTTTGTTGATTTCTCGCAAATATTCTTAAAAATCAAGTTCTGAACATATTGAACGGCTCGGATCATTGAAATTTGATTGGAAAAAGGGAGGTGCGGATAGATCCGGATTTTGTTCAAGTTAGGGCGTTCAGATTTTGCCACACTTCCCCTTTTCTGATCAAATTTCAATGATCCGAGCCGTTGAATGTGTTCAGAACGTGATTTTTAAAGGTACATGCTAGAAATAAACAAGAAAATTGATCGTAAAGGGCTTCATTCTAATAATTTTTCATTGAACTGTTCAATAAAAACTGTTTAAATCAAGTCCTTTCCGGTTTCTTTTTCTTTTTTGATTTCTCGAGAATACTCTTAAAATTACGTTTTGAACATGTTGAGCAGCTCAGATCATCGAAATTCAATCGGGACGCTATTTAACAGAACTTTTAACGAAATCCGTTAGTCATTTGGACGAAAGGGATTGTTTTAATTAACGAAAGATAACGCTGGGAGTAAAATTGAAAATTTTAAAAGTTTGAGAATCTAACTGAAACTTAAAGTAAAAGTCAGGAGTATCTTGAAATTTTCCCCATTATGAATTCCGATGCGTCTATATTTTGAGGTGTTTCGCTTCTGTAAGTGGAGTATCTCCCTACAGAGAACTACAAGCACAGCATTCGGATCGAAACTTGTACCACAAGAAAAACACATCTGAGAAGGGTTGAAATTATACTTACCCATATCTTGGTCAAAAGTGTAATGGTTGTATTCCCTTAAATAGTAGTTTGGTCAAAAATATATTCATTGTGTTTCCTTAAATAGTTGAAGGCCTAAGACATGGAACGGAGGGAGTATAAAGAGGGGTTTCGCTGTTGGTGCACATTACTAGCTAGGGCTACATACAAAGCATAATATGGAAGGGGTTTCGCTTCTGTAACTATCTCCCTACGGAGAACTACGAGTACAGTATGTGTAGGCATCTGATCTTGGTCTGGCCATCCCGTCGTCTCTTTCATTCTAAGATTTTGGCTACTTCTTCTTCTCCGATCGCTAATCCTCTCTTTTGCAGTAAGTTTAATAAGTCAATCCACAGCGAATCCAAGAAATCCGTACGGTTGCCGTCCGTTGTTTCTTCTTATTCTTCTCCTGCCTCCAAACTCCACACAAGTTTTCAATCTTTCCTCACAATTTCGTCATTGTATGATGATCGGGTCGACCATTGTGCTCTACAGTCGCCTCTACTACGTAAATGTAATATTAGTACTACCGTTATTAGGTCTTTCTCCTCTCGCACCTTTGTCAGGGACATTGTGAAGAAATCGGTATTCTGTGATAATGATCATGAAGAAGAAGAACCTGATGATGGTGATTTTGAAGAATGCGGCCGGGATGAGGATATGGTGAGTTTTTATTAATAATTAATTATCCGCGCTCTCTAATGGTGAGAAAGAAAGAAAGAATTGAGACGAAATAAAAAATGAATCTTTATTGGTCTATTTCGTTTGTTAGACTCCGTTAGTTAAAATATTAGTATATACAATGTAGAATATTTTTCTTCTTTCTTTTTCTAGCCAAACCAAACCAAACCAAATCGAGCCTTACGTCTCAAGCACTTGAGGTCGGCTACATGAATCCGTTTTCTCCAATGAGTTCTGTCAAGAGCAACTTGTTCTAGCCAAACATCAAAAATTAAATAAAACATTTCAGCTATTAAAAAGAATTTACTTGCAGCCATGCCAGGTTAAGGTTCATGCAAAAAGAATGAACGAGTAGTGTTATGAGTACCGACCAAAACCGTAGGGAAATCAGACCAACGGCCGTGCTGGGCCGTGTCCGGCCACCGGATGGTCGATCCGAGCCGTCCAAAAATTCTAAAAAAAAATAGGGGGCCAACGCTGGAGATGGCCGTTCGCCGTTCAGTGGCCTAATTCTTTTTTCTCGGACTAAATTTTTAAAAGGGTAATGCATTATCTAACATTTCTTCTTAGATCCTCGTTAGATAAGATAGCCGTTTCATTGGAAGTTATATTGTTTATCCATTTCGGTGATCATGCGGAACTCCACAAAAGTAAGGGTATGCTAATTATTGGATTCTTTTTCCAGCCACAATGTGATTCAGTTGTCGGGGTTCTGTGTACTGTTGCGGAAGCGGATGTGTTTTCCCCGTGGAGAAGGAGACAATTGCCGTCTTATGGTGCTGGATTAATCTTGAGTGGGAGAAGAGTGTTAACTACTGCTCATTCAGTGAATCAATACACTCAATTGGAGGTTGGGAAAGAGGCCTGGGGTGGTCCAAGGTATACAGCTACAATGCTTGCTGTTGCACCTGAGTGTGATCTTGGTATGATTTACGTTCCTTTCTTTCTGCATCATTTGACGCACTACTTTTTGTATCTCTAAATCTGGCGAACATTACTTCCTTTTTTGACTTTTCTAGCCCTTGATTAGAGGCTCTGCTTTTACAATAACGATCTGCTTTGCACTTTTATACCACTGTGTTTTAAATATCCCTATTGGAAAGGTAATATGAACAACTGGGTTAGTGCTGCTTTGTGTAGTAGCTGGGACATTAGAGGGTGAATTTTTCCTAAGAGGAAAGTCCACTTTCACCCCCTGTGGTTATCGCCATGTGCGGATACCCTCCTTGTGGTTTAAAACTGACCACATAACCTACCTGTGGTTTTGAAAATGTGCGGATAGACCACCTACGGGCATTCTTGAGTAGTTTGTTCTTATTTGTATTTGATTTGATTTGTGGTCATATGTCGGGCTTTCTTAGTTCTTACATGTTTGATTCTCGAGTTTAAACAAATCTTCATTTTATTATTTTTGTAGAATTTAGGTGAATGGTCAAATAATCTATTTGGTAGTGTTTGTTTGTTTTTGATGTTTTCGTTTGGATCGCTAGAGATCTTGCTCAATTCAAGATAATATATCTCAATGTTTGCATGCGTAGTGTTTAAACCCTACTGTACAAGATATCTATCATACGGTTCATATAGTCTCCTTTGAAAAATAATACGTTTCCCATTCCGTATCGTTTTTGTAAAGAAATCCTAAAATATATATGTGTGTCCCCATTCAGTATGTATTCTATGATTACTATTGGAAAAAAGTTGGACCTTATTTTTAGAGCAGAACCCCAAACGCATTATTCAAACTTGTTTAAACTTTGATGTAATTATGGCGTTGTGCAATTAATTTCAAAGAAACCAACCTCAATATAAGGCTTGAGTACAAGAAAGAACCGTTATTAGATCGTGTTTTTTCTAAATCATATAAGGGCTCTCATTTTCTTTCCGTGACTAAGGCAGTAGGAAGCCTGAATGTGATAGATCCCACTTCAGGGAGTTAAAGTTTTGCTTCTTAAATTCTTCTTTTTTTTTTTTTTATGAATATGTGCATAGTTTATTAGTGTTATTAGGTACGATAGGCGTTACATATCCCAATGGAAATTATAAAATGAAAAAAATTTGATGCACATACGTATCTATGTAACGTATCCCGATTTGAAAACACGAAATTGCAACAAATAAGGCTTGGTTTGTCAAAAAAGAAGCAACATGGACTTTTGATCAATTTTTCGATAAAAACAGTTGGGTGATATTATATGTGGTGATTTGCATGCAGCAATTCTAACAGTCCATGATGATGAATTCTGGAATCAAGTTAAGCCAGTGGAGTTCGGGGATATGCCATCACCAGGAGGATAAAGTGATCATAGATCGCCTTCGAAAAGGTGGAGCGAAGCCTTTGGTGACTGCTTGTGTATTGGGATCAGGCATGACACGTTATTCATTTTGCGGCACCAAACTTCTGGCTTTTCGGGTATGTTGAACGGAAAATTTCTGTGAAATATTGTTCTTAGTACTACAAATCATATGATTGAGTCCCTCTTCTTTTGTAGGAGTTTAATTTTAGAAATCTCCAAATTACTCAAGAAAACCTCCAATTGTTATAATAATAATTATTATACTCCAGTTCGTAGATAGATTGTGTCGTCTTTGTTGTAAATTTTTGTTATAGCGTCATGGTGTAGACTAGTTACTTAATGTCTCAAATACTTTTCCCACCCTATTTTCTCATAACTATGAAATTGCAAAATGTGGGTACATCATCAAAGATGCAGAAAACAATGGAGTTAATGAAATTTTAGTTGATAGTTAAGCTGGTTCGAAAATGACAGTGAAGGTATACCAGACTTACCAGTTGTTTAGCCTTAACTCTTATGAAGGAAATAAAACTTCATGCTAAAATATGGGTAGTAATAGCAATAAGCAATACGTACAGCATACTATTGGAAAACTCTGATGTAGAACTATCATTATGCATATTTTGCGGAGAAGAAATTGCATATTATTACGTTGGTTTAGGTTGGACACAGAGGAAAACTAATGGATTGTGGTCCTATCATGTCTGACTGTTTGTTGATATGACTTACAATGCAGCTAAGCTGATAAGCACAACCACTTAAAGATGGTAGTCTGTCTTTGTCCGACACATGTCGGACACCGACGCTCCTCGTACACTTCTAGACACACGTTCAGTACATTTTTTTTTCATGTCCACAATTATGGAATAAAAATCTTAATTCAAACACATTCGGCAATGTTTCTACAATGTGTCCTGCAAGCTGTCCTGCAACGTGTCTGACACTTCTATGATGCGAATGGACTAAGAAATAAGTGAGACCAGCACTTCTATTTCGAATCCACCACCACTGCATAAACACGTTAGGTATAAACCTAGTTTACTATTCAAATCAATTCAAGAACATAGTTACTGGAATGGTTGCTTCATCTACACCCTAGAGATTGGTTTAGCCACTCATGATGAGATGAGTCTTTAAAACTTCTCTCCCTCTATTCCTTACCCCAAATAATGAATGTGGTTATATATTTATAGGAATAGGAGACGTCTTTCCAAAGATGCTAGGGTTTCAAGATATAATAGAGAAATTCGTGTAGAATTATTTCTAGCTCTTTAGGGTCATCTTGTGAGCCTGTTTTGACCTAGTCAAAATTGGGAAATTACCATTTCACGCAAAGTTGTAGCTCTTTTAAATTAGCTTTCCAACCCAATTGAATTGCCACAAATGAATAAACCAATGTAAATTTATGATCAAAATACCGAAAGTTGTCCTGATTCACTTCCAACTTGGGATTCAATCAAACTCTTGCTTTTTCTTTCCGAAATTCGATCGGTGCATATTTTGTTGAATAATTATGAATATCCTTGACTTCTAAACCTTCTAGGTTTTTTTTTTATTCTTCACTTGGACTTTAACTAGTTGCAACCCGGCCCGTCTTTGTGTCCTTAAATCTCTAAATTAAAGTCCAATTCATGCAAACGGCTCCCCTGTGACCTATAATAACAAAATAGCCCAACGTAATTCAAGTAACATGTATTAAAAACTTAAAAAATATAAATTAAAGCGCCAACCCCCCCCCCCCCCCCCCCACACACACACACACACGTATCAGCACTTATCAAACACTTGTCCAATACTTTTTTTGTGTGTCTACAATTAGGAAATAAAAATCTTAAATCAAACACATGTGCTACACTCTTTCTGCAACGTGTCCTAGGACCTTTATACAACAATGGGAGCTTTGGAAATCGCTCTGCAATAATTTGTCTCTGTCGGCTCTCTCGAATTGAATTCTTAGCTTTGTCCCTGTAAGAGAATTTGAGGTGGGCGTCGGCATAAGGGGTGGCATTGATCTGACATTTTTATCCTCGAACTCTGGTTGCTTCTCTGTCTCTCTCTCTCTTTGGATGCCTAAGTGGGGCTTCCATTTTTTGTTCAAAATTTGGGAGCCCAAAGCGGCTACATTGGTCTTTGCAACTGTATGGGTTTGTTTTTGGTTCACCAAATCCAAATACTTTGCTTTCATTTAATAGATCAATGTAGGCCGGAGGGGAGCAACTCTAAGTGGACCTGCTTTTGATGAAAAAGGCAAATGTGTAGGATTGCAGCTTCAGTACCAAGGCTACAAAAGTGGTGATTTTGTACCTGCGGAAGTTATTAAGCACTTCATTCAAGACTATGACAAGAATGGAGCATATACTGGTATGCTTGGATTTTGCAACTTCTTGTAATGGGCAACCCTGATGTATATTCTATCTTCTTTTTCGTAGTCAACAAATTGCAGTGACTGTACTACATTTCCAACCATGTAATTCATGTTTTGTTGCATAAATGTTTGGGTACTGTCTCTTAGATTGGCTTGGTGAAATAGATTTGCGTGAAGATGCGGACTACCAACACCTAGACAAAAGAAAGGCCCATTGTTCTAGTCTGCATAGATGTGATAAGTAGAAAATAAATTTAAAATAGCCCTTTAATTTAAAGAAGTGGGAAAAATCTGTACGGTTGAATAAAACTTTGATTGAATAAAATGAGGAACCTCTTATGTGGTTAAGTAACAAATGTGGGAAAAGCCTTTCTTTTCCTTGCTCGCTCTCACAGACGTTTCAATACTCTCAGAGCGTGTGGAATACTCTCTTTCTTAGTTTTTATCTAAAGTATTTTGGCGTTTGAAATGTCCCCAGAGTAATCAAACGTAACTAGGTGGTTCAATCAAAATGGATTCTTGGTAACATGGGGCAAAAGAAAGAAAGAAATGTACAAATTCATATTAGATTAGGTGAGTAATAATATTTTTAAAATCTTAAATTAAATAAGTAAAATGGAAAAACCTTTATTAATTCGCTTATTCAACTGGATATTAAGAAGCCTCCTCATGTATGACATGATTTGGATCTAAGCACATAAGAGATTCTCTCTTAACTAGTCTATCCTTTATACGGTTTTTGCACGGACGGTAGTTGGAATTAGCGGCTCTCCTAGGTTCTCTCATCTGGGATCTCTAGGGAAGACGATCAAGTTGGTCCTTGCTTTTTGACAAGCCGCTTTTATATAACTTAGGCAATAAGCATGGAAAATTCATGGACCAACACCATATAGAAGCCAATTTACTCGCCTTTTGAGATAAAATCCTATTCTCTCCTATCTCCCTATACACTCTTCTGGCCCTTCTTGCCTTAAAAGTCGTGCCACCCTGCCCCTCTAATTAACATCGACTTTCAACGCAACTTCCTCCATGGTTTTAGATATTCTATTGTGAATTATATGATTAGTATGACTTATGTATTTTTCTTTGATGTTGAAACGTAACAGTGGTTATATTGTCTTTATAAATCGGCCCTTACGATTCATAATCAATCATACTTAGATATTCTATTGTGAATTATATGATGATTATGACTTATGTACTTTTCTTTGATGTGGAAATGTAATAGTGGTTATATTGTCTTTATAAAATTGGCCCTTACGATTCATAATCAATCATACATAAGATTACAAGATTCAGCTATCTAGAGTAATAAGAATTCCATTTGGGCTCACGGTAGGCACTTTGTCAGTTAGAATGGGATGGATTTGCTTTGTCTAGACCTTACTGGAAGGATGGTGTCAAAATCGCTCCCATGTCTAGCCTGACTCTACTGATAAGCGGCTTTAGGGCTGATCAAATAGCTTCTGGTCCTTTGGCCTTTATAAGGTCCACCTTTTACTAATACTAAGGGTTTAGTGCTCCCATCTATCTATTTGTATCTAATGCCAGCATTGCTACAACTTATTTCTTTGTTTCTTCTCTTAAATCGTGTGTTTGGTTCTTCAAATTCTTAACAATCTAAGCTTCCCCATTCGTATCTTCAAAATGCAGGACTCCCACTCCTCGGCATCAAGTGGCAAGAGATGGAAAATCCTTATCTGCGTATGTTAATGAAGATGGAACATGATGAACAAGGTGTCCTTATTAAAGAAGTCAATCCTAACTATCCAGAATCTATGATTCTAAAACCAAACGATGTCATTCTCAGCATCGATGGGATTAACATTAATAATGATGGAACAGGTAAATCTTTTGTCCTGTTTTCCCCTTTGTTTTATGCAAGATTTGATCCTCAAACAACATCTCCATATTTATGCTCTACTTGTAATTAATTTTCAGTTCCATTTTTAAGAGGACGGAGGATAGAATTCAGTTATCTTATTGGAAAGAAATATGTTGGCGATAAGATTGTTATTAAAGTGCGCCGAGGTTCAGAGATATGTGAATTCACTACAGAACTCGCAACACACAAACAATTCGTCCCAGCCAACATAATTGGGATGACTCTTCGGTATTACATTATTGGAGGATTTGTTTTCACAACTCTTTCTTTTCCATGTATTGTTGTTATGGTGAGTAGTTCACTTAGATATCTTGTGGTAGCTCTTTTGATAAAACTTAGAATATTATTTCATTAATCGGTTTTGCTTTATAATTTGTATGGAATGTTCCTAACCGTTGTGCTTTCTTTTCTTGTATTTATTAAAAACTTATTACCCTAGGATGATAGGTACTTTGATAATGAGAGGCCAGACGATGACGAGATTTTATTTCGGGCTTTACACGAAGAGCCTGTTGTGCTTCTTAAGGTCTCCTTCTGTTCATTTCTGATTATTATTCTCATGCATTGTGAAAATTATTGTATTCACAAATTGAATCAGAATGCATTTAGGCGAGAGAGTGGTTCAACCCACAAGGACTTCTGTTGTGTAGCAAAATGACGTCACTTTAAAGACACTAACCGGCATGTCCCCATGTTGATAGGGGGACAAGGGGACACTCCGAGGACTTAGGCAAAAAACATATGTCTATTAAAGTTAATTATTTTTTAAGGGGACACAACGGAGACCTGTATAAGGACCTGACAAAGGTTAAAACACAATTATTTTAAATTTTGGGGGTTAAATGTTGAATTACTCTAAATATTGTGGTTTAAAAGTGTAATATTATGTGTATACAATGTACATGTGATGCTTGTTTATGTATATTAATGCTTGATGCTTCTATAGATACCTATGTTTCCACTGGTATAAAAAATAATTATTGTTTTATTGTTGTTGTGTCCCCTGCCATGTCCGTGCCTTAGTGTTTGTATCCGTATCCGTGCTTCATAGCATGTGATGATGAAAGATATCAAAATTTGACATGTTATGATAGTTCTTACAATTTTTTATGTTAAATTCGAATTCGTTAAGGATTCTGAGCCATGTCCATGTCTTGTTTTTGAAGGATTTCTTGAGTCCCACACAGATATGGGACTGGTTCTACCCACACAAATTTTAACACAAATTTTGACACAATGTCAATCATTTATATCAATGACCGAGATTAGAAAACACTCTCTCTTCCCTCCCCATCTCCTCACCTTGATCCCTCCCTTTCTCCTTCCCCACCGCACAACCCCCCCCCTTCCTCAGCGCATCTCCGGCCAGATCCTTCATCCCCGGCGACCCGATATTCGGCACGCACACACATTCCCTCTATAGACAATGACCTCATAGTTTGGAGCCTTTTGGGTCATATTTTGATGATCTAAACCATTCAACTTGTTTAAAACATATTTTTAATATACCCGTGAGAAATCAGCTCAAATATATACACACACACGTACATGGCAATAGAGTTATATATATGGGATTGAACCTATCCTCAATGTGTCGGTGTCCTATTTTTTGGATGAATAACAAATCAGCGTCCATGTCGTACTCGTGTCTTGTGTTTGTATCCATGCGTTTTAGCCTTTAGCCATGAGCTTGTAGTCTAGTCCAAAGTTTTGTAGCTACCAATTACTTAATAACCCATCTAGGCTAGCCAACATGTGGGTCATGCAAACCATATGCGTTGACAACTTTGCTGATAGCTTTGACGATATATTAGCAATTATCATCTTTTCTTTCATAATCAACAATTGTGTGCGGATCCAATAAAACAAATCAACAATTGTGTGTGGATGTCAAAAAGATAATTATATTAATGTAAGCACTAATTAAGAACCTAGAAATCAATTTGGGACATAATTATCAATTATTATGCTTATTAGGTAGCTTTAGTGGCATAGTGGTGCTAAGCCATACATATTGCTCATCCTTAATCATTTTTAAGGTTTTGGTGCGAATATCCATCTTTAGGGTAAGCAAGCATGAATATGTTGGTCTGTTGTACTTATTTTTGGAGTGTGAATATATTTGTCAGGTGTTTAAAGCTGACATCAATGCTGGGTATGAAAGGGAGTGTACAATGCAAAATAAGGTTTGAAAATTTGTGTCACTTTCAAATTATGAATGAAACAAACCCATTGATGCTAATTTGCTTATAAATGCTTCTTTTGCTTATTTCAATTTAGGTTCTCGTCACTTTCAATGATAAGCCTGTTGAGGGACTAAATAGCTTGGTCAGTATGGTAGACACTTGTAATGAAGATTTCATGAAGTTCACATTTGTAAACAAGAAGGTGGACCCCTTTTCATTTTTGTTCTTAGTTTTTCAGTGAAGTCCTCCTAATTTTATCATAAATTTTTCATCTTTTGGATTTTTTTCCTTTCGGTGGGATCAAGAAACCGGAGGGATTGTTTTGTCTGTGTCATTCTTGTTGCCATTTTGTGTTTTGACAATTGACAACCCTATAATTACCATATCTGTGACAAATTATTGATCTTGATTTAACCATCTTATTAACAGTGGCAAGTTTGTTTTGGTCATTTTTGTGCAGACTATGGTATTGCCGACAAACATTGCCAGGTCAAGAACTTCGGATATCCTTAAAGCACACTCTTTAAGTAGTGCTATGTCTGATGATCTGAAGGAATTAGTGAAGTTGACTCGAGGCGATGAAAGTCCCATATATATCTGAAATTTGAATGGTTTTGAGAGGTAACATTGTTCAGTTACCATTCAGTGCATTCTTTTCAGCAATGTTTTTTAGTTTCATTCTCTTTAAAAGGTTGAGCTCACTTGTGGTGGCAATATCATATAGGAGTCAGTCAAGTTGTGAGATGTTGCGGGTGTTTGTTCTTGGATGACTAGTGGTTTTTTACTACGGCATGAGATTTTCAAAAATACACATAACTGCATTGGGCGTTGACTATCCACCCTTGTGAACATAATTTAGATTACCTGTGTATATTTATCTCAAGACCGTCATTGTATCTGAAAGTTGCTTGATGGTTCGGTTTTAGAACATGGGCATCTGTGATTTTAGGATATGCTTCTGGAAGTGGGGTAAGTTTCTGGTTGTATGGCTGTTCCCTGCAGTTCCGATAGTATCCTGGGAATTATTTCTATCTCATCCTTGCCACTTTAGGCATTGTTGGGGATGGCATGGGTGCATATGTTACTTTTGACAAAATGTGCAGACTAGTATTGAGACTGAGTTACTTGATACTGAGTTGGTAAGTAGGCTACATAGCCTCTTGTTCGCGTACTTGTTAAACATTATTTCGTCTACCAAAAAGTGTTACTGGTTCATGAACTTGAATGTTTTTCCCATGACATCGTGTATTTGGTTGACTCCAAACGACTACATGCACAAATTTCTTTCTAGGCTTGCACTTTTGATTTTCTTGCATGTATCTCTTGCAATTTTGTTATATTTCTTAATTTTATTTTTGTTGTCCTTGACAACAATTTTGTCTATTGGAGGCCTTGTTATGCCAATGTGTATTAATGTCCGGAAAGATTGATGCTTTTATAATTGCAGTATGGTTTTTCCATTTTCATTTATGTGTAGCCTATGTATCTTGGAATAGATGCGGTATTTAACTTCTTTATTTCCACACACCTATATAAAAGGAGTTAGCCAAGAAGGGTTCCATTTTGCCCAAAACCGACAAAAGTGCCCCTGGGTTTTAAAGACTAGTGTTGGCTGTTCAGCGGTAATGTGCACTTTTTATGTTTTCTGATTGAGTCCACAAAAGTGCCCCAGGGTTTTTAGAGACTTGTGTTGGCTGTTCAGGGGTACTGTGGACTTTTCATGTTTTCCAATTGTCCCTTTTTGTGTTTGTTTTGTCAGAGTCTCGAAGGGTATTTTGGGCATACAAGAAAAATGGATGTGAATGTTTACTGTTCTTGTTGCATGAGACTGTTCTTGCGGCACAAACATATACATATTCTCAAAGAAGAATGAATTTTTAGTTTTCGAAATCTCATCGCTCATATGAAGGAGGAAGAATTGAGTAAAAATTATGTCTCTTTGCAAATCAATGGCTTCTGAGCAAGATCTCGATGACGGCAAAGATGACAACGACGGACCAATGTTGAGCAAGATCGATTCGGATAAAGAGTTTGTCTTTAGAGCCCTCATTAAGTGAGTTCTTTGTCCACATCTATTTCTCAATCTAAGGCTAAGTTTTTATTTTTGGTTTTGGATCTCAGCGAAAGCAAATTAGGTCGATTATTAACATTGGTTCATCGGAATTAGAATTCCCAGCGCAAGCAATTTTAATGTTTATGGGCTTTTCATTTTGAGTCAATTATTAACATACATGCCAATTTTGAAAATAACTGAAACAACTTTCATCATATTGGGCTTATCTTGCAATACCTGTTTTTGACCTAGCAAACATACGAATAAAAAATTTCTATATCAGACAAAGTTGTGGCACTTGGAATTTTCTTTCTAATAACTCCACTGAAATCAAATCAAACAAATAGCCAAGTAGATGTCGCACCCGCATGAGGCAAATTAAGGATTAACGGAAGAAATTCTGCATTTATAATGCGACGAAAATGCTATTTTTATTATCAAACTGGATTAGAACAGTGAGACTAGCTTTTTAAAGATTTAAGAATTGCCACTTAACATGAAATCAGGTGTGTTAAGTCACCTCCGAATGCAAAAAGTATGCATTCAGCGGGGGTTTTGCTTTGCCATGCCAAAATGTGACTTTTCTTGCTTTTGGTTTGCGAAGACAGAGATTGAGTTCAGAACTTTACTGTTACTTGTAAAGTTGAGGGTGACACCTTACGCTGCCCTTTCGGTACTAACTTCTCAATCTTAACCTTTTTAAGAAAATAGGCCCCGTAGGGAAATGAAAGGTAGGAAATATATTACTCCGTAACTGGTACGAACAGTGCAATGAGAGATATGCTAAAAATTAAAAGAAAAGGTTTACTAATTAGATAAAGCTAGAATTTTGATAGCAGACAAGGAGGAGCCTATCTGAAGATACTACATCCCAATTTATGACACTAAATCGAAATAACTAGGCTCAACATTATCAAATTATCAAAGATAGCAAAGCTGGCATTTTGAGGCACCAGATATGGGGGGGTTGATGGTTGCTCAAACCATGCACCAGAGGGGGGGGGGGGGGGGGTTGATGGTTGCCCAAGCCATACCCAAGTCCAGTACCCCCATTTGCTTCAAAATGCTAATTAAACTATTTAACGTATTGCATCCCAAAAGCGAGACATCGGAGCGGCTGACTTAGCAACTTACATACCTAATCCCGATACTCACAATCTTTTTATGAATGCTAATGTTGTTATAATAACCCCGGACATTTTGAGAATAAGCTAAGAGGGCCAAAGCCTACCATCAAAAGGCTAGGGTTATTACCCCAATGTTGAAAATATTTTATTTTCAAAGAAAAAAGTACGGAGTTCAAAAGAATGCAGAAATGCTGAATACTGCTTTCATTGACTTGCCGGGCAGAACACCGAATATAACTACTACATTTTGCTACCTTCACGTGGAGATTACGACGACTTAGGAATGTTGCAAATGCTGAATGTTGGTAAATTCGCACAGCAGATCACTTCCGTTGGATTAACAATTTGGTTTGTATCCAAATCCACCGAACAATCCTTTAAAACTGGTACTAGATCCGCTCGCTCAAAATAATGCACGTTGATCTTTAGTCTTAGAACCTCTTCGGGTGGCTGTAAATTACTCCTAGGACCTTTATACAACAATGGGAACTTTGGAAATCGCTCTGCAATAATTTGTCTCTGTCGGCTCTCTCGAATTGAATTCTTAGCTTTGTCCCTGTAAGAGAATTTGAGGTGGGCGTCGGCATAAGGGGTGACAAATTGAACCCAAATCCATTAAGAAATTCAAACCCACTTATTAAAAAATAGAACTACCACAGAAATGGAAAAAAACAATGTGCATGGATAATGCCACGATAACTTCTGTTCATGCCACAAATATTGCATTGATCTGACATTTTTACCCTCGAACTCTGGTTGCTTCTCTCTCTCTCTCTCTCTGGATGCCTAAGTGGGGCTTCCATTTTTTGTTCAAAATTTGGGAGCCCAAAGCGACTACATTGGTCTTTGCAACTGTATGGGTTTGTTTTTCGTTCACCAAATTCAAATACTTTGCTTTCATTTAACAGATCAATGTAGGCTGGAGGGGAGCAACTCTAAGTGGACCTGCTTTTGATGAAAAAGGCAAATGTGTAGGATTGCAGCTTCAGTACCAAGGCTACAAAAGTGGTGATTTTGTACCTGCGGAAGTTATTAAGCACTTCATTCAAGACTATGACAAGAATGGAGCACATACTGGTATGCTTGGATTTTGCAACTTCTTGTAATGGGCAACCCTGATGTATATTCTATCTTCTTTTTCGTAGTCAACAAATTGCAGTGACTGTACTACATTGCCAACCATGTAATTCATGTATTGTTGCATAAATGTTTGGGCATTGTCTCGTAGATTGGCTTGGTGAAATAGATTTGCGTGAAGATGCGGACTACCAACTCCTAGACCAGTCTTAGAGCAGTTGAAAAAACGTTATTTATAACTAATTAAACAGATTTCGGGTTTTTATTGTTGCTTTTATTATGATTTTACTTTTTAGTGAATCGTTTATATAATGAAGTTAATGTTTTTCTTATTTCTACATCTTATAACCCAATAATAGAGGCCAAGGGCAATATCGTGAAAAACTAACCCATAATTCATTTTCGTCATTCATCTATCAAACTCTATACTATTTCAAAATATATTCTACAGATATCTCCCAAACACGGATTTTGATACCTACAGGGCGTGTAGTACAGGTCACAACGGTCCAACAGTGCTTTGGACGATCCAGATTTACATTAAACTTTTTCGGGGAAAAGTTTAGCTCTTACCCGAAAAAGTTTCATTTTAAATCCAGACCATTGAAAGCTCGTTTGGGTGGTTGTGATCTGCTCTACAGAGCACCCTGCAGGATCCTCGGACCCCAAACACTACTACCATACCCAAAAACACATTTTGACCATAATTCATAATGAAAATGATATAAGTACCGATCGGGGGGAGGGAAATCGTACCGCTTGCCGTCTCCGGCCACCGGACGGTCGATCCGAGCTGTCCAAAAATTCTTTAAAAAAAAACGATGGGGCCCTACGCGAGAATCAACGGCATCCGAGATGTGTAGAGTGCTTGATCCGATGGCCATAGACGGCCCGCCGGAGGCTGGCGGTACAATTCCCCCCAGTCGGTCTATAGCATTCTACTCAATTCATAAAGCTGAAAGGCAAAAATGAAAAATTAAAAAGTAAGCTCACAAACACCTTCTATCACTAGGGCTACAAGTTATTAGTTTAGTGTTACGCAATTTTTTTTAATGAAAAGCCTTTAACCTCGTTATCTAAACAACTTTTATTCAATAGCATTCAGACTTTGCCATTCACTCTCGTGGACTCGAGTTTATCGTTCGTAACTAATCTCATTATGAAGGGAAAAATTTAAAATACCTCCCAACCTTTACTCTACATTTCAATTAGACTCCAAAACTTTCAAAAAAATCAATTTTACTCCTAACATTATATTCTGTTAATCAAAACGACCCATTCTGTCCAAATGACTAACAAATTTCGTTAAAGGCCCCGTTAAATAGCGTCCCGATCGAATTTCGATGATCCGAGCCGTTCAATTTGATCAGAACGTGATTTTATTCGTACACGCAAGAAATCAGCAAAAAAATGACCGAGAAGGGCTTCATTCGAGCAGTTTTTTTATTGAATGAAGCACTTCCCGGTTATTTTTTTTGCTAATTTCTCGCGGGTATCTCTAAAATCACGCTCTGAATACATTGAACAACTCGGATCATCAAAATTCGATTGGAAAAGGGAGGTTCAGACTAATCCGGATTTTGTTCAAGTTAGGGCGTCCGGATTTTGCTTTCGGTCCGCACCTCCCCTTTCCTGATCGAATTTCAATGATTCAAGCTGCTCAATGTGTTCAGAACATGATTTTAAGGGTGCCTTGAGAAATAAAAAAAAAAAGATCAAGAAGGACTTGATTTGAGCAGTTTTTTTTATTGAAAAGTTCAATAAAAAATTATTCGGATGAAGCATTTTATTTTCATTTTTTTTGTTGATATCTTGCATGAATCCTTAAAATCACGTTCTGAACACATTGAAAGACCCGGATCATTGAAATTCGATCGGAAAAAGGGAGATGCGGATCGATCCGGATTTTGTTCAAGTTAGGGTGTCTAGATTTTGCCTCATCTCCCTTTTTTTTGATCAAATTTCAATGATCCGAGCCGTTCAATGTGTTCAGAATGTGATTTTAAAGGTACTCGCAAGAAATCAACAAGAAAATTGACCGAAAAGGGCTTCATCCGAATAGTTTTTCATTGAACTGTTCAATAAAAACTGTTCAAATCAAGCCCTTTCCGGTCTTTTTTTTTAATTTCTCGAGGGTACTCTTAAAATCACGTTCTGAACACATTGAGCAGCCCGAATCATCGAAATTCAATCGGGACGCTATTTAACAAAGCTTTAAACGAAATCCGTTAGTCATTTGGACGAAAGGGGTTGTTTTAATTAACGGAAGATAACGTTGGGAGTAAAATTGAATTTTTTGAAAGTTTGAGAGTCTAACTGAAACTTAAATTAAAAGTTAGGGATATTTTGAAATTTTCCCCATTATGAATTCGGCTGTGTCTATATTTGGAGGTGTTTCGCTTTTGTAAGTGAAGTATCTCCCTACAGAGAACTCCAAGCACAGCATTCGGATCGAAACTTGTACCACAAGAAAAACAGATTTGAGAAGGGTTGAAATTATACTTCCCCATATCTTGGTCAAAAGTGTAATGACTGTGTTTCCTTAAATAGTTGAAGACCTAAAAAATGGAAACGGAGGGAGTATTAGAAGAGGGGTTTCGCTGTTGGTGCACACTACTAGGGCTACTACGAGTAATACAAAGCATCGTACGAAAGAGGGGTTTTCGCTTCTGTAAGTACAGTATGTGTAGGCATCTGATCTCAGTCTGGCCGTCCCGTCGTCTCTTTCATTCTAAGATTTTGGCTACTTCTTCTTCTCCGATCGCTAATCCTCTCTTTCGTAATAAGTTTAATAAGTCAATCCACAGCGATTCCAAGAAATCCGTACGGTTGCCGGCCGTTGTTTCTTCTTGTTCTTCTCCTGCCTCCAAACTCCACACAAGTTTTCAATCTTTCCTCTCAATTTCGTCATTGTATGATGATCGGGTCGACCATTGTGCTCTACTACGTAAATGTAATAGTCGGACTACAGTTATTAGGTCTTTCTCCTCTCGCGCCTTTGTCAGGGACATTGTGAAGAAATCGGTAGTCTGTGATAAAGATCATGAAGAAGAAGAACCTGATGATGGTGATTTTGAAGAATGCGGCCGGAAGGAGGATAGGGTGAGTTTGATTAATAATTAATTAATTATCCGCGCTCTCTAATGGTGAAAAAAAAGAAAGTAAGAATGGAGATGAAATAAAAAATGAATCTTTATTGGTCTATTTCGTTTCTTAGACTCCGTTTGTTAAAATATTATATACAATGTAGAATATTTTCTTCTTTCTTTTTCTAGCTAGACATCAAAAATTAAAGAAAATATTTCAGCTATTAAAAAGAATTTACTTGCAGCCATGCCAGATTAAGGTTGGTTATGCAAAAAGAAAAGCAAAAGCAAAAAACATAAACGAGTAATTCTTTTTTCTCGGACTAAATTTTTGAAAGGGTAATGCATTATCTAAGATTTCTTCTTAGATCCTCGTTAGATAAGATAGCCGTTTCATTGGAAGTTATATTGTTTACCCATTTCGGTGATCATGCGGAACACCACAAAAGTAAGGGTATGCTAATTATTGGATTCTTTTTCCAGCCACAATGTGATGCAGTTGTCGTGGTACAGTGTACTGTTGTGGACGCGGATGTGTTATCCCCGTGGAGAAGGGAACAAGGGCTGTCTTTTGGTACTGGATTAATCTTGAGCGGGAGAAGAGTGTTAACTACTGCTCATTCAGTGGATCAATACACTCAATTGGAAGTCGGGAAAAAGGTCTGCGGTCCAAGGTATACAGCTACAATGCTTGCTGTAGCACCTGAGTGTGATCTTGGTATGATTTACATTCCTTTCTCTCTGCATCATTTGATGCACTACTTTTTGTATCGCTAAATCTGGCAAAAAAATATGAGATTTAGGTGAACATTACTTCCTTTTTTACATAAAAGTGTTAAAGAAATCCAATTTGACTTTTCAAGCCCTTGATTAGATGCTCTGCTTTTACAGTAACGATCTGCTTTGCACTTATATACCACTGTGTTTTAAATATCCCTATTGGAAAGGTAATATGAACAACTGGGTTAGTGCTGCTTTGTGTAGTAGCTGGGACATTAGACGGTGAATTTTTCCTAACATGGGGATTTTATTATGTATCTCCAGCTATGGGCATTCTTGAGTAGTTTGTTCTTATTTGTATTTGATTTGATTTGTGGTCATATGCTGGGCTTTCTTAGTTCTTACATGTTTGATTCTCGAGTTTAAAACAAATCTTTATTTTTTTTTTATTTTTGTAGAATTTAGATGAACGGTCAAATAATCTATTTGGTAGTGTTTGTTTGTTTTTGATGTTTTCGTTTGGATTGCTAGAGATCTTGCTCAATTCAAGATAACGTATCTCAATGTTTGCATGCATAGTGGTTAAAAACCTACCGTACAAGATATTTATCATATGATTCATATAGTCTCCTTTGAAAAATAATACGTTTGCCACTCCGATTCCTTTTTGTATAGAAATCCTAAAATATATATGCGTGTCCCCATTCATTACGTATTCTATGATTACTTATTGGAAAAAAAATTGGACCTTATTTTTAGAGCAGAACCCCAAATGCATTATTCAAACTTGTTTAAACTGTGATGTAATTATGGCGACGTGCAATTAATTTCAAAGAAACCAACCTCGAAAGAACCATTATTAGATCGTGTTTTGTCTGAATCATATAAGGGCTCTCATTTTCTTCCCGTGACTAAGGCAAGTAGGAAGCCTGAATGTGATAGATCCCACTTCAGGGAGTTAAAGTTTTGCATCTTAAATACTTTTTTTTTTAATCATGAATATGTGCATAGTTTGTTGGTGTTATTAGGTACGATACGCGTTACATATCCCAATGGGAATTATAAAATGAAAAAAAATTGATACGCATACATATCTATGTAACGTATCCCGATTTGGAAACACGAAATTGCAGCAAATAAGGCTTGGTTTGTCAAAAAAGAAGCAGCATGGACTTTTGATCAATTTTTCGATAAAAACAATTGGGTGATATTATATGTTGTGGTGATTTGCATGCAGCAATTCTAACAGTCCATGATGATGAATTCTGGAATCAAGTTAAGCCAGTGGAGTTCGGGGATATGCCATCACCAGGAGATAAAGTGATCATAGATCGCCTTCGAAAAGATCGCCTTCGAAAAGATGATGCGAAGCGTTTGGTGACTGCTTGTGTATTGGGATCGGGCATGACACGTTATTCATTTTGGGGCACCAAACTTCTGGCTTTTCGGGTATGTTGAAGGGAAAATTTCTGTGAAATATTGTTCTTAGTACAAATCATATGATTGAGTCCCTCTTCTTTTTTAGGAGTTTAATTTTAGAAATCTCCAAATTACTTAAGAAAACCTCCAATTGTTATAATAATAATTATTATACTCCAGTTCGCAGATAGATTGTGTCGTCTTTGTTGTAAATTTTTGTAATAGCGTCATGGTGTAGAGTAGTTACTTAATGTCTCAAATACTTTTCTCACCCTATTTTCTCATAACTATGAAATTGCAAAATGTGGGTACATCATCAAAGATGCAGAAAACAATGGAGTTAATGAAATTATAGTTGATAGTTAAGCTGGTTCGAAAATGACAGCGAAGGTATACCAGACTTACCAGGTGTTTAGCCTTACCTCTTAAGAAGGAAATAAAACTTCATGCTAAAATATGGTATAGCAATAAGCAATACATACAGCAAACTATTGAAAACTCTAATGTAGAACTATCATTATGCTTATTTTGCGGAGAAGAAATTGCATGTTATTACGTTGGTTTAGGTTGGACACAGAGGAAACTAATGGATTGTGGTCCTATCACGTCCGACTGTTTATTGATATGACTTACACTGCAGCTAAGCTGATAAGCACAAACACTTAAAGATGGTAGTGTGTCTTTGTTTGACACATATCGGACACCGACACTTGTACACTTCTGGACACACATTCAATACAGTTTTTTTTTTTTTTTTCGTGTCTACAATTGTTGAAGAAAAATCTTAATTCAAACACGTTCGGGACTGTTTCTACAATGTGTCCTGCAAGCTGTCCTGCAACGTGTCTGACACTTCTATGATGCGAATGACTAAGAAATAAGTGAGACCAGCACTTCTGTTTTGAATCCACCACCACTGGCATAAACACGTTAGGTATAAACCTAGTTTACTATTCAAATCAATTAAGATTACTGCTAGGGCTTGCAATCCTAGATTATTGGGACTCATCACTCGTGTATTTGTATAGACTATCTTAGGCTTGGCAAGAATCGTCTTGTCGGCACGACTGCTCTATCCTAGCATAATCTATCTCAATCACCGTAATCGCAATCTTAGAAAACCATTACATGAGTATTCTTCATAGCGCAAATATAATACAAAGATAAGTAGGGAAATATTCAAACCAATTCATATAATGAAAGAGTCGTTGTCATACAATCAAATTCAAATAGTAAACTTAGAATCAATTCAAGAACATAGTTACTTGCATGGTTGCTTCATCTACACCCTAGAGATTGGTTTAGCCACTCATGATGAGATGAGTCTTTGAAACTTCTCTCCCTCTATTCCTTACCCCAAATAATGAATGTGGTTATGTATTTATAGGAATAGGAGACTTCTTTCCAAAGATGCTAGGGTTTCAAGATATAACAGAGAAATTCGTGTAGAATTATTTCCAGCTCTTTAGGGTCATCTTGTGAGCCTGTTTTGACCTAGTCAAAATTGGGAAATTACTATTTCACGCAAAGTTGTAGATCTTTAAATTAGCTTTCCAACCCGATTTGAATTGCCTCAAATGTATAAACCAATGTAAATTTATGGTCAAAATACCGAAAGTTGTCCTGATTCACTTCCAACTTGGGATTCAATCAAACTCTTGCTTTTCTTTCCAAATTCGATTGGTGCATATTTTGTTGAATAATTCTGAATATCCATGACTTCTAAACCTTCTGGGTTTTTTTTTATTCTTCACCTGAACTTTACCAAGTTGCAACCCGGTCCGTCTTTGTGTCCTTAAATCTCTAAATTAAAGTACAATTCATGCAAACGGCTCCCCGGTGACCTATAATAACAAAATAGCCCAAAGTAATTCAAGTAACATGTATTAAGAACTTAAAAATATAAATTAAAGGGCCCCCCATGTATCGGCACTTATCAAACACTTGTCCAATACTGATGCAGACAGATTTGGAATAGGGCTAAGTATGATCAAACACGAGGGAAAGGGCTGTTTTTAGGGCTGTGACCAGTAGACCGTGAACAGTATTTTATAAGGAGAGAAGAGTAAGAGAAGGATAGATCTAGGCCTCACACCTAGGTTACCTAAAGGCATCACACCTGAGGCCTCTTTAGCATCACACCAAAGAATGACGATTGCATCACACAATCATAAAGCTTAAAGCTAAATTTTCATTCAATCAATCATAATTCAAGCTCTTGAGATTACATGACTTATATAGACTCCATAACACTTGAATGCAAATAACTACCCCAATTCCCAATACGTCTAGGTAGAATGAATGTGTGAATGCAGATACCATTCCTATTCCTAGATGGATGGATAGGATGAATGTGTTACATAATGGTAGAATGCATTAATTATGTGGTCAAACTTCTCTAAATGAAAAGACACAAGGCACATGAAAAGTCACAGCCTTTAATGTTCCAACCAATGCCTAATTAATATCCCAGGTAGGGCCCACATCATCTAACATATGACAAATTAAGGCTTGGGCCTTAGAACCATCCAATCCACGTTTTTT
Organism: Rhododendron mucronatum var. ripense; assembly: GCA_019656295.1. Classification (NCBI taxonomy): domain Eukaryota; kingdom Viridiplantae; phylum Streptophyta; class Magnoliopsida; order Ericales; family Ericaceae; genus Rhododendron; species Rhododendron mucronatum. The sequence continues at coordinate 2,250,026 of BPLT01000069.1, read as the reverse complement.
ATAGCCTTTTATCGGGTGCTGCCATTTTCCATCAACTCTCCCCGGCTTGAGAGAACTCGACCCCGACGAGTTAAAAGCATGGAACCTTTCATGAAGGTCTGGGTTGAGGCGGTAAAATTCCTCTTCAGTAATCCAAGTACAATCTGAAAGTGAACGCCCCTTCCACTAAACAAGATACTTTTGATAACCCCCATGTCGAGTCGAAACAATTTGATGATCAACCACATCTTCAATTTCATCCACAAAACGTTTGGATGCCGGGAGAGATGCCACAGGGTCAGCCCGGTTACTATCCTCAACATGCCCAGAATATCGAGTCAGATCCTCAATATTGAACATGTTACTTATGCCCATATCATCAGGTAATTCAAGCACATAAGCGTTAGAGCTGATTTTCTGAGAACTTTAAATGGACCAGCACTCTTTGAATGAAGTTTCTTATAAACCCCTTTAGGATACCGTTCTGGTTTGACTCGAACCATAACCATGTCGTTTTCATCAATTCAGCGAACCTCCTTCTCAAATCAGCATGTTGTTTGTAGCTCTCATTGCTTATGGCAATCTTTTGCCGCACATCATCGTGGATATCACGGATGTGTTGACTAAAAGCTTCAGCTTCAGCACTTGGGCGAGCTTGAATAGGTAGAGGAACCAAATCTATTGGTTTCGTCGGAAGCAAACCTGTGACAACTTCAAAAGGGCTGCGACCTGTAGATCTATTTACAGAGCTGTTGAATGCAAATTCAGCCATGGGAAGCACCTGATCCCAGCTGCCAACATGGTCGCCCACAAGGCAGCGAAGTAGATTACCCAAACTGCGGTTAACCTCCGTTTGACCATCACTTTGTGGATGAAAGCTGAAGAAAGTTTCAGCTTCGTATTCAGCAACTTCCATAGCATTCGGCAAAAGTAACTCACGAACTTCGAATCACGGTCAGAGACCATGGTCTTTGGCAATCCATGAAGTCTAACAACTTCTTGGAAGAAGAGCTTAGCAATGTGGACAGCATCCGATGTCTTTGAACAAGGAATGAAGTGTGCCATTTTTGGAGAAGCGATCCACAACCACAAAGATAGAGTCCTGTTCCCGAAGGGTTTTTGGTAATCCAAGGACAAAATCCATACTTAAATCCTGTCAAGGCTCATGGGGCACAGGTAGCGGAATGTATAAACCTGTATTCTTCTTGCTTCCCTTGGAAAGTTGGCAAGTACGGCATTGCGAAACAATCCTGCCCACATCTCGCTTCAGCTTTGGCCAATAAAACGATCTTCGGCCATTGCAATTGTCTTATCTCTTCCAAAATGACCTGCTGCCCCTCCGGAATGCAATTCCCAAATCATTTCTTCACGGAGTGATGTGTCGGGTAAGCAAAGTCGAGTTCCCTTGAAGACGAAACCATCATGCAAAGAAAAATCACCATATCCTCCCTGCTTTCCAGCCAGCAACTGAGCATGTATAGAGCTGAAATCCTTACAAGAAAGATAGTCTCTCTTGAGCAAATCAAAACCCACCCCTTGTATAGCCATGGAAGAGAGAACATACACCACTCGGCTAAGGGCATCAGCAACCTTATTCTCTGAACCAGCCTTATGTGTGATAGCAAAATAATATTCCTGCAGAAATGATACCCATTTGCCATGTCAATGACTCAGCTTCTTTTGTGAGTTGATGTACTTTAGTGCTTCATGGTCGGAAAACAACACGAACTCCTTAAAAAGAAGATAGTGTCGCCAATGGCGAAGTGCGTGAATCACTGCATAAAATTCTTTGTCATAGGTGGAATACTTTTGCTTGGCTTCATTGAGTTTTTTCACTAAAATAAGCAATCGGGTGCCCTTCTTGACTAAGAACACCTCCAATCCCAACATGTGATGCGTCGCACGCCACTTCAAATACCTTTGAGAAGTCAGGAAGACGTAGAACAGGAGCCTTAGACATCGTTTTTTTTATGTCTTCGAAAGCTTTTGTTGCTGCCTTGGTCCAAACGACCTGTCCTCCTTTCATACAGTTAGTGATAGGTGCCATTACCGTGCTGAAATTCCTGATAAATCGATGATAAAAAGTTGTCAGCCCATGAAAACTGCGTACTTCATGCAAGGAGCTGGGAATTGGCCACTCTAGAATAGCTTTCACTTTACTTGAGTCAACCTCCACTCCGTTAGAGGACACAATGAAGCCCAAAAATACAACCCATGGACTCATGAAAGAACACTTCTTTAAGTTCATGTAGAGTTTCTCTTGACGGAGAAGCTTCAACACTTGTTGAAGATGAAAGATATGGTCCTCCTTGGTCTTGCTATATATTAGAATATCATCGAAATAAACAACCAGGAAGTGACCAATGAAAGGCTGTAATACCTGCGTCATAAAGCGCATGAATGTACTTGGGGCATTTGTAAGACCAAATGGCATGACTAGCCACTCATAGAGGCCATCCTTGGTCTTGAAAGCTGTCTTCCATTCATCTCCTGGCCTTATGCGTAGTTGATGGTAGCCACTTTTCAAATCAATCTTTGAGAATATACAAGAACCAGCCAGCATGTCCAACATATCATCAAGCCTTGGGATAGGGAACCGGTACTTGATTGTAATCTTGTTATAGCACAGCTATCTGTGCACATGTACCAACTGCCATCTTTCTTTGGTGTGAGCAAAGCTGGAACAGCACAAGGGCTTAAACTCTCACGAATAAACCCCTTGGACAGAAGCTCATCTACCTGTCTTTTAAGCTCTGCATGTTCACTTGGATTCATGCGATAGGCCGGAAGATTAGGCAATTGCGATCCTGGAATGAGATCTATTGCATGCTGGACATTGCGCATGGGAGGTAATTCATTTGGGAGCTCTTTAGGTGCAACATCAGAAAAATGGGACAGCAACTCAGCCACGTCTGATGGTAATTCGGAGGCTGTTGCAGCAACTGATTCTGATACTTCTTTTACCACCATGGCATATATAACTCCCAGTTCCATACTCTCTTTTTGAAAACTCTTCTTGGTGAGAATATGGAGAGATTTAGGCTTATTTTCAGCAACACCCTTTGGCTTCTTTTCCTTGTATTTTTCCATTTCAGCTGTATTCATTGGCTTCAAAACGATCTCCTTGTTCTTGAATGAGAAAGCATATGTGTTCTCTTTCCCACAATGTTGTTCTCTTTCCCACAATGCTGCACATCTCTATCATAAAGCCATGGTCTCCCAAGAAGGATATGTGTGACATTCATGGGAATTGCGTCACACCAAATAGAATCACTATAAGAACCACAAGAGAAAGAAACTAGGCAGCGCTGAGTTACCGGAATGGAAGTGTTGTCAATCCAAGCTACCTTATACGGATGAGGATGTGGTTGAACAGGAAGCTTAAGACGCTCCACTGTGGCAGCAGATACAACATTCATGCAACTCCCACCATCAATAATAAGCTTTCGGGCTTGGTTTCCACAGCGGACCAGCATCTGAAATATAGAAGTACGCCTCCAGTCCTCCTTTTCAACTTTAGGTGCTGTAAGGATAAGTCTAACCACAGAGATCAATGAATTGTCCACCTCCTCTTCTTCTAAGTCATCTGTATTTAGAACCGCAACGTCAAAAGAATCATCATTGTCATCATTATGTTGTTGGTCAAATTCAGCTTCTTGTTCCATTCCCATGTGTAAGTTCCTCTTCGGGCATTGATAGGCCGTATGACCAGTTTCACCACATTTAAAGCACCTGTTGTCCTTTCCTCCCCCTTTGTTGGCTGCATGATTCTTGCCTTTTGGATCAGCCGTATTGGCTGAAGTTTGCTTAGAAACACTAGGTCGGAAACGACTGGCATCATTGTACCCTTTAGCTGCAGTTTCCCCAACTTGAGACCCAAACTTTTTAGGAATTGGGTATTTCAAATACTCCTCCATATCCAAAGCAACTTGGAAGGCATGTTCGAGACTGTACAAGGGTTGGCGAAGCAGCTCCCTCCGTATGTCTGGCCTCAAACCAGCCTTGAATCGGGCAAGAGTTTGACTTGAATCTTCTGTCACTTGACTCCTCATCTTCAGCTCATCAAATTTTTGCATATATTCAGCCACTGACATGTTGTTTTGCTTTAACTCGATGAGTTGTTCACACAACTTCTCATGGTAATTTGATGGCATGTACATTTCCCTCAACTTATGCTTTGTTTGGATTGAAATTTGAAATTTTTTTTGAAAAATAGTAGGGGTAATGAGTGGAGAGAGATAGAGAGAGAAATGTTAAAAGTAGGGGGAATCTAGGGGGAATTTTTTGAAAAATTCTTTTTAAGTTCCAAAGAGAACAAGGCATTAGTCTTCATCTCTTGCCAAGTACCAATTGGTGGTTGCCCCAACCTCCAAATATCACCTTCAACACCCATCCACCAGATCTTAGCTAATCCCACAAGCTTCATCTTAGCAAATCTCACTCGCCGATCGTCAGCCATATCATACTAGTTAAAGTACTCCTCAATAGAAGCAAGCCAATCATGAAACAAAGTAGGATTGACCTTACCTTCAAAATCTGGAACCTCCATTTTAATCTTCTTAGTGATATCTCCAGCTGTATCATAGGTCTCATGTTGGTTCCTCTGTAACAAATCATGGGTCCGGTCAGACATGGAATTTTGTCGCATTCCTTGACCTTGGCCAGCCCTAAATTGCTGACTTCGAAGGGAATCTGCACGCTGTTCTTCTGTGCGCTCACCTTGGTTCTCACCATTTTCATTAGGATTGTTATTCCCAGAGTTTTCGCCCTGTTCGCCTTCTCGTTCACCATCATTAGGTTGAGTTCTTTGGCCTTCCATAGTGCTGATGCGCAGATTATTATTATCCAATTGCTCCACAAGTTTTAACAGAATCTCATCACGCTGGAAATCAGTTAATCTTCCTCTAAACGGCCTTCCGGATCGTGTAGACATGATGCTACACTCGCTCTGATACCAAAAATTGATGCAGAACAGATTTGGAATAGGGCTAAGTATGATCAAACACGAGGGAAAAGGGCTGTTTTTAGGGCTGTGAACAGTAGACGTGAACAGTATTTTATAAGGAGAGAAGAGTAAGAGAAGGATAGATCTAGGCCTCACACCTAGGTTACCAAAGGCATCACACCTAAGGCCTCTTTAGCATCACACCAAAGAATGAGATTTCATCACACAATCATAAAGCTTAAAGCTAAATTTTCATTCAATCAATCATAATTCAAGCTCTTGAGATTACATGACTTATATAGACTCCATAACACTTGAATGCAAATAACTACCCCAATTCCCAATACGTCTAGGTAGAATGAATGTGTGAATGCAGATAACCATTCCTATTCCCTAGGTGGATGGATAGGATGAATGTGTTACATAATGGCAGAATGCATTAATTATGTGGTCAAACTTCTCTAAATGAAAAGACACAAGGCACATGAAAAGTCACAGCCTTTAATGTTCCAACCAATGCCTAATTAATATCCCAGGTAGGGCCCACATCATCCAACATATGACAAATTAAGGCTTGGGCCTTAGAACCATCCAATCCACTTTTTTTATAGCCTTTTATCGGGTGCTGCCATTTTCCATCAAATACATTTTTTCGTGTCCACAATTAGGAAATAAAAATCTTAAATCAAACACATGTGCGACACTCTTTCTGCAACATGTCCTGCAACCTGTTCTGCAACTTGTACAAAACTTCTTTGATTTGAATGACTAAGAAATATGTGTGATTGGCAAATCTGTGTCCATGCTTCTTGGCACATAAGCAGTGTTTGCTGCAGTGTCAGTGTTTGCACCTTATGAGTTTCCCGTACTAGAAGTTTTGTGCTACACGCAATGTCTTTAAATCTAAACTGTTAAGTGATAAAGCCGGAGAAGAAATTGCCGGCTGACATAGCGAACCTATCAAACCGGTCATGGGTCAAAAAAATTGGGCCTTTTGTTTTTGGCAGTAGATATAACTCTACACTGCCGCTCAAATTATTACGGACTAGAGTATCCGGGCATGTTTTTAACTTCTCTAGCATATGTGGGATTGTAAGAGTTTTGGGGAGTGCTTTTATAGAACAAGAAAGCCTCACTTGTTTGGTGCTTATTGATGTGGGATTTTGGTGCAGTAAATTTAGAGCGTGTTTTTTGTCCTTTTAGCGTCCTCCAGTTTTAGTAGGGTCCTTCAGTCTATGAATGAGTGTCTAGAGTCCTTGTTAGGTAGTTTTTGATCATTTTGAGAAAGATATTTGAGAGGTTCCCTAATTGTAAGCAAATCACTGATCCTCCAAACGGTGGTCATTCCCAACCACCAAAAACTTGGGAATCCTTGGATGGGAACTGAACAGCTGCATATAAAGAATGTCTTTCAATCACATATTATGGACAATAAGCAAGACAAGTTATTTGTATAAGTGCACCTAATATCTGTAGTATTTGTTATCTTCAACAAGTTTGTGACATAATTATGATGTCATGTTTCAATTCTGGTTTTCAAAGTTTGGCTATTCTCTATGCACAGCTTCTTTATGCTTTTGTGCCGAAAACAACTTTTGAAAATGATGAAGAGGCTAATTTTTTAGTATGCTTTTTGAATTTTTCTTTCTTGATGTTGAAAAGAAAATTCTGCTTTTTATTAAGCAACTTTACCAAGTGCGGCTGCAACAAACACCTGCATATGTATATTATCTTTGATTTTCGATACATTGATGGGTTATCAATTTAAGTATATATAGTAGGCAGCGCATTTGAGTGATACTCAATCATACATCTTCTTGTATTAGCTAGGACTTGTATCAAATGTCAAACCGAATTTGCCAATTCAATAGGGTGACCCTAAATATTTTGGGCTATACAACGAAACTTAAAATGATAAAACTTAAGAAAATGATCATTTTTAGGATAAGCTATGATCTGATCAATTCCAACTTTGGAAAGTTATGCTCTGGAAGGAATTATAATTACTATACTCTGTTTTTTCAAGTAATGCTTACATTTGGCGAACAATTGTCCATTGATGATCCTTCTAATTAATTGAGCACTTGTATTGGTTATTTATTTCCTATGTAAAACTTATGTCCATTGGCTTTTAGTATGTTCTTATTGGTACATTGGAGGGTATGCTCTTGACCTCTAAGCGGGGAATGAAAGTCTAGCCATTGGGCTAGCCATGATGGTTAATAGATTCTGATTATCAACTATAAACATTAAGTAGATTTTGGTAAACTTGATATCATTTGAGGCCCAAGAGAAATGATTTGTTACTGTTTTGGCAAGGATTAGGGTTATGCCAAAGTGGGGCTTCCATTTTTTGGTCAAAATTTGGGAGCCCAAAGCGACTACATTGGTCTTTGCAATTGTATGGGTCAGTTTTTGGTTCACCAAATCCAAATACTTTGCTTGCATTTAACAGATCAATGTAGGCTGGCGTGGAGCGAGTCTCAGTGGACCTGTGTTGATGAAAGAGGCAAATGTGTAGGATTGAAGCTTCAGTCCCAAGGCTACAAAAGTGGTGATTTTGTACCTGTGGAAGTTATTAAGCACTTCATTCAAGACTATGACGAGAATGGAGCATATACTGGTATGCTTGGATTTTGCAACTTCTTGTAATGGGCAATCCTAATGTATATTCTATCTTCTTTTTTGTAGTCAAAAAATTGCAGTGACTGTACTACATTGCCAACCATGTAATTCTTGTATTGTTGCAAACATGTTTGGGCACTGTCTTGTAGATTGGCTTGGTGAAATAGATTTCTGTGAAGATGCGGACTACCAACTCCTAGACAAAAGAAAGGCCCATTGTTCGAGTCCGCATAGACGTGATAAGTAGAAATTAAATTTAAAATAGCCCTATAATTTAAAGAACTCTGCAATCAAAACATAAAGCTCTTAAAAATCTATACGGTTGAATAAAACTTTGATTGAATAAAATGAGGAACCTCATATGTGGTTAAGTAAGAAATGCGGTAAAAGCCTGTCTTTTCCTTGCTCGCGCTCGTAGACGTCTCAGAGCATGTGGAATACTCTCTTTCTTGGTTTTTATCTAAAGTATTTTGGCATTTGAAATGTCCCCAGAGTAATCAAACGTAACTAGCTGGTTCAATCAAAATGGATTCTTGGTTACATGGGGGCTAAAGAAAGAAAGTAATGTACAAATTCATATTAGATTAGGTGCATAATAATATTTTTAAAATCTTAAATTAAATAAGTGAACAGGAAAAACCTTTTTCTATTTGCTTATTCCACTGGATATTACGAAGCCTCCTCATGTATGACATGATATGGATCTAAGCACATAAGAGATTCTCTAACTGGTCTATCCTTCATACGAATTTTGCACGGATGGTAGTTGGAATTAGTGGCTCTCCTAGGTTCTCTCATCTGGGATCCCTAGGGAAGACGATCAAATTGGTCCTTACTTTTTGAGAAGCCGCTTTTATATAATTTAGGCAATAAGGATGGAAAATTCATGGACCAACACCATATAGAAGCCGATTTACTCGCCTTTTGAGATAAAATCCTATTCTCTCCTATCTCCCTATACACTCTTCTGGCCTTCACTAGCTTCTTCTCTCCTTGCCTTAAAAGTCGTACCACTCAGCCCCTCTAATTAACATCGACTTTCAATGCAGCTTCCTCCATGTTTTTTAGATATTCTTTTGTGAATTATATGATGAGTATGACTTATGTATTTTTCTTTGATGTGGAGACGTAACAGTGGTTATATTGTCTTTATAAAATCGGCCCTTACGATTCATAATCAATCATACGTAGATATTCTATTGTGAATTATATGATGAGTGTGACTTGTGTATTTTTCTTTGATGTGGAAACGTAACAGTGGTTATATTGTCTTTATAAAATTGGCCCTTACGATTCATAATCAATCATACATAAGATTACAAGATTTAGCTATCTAGAGTAATAAGAATTCCATTTGGGCTCACCGTAGGCACCGTATCAGTTAGAATGGGATGGATTTGCTTTGTCTAGACCTTACTGGGAGGATGGTGTCAAAATCGCTCCCATGTCTAGCCTGACTCTACTGATAAGCGGCTTTAGGGCCGATCAAATAGCTTCTGGTCCGTTGGCCTCTATATGTAGGTCCACCTTTTACTAATACTCAGGTTTAGTGATCCCATCTATCTATTTGTATCTAATGCCAGCATCACTACACCTTATTTCTTTGTTCCTTCCCTTAAATCGTGTGTTTGGTTCTTCAAATTCTTAACAATCTAAGCATCCCTATTTGTATCTTCAAAACACAGGACTCCCACAACTTGGCATCAAGTGGCAAGGGATGGAAAATCCTTATCTGCGAATGTTAATGAAGATGGAACATGATGAACAAGGCATCCTTATTACGGAAGTCAGTCCTAACTATCCAGAATCTGTGATTCTAAAACCAAACGATGTTATTCTCAGCATCGATGGGATTAACATTAATAATGATGGAACAGGTAAATCTTGTCTTGTTTTTCCCCTTTGTTTTATGCAGGATTTGATCCTCAAACAACATCTCTATATTTATGCTCTACTTCCAATTAATTTTCAGTTCCATTTTTAAGAGGACGGAGGATAGAATTCAGTTATCTTGTTGGAAAGAAATATGTTGGCAATAAGATTGTTATTAAAGTGCGCCGAGGTTCAGAGATATGTGAATTCACTACAGAACTCGCAACACACAAACAATTCGTCCCGGCCAACATAATTGGGAGGCCTCTTCGGTATTACATTATTGGAGGATTTGTTTTCACAACTCTTTCTTTTCCATGTATGGAAGTTATGGTGAGTAGTTCACTTAGATATCTTGTGGTAGCTCTTTTGATAAAACTTAGAATATTATTTCATTAATTGGTTTTGCTTTATAATTGGTATGGAATGTTCCTAACCGTTGTGCTTTCTTTTCTTGTATTTATTAAAAACTTATTACCCTAGGATGATAGGGACTACAATAATAATGAGAGGCCAGACGATGACGAGCTTTTATTCCAGGCTTTATACGAAGATCCTGTTGTGCTTCTTGAGGTCTCCTTCTGTTCATTTCTGATTATTATTCTCATGTGTTGTGAAAATTTATTGTATTCACAAATTGAATCAGAATGCATTTAGGCGAGAGAGTGGCTGAACCCACAAGGACTTCTGTTGTGCAGCAAAATGACGTCACTTTAAAGACACTAACCGGCGTGTCCCCATGTTGATAGGGGGACAAGGGGACACTCCGAGGACTTGGGCAAAAAAATGTATGTCTATTAAAGTTAATTATTTGTAGGGGGACACAGCGGAGACCTGAATAAGGGCTCGACAAAGGTTAAAACACAATTATTTTAAATTTTGGGTGGTAAATGTGAATTACTCCAAATATTGTGGTTTAAAAGTGTAATATTATGTGTATACGATGTACATGTGATGCTTGTTTATGTATATTAATGCTTTATGCTTCTATCGATACCTATGTTTCCACTGGTTAAAAAAATAATTATTGCTTTATTGTTGTGTTCCCTGTCATGTCTGTGCCTTAGTGTTTGTATCCGTATCTATGCTTCATAGCATGTGATGATGAAAGATATCAAAATTTGACATATTATGATAGTTCTTACAATTATTCATGTTAAAACATGTTTTTAAATATACCCAACGCACAACCCTCTCTCCTGCCCCAATGCACAACACCCCCGCCCCCCCCCCGCCCCCCCCCCCCCCCCCCCCCCCCCCCCCCCCCAAAGCATCTCTGGCCAGCTCCTCCATCTCCGGCGACCCAATATTCGGCACGCACATTCCCTTCGTAGACAATGACCTCATAGTTTGGAGCCTTTCAGGTCATATTTTGATGATCTAAACCATTCAACTTGTTTAAAACATGTTTGTGAGAAATCAGCTCAAATATATATACACACACACATACACACACACACGTACATACACACACAACGTGTCCTCAACGTATCCTCAACGTGTCGGTGTCCTATTTTTTGGATAAATAACAAATCAGCGTGTCCTTGTCGTATTCGTGTCTTGTGTTTGTATCCGTGCTTCTTAGCCTTTAGCCATGAGCTTGTAGTCTAGTCCAAAGTTTTGTAGCTACCAATTACTTAATAACCCATCTAGGCTAGCCAACATGTGGGTCATGCAAACCATATGCATTGACAACTTTGCTGATAGCTTTGACGATATATTAGCAATTATCATCTTTTCTTTCATAATCAACAATTGTGTGTGGATCCAATAAAACAAATCCACAATTGTGTGTGGATCTCAAAAACATAATTGTATTAACGTATCAAGCACTACTTAAGAACCTAGAAATCAATTTGGGACATAATTATCAATTATTATGCTTATTAGGTAGCTTTAGTGGCACAGTGGTGCTAAGCCATACATATTGCTCATCCTTAATCGTTTTTAAGGTTTTGGCACAAATATATATCTTTAGGGTAAGCAAGCATGAATATGTCGGTCTGTTGTACTTATTTTTGGAGTGTGAATATGTTTGTCAGGTGCTTAAAGCTGACATCAGTGTTGGGTATGAGACGGGGTTAACACTGCAAAATCAGGTTTGGAAATTTGTGTCACTTTCAAATTATGAATGAAACAAACCCATTGATGCTAATTTGCTTATAAATGCTTCTTTTGCTTATTTCAAATGTAGGTTCTTGTCTCTTTCAATGATACACCTGTTGAGGGACTAAATAGCTTGGTCAGTATGGTAGAGACTTGTAATGAAGATTTCATGAAGTTCACATTTGGAAACAAGAAGGTGGACCCCTTTCCATTTTTGTTCTTAGTTTTTGAGGAAGACCTCCTAATTTTATCATCAATTTTTCATCTTTTGGATTTTTTTTCCTTTCGGTGGGATCAAGAAACCGGAGGTATTGTTTTGTCTGTGTCATTCTTGTTGCCATTTTTGTGTTATGACAATTGACAACCCTATAATTACCATATCCGTGACTAATTGTTGATCTTGATTTAACCATCTTATTAATGTTGGCAAGTTTGTTTTGGTCATTTTTGTGCAGACTCTGGTATTGCCGACAAACATTGCCAGATCAACAACTCCGGATATCCTTAAAGCACACTCTATAAGTTGTGCTATGTCTGATGATCTGAAGGAATTAGTGAAGTTGACTCGAGGCGAAGAAAGTCCCATATATATCTGAAATTTGAATGGTTTTGAGTAGTAACGTTGTTCAGTTACCATTCAGTGCATTCTTTTCAGCAATGCTTTCCAGTTCCATTCTCTTTAAAAGGTTGAGCTAACTTGTGGTGGCAATATCATATAGGAGTCAGTCAAGTTGTGAGATGTTGCGGGTGTTTGTTCTTATATATTAATCTCAAGACCGTCATTGTATCTGAAAGTTGCTTGATGGTTCGGTTTTAGAAAACGGGCGTATGTGATTTTAGGATTTGCTTCTGGAAGTGGGGTAAGTTTCTGGTTGTATGACTGTTCCCTACTGTTCTGATAGTATCCTGGGAATTATTTCTATCTCATCCTTGCCACTTTAGGTATAGTTGGAGATGGCATGGGTGCATATGTTACTTTTGACAAAACGTGCAGACTAGTATTGAGACCGAGTTACTTGATACTAAGTTGGTAAGTAGGCTACATAGCCTCTTGTTCGCGTACTTATTAAACATATTTCGTCGACCAAATAGTGTTTCTGGTTCATGAACTTGAATGTTTTTCCCATGACATCGTGTATTTGGTTGACTCCAAACGAATGCATGCACAAATTTCTTTCTAGGCTTGCACTGCCTTTAATTTTCTTGCATGTATCTCTTGCAATTTTGTTATATTTCTTATTTTCATTTTTGTTGTCCTTGACAACAATTTTGTCTATTGGATGCCGTGTTAAGCCAATGTGTATTAATGTCCGGAAGATTGATGCTTTTACAAATGCAGTATGGTTTTTCCATTTTCATTTATGTATAGCCTATGTATCTTGGAATAGATGCGGTATTCAACTTCTTTATTTCCACACACCTCTATAAAAGGAGTTAGCCAAGAAGGGTTCCATTTGCCCAAAATCGACAAAAGTGCCCCTGGGGTTTTAAAGACTAGTGTTGGCCGTTCAGCGGTACTGTGGACTTTTCATGTTTTCTGATGGAGTCTACAAAAGTGCCCTTGGGTTTTAGAGACTAGTGTTGGCTGTTCAGGGGTACTGTGGACTTTTCATGTTTTCCAATTGGAGTCCTTTTTGTGTTTGTTTTGTCCGAGTCTTGAAGGGCATTTTGGGCAGACAGGAAAAATGGATGTGAATGTTTACGGTTCTTGTGGCATGAGACTGTTCTTGCCACTGTTCTTGCGGCACATACATATATATATTCTCAAAGAAGAATGAATTTTTAGTTTTCGAAATCTCATCGCTCATATGAAGGAGGAAGAACTAAGTAAAAATTATGTCTCTTTGCAAATCAATGGCTTCCGAGCAAGACCTCGATGACGGAGAAGATGACAACGACGAACCAGTGTCGAGCAAGATCAATTCGGATAAAGAGTTTGTCTTAAGAGCCCTCATTGAGTGAGTTCTCTGTCCACATCTATTTCTCAATTTAAGGCTAAGTTTTTATTTTGGTTTTTGCATCACAGCGAAAGCAATTTGAGTCGATTATTAACATTGGTTCATCGGAATTAGAATTCCCAGCGCAAGCAATTTTAATGTTTATCGGCTTTTCATTTTGAGTCAATTATTAACATACATGCCAATTTGAAAAATAGCTGAAATAACTCTCATCATATTAGGCTTATCTTGCAATACCTGTTTTTGACCTAGCAAACGTACGAATAAAAAATTTCTATATCAGACAAAGTTGTGGCACTTGGAATTTACTTTCTAATAACTCCACTTAAATCAAATCAAACAAATAGCCAAGTAGATGTCGCACCCCCATGAGGCAAATTAAGGATTAACGGAAGAAATTCTTCATTTATAATGCAACAAAAATGCCATTTTTATTATCAAATTGGATTAGAACAGTGAGACTAGCTTTTTAAAGATTTAAGAATTGCCACTTAACATGAAATCAGGTGTGTTAAGTCACCTCCGAATGCAAAAAGTTTGCATTTAGCGGCGGTTTTGCTTTGCCATGCCAAAATGTGACTTTTCTTGCTTTTGATTTGTGAAGACAGAGATTGAGTTCAGAAATTTACTGTTACGTGTAAAGTTGAGAGTGACACCTTACACCACCCTTTCGGTACTAACTTCTCAATCTTAACCTTTTTAAGAAAACAGGCCCTGTCGGGAAATGAAAAGTAGGAAATATATTAACTGGTACGAATAGTGCAACGAGAGATATGCTAAAAATTAAAAGAAAATAACTGAAATAACTCTTATCATATTAAGCTTATCTTGCAATACCTGTTTTGACCTAGCAAACATACGAATAAAAAATTTCTATATCAGACAAAGTTGTGGCACTTAGAATTTACTTGCTAATAATTCCACTTAAATCAAATCAAACAAATAGCCAAGTTTATGTCGCACCCTGAATCTCCCCCATGAGCCAAAGGATTAGCGGAAGAAATTCTTCATTTATAATGCGACGAAAATATCGTTTTTATTATCAAACTGGATTAGAACAGTGAGACTAGCTTTTTAAAGATTTAAGAGTTGCCACTTAACATGAAACCAGGTGTGTTACCCCGTTTTGCTTTCTCCAAAAAGTAACTTTTTCAAAAAGAAGGGAATTTCAAACTCAAATATAATGAAAATGAAAAATGATTTTTCAATTTTTTTTATACTGTTTAAAAGATCTCAATAAGATCTATCAAATAAGATCCATATTGGTCGGAAAATTATTTGCATAAATATATAATTTTTGAGCTTGAAATTGCCTTCTTTTTCAAAAAATTACTTTTTTACAATACTGGAACAGCCAGTCACCTCCAAATGCAAAAAGTATGCATTTGGCGGGGGTTTTGCTTTTAAAAATATTTTGCTTTGCCATGCCAAAATGTGACTTTTCTTGCTTTTGGTTTGCGAAGACAGAGATTGAGTTCGGAAATTTACTGTTACGTGTAAAGTTGAAGGTGACACCTTACCCCGCCCTTTCGGTACTAACTTCTCAATCTTAACCTTTTTAAGAAAACAGGCCCTGTCGGGAAATTGAAGGTAGGAAATATATTAACTGGGACGAACAGTGCAACGAGAGATATGCTAAAATTAAAAGAAAAGGTTCACTAATTGGATAAAGCTAGAATTTTGATAGCAGACAAGGGGAGCCTATCTGAAGATACTACATCCCCAATTTATGTCACTAAATCGAAATATACTGGGCTCAACTTTATCAAATTATCAAAGATAGCAAAGCTGACATTTTGAGGCACCAGATGAAAGGGGGGTTGATGATTGCTCAAACCATACCCAAGTCCAATACCCCGTTTGCTTCAAAATGCTAATTAAACTATTTAACGTATTGCATCCCAAAAGCGAGACATCAGAGCGGCTGACTTAGCAACTTACGTACCTAACCCCGATACTCACAATCTTTTTATGGATGCTAACGTTGTTATAATAACCCTAGACATTTTGAGAATAAGCTAAGAGGGCCAAAGCCTACCATCAAAAGTCTAGGGGTTACTACCCCAATGTTGAAAATATTTTCTTTTCAAAGAAAAAGGACGGAGTGCAAAAAGAATGCAGAAATGCTGAATACTGCTTTCATTGACTTGCCAGGCAGAACACCAGCTATAACTACTACATTTTGCTACCTTCACGCGGAGATTACGACAACTTAGGAATGTTGCAAATGAGGCTGCCTAAACTAAAGTATGTGGAGCTAAGGGGTATATCCTAAACTAGAGATATTGTGGAGGGATGTTTGTGGAAAGTGAATGACGGGATTGGCATTGCAGTGTTGGTATGAGAGCAGGGTGCAGACAGGGAGTGTTGCTTTTGACGTGATATTTTCTGGAAATTTTCCTAGTATTCTGAAAGCGTATCGAATTTGAGGATTGGACTACCTTTTATAGGCAGAATTTAGGGCAAAATTGGGGAGGTCGCATACACCTATGAGATCTAGTGCTTTTGTGTGGGCGGCAAATTCTGCCTCTTCTCTTGTCCAATCAGGTGCTGTCATTCATTTGGCCAATGAGAAAGCTTTTTTTGCTGCAAGAAAAGGAAAATGCACTTGCACATAAATCGAGACAATGTCCGAATGGTTGCTGTTGGTAGATCGATGCCCGATTAATGTCATTCTCCTCGTATTGTTGTGAGGATCGTCATGGCGACGTTCGTATTGGTCGATTACTGTCGGATGATAAGCTGAATGGTGGTACTGCCGTTTTAGTTGTGCGATTGTGCTAATGAAGTGTTCTGAGTGTTGTGAGTTGTGCCTACGCTGATGCTAATACTGCCATGCTTTGATTGATGGTGTAGTGCAGATGCTTGTGCTATTGTCAAAGTTGTTGTGCTTTGATTGCTGCTTGAATGCTGCTGCTGCTGCTGAGCCAATGCTGATGTTGATGGGTTCTTGCTCTTGCTAGCATGCTGACGTTGATGTGATTTTTGTGATACTGCCATTATGCTGCTGAGCTGATGCTACCATGCCAAAGCTAATGTTGTGCTTGTTGATTGCCAATGCCATGCTGATGCTAGATTCCAATGTTGTGCCTTTATGATGGTGATTAGACTGTCTAGGCTGTCGGGCCTATGCTGCTTTATTTTCGAGGCTTGCTGGGGCGCTTGAATGCTGCTATGCCATTGAAGTGATTTTGAGATTTGCTGGGGCACTCGAATACTGCTGTGTTGTTGAAGTGCTTTTAAGGCTTGATGGGGCGCCTGAAAGTGTTTGAATGTTGCCTATGTCAAAACCTTTGGGGTCGTAGACACTTGTTGTGGAATATTGGTAAGCCGCTTCGTGTTGTGCAGGGGTATTTTTATCCTTTTGATGTTGTTGACCTATTCTGTGCTATGGAGCCGACTTTGTATATGTTAAGGTGGTGAGGCAAAATATATATTGGGGTGTCAACAGTAGAAAGGTATGATCAAAATATTGAGGACCTAACAAGAGTGTGACTGCTCTGCTGCCACAATCAACAACGCATGATGCTTCTTAACGCAATGGATCGTGATGGAATTAAACTACCACAAACACTAATTACATGTTCGAAAATTATTTCTTTCCAAACAAACCTAAAGAATCTTTAACAAGATAAATAAGTAAAATAAATTACAACTCGATACATATATACTTGGAAGTGTGTTTCAATTAGGAGTTGAATTAAGCTAAAGAACTCATGGAGTTGCCCAAACATACACAGATCATCTCCCTCGTGAGAATCTAATTTTCCCTATTTCTTTCCAGGTAATGGTATTTTTCCTTTTCCTTAATGTAATTCATAGTTCGTACCTGTCTCCTTTTCAGGGATCCAGGAATCTTAAACGGTGTTCTTATACTTTCAAAAGGATGAGTGGATGCTTCAATTTTTGGCAAGGATTCTGAATTGAAAAGATTAGAAGTTGGACTGGCTTGTCAAGCCTTGGACATAGACATCATTGCTATAGCTATACTGGAAGCAAGATCATTACTGTCACTATCTTCTTCACATACACTATGTCAGATGGCCCAGCTGTTTGAATGCGACACTCAAAACCCTTAAAGCTTGGGGGGGGGGGGGGGGTGTTTGGGAGGGGTGGGGTGGTAAAATTCCTTTCCTCTCTAACTCGTCCTTTTCCCAACGATCCCAGTTCAATATCATATCTCCAACATCATTCCTATGCTCTTAAGTAACTTCAAACATCCAATTACAATTGTCAATTGCAATGGACTTTAACTTCTGTCAAAGGATAAGAACATACACTCAACCACCTAAACCCCTTCTACCAACTACATCTCCTGTTATCCAACTTAGTATAGTAGGCAAAAAAAACCTTGTATAACTCACTGTTCAAAATATTCCAGTAGATTCTGAATTTAACACTGCATCAAAATCTCCATCTTCATCAAATGATACTATTTTCTGATGCTTCTTAGGATTCTTGCTTGGCTTCAGAACTTGTTTCAACCTTGATTTCAGCCTCGGTTCTTCTTTAACAATATCATGCATCACTTTATTGTGTTTAATGAGCTTGGAAGGGCCATTCTTGCATAAGTTTGAGATTTCTTTCTCAAGCTGACCCTTAGTTTTCTTCAGGCTTTTCAAGTCTCTCAGTCGTCAACACCTGCTGTAGGGTTAAATTAATACGTGAAACTGGGATAGCACTATCATCCTCCTCACCTTCTTTTACCCTGCCATCATCGCCATCACAGACGTGATTTTCAATACTTGCAAAGTTCTTGACCTGTTCAACACTAGATGCAACAACTTCTATTTCTATTTTAATGGCCCTTAATTTGATACTCCCTCTGTTCCAAATTAATAGTCCGGCTCGGTCTTCAATTCATTTTTTAAATTGTTGATATCTTTCAATCTATAATGAATTTTATGCGCAATATGGATCTCATATGATAGATTTCAATTAGTTCTATTATATAAAGTTTTTAAAATCTTTAAAAAAATTGTAGATTGAAAGATATTAACAAGAGTAAATTACAGTAAACCCCCCTCAACTAACCTGTATTTTCACTTAACACCCTTTTGTTAGGTCTCCGTAGGAAAAATGCACCGACGGCCGTCTCCGACCACCGGGCGGCCGATCCGAGCCGTCCAAAGATTAAAAAAAAAAACCGAGTGGGCTAACGCGGGAATCAACGGCATCCGACATGCGTAGGTGCTCGATCCAAACACGCCAAGAATTTAAATGGGGTGTTTAGATCGAACACCTACGCACGTCGGATGCCGTTGATTCCCACGTTAGCCCACTCGGTTTTTTTTTTTTTTTTAATTTTTGGACGGCTCGGATCGGCCGCCCGGTGGCCGGAGACGGCCGTCGGTGCATTTTTCCTACGGAGACCTAACAAAAGGGTGTTAAGTGTCCATTCTGGATAGTTAGAGGGTGCACACTGTTGGATTTTGTAGTCGGAGGGGGTTAAGTGAAAATACAGATTAGTTGAGGGGGGTTTACTGTAATTTACTCTATTAACAATTTAAAAGTTGCATCGAAGACCGAACCGAACTATTAATTTAGAACGGAGGGAGTATATAGTTCTGCATGGCTAGTGATAAACATCCAATAATATACATTCTTGGTGCTTAAAGTCCTCTACTAGGTTGCTCTTAATTAAATATATTGTCTTTTTCATGCGATATTGCACGTAAGATAGTTTTCTAAGTGTTTTAAGTAAACTACATGAATAAGGCGTGTTTCGACGCCATGGATAACTACCGGACGTGTCTAAGCTCTGGAGGACACATGGAACATCACCATCGAGGCCCAATAGTGAAGAAACGAAGCACCAGGGGATGTCCCGGGCCGTTGGTAGCCAAGATAAGAAGCTGGAAGGAAGGGCCAGGAAAAATAGCTTGGTATCGATACACCAAAAAAGGTGGTATCGATAGAGCTAGTTTACCCTGTGGGACAGATAATGATGTATCTATATAGCAATAAGGGCATATCGATACCATGGCCCTTCGGAGAATCCAACATCAGCACTTAATAGCTCGGTATCGATACACTCTTTACTCTTTAAGCATTGCATCCATACCACGAGCCTTCAGGCAGACCTTTGTTACTTTTTGGACTTTCCACTTTTGGAATACTTGCCACTTGTGGCAAGTTTTGAGATATTTTGTAGAGAGAGAGAGAGTGTGAGATGTATATATACCCCCCTCTCTCTCTCCCCCTTAGAAAATATCTACTTTCATTCTAGCTTTTCAGTTTCTTCTTGCCTAAGGTAACTCCATAGTTGCTTTCAAGCTTTTAGTTGTAACTTTCTCAAGAACACTTTAGGATATTCGTCGTTTGTTATTTTCTCAAGAACTAAAGTTGTAGCTATGGTTGTGATATTTTATAATATCAAGTTTGTTTTCATTATTATCAGTTAAATCTCATGTCTTCAATATTCACAATGCTTAGTTCTTTGAATATGTGTGAGTAGTTGTTTAGGCTTGGCCATGGAGTGAATAACACTCTGTGACTTAGGTTAATCTTGCATTTCTCAACTCGAAACTCGAATTTGATTTGTAAATCGAGTAGGGTTTGCCTTTTATGTAACAAAACTTGTTGATGTTAATCTTCTTGATCAAGTGTAGGCAAGAGTTTGCTACTTGCCACACATGATGCTTGGAGCGATGTTTCGGCTCGTGTTTGCCAAAAATACAATAGAACTCGCTTGTTTTCTAAACTACGCTTCTTGTCTTTTATTGGTTTCATAGCTAAATCTTCCAGTTGATAGCCTATGCCATGCAATTCAACCGTATTTTCATTGAGAATAGTTGAATGATTTAAGTTACAGGTGTTAAAAGCTTTAAAGCCTTGCTGCTTTTTATTCTTAGTTCAAACTCATTCCTCCTCCCTGCTACCTCCAGGTACACTACTGTCCCCAACGTTATTTCTTGCCTGCCATTGGATAACAGCTATCACCATATTGCATTAAAAAAAATTAGATAACGCTGACAACCAATGGGCAGCAGAGCATAGCCATTGTCACGTCCTGGATTTTTAACATAATAATAATAACATTTTTAATAAAAGTCCGTCGCAATAATACATCATAATACCCAAAATGTTTCCCATAATTCATCCAAGAGAAAAATCAAGTTTAAACAGAGTTACAATATAGGCAAATTGGCCCAATTTCCAGAATAGTCAAAAGACGATAAGTGTAGTGAATACATGATTTCCAAAGTCAAAAGAGTTCAAATGAAGTTACAATCACATCTTTTCAAAAGAGAGTATACAAAAGATGCTAGAACAACTCCTCGATGTCGACTTTCAAAAGATATGATGTCAAACATGCACCCCATCCACTCCAAAATCAATTCCCTTGTGGTGTACTTGAAAATGATGATAGGTTGAGCTATACTAACCCAGTAGAGATTACTATACTCAAACTATAAATAAATGAGATGATCAATGCACCGAAAGGGACATAAGCAATGACAAGATTTTCATATGATCGACAATAAGAGCTTGAGCCTCGAAAAGCCAATTCCATTCAACTACATGCAGCACAACGACCTCCAAAGTTCATCGTATTCCTTAAGTTATATGTTTGGATCTCATTTCCGGGCATTCGGGACCCCGTGCGTCCCATGTTCATTCCGGCATCACACCATATGGTGGATCCATGGTTTTCTTGTGCACTTCTGGGCAGTCGGGACCCCGTGCGTCCCATTTCCGGCATTACACCTTACGGTGGATCCATGGCTTTCTTCGTATCATTCTTTCATATTCATTCACGATAATCACTTCTCAATCCTTCATAACCTTAAGTTTAACATATATTAACTCTAATACAATCATGTCAACATGCCAAATATGTCCCCTAAATCAATCTAAAGCAAGAACGACCAACGGATGCCAAGTTCATTAAATTCAACATGTTCTTGTCTTCCAACGACGGCCAAAAGAATTTGAGAGATCAATGAACCATTCGAGATACCAACAATCAAGTTTAGAAGTGATTCAAAAGTGCTTAGAGAGTGCTAGACGTGATTGGGGTTCAAACAAGCATGAAAAGAGCAAAACGTGTCAAAATTGTCCAGAAAGCGAGGGGGTATCGATAACCGATACCAGGGGGACTACTGGTCTAGAGAAGCCTGGGGTATCGACACCGCAAATTTTTCAGTGAATTTTCAGACTTCGGAAGGTAAAACCCCAACAACAAGGAACCAAGGCACGATCTAAGTACACAATTAACTTATATACGCATAGAGAGAGCAAGAAATCCTTATCTCAATGAACAAAAACGAAGATCCAAGCCTAATCAATTGAGCCCTAGAACTTGAAATTCAAATTCCTCCAAGGATACTTCTTTCTGAGCTTCAACCAACGAACCCCGAGCTTATAATCACGTCTATATATAGTGTGGAATGAAGGTTGAGCTTTTTGGGTTTCGAGCTTTGAGTGAAGTTTTTAAGAGAGAGAGTGAGAGAGAGGAGAAAGCCGTGAGAGAGAGAGAGAGGGAGAGGCGTCGGGAGAGAGGGAGAGAGGGAGAGGCGTCGGGAGAGAGGGAGATAGGAGATGGGAGATTTATCTCCTACAACGCACACACATACCTTATATACTAGCATATATGTAAATTGCACAAACACTCCTTCAAATAACAATCCTAACACATTAAATCCAATGTAAGCACTAGCTACCATTGAAAAGCCACACAAGCAACAAGCAAAATACAGTTTAATCCAAATAACCCTAATCAGTTGTGACGAAACAGAGAGTCAGAATTTGAGCCATTAAACTAAGCTACTATTCCACTACATTACTAAGAGGGTGTTTCTAGCAACAAAAATCACAAAAAACTTAATGCATTTTACCATCTCGTTTTCACTAATAAAAAAATTTCAGCATTTTGGCATCTCGTTTCTACTAAAAAAAAAGTTGTCAACAAAAACTTTTTTGCTACAGTAACTCTACTCACAAACCTATTAACAACTTATTCACTCCCAGAAACAACTTTAACATTTCTCAACAACTTATTCATTACCGGAAATACCTAATAACTTCTCAACTACAAATAAAAATCTATAACTTTTCACTACCCGTAAAATAAATGGGATCATATCACTTACATTTTCAATAAATAAACTAAACTCTACAGTAGCCGTGTATCACTTCAAATCAAATAGTTAAGTACTGATTTATTTTACATCCTATTGTACAAGAATTACCTACAACAAATTTTTTATTTTTTATTTTGTGAACAGTTGAAACCCTTAATTTATTTGAGAGAGAGAGGGGGATGGAGACCTTAGAAACACAAATTTTGTACGATTTCCTGATATTGTGTGGTTTTTGGTGTTGGTGGATGATTGTCTGGTGGTGAATGATGGTCGTTGTCGGCTCACAGGTTGGGGGATCATATATCTATACAAATATGAAACGAGAGAGAGAGAGAGAGAGAGAGAGAGAGAGAGAGCGAGCCCCTATCTTGGCTGCATGTCTGAACATATCAAATGCCAATCTTTATTATACCCAAAATTGAGCATTGAGCACTTAGGTAAATCATGCTTTGGGCAGTGTAGATTGTTTCGAAACAACACAAATATATTCAGCTCTATTTAAAGGACGTGCACGGATGAGAAAGACATTTCCCAAAGCCATGTTGTAGACAAACATAGCTTTTTGTTCGCGATATATACTGTAATTACCTGTAGCACCCAAAGGATGACCAAGAGACATCGCACCGCCATTGACATTAACTTTTTCCGGGTCAAGATCCAGTTTCTTACAGCAATATACAAACTGAGACGCAAATGCCTGCCGAAGGATCGGTAGCATTACACTCCGCAAATTCCTGAGATTATAATGAACTGGAAAATTTGATGGTGAATAGAATACACTACCTCATTTATTTCAAACAAGTCAATATCATCAAGCTCAAGACCAGCGGATTTCACCGCAGCTGGAATTGCAACAGCGGGGCCAACGCCCATAATGGCAGGATCCACCCCAACCACAGCAAAACTCCTGCATGCATGTGCGGCACAATGTAGCATGTTAAATAACATTATAGAACATTCAACATAAAACATAATGCGGATTTCTTCTCTCTTGAGAAAAATCAGATGCGTAGATATGCCCGACAAATCAGGTATGCAGATATGCAGGGACGATACGAAAGAGGTTTCTGAGAAAAAGAAAAAGGAAAGAAAAACCAACATTCTTATCAAGCTAAAGCTCAGCCGTCATATGGTGCTGTTGTTTAATTAGAAAAGTGCTCTTACTTCTTACGTAAACCAATCAAAAGAGGGAAAGATTAGTGACGCTAGTAATCGTGCTCCTCTCGCTTTCCAATTATTTTCCCCAACGTTTAAGTCAAATAAAACAAGATTTCAAGACATACGAGAGCGGCTCCTATTGGCTATTACCATCAAATGAAAAAAGTTTAAACCAAAAGCTAACGAGCAGGCAGAAACCACAAAATCCACGGTTTCTTATCACTTAGAGACTTCCTCACAGTTAGAAATATGCATTATACCTGACCACCCCAAGAATTGGCCGTCCCTTTTGCATAGCGAGACTTCTCTTCGTGAGCAGGACTGCTCCAGCACTATCACTCACCTGGCTAGAAGTCCCTAGAAAATGAAGCGGCGGTAATTCAGGTCAAAATACAAAGATATTGCGTCCAGAAAATGCCTGAACTAGATATTATTCATTTCAGAAGCACGCCGTTATTGAATACCAGCAGTTGTGGAACCATCCTTCTTAAATGCAGGCTTCAATTTTGCCAGATCTGTTAGATTTGAGTCTGGTCGAATTCCATCATCCATGAATATCACAACATGCTTCTCCTCATGAGTTCTAGGGTCCAGGATCTTTGAATATTCAAAAGTTAGAAATTGACAGGGAAGAAGTATCTATTACGATAGTGAATCTAGCAGTAATGTACCTTAGTAGAGACTGGAATAATTTCATCTTTCAATTTTCCAGATGCAGCGCACTTGCGAGATGCAACCTGTTACATTAAACTGAAAGGTTAAAGCTGCTTTCGACAAACTTCTGCACTGAAGATATCAGGGTACCCTAAGCTCTAGAAGTGAGTGAAGTTAAAGGTGGCAGAAGTTGAGAATCATACAAAATTTCTCTACTGAGCCATCCACCATATTCATCTTCAAGAATCTGAGGGAAGAAGTCAATGTGCATCAATGTAATATGTGCTTGGATTCCTGCTAAGAAAGCTGTATCAATAGCAGAGAGGAGGGGAGATATCATTAGGTTGTCATTTGACTTGACAAGGTCAATGTCCAGTTTTCTTGCTTTCGCATGAAAATACAATTTAAAATCAGGTAATATGAAATGTTGAAATCGATGACCTAATTTGAATCAATTCGGATGAAAGTGAGCTTTTGCATACTTGAAATGTGAGACCAGAATCAATTCGCAGGATCAAAATTCAGGGAATTATCCACAAAAACCAAAGCACGTCATTTGCAAACTGTTTTTGCTAGCGATCATTAGCAACTCTAAAAGCTAAATCAAAACTCACATGCATGATTCAGCAGGGGTCAGGAACGTTTTTTCGAAGTGGTTACCTATAACAGCAAGGATGAGAAGGGTAAAATATGGAAGAGTTGGCGGCCAAATCTCAAAGAGAAGCGTGCTTTAGCTTCACACTTTACTAATGAACAGAAAAAGCCTGTTGCGTAGGGGCACTTCTACAATATTTAGTGGCCAAGAGCAATATTTAGCGTCCAAGTGCAATAAATAGCATCCAAGTGTAAAATTTAGCGGCCAACGGAAAAAAGTTTGCTAGCTCGTTTAAATAACTAGTAAAGCGTGATGCGTAGGTGCGCTTCTAAAATAGTTAGCGGCCATTAGAAATATTTAGCGTCTATTTGCAATAAATAGCGGCCAGGTGTAAAATTTAGGGTTCAATAGCAAAAAGTTTGCGACCTCGTTTAAATAACTGGAAAAGCGTGATGCGTAGGTGCGCTTCTACAATAGTTAGCATCCAGTTGCAGTAGTTAGCGGCCATGTGTAAATGTTAGCGTCCAGGTGCAATAATTGGGATGTTGATTTTGAATTGATAATAGTTGACGACTGAAGTCTTGGTGGAACTAAAGAGGGCGATTATTCGCGGCCCCATATTTTCTCCCTTAGCCCACTACATTTTGGTAAGTAGTTGTTAAAATTCATTCATAACATTTCGGTAAATAGCTGTTGAAAATAAGATTATATTTCGGTAACTACATGTCGAAAATATGTCCAACTTTCGGTAAATAATTGCCAAACATACATTTTCGGTAAATAGCTTTTGAAAAAAATATTATATTTCGGTAATTGTATGCTGAAAATGTATTTCAATTTCAATAACTAACTGTCGAGTACAATTGAAATTTTTTAACGGGTTAAGAAAGAAAATACGGGGCTGCGAATAGCCGCCCCCAAACTAAAAACCTAGTCATAAATGATTCACTTCAAATTATTTGTGTAATATTCTAGATCTCAAAATGGAGCTTCTTACTACCCACTATTCATAAACTAAACTTTTTTTGGCACATTGAAGGTAAATTGATAATATCTTTTGATGCACAAATAATTTTTTATCCAAATTACTTGGGGTTAGAATTTAGACTAAACAAGCTTTTTAATGGTACAAACTTTGCAAAAAAAAAAAGTTCGGAAACGTCCGGGACAAACCGGCGAAGTTTGGCCAATTGTAGAGTTTTAATGCGCCCTAGGAGCACGTGTATGCGCCCCAGGCACACTACATTGCGCCCGGGCACATCCTCGAAATTTCAAAAATTTACCAAACTTGTGGTCTTGCCACAAACACTCACAAACTCTGATCTACACGTGGTTTGAACCGTTAAAAAACTTGTCTAGCCTACTTTCTAACCAATTTAATTTGGCTCCAACTTGTTTGTACATCAATAGATATGATGATTTTACCCTCAACAGATTGAAAAACAAATTAGTGTGGGAAAATCTTTGAATCACACCAACTTTAAACCTAATTGAAACCTTTTGTATATTGATTCAAAGTCCTAAAAGAAGGTGGGATCGAAACATAAACATAATAAATTTTGGGTTATGACAAGCCATGCCCCGCATGTCCGCCTGGAATAATGATGTCGGGCGGGATAACATGTGACATCATCTTGTCCTCTTGGTTTCCACACAAATTGGCGAGTCTATCCGCCACTTGGTTTCCCTCACGGAATGTAAGCTTGAGAAGACATCTTGTTGCCACTAGCAGACTCATGGATCACCACTTTGTGTGCTCCTCAATTGTCATAGCAATGGCGGCTGCTGAGTTGGTGTCGAATTCCATAGCCTCCATACCATGATTTTGGATCATCGCAAGGCCTTTAAAAATCCAAAAAAGTTCGACATCAAGGATAGTTGTAGCCACTAAGGCTAAACACATTTCTGTGCCCTCCCACGTATTCTATTTTTCATTTGGTACTCACATTCCTAGTTCAATAATATTCCTTTATTTCTTAAGAGTTCTAGCGAATTCTTTGGGATTTTCCCACTTCATTAAAGCACACAGAAACTGCTTAATCATCAAGATTCGCCTGAAACGTATGCCTAGTGCAAATATGACTTTTACATTATTGAAGCAAAATTTTGGTTTCCATACCCCAACAAAAGCCCTTGACCAGTACAACAACAAATTTTAGGACATGTTAGTGATCAAGGTTTATGAATGAAAATCAGATACGAAACAATTCAATTCAATTTCAAGGTGTAATATATTCAATCTCGATATGGAGCTTTGTACTACCGACTTTTCACAAACAAAACTTTATTATAAATAAGGTGTGATTACACAATCTTAATTCTTAGAAAATCCTCTTTATCCATAAATAATAGGTTTTTATGAGATTTAAAATGGAAGAGATGAGAGCATTTTACCGAATTAATTTATTTTTTTGTCACATTGAGGGTAAATTGGTAATATCTTTCGATGCACAACCAACTTTTAATTCAAACCACTTGGGTTAGAATCTAGACTCAACAAGCTTTTTAATGGTACAAACCTTGCAAAAAATGGAGTTTGGGAGCGTCCTAGACAAACCCGGGAAGTTTGGCCAATTGTAGAGTTTTAGTGCGCCCTAGGCGCATGTGCATGCGCCCCAGGCACACTACATTGCGCATGGACGCATTATCAAAATTTCAAAAATCGACCCATCTTTGTAATATTGCCACAGACACTCTCGATTTCCGATTTGCACGTGGTTTGAACCGTTTAAAGGGCTTGTCGAGCATACTATCTAACAAATTTTGTTTGGCTCCAAACTTATTTATATATTACTCCCTCCATCCCTTATTTACAGTCCAGTATTCCATTTTAGGTTGTCCCTTAATAACTGTCCATTTTATAAAGTGAGTGGGTAAAAGTTTGTGTATTGTCTATTTTGTCTCTAAAAGTACATTCCATTTTAAAAAGTAAGTGAGTAAAAGTGTAATGATGATGGGTAAGTAAGAAAAAGTGGAGGAAAAAATTGATGTGTAATGTATAATGATGATGTCTTTTTAATAAGTTGGAGTTACGAAGTATGACATTTAAAAAGGGACGGAGGGAGTAAAGGATATGACGATTTTACCCCCAACATGATGAGTCGCACCGACTTTAAAATGGTTTGAAACCTATGGTATAATGAAAAAGAGGGTATTTTACCGAATTATTATTTTTTTTTTTCACATTGAGGGTTAATTGGTAATATCTTTTGACGCACAAATAACTTTTGATTCAAACTACTTGGTTTAGAATCTAGACTCAACAAGCTTTTTAACGGTACAAACCTTCCAAAAAACGGAGTTCGGGAGCGTCCAGAACAAACACACAAAATTTGGCCAATTGTAGAGTTTTAGTACGCCCTAGGCGCAGGTGCATGCTCCCCAGGCGAACTACATTGCGCCCGGGCGCATACTAAAAATTTTAAAAATCCACCATAGTTTGTAATCTTGCCACGGACACTCTCGATTTCCAATTTGCACGTGGTTTGAACCGCTGAAAAGCTTGTCTGGCATACTATCTAACCAAATTAGTTTGGCTCCAAACTTATTTATATATTAATTGATATGATGATTTTACCCCCAACATGATGAGCCACACCAACTTTAAAATGGTTTGAAACCTATTGTATATTGAAAAAGATGGTATTCGAAGTCCAAAAAGATGGTGGGACCGAAACATAAATATATTTTGTTTTGGTTAATGAAAAGTTGGTCGAAAGTAGACCAATTCAAGGGTCGGTTGAGCCACTAAGGCTAAAACACATTTTTGCGCCTTCAATTCATACGTATTCTATATTCCATTAGGTGCTCGCATTCCTAGTTCTATGGTTTTCCTTTATTTCTCAAGAGTTCTAGTGAATTCATTGGGATTTTCTCACCTCATCAAAGCACACAGAAACTGCTTAATCATCGGGATTCGCCTGAAACAATTTGTAGGTGTAATATATTCAATCTCGATATGGAGCTTCTTACTACCGACTTTTAACAAACAAAACTTTATATTAATAAGGTGCGATTATACAATCTTAATTCATAGAAAATCTTATTTATCTATATATAATAGGTCTTTATGAGATTTAAAAATGAAGAGATGAGAGCATTTTACCGAATTAATTTATTTTTTTGTCACATTGAGGGTAATTTGGTAATATCTTTTGAAGCACAAATAACATTTCTATCAAACCACTTAGGTTACAAGCTAGACTCAATAAGCTTTGTAACGGTACAAACCTAGCAAAAAACGGAGTTCGGGAGCGTCCGGAACATACCAGCGAAGTTTGGCCAATTGTAGAGTTTTAGTGCGCCCTAGGAGCATGTGCATGCGCCCGAGGCGCACTACATTGCGCCCAGACGCATTA
This sequence comes from Rhododendron mucronatum var. ripense, assembly GCA_019656295.1. Classification (NCBI taxonomy): domain Eukaryota; kingdom Viridiplantae; phylum Streptophyta; class Magnoliopsida; order Ericales; family Ericaceae; genus Rhododendron; species Rhododendron mucronatum. Next base: position 2,220,690 of record BPLT01000069.1, on the reverse strand, counting down.
TCAAAATTTCAAAAATCGACCAATCTTTGTAATCTTGCCACGGACAATCTCAATTTTCGATTTGGACGTGGTTTGAACCGTTGAAAAGCTTGTCTAGCATATTATCTAACCAATTTAGTTTGGCTTCAAACTTATTTATATATTAATGGATATGACAATTTTACCCCCAACATGATGAGACACACCGACTTTAAAATGGTTTGGAACCTATTGTATATTGAAAAAAAGGGTATTCAAAGTCCTAAAAGATGGTGGGACCGTACCGAAACATAATCATAATTTATTTTGGTTAATAAAAAGTTTGTCGAAAGTAGACCAATTCAAGGGTCGTTGGAGCCACTAAGGCTAAAACACATTTCTGCACCCCCGTACGTATTCTATTTTCCATTTGGTGCTTGCTTTCCTAGTTCTTTGGGATTCCTTCATTTCTTAAGAGTTCTAGTGAATTCAATCGGATTTTCTCACTTCATCAAAGCACATAGAAACTGCTCAATTGTCGAAATTCGCTTGAGCGTAAGCCCATTGCAAATATGGCTTTTACATTTTTAAAGCTAAATTTTTATTTCCATACCCCAACAAAAGCCCTTGACCAGGACAACTACCAATTTTAGGACATGTTTGTGATCAAGGTCTACGAATGAAATTCAGAAACGAAACGAAACGAAACGATTCACTTCAATTTCTTGGTGTAATATATTCAATCTCGATATGGAGCTTCTTACTACCGACTTTTCACAAACAAAACTTTATTATTAATAAGGTGTGATTACACAATCTTAATTCATAGAAAATCTTATTATTCATAAATAATAGGTCTTTATGAGATTAAAATGGAAAAGATGAGAGCATTTTACCGAATTAATTTAATTTTTTTCACATTGAGGGTAAATTGGTAATATCCTTTGATGCACACATAACTTTTGATTCAAACTACTTGGGTTAGAATCTAGACTCAACAAGCTTTTTAACGGTATAAACCTTGCAATAAATAGGGTTCGGGAGCGTTCGGGACAAACCCGCGAAGTTTGGCCAATTCTGTAGTTTTAGTGCGCCCTAGGCGCATGTGCATGCACTCCAGGCGCACTACATTGCGCCCGTGCGCACTATCAAAATTTCAAAAATTGACCAATCGTTGTAATCTTGCCACGGACACTCCCGATTTCTGATTTGCACGTGGTTTGAACCGTTGAAAATCTTGTCTACATACTATCTAACCAATTTAGTTTGGCTCCAAACTTATTTATATATTAATGCATATGACCATTTTACCCCCAACATGATGAGCAACACCAACATTAAAATGGTTTGAAACCTATTGTATATTTAAAAAGAGGGTATTCAAAGTCCTAAAAAATGGTGGGACCAAAACTTAAACATATTTTATTTTGGTTAATGAAAAGTATGTCGAAAGTAGACCAATTCAAAAGTCGTTGGATTCACTAAGGCTAAAACACATTTCTGCACCCCCCTACGTATTCTATTTTCCATTTGGTGCTCGCTTTCCTAGTTCTTTGGGATTCCTTTATTTCTTAACAGTTCTAGTGAATTCATTGGGATTTTCTCACTTCATCAAAGCACACAGAAACTGCTTAATCGTCGGAATTCGCCTGAACGTGTGCCCGTTGCAATTATGGCTTTTACATTTTTAAAGCTAAATTTTTATTTCCATACCCCAACAAAAGCCCTTGACCACTACAACTACCAATTTTAGGACATGTTAGTGATCAAGGTCTACGAATGAAATTCAGAAACGAAACGAAACGAAACGAAACGATTCACTTCAATTTCTTGGTGTAATATATTCAATCTCTATATGGAGCTTCTTACTACCGACTTTTCACAAACAAATTTTATTATTAATAAGGTGTGATTACACAATCTTAATTCATAGAAAATCTTATTTATCCATGAATAATAGGTCTTTATGCGATTTAAAATGGAAAAGATGAGAGCATTTCACCGAATTAATTTAATTTTTTCTCACATTGAGGGTAAATTGGTAATATCTTTTGATGCACAAATAACTTTTGATTCAAACTACTTGGTTTAGAATCTAGACTCAACAAGCTTTTTAACGGTACAAACCTTTAAAAAATGGAGATCGGGAGCGTCCGGAACAAACCCGCGAAGTTTGGCCAATTGTAGAGTTTTAGTGCGCTCAAGGCGCATGTGCATGCGCCCCAGGCGCACTACATTGAGCTTGGGCTTATTATCAAAATTTCAAAAATCGACCAATCTTTGTAATCTTGCCACGGACACTCTCAATTTCCGATTTGCACGTGGTTTGAACCGTCGAAAAGTTTGTCAAGCAAATTATCTTACCAATTTAGTTTGCCTCCAAACTTATTTATATATTAAAATATATGACAATTTTACCCCCAACATGATGAGCCACACCGACTTTAAAATGGTTTGAAACCTATTGTATATTTAAAAAGAGGGTATTTAAAGTCCTAAAAGATGGTGGACCGAAACGTAAACATATTTTATTTTGGTTAATGAAAAGTTGGTCGAAAGTAGACCAATTCAAGGGTCGTTGGATCCACTAAGGCTAAAACACATTCCTACACCCTCCTACGTATTCTATTTTCCATTTGGTGCTGACATTTCTAGTTCTATGGGATTCCTTTATTTTGTAAGAGTTCTAGAGAATTCATTGGGATTTTCTCACTTCATTGAAGCCCACAGAAACTGCTTAATCATCGGAATACGCCTAAAAAGTATATCTAGTGCAAATATGGCTTTTACATTATTAAAGCGAAATTTTGGTTTCCATACCCCAACAAAAGCCCTTGACCACTACAACTACAATTTTTAGGACATGTTAGTGATCAAGGTTTACGAATGAAACTCAGAAACGAAACGATTCACTTCAATTTGTAGGTGTAATATATTCAATCTCGATATGCAACTTAATACTAACGACCTTTCACAAACAAAACATTATATTAATAAGGTGCGATTGCACAATCTTAATTCATAAAAATCTTATTTATCCATATTTAATAGGTCTTTATGAGATTTAAAATGGATGATATATATGAGAGCATTTTACCGAATTAATTTATTTTTTTGTCACATTGAGGGTAAATTGGTAATATCTTTTGATGCACAAATAACTTTTGATTCAAACTACTTATTTTAGAATCTAGACTCAACAAGCTTTTTAACGGTATTAACCTTGCAAAAATCGGAGTTCGGGAGCGTCCGGAACAAACCCGTGAAGTTTGTCCAATTGTAGAGTTTTAATGCGCCTTAGGCGCATGTGCATGCGCCCCAGGCGCACTAAATTGCGCCCGGGCGCATTATCGAAATTTAAAAAATCGACCAATCTTTGTGATCTTGCCACGAACACTCTCGACTTCTGATTTGCACGTGGTTTGAACCGTTGAAAAGCTTGTCTAGCATACTATCTAACCAATTTAGTTTGGCTCCAAAATTATTTATATAGTAATGGATATGATGATTTTACCCCCAACACGATGAGCCACACCAACTTTAAAATGCATATTGAAAAAGAGGGTATTTAAAGTCCTAAAAGATGGTGGGACCGAAACATAAACATATTTTATTTTGGTTAATGAAAAGTTGGTCGAAAGTTGACCAATTCAAGGGTCGTCTGATCCACTAAGGCTAAAACGCATTTATGCACTCTCCTACGTATTCTATTTTCCATTTGGTGCTTGCATTCCTAGTTCTATGTGATTCCTTTATTTCTTAAGAGTTCTAGTGAATTCATTGGGATTTTCTCACTTCATCAAAGCACACAGAAAATACTTAATCATTGGGATTCGCCTGAAACGTATGCCCAGTGCACATAAGGCTTTTACATTATTGAAGCGAAATTTTGGTTTCAATACCCTAACAAAAGCCCTTGACCACTACAACAACAAATTTTCGGACATGTCAGTGATCAAGGTTTACAAATGAAACGATTCACTTCAATTTCTAGGTGTAATATATTCAATCTCGATATGGAGCTTCTTACTACCAACTTTTCACAAACAGAACTTTGTATTAATAAGGTGTGATTACACAATCTCAATTCTTAGAAAATCTTATCGAAAGTACTAGACCAATTCAAAGGTCGTTGGAGCCACTAAGGATAAAACACATTTCTGCGCCCTCCTACGTATTCTATTTTCCATCTGGCACTCGCATTCCTAGTTCTATGGCATTCCTTTATTTCTTAAGAGTTCTAGTAAATTCATTGGGATTTTCTCGCTCAGTCATCGGGATTCGCCTAAAACGTATGCCCAGTGCAAATATGGCTTTTACATTACTAATTCAAAATTTTTGTTTCCATACCCCAACAAAAGCCCTTGACCACTACAACTACCAATTTTAGGACATGTTTGTGATCAAGGTTTATGAATGAAACTCAGAAATGGAACTATTCACTTCAATTTCTTGGTGAAATATATTAAATCTAAAAATGGATCTTCTTACTACCCACTTTTCTTAAACTAAACTTTATTTTTTTATAAGTTGTGATTACACAATCTGTGATTACACAATCTTACTTCTTTGAAAATCCTCATTATCCATATATAATAGGTCTTTATGAGATTTAAAATGGAAGAGATGAGAGCAGTTTACCGAATTAATTTATTTTTTTGTCTTATTGAGGGTAAATTGGTAATATCTTTTGATGCACAAATAACTTTTGATTCAAACCACTTGGGTTTGAATCTAGACTCAATTAGTTTTTTAACGGTACAAACCTTGTAAAAAACAGAGTTCGGAAGTGTCCGGGACAAACCCGCGAAGTTTGGCCAATTGTAGAGTTTTAATGCGCCCTAGGCGCACGTGTATGCGCCCCAGTCGTACTACATTGCGCCTGAGCACATCCTCGAAATATGAAAATTTTACCGAACTTTGTGGTCTTGCCACGGACACTTTCGAACTCTGATTTACATGTGGTTTGAACTGTTAAAAAGCTTGTCTAGCCTACTTTCTTAGTAATTTAATTTGGCTCCAAACTTATTTGTACATCAATAGATATGATAATTTTACCCTCAATTATTGGTCGAAAAATAAATTATTATGGGAAAATCTTTGATTCACACCAAATTTAAACCGGATTGAAACCTTTTGTATATTGAGAAAGAAGGTATTCCAAGTCCTAAAAAATGGTGGGATCGAAACATAAAAATAATAGATTTTGGTTTATAAAAAGTTTGTCGAAAGTAGATCAATTCAAGGATAGTCGAAGCCACAAGGCTAAAGCATGTTTTCGCGCCCTTCCACCCATTCCAATTTCCATTTGGTACTCGCATTCTTAGTTTAAGGTATTCGTTCATTTCTTTTGAGTTCTAGTGAGTTTATTGGGCTTTTCGCAGTTCCCATTCTACGTCCCCGGTGTCTCCATGCACATTCCCTGTTTCAATTGGATCTAATGATGTGCCTTCAAACTATTTTTTACATACAGGCACATGGATATAATATAAGACACCAACATTCATCAAATTGTAATAATGGGTTGTTCGTATTAAAACTATGAAAAGGCAAAGAATGAAACAATGTACACTAGGGTTTACTAATAGAGCAATGCTAGGAATATAACTTTAAAACACATCTGTATCCGGAGGCTTTTGATGCACGTGGATCCACATACATCGAAGGAGTTGCCGACACAGTTGTGTTCCTGGACTTATTGCTACTAGTAGGATAAAATAAAGAAATGGAAGAAAACAAAAAGCATAGCCTGATAAGCAAAAGTTCCTAAACCGAAGACAAAGTCTGGTGGGAGTGGGAATTCACTTCTGCTCAATGTGTCAGCACTCAACACTGACAATGGCACTAAATTCAACAGGAGAAACAAGAGTGGAGAACAGCACTTATCAAAAGACATCTATGTACTCTTTGCATCAACATTTGTATTACTACAAATGCGTATCAGAAATCATTTCCACATCCCAATTACTCTTCCTGGCCACTATCTGGAAATGAAAAAAAGAAACGCTCAAAAGCCATGCCCCGCATGTCCTCCTCAAGCAGCGGAATAATGTCGTCAAGCAGGATGACATACGACATCATCTTGTCCTCTTGGTTTACACACATATTGGCGAGTCTATCCGCCACTTGGTTTCCCTTATAAATGTATGCTTGAGAAGACATCCTGTTGCCACTAGCAGCACCTTTCACTCTTGGATCAGCACTTTTTGTGGGGAGTGGTCAGGATACTCAGTTGTCATAGCAATGGCGGTTGCTGAGTTGGTGTCGATTTCCATAGCCTCCATACCATGCTTTTGGATCATCTCCAGGCCTCTAAAAACCCCCCAAAAGTTCGGCCTCAAGGCTCATACAGTCTTCCACACATCCTAGAAATCCCAGCGCCCAATGCCCTCTCTCCTCTCGAAAAACTCCTCCAAACCCAGCAGGTCCCAGATTTCCATCAGTGTTTAACTTCAGCTTTTCTGTACCTGGAAAATTCCATGCAATCAGTCTAATTTGTCTAGGTTTAGCACAAGAAACAGATGTAAAATTCTTCACAATTTCACTGGCAAAATTATCACTAGTAAAGCAAATATCAAATGAACTAACAATGACATCATCAAAGACTTTTCCATTTTTAGCAAGCCAAATTTTCCAAAGCGTAACTAAAACTAGGACACTTAAGAAATAACCCCGTGAGTTTGTTCTGGAGTGGTTGACATTGGTATGAAGCCACTCTTTCCATTCTTCCATGCTAGCCGTGAGGGCTCCTTGGATTGCGGGTAACTGCAACCAAATGTTAGCACTAAGAGGGCAGTCAAAAAATAGGTGCTTGAGATCTTCTCTCTCCAAATTGCAATGAGGGAAAAGATCACTATCTGGCAAATTATGGATACAACGCTAATGCTTAGTAAGGATCTTTCCATGCATCAACAGCCATAGAAAACTTACTTTTGAGTTTGGCAGGAATTCTTAACGCCCAAATCCATTTCCAATTGAAATGTGGGGGAGAATGGTTTGCCAAGAACTGATATGTAGCTTTCACAGAAAAGGTACCATTGCTGGAAGAGGTCCAGCAAGGGGTATCCTTTGTATCAAACCACTTTGGGATAAGAATGCTTAAGAGCCTACTCCATGGCTTGTTGACAGATACTAGCATTTATTTAAAAGAAGCCAAAAGGGGTGCATAGCCTCATCATTACATTAGAGCAAAATCAAGCACCAGCCAATATGCTGTAATTTAGCGATAAAAAACCACTATCAATTCGATAGATCAGAGAAAGAAAAAAAAAAGTAACAACATCAACCAATAGGAATTTGATTTACTAATCCACTGAAATCGAATTCGCACCTTACTTGATTCATTCCTTCCACCCGAAGCCCATATCCTTCCCTTGCCATCGAGTCCTGGAAGTTCACTGACTTGCCTTTCAATCAGTCGGACGGAATTCTCATTCATCAGTATCAGATATAGTTAGTAAGGCAAGCTGGCTCTGGCAGAAAAGGAAATTCACTGAAAACAACTCTCACTTGATCATACGAACTGTTCCAAACCAACATTGACGGTGTAAAATCAGTGGGTTAATATCTTTATAATTGAAAAAAGGTGGGGGTCGTGGGACTATCAGTCAGTTCATAAGAATGAGTAGCAAAATTGCATTTTTGTCCTTCACAAGAGAGGTTGGTTCTACATCATCTCATAAATATCACACTCTTATAACGATAAGGTGAGAAGGTTCATGTGCCTTTTTTGGTGGTTTGGATGATTGCCATGCCCCTTTCATAACATTTCAACTTCAGCTATTCTGAAAGAATTCCATAACAGGACAATACAATTTTGATCACTAGACAAGGTGCTACTTTTGACTTTCAATCACAATACAGCTACATTGAAAGGAAAGCTAGTTAACGTGAAATGAAGCCTACTGAGAAACGTTTGTTTTCCATGGGTAACAAAAGAGAAATGAAGGTATTTTGATAAGTAACCACTTATATTTTTGCTCATCGTTCCCTAACCAAACCAAACAAACAAAATTATTTCGTTTTTCAGGAAATTTGCACGGCAAAAGATCCTGAATTTGAGACTTTCTACTCCAAAAACATTCTCTTAAATGAGGTTTAGAATTTTTGCGCTATAATCTGCATTTTGCAAAGAAACAGTGTCTGGTTGGATGACTGACATTTAACATACGTCCTTATTGGGAGATACGAAGAGGGGCTCAGCTGAGCTTGAATTAAGATTCTTCTATGTCGTGTTCAATGCAGTAGTTAAGATTCTTCTATGAAGCTGAGGGAAAATAGGCTAAGGTGGTTTGGGCATGTCTACCGTAGACCAGAAGATGCAGTAGTTAAGAGAGCGGATATGATAGCTCTAGGTAGCAATGTCACGGGGAGAGGTAGATCTAAATTGACATTAAATGTTGTAGTGCACAAAGATACGAGTATAATAGGTGTATGTGAACAAGTGGCCCTTAAACAGAGCTCAATGGAGGAAACGGATTCATGTAGCCGACCCCAAGTGATTGGGACGCAAGACTCGGTTTGGTTTGGTTTATGTCATGTTCAATGCATTCTTCGACCTAATAGAGAATTTGATACTAATTGAGTTATTAGGTTTTGGTGTAGCACTCCGCTAAATGGGTTTTTTTAGCACATATATTTCTATGGATTGTGGCATTATAATCTGTATCGAGAACCAAGGGAATTTGAGTTGATGGTTAAAAATTGAGGTTTCTCATACCTGAAAATGTGAGGCCTTGTAGAGGATTGACGTTCAACGAACATTCATCAATGAAATACAATATGCATATATATATATATATATATATAGAGAGAGAGAGAGAGAGAGAGAGTAAATAGAGTAGATAAATCTTGGGAGAAATGGGGACGCCGACGACGACTGGAGTTCGGTGATATGAATCGTACTTGCACTCATTAGAAACTAGCATATGAGAGGCGAGAGCGTCGGCCTCAAACTCCCATATTCAACACGGGATGTTCTTAAAACGACGCCGTGCGAAACTATTAATACTTCTCGTCTTTTACCTGCTAAGTCCTTTGAAACCATGTTGACATGGATTTGAATCAAATTGTGATCTCATTAGGATTTATACCTATAATCGAATTTGTTCATCTGTAGAGATTTTCAAGAAGATAAACCATGTTCAAGATCATTCCAATCTAACACTTGTTGATGTATGGTCGAAAACATTTTGAGTGAATTTATTTTCGTGATAATAGATTTGGCCGCACTGGATAAATCACTCCAACGAAGAAATCACGCCTCTATGGTGTATTGAGACCTTGCAACGCGAATTCGTCAAATTGTGATCTCATTCCTATTTATCTCCATGATTGGAAGGGTTCATCTCGTAGAGCTGATCAAGATGATAAACATTGTTGAAGATCATATTAATCGAACACTGATCGGCACATAATCGGGGATCATTTGTGTGAAGTTGCTTCTGTGAAAATAGACTTTGTCACACTCTATGAAACCTATTTTAGCAAAAACTGTAATGAATTCACTCCGCCGAAGGGACGTTTTCCGACGGAGAGAGAGAGAGTCAGAGGGGGGAGAGAGCAAATGTGGTTTTTCAGCAGAAGGCCTTCTGGATTCTCACTCCATTGTAGCAGGTCAGCTAATTTCGATTTTTGTATAGCTTTCATTGTTCTTGGCAATATTATTTGATCCAACGAAACTGCTGATGATCTCTTTACGGCTATTAAACTGCAAGTTTAAATTGAGGCAATTGTCAAGCACTCTGTGTATTACTGTACGAGCTTTTGCGAACTGGTTTTTGCTAGAGATTTATTTAGGTTCTTAGAATCTAAATGATTGCTTTCAGTTTGCAATTGATCCCTTGAAGTTTCCTTTTTTTGTGTGAATTTCTGGTTTTCCTTCTACATACGTAATTAGTTAATATGAACAAAAAGTTACAGGGGGAAAAATGGGGAAAGTAAAGCCTTCACTTTTTGAAGCTCGTTAGAGGTTCAAAGTTCAAACTAAGCTCGAATAAGCTACTACTCGGCTCATTTGGCTTGTGGTATATGAAAATTTTAACTACTCGAGACCGGCTCAATTAAAGCTCATTTTAGATCGACTCATCTCATAAAACAAGCTACACCTGAACATATTTTTGAAGTTTGCTACGTTTTTAAACCTATACCAAACTAACTAGGAAACATGAATAATATCATAGAAAACATTGTAACATGATATTATCCAAATGTTATTCTAACAGTAGCCACCAGTGAGGTGGTAGTTGAGTTGGCAATTATGGTGCGAGAGAAATTCCCTCCCTAGCATGGGTGGCGAGTTCAAAACCATTTGAGATAGTTGTCATTGTAAACAGATGTCGTGTGTAAGGGTGTAATTCGCACCTTATCGCGGCTGTTTTGATACATACCCACCTCCAGCTGAACATTGCAGATCAGTTAGAAACTCCTATGGTCATGCCGAAATGGTCTCTTCGCTAGTTGTCGACCTTTACTAACCGTTTTAGCCTAAAAATTGCATATTGAGCATTTCTTTTGTGCTAGTTTGTTGATATGTCTAAATTCTCTGCGAAACCAACGATCTACTGATCTACCACTGGACTGCTTTTTGAAGGATTTCATTTATCAATAGCTGAGTTGGACCATGCAATGTTCTTCTATCTTGACGAGTATGCTTTAAGTACCAAAGATGCAACCAATGGATAGTATTTGAGTCCAGATTAAGGGACATGTCAAGGATCTAATGAACTATTTGGTAGGTCTGACAGTTAGGAGCATCTAAGCTAGGTTTTAAATCATGTGATCTTCCAAGCATGCTTCATTTGAACTTTGGGATAACTTCTTTGGCGTATCTAATTTTGTGTATCTCCTCAAATGTTGTAAATTTGCTAATGAAGGACATTTCCCACAACTATTCCCATTTAATTCCAGTTTTTGGAAAATGTTTAATATCTGGTATACCTGTCAATCTTCATCGAGTGAGAAAACTTCCTTTCAAGTTTTGGAGTTGAATTGCATTATGTGCACAGTATTCAATTCTATTTGATTCTTTTGCAAGAAATAGATGGAGACTGGTGCAAGTATAGTTACTGGAACTTGGTATATCAAAGTTGGTAGTGTGCATGGGTGGAATCTTTAGTGCGAATTGATGAGTAGGCACCCCCCCACCAACTTCAAAACAAAAAAATTCTGGCTCTCTCTCTCTCTCTCTCTCTCTCTCTCTCTCTCTCTCTGTACATATTATATTCTTGGTATTCTGGCATCATATGTTCAGGTATGCAACAGCTCAATTTTGATCCAAGTTGGATACGATTCAAATTAGTCAATGTATTTCATCACTTCATCTTAACTAATTTAATTAAGGTCGTCTTCTTTGTTGGTGTTTGGATTTTTTTTTGGTTTGGCAAAACCTGTCTTTATAACCAAAACTATCATTTTCCCTTTCTGGCTTTCTCAAGTGTTTGTTTTGTTGTCCCGTTTGTAAAATGAAAAGCTCAGGCGGGAGTATTGCGCTGTCACACATCACTATCTATAAGCCACCCCATTGCACCTATATGGGAGCCGAAGCCAAGGTCCCACCACGTGTGGTTGGTGTTAGGAGTATGTTTAGCTCCAATAAGGGGTACGAGGGCTCAAACATGGACCTTGTCCAATGTCCAACCTAGGCCGAGCTTCCACCACTGACCCAACTCATTTTCCTATTACCACAGAAAAAGTTTCCAGTTAACTTCTGTTTTCCCTCACACCAAACAGCAGAGAAAATATGGAATACGTCTCCCATATAACCAAACAGAGTGCAGATTTCAAAATTTCTCTTTGATCTTAAAGTAGAATTTTGATATTTCACTCATTAGTTTACAAGAATTTTGTTTTGTGTGGATTATGAACTGCCATAGGTACAATAATGTCGGACGGACATGATTTAAGGAATCTGGGTTACAATGGTTGAGAGAGCAGATGGGGCTGGTACGTCAAGAACCGGCACTGTTTTCCACTAGCATTTCTGGGAACATTCTTGTGTATGGTAAAGAAGAAGCAGATATCGATCAAATCGCTGAAGCTGCAAATGCATTCTTTTGTTCAACATTTGCCTGATGGTTATCATACTCAGGTTGGTACTTTTGCTGAGGCTTTCCTGTTTAACAAGACAACAGGATTAATGACCATCAAAAAAGGTGGTAACAACAATAGAAAGTTTGTCGGCTGAATAGAACATCTCAATTGTTATTGTCGTAATTTAAGTGCCAGATGTGGAAGACAAGCGGCAGATTTTAGCTTTTTCCACTTGGGTTTTTTTTTTTTTTTGTTGGTTCTGAAAGCTCGATACATATGATGGTTGTTTTCAGAATCAGTTACCAAGAGCACTTCTCAAAAATTTCTTTGGTTGATTAAAACTACTTGGGTTAGAATCTAGACTCAACAGGCTTTTTAAGGTACAAACCTTGCAAAAAACGGAGTTCGGGGGCGTCCGGGACAAACCCGCGAAGTTTGGCCAATTGTAGAGTTTTTAATGCGCCTCATTTGTATGCGCCCTAGGCGCACTACATTGTGCCCATAGAGTTCACAAACGGATATTGCCTAATTTTAGTAGCTTTGACCATTACTAAAATTTAAGAATTGTGTTTCAAATTTCTTCTGGCATATGCATACAACTGTCAGAAGACATCTATGTACTCTTTATATCAACATTTGTACTACTACAGACGCGTATCAAAAATCATTTCCACATCCCAATTACTCTTCCTGGCTACTATCTTTTTTTTGGTACACTGGAAATGGAAAAAAATAAAAAATAGAAACGCTCAAAAGGCCATCCCCCGCATGTCCACCTCAAGCAGCGGAATAATGTCGTCGGGCGGGATAACATTCGACATCATCTTGTCCTCTTGGTTTACACCCTTATTGGCGAGTCTATCCGCCACGTGGTTTCCCCTCTTAGAATGTATGCTTGAGAAGACATCCTATTGCTGCTAGCAACGCCTTTCACTCTTGGTTCAGCACTTTGTCTGGGGAGTGGTCAGGGCACTCCTACGTTGTCATAGCAATGGCGGTTGCCTAGTTGGTGTCGATTAGCCTCCATACCATGATTTTGGATCATCTCTAGGCCTCTAAAAATCCCCAAAAGTTCGGCCTCAAGGCTCGTACAGTCTTCCAGACGTCCAAGAAATCTCAGCACCCAATGCCCTCTCTGTCCTCTCGAAAAACTCCTCCAACACTTATCTATTTCTAGCAAGCCAACACTTAAGAAATAAACCCCTGAGCTTGTTCTGGAGTGGTTGACGTTGGTATGAAGCCACTCTTTCCATTCCTCCATGCTAGCCGTTAGGGGTCCTTGGATTGCAGCAGGTAACTGCAACCAAATGTTAGAAATAAGAGGGCAGTCAAAAAATAGGTGCTTGAGATCTTCTCTCTCCCAAGTGCAACGAGGGCAAATATAACTATATGGCAAATTATGGATACAACGCTGTTGAGTAGCAAGGATCTTTCCATGCATCAACAGCCATAGAAAACTTTTTAGTTAGGCAAGAATTCTTAACGCCCAAATCCATTTCCAATTGAAATGTGGAGGAGAACGATTTGCCCAGAACTGATATGTAGCTTTCACAGAAAAGGTACCATTGCTGGAAGAGGTCCAGCAAGGGGTATCCTTTGTATCAAACCACTTTGGGATAAGAATGCTTAAGAGTCTACTCCATGGCTTGTTGACAGATGCTAGCATTTATTTATATGAAGCCAAGAGCGGTGCATAGCCTCATCATTTACATGAGAGCAGAATCAAGCACCAGCCAAGATGAACGTGTGAGACTCACCAACCAAGAATAAAATCAGTGGCTCTATATTGCAATCACATCTTTTGTTACATTTGTACAAGGGACAAGTCAATAAGAAAAGACATTTGTTCCCATGAATCCATGTTGCTTCCCATGTTAACACTAACAATTTCTCTGATATTTCGTTGATTATGTTCATAGTTAATTGAAAGAATGAAACAGGTACACATGAAACTTTCAGTTTTGATACCTGGTACGTTTTCCTATACAGTTTTGCAGCCGATGAGTGTGCAAGCAAGATATGATGACCAGCAACGTATGGCTCAGTTGAGGAGTCACCCTTAGAACAATTGCCTACCCCAAATGGGGAAGAGCATCACTGAGGTGGTGTTTCTCCTATATCATGACCACTTATAGTAAATACATTGGCCTCATTCAAGGTAGTCCAATGTAACACCCTATCACCAAATTCTCTAAAGCACACATAGGCATATGCTGTGAAGTCTTTCCCTCCATTGCCGCATAACTGCTGAGCTTCGTTACTTATACATCGTACATTTTCTACTTCATTCAGGGTACCCTAAGCTCTAGAAGTGAGTGAAGTTAAAGGTGGCGGAAGTTGAGAATCATAAACAATTTGTCTACCGAGCCATCCACCATATTCATCTTCAAGAATTGGAGGGAAGTCAATGTGCATCAATGTAACATGTGCTTGGATTCCTGCTTAAGAAAACCGTATCAATGGCAGAGAGAAGGAGAGAATTTGACTTGACAAGGTCATTGTCCGCTTTCTTGCTTTCGCATGAAAAAACAATTTAAAATCAGGTAACATGAAATGATGAAATCGATAGCCTAATTTGAATCGCGTGCAATTCAGATAAAAAGTGAGCTTTTGCATACTTGAAATGTGAGGCCAGAATCAATTCGCAGAATCAAAATTCAGGGGATTATCCACAAAAAGCAAAGCACATTATTTGCAAACTCTTTTTGCTAGTGATCATTTAGCAACTCTTATACGACAAACTAAATTCATGAAGAATGTTAAATCAAAACTCACATGCATGGTTCAGCAGAGGTCAGGAACGTTTTCGAACAAGATCTTGATAAGAAAATAAGCCTAATTGAAGTGGTTACCTATAACAGCAAGGATTGAGAAGGGTAAAACATGGAAAGATCTCCGATTTCCTCCTCTGCTGAGCAGAACAACCCCGTTGTGAATAAATCTGGAATGAGTTCACGTTTTCAATAAAGGCGACGATGAAAGCGCGAGAGGGGAAGCGTGGGTGACAAAAAAAAGGTAGAAGCCATCAGGGTAGGCGCGCTTCTATATAGATAAGAGTCCGCGGCCAAATCTGAAAGAGAAGCGTGTTTTATTTTCACGCTTTCCGAATGAGCGTAGGTGCGCTTCTACAATATAATTTGTGGGCAGGAGCAATAATTAGTGGCCATATGTAAACGTTAGCGGCCAAGTGATGCGTAAGTGCGCTTCTACAATAATTTGCGGCCAACAACAAAAAGTTTAAATAACAGAAAAAGTGTAATGTGTAGGTGTGCTTCTACAATAGTTGGCGGCCAGAAGCAATAGTTAGCGTCCAGGTGTAAAAGTTAGCGGCCAATGGAGAAAAGTCGCATGTTCAAGATGCGAAGTCCCAGTGAAAGCGGCAAGGAGATGTCCCTCGCGTCTCTGAAATGCGAGTTTCTAATGGGTGCCAGTACCCGTCGTTCCCATTTCCCCGAAGATTTGTACTCTCCCTCTCAATTCTCTGCTAATTGATTCTGGCCCTCAATTTTGATCCGAGTTCTTTGGGATTAATTTTTTTTTCAGTAATTCTTTGTATTCTCAATTTTTATAGCCTTCTTTATTACCAAAGCTATCATTTTTCTTTTTTGGCTTTCTCGAGTGTTTGTTTTTTTGTCCCGTTTGTAAAATGGAAGCTCAGGCAGGGAGTATTGTGCCATCACACCATATCACTATCTGTAAGCTACGCCATCACACATACATCGGGGCAGAACCAAAAATCCCACCGCGCGTGGTTGGTGTTAGGAGTATGTTTAGCTCCAATAAGGGACTACAAGGGCTCAAACGTGGACCTTGTCCAACCTAGGCCGAGCTTCCACCACTGACCCAACCCCTCGTTGGTACTCTGTTTCTTTGTCTCCTTTCTCTCTGTATCTCTCACAAGTACAGACGCTCGTCCTCCATATCTCAATTTTTTTGAAGCAGTCATAACCTATCTTTTCGTGTTCTTGAGTTTAATAAGAAATTGAATTCACGTATCTCATAATAAAAAGAGAACCTTCCTTATTTTGATGGTCTGTTGTGCGACCACATTACTTTTCCATCAGCTCACGCCGTCTTAGTTATTGCTAGTATCCATGCATGCACACAATGATCGTGTTTTAAGTGATACTTATTGGTGGTTATGCAATCTTTGTAGTTATTGCAAGTAAGCTGAACCATGTGATGCAACCAACTGATCATAATTTGGCATCACAATGCATCAAATAGGCGTCTTCAAATTGCTGAAAACCATTTTTGCTAAAATTCAACAAGCTATGAAAACAAGAGTTCTTTTGTGTTTCCAAAGGTAGAGTATGAGTAGTGTTCTGCAAACCCCATTTTTGAGAACAGAAACACTAGTCTTGATGATCGTCGGAGCCACCAAGGCTAAAACACAATTTTGAGCCCTCCCACTCATTCTAATTTCCATTTGGTACACCCATTCATAGTTCTAAGGTTTTCGTTTATTTCTTAAGAGTTTGAGTGAGTTCATTGGGCTTTTCGTAGTCCATCCAAGCAAACAAAAACTTCTTAAAGATCGGAATTCACCTAAAACGTATGCCCAGGATAAGGCTTTTGCATTTACAAAGACAAATTTTGGTTTCCATACCCCAAAAATAGCCCTTGACCACTGCAACCAATTATGGGACATGTTACTGATCAAGGTTTAAGAAAGAAACTAAGAAACGTTTCACTTCAAATTCTAGGTGTAATATTCTCGATCTTCAACTGGACCTTCTTGCTCCCCGCTTTTTGTAAGCTAAACTTTACTACTATTTATAAGGTGTGACTACACAATCTTTTAGTTCTTTTAAAGTCCTCTTTATCCATGTTTAATAGGTCTTTATCATATTTAAAATGAAAGAGATGTGATCGTTTTACCGAATTAATTTATTTTTTGGCACATTGAGGGTAAGTTCGTCATATCCTTTGATGCCAAAATGATTTTTTATCCAAACTACTTGGGTTAGAATCTAGACTCAACAAGCTTTTTAATGGTACAACCTTGAGAAAAATAGAGTTCCGGAGTGCCCGAACAAAACTCGCGAAGTTCGATCAATTCAAGAATTTTAATGCGCCCCAGGCGCAGTGCGTGCGCCCTAGGCGCACTAAATTGCACCCGGGCGCATCCTCCATATTTCAAAATTTGACTGAACTTTGGGGTATTGCCTCGTACACTCTTGAACTCCGATTTTCACATGGTTTGAACCATTGAAAAGCTCGTCTAGCATACTTTCTAACAAATTTAGTTTGGCTCCAAAATCATTAATAGATCAAATGATATGACAATTTTACCTTCAACACGTCGGGAAAAAAATATTATGGGAAAATCTTTGATCACACCAAATTGAAACCGTATTTAAACCTATTGTATATCGAGAAAGAGGGTTTTCAAAGTCTTAAAAGATGGTGGGATCAAAACACAAAATATATTATTTTTTGGTTTATGAAAAGTTGGTCGAAAGGAGACCAATTTAAGGATTGTCGGAGCCACCAAGGCTAAAACACATTTTTGAGCCCTCCCACTCATTCTAATTTTCATTTGGTACTCTCATTCCTAGTTCTAAGGTATTCCTTTATTTCTTAAGAGTTCGAGTGAGTTCATTGGGCTTTTCGTAGTCCATCAAAGCAAACAAAAATTGCTTAAAGATCGGGATTCACCTAAAACATATGCCCAGGATAAGGCTTTTGCATTTACAAAGACAAATTTTGGTTTCCATACCCCAAAAATAGCCCTTGACCACTGCAACCAATTATAGGACATGTTACTAATCAAGGTTTACTAAAAAACTCAGAAATGTTTCACTTCAAATTCTAGGTGCAATATTCTTGATCTTCAACTGGACCTTCTTGCTCCCCGCTTTTCGTAAGCTAAATTTTACTACTATTTATAAGGTTTGACTACACCATCTTTTATTGGGTAGCCCTAATCGGCTAATACTACTACTAAACTACAACGTAATACGTCCTGGCTTGCTTGGTTTAATTAAAGCCGTTGGATTCCTTTAGTAATGACGTGGCAGGCTGTGGTGTTGGAGAGAGGATCGGGTCCTGATCCAAGGAGGAGTAGTAAAACTAAAACCCAATGAATATTTGGAAACATCTTCTTCGAACTTTCCAAGCAGTGGCAAGGCTTTACTGCAATAGAAGTACAAACGTTCGCACCTGGAAAGATAGCGAGAGGTTCCATTCTCTCTCTCTCTCTCTCTCTCTCTCTCTCTCTCTCTCACCTAATCAGTACGGTGTATCTAAATAAAAATCGTATATCTTATGTTTTCCAAAACCTATATCGATGTTTTTTAAAATTATATACCCTACTAATTAGAGTTGTGACTGTTTGACGTACGAGACAACAAATAATTCACATTAAAGTTTTGTTTTATCAACTAGCGGTATGCCCGTTTGATACACGAGAGCACAAAAAATATAACAATGTGAGTCAAAAAAAAATTCACATTAAAGTTTTGTTCTACCAACTAGCAGTGTACCTGTTCGATACACGGGAGCAAAAAAAATAACAATGTGATTTTTTTTTTCATGTGCAAACATACACACCATTATATATTATTTTGTGGATATAATGGAAAAAATGCTACCGTGCATCGATTATGGGACCGTGTAAAAAATTAAAGTATTTTTTTCATTACATTACATTGTGCCCGTTCGATACACAGGGCCTGAAAAATATCAATTTGACTTTTTTTTTGTTCCGTGCATTGAACGGGCACAAACTCTTGTGAGTTGTAAAAGAAAAGAAAACCCTTTACTTCATACGGAATCAGGTCTGAAATTACTAACATGTATGTGTCTATGAAAGAAAGAAATAATTTTCCCTACTCCATTAAAAAAAATTACTACTCCAATTTTATCTAAACTAGGTATAAGTCCATCTGTCCATGTGCTTGTCACAAAATGCTTGTGCCCGTTGATTACATTTGGGTATTGTTGTCGGTTGTAATATAACACTCGATAATACTCAAAATGCTTCATGCAAGATTTTTTCGGTTATCTTTCCGTTCCTAATGACATCAATTAGCATCCAAAATTGTCTTTGTTTCAACAGTTTAAAGTGGTCATCCTTCAAGTGCGGTTTTTGCAAGAGTCCTAGTGTTCCCATTATATTTGACCTGAATGTGCATTGCTTTTGGGTTTCCCATTATATTTGACCTGAATGTGCATTGCTTTTGGGTTTGGGTTGGGGAGTCTGACTCTAATTCTGATTCTTTGGTGACCTTTTGGCGTTTCAGCGCAGATGATTTCTGTTATGGCCATGGGCTCTGTTGTTTCGTTCATTGGGTTTGCAAAGGGGACTGTGATCCTTGGCTAACCATTGAAGTTGCTATCATGTTCTAATTCATTGGGTTGTCATTAACTCTATCCAGTAGAGTTTACAAACACTAAATTTGTTAGCTTTGATAGTTTTTAAGTGGTCTAGCAGAGATAGCAAACACCAAATTTAACCCAACCTTCATGGAACAAGCAAGTGATGAGAGATTGGTATGGGTAGCTTGTTAAGGTATGCCCCTTAATTCATGGAACGTGCCCTCATTCAGAGCAGTTGGCAGCAATTGGGGTCACTTTTATTGAGGTAGATGGAGGAACCGTAAAGGAGATCTCTTTTGAAAAGGGTAGAATCCTTCTGGCCACTGAAAGCCCTAATGATGAAGGAAAAATCCAACCGGTGGCTGATGGTATAAATTATTGCAGAAATGATCTAGTTTTTAGGAACAAGATATGGGATGTGGAGGAAATTTCTGGCTTGGTTAAAATGAGAATCACAATTTGGATCAAAGGCAAATACAATATTAGAGAATACTCTTTTGAAGATTTCTGATGGAATCTAGCTGGGATAAGAGATTTTCAGTGAACGAGTTCTTCCTCTTTCCACCTCCAAATCTTTGGGGGCTAAGAGGATTAAGGTTATATTCTGTCTGCTTTTCGGAAGCTCTGCATTTTGCTCTCTCTTATGAGTCTGCACTTGGAATAGATGTTGTCTTGGTAGGTGCTATCAAACCTTGGTTGCTGCTGCTTTTATTGTTGTAGTCCTGCTCATGAACTATACGTGGAATGGGTACAAGTTATCAACCCATTGGTTGGAGGGCTAAAAGGCTGCTTTTGGTTGTTTTCTCCTCTTTCCATATCCATGTCATGGGGGGCGAAGAGAGTTGGGTTGATTGGAAGATTAAAAAGCTGCTTCTATTTTGAACTTGCTACTGAGCATATTGTTAATAATGTTGGTTTTCTGTTTGTATACTGTGTATGGGAGGGTTCTACAATGCTGCTTAACTACTAGAAGTATGTTGGAGTTTTGCTGTTGGCATTACCCACACTCTATTGCTGAAGCTGTTGGGTGTCATTTATTGCTTCTCAAAGGTTTTAATCATTCTCGAAGACCTTGGTTGCAAGCTGATGCTGTTATGAGATCTCTCCAGTCTCCTGGGTCTTATTGATCAATGTTTCATGAGAGAGATATTTTCTAGTGTCAGTCCTTGGGGTAGCGTTTTATTGTTTTTTCTTAGCGATTGGATGGTTCCACCTATATATTGTGGTTTCATTCAATTTCGTGTTGGATGTATACTTTTCTTTTTCTCTTTCTTTTGGCTTGCTCTATGATTTAAGTATCTTCTTGATTTAGAGTTTGGCCGTCTCGATGTACCCTTTTTGCCTATAAAAAAAAAACCCTTCAAACCCACCTCTCTCTCTCTACAAATTTGTTACCTCTCACCAACCTTCAAACACCAAATCTACAATATTCTCGGTATTGAACTTGAGTCACATTATTTTATTAATAAATGCATTTGAAATTTGTCATCTAAGGTATAAAATTCCTTCCGTGAAAAAAAAGTTAAAAAATTCCATACAATATAATTCTCCAAAATGCACTGAGCGGTAAAATTTGGAGTGCATTTATAAAAAAGTTGGCCTTGCAACTTAGTCCAAACCAATGAGGGATGACTGCTGGATTTTGAATCACAGGGGTTTATTCACTGGCCAAACCACAAGGAGTAAAGTGTAATTACCCTTTCTACGAATCATGCCAAAATATGGTAGGTTTACCAAACCAATAAATCCTCTCTATAGGGGGCCCAACATGGGTTTTTTTTTTTTTTTTTTTTGTCATTCGTTAATCTTATCTACTCTATTCTAAAAGATTTGGTGAGGGAGATGAGTGCTTACGAATATCAAACTTTGCTCATGTGCATAAGGCACGAACTACACTCCACCCCACTTACTCCCACATATTTCATTAGATCAACAAAAAAACATGTTTTAGCAGAGCAACAGGGTAAAACTAGACTTTTCCTAACTACTCTTTCACCCATTCACAAGAAAAATGTTGTTCCGCAAAGCAAAGCATGCCCAGGCTTCCGTTAATGTTATTATTTTTTAAGTATTTATTTTCATTTTATGAGACAGATCATTCTCTTACAATACTTCATATTTAATTCAAAAAATAAATACTTATTTCAGTTAGTGAAACAAGCATTAAAAGAATCCACTAATTGGGTTGGTTAACCTTGTACTCTTCCAAATGAGTGCTGAAAAGAATTGACTACTATTTGCTTTTTTATTATCATTGAACTTCTCCTGCTTAATCTTTTCATGGTTAAATTTTAAGTCCTTCCCTTTGCTAACATTATTTTTCCGAACATTACTTCCCCCTCTATAATTTTTCACTCTCTTATTTGAAAATTGCAGAAAGCAGGAAAATAGAACATAGTTTTCTCTCCGTCCATAGATTTTTTTTTTTTTTAATCAAGCTCTCCACTCTTGGTTTGATTAGCACTTTTTCGGATATTTTTACATCTTTTACATATATCAATGCATTTTTTAACCCATTAAACCATTGTCCACTGCTCTGAAATTAGCAGTTTCCTTAACATTTCGAGCACTGGAAGTAGCAAAAAGCAGAGGGCAAGGAGGAGTAGCAAACCCAATGAATATTTTTGGAAACATCTTCTTCGAACTTTCCAAGCAGTCGCAAGGCTTTTTACTGCAATAGAAGTAGAAACTTTCCGACCTGAAAGATAGTGAGAGCTTCCACTGAATTCAGGCGTCGGATCCGGTCAAGTGGTCTCCAACCAGTTTGGTCAATTTTTTTCTATATTTTGGACGGGTTGGATTTGTTCAGAGTATACAAACAAATTTGAACCGTCTAAAGCACTTTTGAACGACTCCAATGAGAAAAATTGACCAAACACGTTCGGGACAATTGACCGGATCCGACCCCACTGAATTCGGCTGAGGTCAATCATTTCACCTTCTTGGTCTCTCTCTCTCTCTCTCTCTCCCTCTGTGTGTGTTTACACTCAACTAATCTGTACGCTGTCTATTTATATAACAAACATTCCAAGAAGGAACTCCATAAGCATCATCGAAAGAGAGAGAACTTACATTAGAATGGAGAGAGCTATCAATAGACAAAGAGTTCTGCTGGATCATCTTCGTCCCTCTTCTTCTTTATCCCATCAAACCCATGAATCTTCTCTCTCTGTAAGCCCATCCCTTTATTTTCCCTCCACGCCTTTGACTGTCACGTTCTTGATTTCACTTTCTCTTCGTAATATATTTCCTTCTTTTTCTTTTTTCTTGGCTTTGCGATTGTTTTCTTGTGCATTCGTTACCCAGAAAAAGTTCCCAGAAATTTCATCTTCAATTTGGGTATGTGAACTAGAAATTTCACAACTTTTGGGGAAGAAAGCTGGGTACCCTCAAGTCATTGTTCCAATTAAACCAAGGATACAAAATATTGGAGTAAATTTTTGGAATTGGGATTTCTTTTTTCCGCATTTTCAATGGCTTATGAATTTTTTTTTCTCTTCTGATTTTCGAAATACATGACTGCAAAGTTATTGTTTACATGAGCATTTGATAATGTTAGGGCAAAGTCTACTTTCATTCCTTGTGGTTATCGCCATTTGTGGATACCCCTCATGATTCAAAACTGATCACATAACCTAGCTGTGGTTTTGAAAATGTGCGGATAGACCTGCTGTCATGTTTTCCATCCATGTTAACGGAGGTGCATCTTACATGCCTCTAGAATAAAATCTGAGTCGTTCATAATATATTAAATAAAGAATAGAGTATCTCTGTAAAAAAATCATTCCGACCAGACATCAATAATCCAATGATTTAATTTTTACTAAATTCAAATTTGAAATTTTAATTTAACAAAATCAATTCAACCATGAGCTTTTCATTTTTTGATTGACTTGAATTTTGGCATAGATGTATGTAGTACTCGTCAAAATTTACTATAACGGTTTGGATTCAATTTTTGGTATAGGGGATGGTGTAGTTAGATTTAAAAAAGAAGAAGAATCAAGGGACATGATGAGGGTATATCGGTCTTTTAATGTTGTGTCCGTAAATATAGATAGAAAACATGACAGTAATGGGTCTATCGCATATTTTCAAAACCACAGGTAGGTTATGTGGTCAGTTTTGAACCATGAGGGGGGTATTCGCAAGTGATGATAACCACATGGGGTTAAAGTGGACTTTGCCCATAATGTTACTAAGAAGATAGGGAATAGTTGGGTTGAGCAATTTTGTGGAGGTCCTCCTCAAATTGTGTAGAATATCTACATTTGACACCAAGATGATCTCACTTTTTAATGTTTTCAATTTGGGGGGATAAAAAATCATTCCCAAGCATACCACGGCGACATAGGATAAATATGTTTTTTTGGTAAATTGTGGGAGAAATTAACCATATGATGTATGTTATATCAAATTGATCCGTTCATATATGCACGGAAATGGAAACAGCACACAGGCATACTACTTTAGTTGATCAGGAACATGTGGTTCTTTTGTTATCGACCAGGCTTCAATATGTCTGGCTGGGGATAGTGCTGCTTATCATCGAACAGCTGCTTTTGGAGATGATGTTGTGATTGTGGCGTAAGTTCGTTCGCAACATAAATTGTTTTCAACTATTTGGTTCTATAGAAATACTGCTATGTACACAAGTCCATAACATGTGGAACTGAACTACTATTCTCTTTCCATGTCATTCGTTATCCTTATCTTTTTAATGTCGTTCTGCATGGATCGCTGCTAATAGTGCATGTAGGACTGCCATTTGCAAATCAAAACGTGGTGGTTTCAAAGATACCCTTCCGGATGATCTACTCGCTTCTGTTCTGAAGGTAGATTGGGGATAATGATTAATGAGTTTTTATGGTACTTCGGTTGGTAGGAGATAGAAAATTGGATTTTATGCACTTAAGGCCTATCCACCTTTCAAGCTTGTCATGATTTTTTTCTGCACTGTAGGCGGTGATAGAGAAGACAAATCTGAACCCTAATGAGGTGGGAGATATAGTTGTTGGTACGGTTTTGGCGCCAGGTTCAGAAAGAGCAATAGAATGCAGGATGGCTGCATTCTACGCTGGTTTTCCCGGTACTTCATTGTCATGGTCTTTCCTTTTATTCTTGTTTTTTCTTTTATCAATATAATGCTTTACATGGTGGCACATTCTTCCTTTGTGATTCTGGTGGACCTGTAGGCACCAAATAGAATTGACATAGTTCTGTTGCAATGTCATTGTACGTTGTATTTGGTGATCATATACATCAGAATTCGCAAAATAATTTAATCAGAAATAACTTATGCAAGTAGAAAATTCTAGGACATGGTTTATATGTAACAAGTTTCGTTACATATCTCTCTTGTGGTCTATGCATCTGAAGTAAATTGTAAATATTTCACACAGAAACTGTTCCCCTTAGAACCGTCAACAGGCAATGTTCATCTGGCCTTCAAGCAGTAGCTGATGTTGCTGCCTACATAAAAGCTGGATTTTACGACATAGGTAAGAGAAAAAATCTGGTAAACAACTACTGTGAATGTCTCCTCCACATTTTGCCTTGATGTTTGTTCTTTTCGTGACAGGCATTGGTGCTGGAGTGGAGTCCATGACGGTAAACCAGATCAGAGGGGTCCCCAAAGTTAACCCAAGGGTATGCATAAGCTCGTCTTATCTGAATGTTTTCTGATTTTGAGTGGTTCACAAGGCTAGATGTTATGGTGTTATTAGCAGGTGGACACTTTTGCACAAGCTCGAGATTGCCTTCTTCCTATGGGAATTACTTCTGAAAATGTTGCACAACGTTATGGTCTTACAAGGCAAGAGCAGGACCAGGCTGCTGTGAGTACCAAGCTTCTATTGATGTATCCCATATCTTTAGTGCAGAAGTTTGTCGAAAGCAGTTTTAACTTTTGAGTTTAATGAAATAGGTTGTATCTCACAAGCGTGCTGCAGCAGCAGCTGCATCTGGAAAATTCAAAGATGAAATTATTCCAGTCTCTACTAAGGTATATTATTGCTAGATTCACTAGTGTAATAGATACTTTTTCCAAGTTAATTTCTGACTTTTATATATTCAAAGATCCTGGACCCCAGAACTCAAGAGGAGAAGCATGTTGTGATATCCATGGATGATGGAATTCGACCAGACACAAATCTGACAGATCTGGCAAAATTGAAGCCTGCATTTAAAAGGGATGGTTCCACAACTGCTGGTATTCAATAACGGCGTGCTTCTGAAATGAATAATTTCTAGTTCAGGCATTTTCTGGATGCCATATGTTTGTATTTTGACCTGAATTACCACTGCTTCATTTTCTAGGGACTTCTAGCCAGGTGAGTGATGGTGCTGGAGCAGTCCTGCTCATGAAGAGAAGTCTCGCTATGCAAAAGGGACTGCCAATTCTTGGGGTGGTCAGGTATATTGCATATTTCTAACTGTGAGGAAGTCTCTAAGTGATAAGAAACCGCGGATTTTGTGGTTTCTGCCTGCTCATAAGCTTTTGGTTTAAACTTTTTTCCTTTGATGGTAATAGCCAATAGGAGCCGCTCTTGTATGTCTTGAAATCTTGTTTTGTTTGACTTAAAAGTTAGGGAAAATAATTGGAAAGCGAGAGAAGCACGATTACTAGCGTCACTAATCTTTCCCTCTTTTGATTGGTTTAAGTAAGAAGTAAGAACACTTTGCTAAGTGAACAACAGCACCATATGATGGCTGAGCTTTAGCTTGATAAGAATGTTAGTTTTTCTTTCCTTTTTCTCTTTGTCGGAAATCTCTTTCGTATCCTCCTTGCATATCTGCATACCTGATTTGTCGGGCATATCTACGCATCTGATTTTTCTCAAGAAAGAAGAAATCCGCATTATGTTTTATGTTGAATGTGCTGTAATGTTATTTAACATGCTACATTGTGCCGCACATGCAGGAGTTTTGCTGCGGTTGGGGTGGATCCTGCTGTTATGGGCGTTGGCCCTGCTGTTGCAATTCCAGCTGCGGTGAAATCCGCTGGTCTTGAGCTTGATGATATTGACTTGTTTGAAATAAACGAGGTAGTGTATTCTCTTCACCACCAAATTTTCCAGTTCATTATAATCTCAGGAATTTGCGGAGTGTAATGCTACCGTTCCTTCTGCAGGCATTTGCGTCTCAGTTTGTATATTGCTGTAAGAAACTGGATCTTGACCCGGAAAAAGTTAATGTCAATGGTGGTGCGATGGCTCTTGGTCATCCTTTGGGTGCTACAGGTAATTACAGTCAGATCACATTCAAAGCTATGTTTGTTCACAGCATGGCTTTGGGAAATGTCTATCTCATCCGTGCACGTCCTTTAAATAGAGCTGATTATATGTGTGTTGTTTCAAAACAATCTACACTGCCCAAAGCATCATTTAGGTAAGTGCTCAATGCTCAATTGGGCATAATAAAGATTGGCATTTGATATTTTCAGACATGCAGCCAAGATAGGCTCTCTCTCTTTTCTTCATTTTTCTACATTAACTTTTGGGCCTATATCAACCAACTTCTATTACAATTATTTGCATTGTCTTGTGTAATTTTCTGTGAATGGAGCTGCAAATGAAGTAGTGGAATGATGTTTGAACATTTGTTGTATTCTTTATGCTGGGCTCCAAAAAATTAATATGACAACTTCTTAAGAACTATTATGCTGGATTGAGTGAATTCTACCATCAGAAAGATAGACTTTATTTGGGAGGGAATTGCTACAGCTTACCTTCTGTTTCAGGTGCCCGGTGTGTTGCGACTTTACTGCATGAGATGAAGCGTCGGGGAAAGGACTGTCGTTTTGGTATAGTTTCCATGTGCATAGGTATCTTCCTTTTCCTCGCACCATTTTCGTTGTTTTCTTTGTCAGCGACAAGATTTGTCCTAAATGTATTCGCATCATGGCCTACAGGCTCAGGCATGGGGGCTGCAGCTGTTTTTGAGCGAGGTGACTGCGTCGATGACTTGTGCAATGCTCGAACAGTCAGAGAGAACAACCTTTTATCAATGGATGTCCTGTAGATTCGTTCAGCCTAAAGGATGGACGTGGACATCAACATTATCATTCATGATGTTAATAGTTAATAAAGCTATCTGCAAAAGATGGTGTTCTGAATTTAGGTTTCCGATATAGCGAACATATAGATCATTTAAGTTTATTGCCTATATCTTTGTATTGGGAGGTTGATAGAATTGTCGTCAATGCATAAGTTCATCCAGCTTGCCTGGAGAGAGTTGCCTTTTTATCAGTTTTCTCCATCTTTCTCACTGGGAGGATGTACTCAATCCATCGAAGGGTACGTTCAACCACATGGTCGGATTCTAGATCACGCAAGACGAATTCTGAGGCTACTGAACGAAGTTCAGCGCATTCAACAAATGTCTAACCATTCGATTTGTACGAAATTTTTCCTGAGAAGTCTCAGAAATGTATGAGTTGGTTAAATCGCACAGGAGATCACTATCGTCGGATTTTACAATTTGGTTTGTATCCAAATCCAACTCACTGTCCATTAAAACTGGTACTAGATCCTCTCAACATAACGTATGTTGATCTTTTAGAACCTCTTCAGGTGGCTGTAAAAGAAGACTGAAGTTGAGTTCGGCCCCTTCGAATTGAAACCCTAGCTCTGAAGAAAATAACCATGCAACAACCATATATAACTTTAAGAACCATACCAAATTCATAACTTAACAAAATTTGACATGACATGCAACAACCATAATAAAGAATTTGGTTTCCAAATTTAAAAAAAAAAAAAAAAAAAAAAGAAGTTAAGAAGAACAAACAACACAGTTTTTTAAACTTTGATCATGACTTTGGTTTTATATTTTGATCATCAAGAAGAATGATTAAACTAAACAGTTTAACGTGAATCAAACGAAATATATAAAAACAACCCAAAAAATACTTGACTTAATTTGAGTCGAACTATTCCTTAGTTTCACGCGGCCGCCAAAATTCTAGTGAACAACACTCCATCGAGCCAACCTAGACAAAACGAAAATTCTAATCGCAAGGAAAAACAGTTTACTGTTTTTTTCCTTGAATAGGAAAGTTTACCTGAAAAAGAGCATTTTAGCCACTGGGGCCATGTGAGTGAGCCCAACAAGAGCATATTGTTCCCACTTCAACTACTAAGCACTCTGGAATGAGGCTTCCTTCCCTACCTAAATATCCCCTTGCCCCACATGCTTACCAACCAACCATATAATTCACTAATTTATGAGTAACTTGTGTTTTCTTTGTGCGAGTTGGAATTTTCAGAATTCACTTTTCCAAACAAAAAAAAAAAAGAAGAGTAAAAACCTAAGTGGGATGATGTCCCTCTGAAATCCCTCCCTTAGCCTGACCTTTGGTTTGGCATGGCTTGAGCTCCGTCTTCAGACGTATCCCCACAAACTAGGCAAGGAACCACCGTTAGCGCCTAACTCGGCCAGTGATGACCGGATAGGCAGTTTGGTGATTAAGTAAGTCCTTCATCAAGAAGATGAAATGCAGAGCTCTTAGATAAATAGTAAAGACGTACCTCTTTAGGGTGTGGAGTTTTACTATATATAGGACCTCTTGACTTAATCTTCAAGTCACCTTGTGCTGAGCACATCCCTAACCGTTTAGTGTGGCATCATAGATGAGGTAACGAATCCAAAATGGTTATGCTGACGTGGCCTAACGGCTTTTCCGCAATAGATGCGGATCCCATAATCATTTGGTTCGGGTCTGTCTTAACCCAACCCAGGATGATTCGCTTTGGAACATGCGCTCGGGCAGCGTGATCAGGGGCATGCACCTTAAACATGCATGGTTCGGTCCAAGTGCTTAGCCTATTGAGACTGGTGATCCGCCAAGTCCAAATGAGCCCAGTTGATTTGGCCCACTACAACATACATTACCTAATAGTCGTGGGTGGTGTTGTTAGAGTTACTTTTTGCGTCACATGCGCCTGAGGCGCCCTTTTTTTTTGCGCCCCACTCGGATCTGGCAATCATGGTGCGCCCCGGGCGCATCAGTGTGTTTTTAACTGTCTTAATATTGCAACTATGCACAAACAAGCTGCGCTCTGGGCGAGTTTAGTTTGATTGCTAATTAGATCACTTTTCGTGTGCATTTATCATTTATTGAGACTTCCAAGGCTCCAAAATAACGTAAAAATTTGTGCAATCGACTTGGCAACTTGCAATCACGACAACCACTTGAGATATTACTTGTAGCAATCGAAATCGAAACATTGGAAAGAGACGCAACAACAAATGTATGTTGGATTGCTTAAATGTGTACATGTTGAATCGATACATTTGTACTGTCTATATGGGTACATTGTCGCTCTTATTAAGAACAACCGCACTTCTCATATATTCCACCAATGCACCAAGGACATGTTACATGGTTTTGAGTAACGAATGGGGCCTACTTTGCTACTCTTGCGCCCGGGGTGCGACACAATGCGCTTGAGCCACATGACTCAACAATGTCTGGCACCTGAGGCATAAATTGCCCTCACGTTCAACCGCTACAACCACTACACCACCTCCTCCAGAGTCACTTAACATACACTACCAGTGTAACCCCTACCCCTCTCCAATGATCCCTTCACTATCTACGAGATTTAAAGTAGTGCACAAAAGTGAATATAAATAATCACACATTTTGCAACTAAACTATAAATAACAGTTCACATAATGGAAAAAATGAGAAGATGATATCAAACCATACAAAGTTATTGAGATAATTCGCTCTTCTGTTACTTTTTTGTATTCTTTTTATCTTTTTGTCCTTCTATGTTTAGAATTTTCAAAAAAATATTTTTTTCCCGACTCCTTGAAGGTAAAAATTTGTATTAATGTGTAAATAAATTTGAATCAAAATTACTTGAGTTAGAAAGTAGATTCAACGAGCTTTATAATGGTTTTATCCACGTGCAAATCGGAGTTCAGAAGCGTCTGAGGCAAGCCGCAAAGTTTGGCCAACTTTGCAGTTTGGAAGCTGCGACCGGGACGAGACTTGCGAGTCAATGCGTGCCTGGCCTTATAACACAACAATTTCTGGCGCCCAAGGAGCACTAAATAACGCCTGAGGCGCATAAGAGAATTCTTAAAAGCACATTACACGTAAATTTCCCTCATCGTACCTACATTACCACCGTAACTAGTAACTACCACGATTAGCATTGAGATGGAAAGGGGCAGGGAAGAGTAGGATAGAAGCGTGATGGGTTTGAAATTACAAGGAAAGAGGAAAGCACTGAATTTTCTAATGTAATGGGTGGGAAAATTTAGGCACAGACAGACAAGCAGGACCATTGATCTAGTTGTATCGCAATCTGAACCCTTGAAAAAGAAGTAACCAATCTTAACCGTTAGTGTAGCACACCACAAAGCTTGGTCCTTAGAATTATGTACATTTTCTAAAACAGTACTTCCTTGTTGTTCTTTAAAAACCCTTTTTTATCGATATATAGTTGGTCTTGATCCAATTTAAAATGAGAGCATTTTACCGAAATGAATTGTCTTTTGATCCACTAAGGGTAAAATGGTCACATATTCTTATGTATAAATTATTTTTGATACAAACTACTTAGGATAGAAAGTAGATTGAGCAAGCTTTCTAACCGTTCAAACCTCACGCAAATCTGAATTCTAAAGCATCTGGGACAAGCCCTCAAACTTTGGTCCGTTTAGTGCGCCCCAGGCGCATTTTGATGCGCCTCAGGCGCATTCTCCTACGCCCGGGCGCATCCATAACACTTCAAACGTGCTAAACTTTGTGGGCTTGACACAGACACACCCGGAATCCGATTCGAACGTGGTTTGAACCATTGGAAAGCTTGTTAAATCTTCTTTCTTACCAAAGTTGTTTTGATTGAAAATTATTTGTACATCAAAGGAAATTATTATTTTACCCTTAGTGGGTCGAAAACCAAATTAGTTCGGTAAAAAGCTCAATCGAATCACAGTCATTTTAAATTGGATCAAGACCAATTATGAATGGATAGATAGGTTTTCAAACTACTAAAATATGATAAAAAGGAAAAATAGAATTAAAGAAGTATAATTTTATGAAAAGTTGGTTAAAAGAAGACCGATTCAAAGATCATCGTACCGTGAAAGCTAAACACGTTTGCGCTCTCTACACATTCTAAGTCCCATTACGAACACACATTCCTAAGTAGGATATTCTTTCATTCTGTAAGAGTTAAAAAAAACTTAGAGGGCTTTCTAAAATCATTTCAACATCAAAATTCGACTAAAGCAATGCTTATACGTTTACGAAGCAAAATTCTATTGTTTACACCACCAACACAATTAATCGACCACTATGACTACCACTCCACTAGCACCACCGCGCGCCATTTGACTACCCTCACTTGAACATTTGGGCCTTTGGAACATTTCGTAACTTAATAGATCATTGGAGAGGGGTAGGGTTACACTCATATTGTTCGTTAGGTGACGGCGGTGTTTTGGAACATTTCGTAACCTAATAGATCATTGG
The DNA here is from genome assembly GCA_019656295.1 of Rhododendron mucronatum var. ripense. Taxonomy (NCBI): domain Eukaryota; kingdom Viridiplantae; phylum Streptophyta; class Magnoliopsida; order Ericales; family Ericaceae; genus Rhododendron; species Rhododendron mucronatum. The sequence goes on along the minus strand of BPLT01000069.1, from coordinate 2,188,886 downwards.
AGAGAGGTAGGGTTACACTCGTATTGTTCGTTAGGTGACGGTGGTGTAGTGGCGGTAGTGGTAGAAAACGAGGGCAATTTACGCATAATGTGCATCTAATTATTCTCTTTCGCGCCTCAGGCACAAGACAATGCGCCCCAGGAGCCAGAAATTGTTTAGTTTTGCAGCTCAGGCGCATTATGTCACAGCCTGGGCTCAACTTTCAAATTGCAAAGTAGGACAATTGCAACTTCGCGGCTTGCCATTGAAATTGTCAAACTCTGATTTCAACATGGTTAGAACCATTGAAAAAAAAAATGTTGAGTCTACTTTCTCGCTCAAGTTATTATGATTCAGAATTATTTACACATTAAAGCATACAATGATCTTACCTATGAGGAGTCAAAAAAAACTTTTCATTTTTCGGAAGAACAGAAGAGGGAAATATCTCAGTACCTTTTAATTGTTTGATCTTATCCATTTTCTTTTCGTTTTCCACCTTGTGAACGCTTATTTAGTTTAGTTTAGGTAAATTTTTGTGCACTGCTCTAAATCTCGTTGTAGAAAGATGAGGACAATTTATGCGTAATGTCCATCTAATTATTCTCTTATGTCAAGCCCTGGGTGCAGCTTCCATTCTGCAAACTAGGCCAAACTTCAGGCTTGCTACAGAAATTCTCAAACTCCGCTTTGTACGTGGTTAGGGAGGGCCCGTTTGTTGTTTTCACCTCTTTCTGACGACGCTCCTACCTGGTCGCCGTCTCTCCCCGAACACGTTCAGTAGTGTGGTTTTGAGTATTGACTTTGTGCTCACGAGCCAGTGCTATTTTTGCCGTGAGACGAATATAGTTGCCCATTGGCGCATCTAATAGCTTGAATAGGAATGTGTTATTTCATGTTGTATTCCGCCTACGCTAGAGTCTGTTGTTATTAGAGAATGTTGTATTCCACCCGCGCTAGAGTCTCTTATTTAGAAGTGAGTCTCTCATTTAGAAGTGGTGTTGAAGACAACCTATATTATTGGGTTAACCACGCATTGCAATAGTATTTATGGCCAACTAATTATTGAGTGATTTTAATCAATAAAATCAACAGTTCACAAATCACAGGGTAAACATCTGGGCAAGAGGACCCAACGGATCTCAATCAAATCTTGGCCGCAAAAGAAGCCGATGAACTTCGAATTCGGACCCCAATCGAACAAGTGTTTGGTAAAGAGAAGTGCCACTGTAACAAGGACAATCTACCTAATAAATTATAAATCTACCTAATAAAACATAATGGTGTGGGAACCACACAAACACAAGTTAAAAGAATGGATGAAATTCATTTGATCTAATAGCTAATGTGTACTCTCCAACTCTCTTAAAAAAACACCCACACTCTTACAAATATATTACGAAAATGTCATCAAATAGTGGATAGTGCCATAGACACGGGCAAACACTAGTATTATTATATCTTCTTAATTACTAAATGAATAGTGGTACTGTGTCGATTTAGATACGGATGTATCTATAATCATAAATTCCGACAGAGACATATTTTGAGACATTAAAGTACATATATACCCTATTACATTGCAATATAAAAACACTCGTAGTGAATGACTTCGAATACATTTGTGTCACACGTCTTGTTTTCGTATATTTGTGTCCAAAGCATTTAGTTATTGACGATATGCAATTTTTTCGCCCCAATGATAAGCTCATCATGTGTAATAACACTGGATAATCGGGATTAAAGAGAGAACCACAAAATGCCAACCTGCCACCACTCACTGCCTAGTTGTCTTAATCATATTCCTAGATTCAGTTCTTGCCCTCTGATCATTTGACTCCTTGTCTTCTTCTCATCAAGAATCTTTGGGAGCATATATAGACAGCACAGATAGATCTCTTGTGTGCTGTCCTTTTGACCAACAACCTCTCTCTCTCTCTCTCTCTCTCTGCGGTGGTGTCTAGGCCAGCTTAGTGTTCCTCGACTAATTCCCTTCTCGGTCAGATTAAAGGTAAGCTATTCACGCCGGCATTAAGGAATTAACAAAAAAATAACTTTCTTAAGACTAGATCCCCGAATCGAATCTTGGTCAATTGTTTGGGGAGCAAAATCATCAATCAACCGGACTCACCCTTGGGACTCCCCTCTCTCTCAATCAGACTCTGGCCAATTGTTTAGAGAGCAAACCCACTAACAAACCCTCTCTCTCTCTCTCAATATTCTAAATACTGCATGATTTGGAGTGCCCCATAGTATTATCAACAGTAACATGCAGGGTGGTTTTTAATATTGGATTTATGCCAAATAATGGCATGTGCAATTAATTCAGTAGCTGATGATTCCCTCCATCCATCGTTGAATTTACATATATAACAGGCCCTTCAGTTGCTATTCAAGGTTGCAAATGACAAGAAACCACCAACAGAGCCTCTAAACAAATGGTAAGAAACAACTTAATTCACTTCTAATTTCACAAACCCATTCATGAAGAACATAATTATGTCCTAATTAACAGTCTATTTCGTGTTTATCTGACCATTCTTGATCATTTGCTTGATTTTCTTTGTTTCAGACCGAACAGCTAGCTGAATTCAAAGAGATAGAAAGGAAGTAGATTTGGTTGCATAAATTTGAACCCAAATCAGTACACTTCCTTTTTTTTACAATGAAGATAAAGGAAGAAATTGCTCGAGGACTGGGAATGGGTCACAAATTAGCTGATTCAGGGAGTAAGGTTATTCCAATCACCACCGACTCGGCGTCACCTTCTTCAGCTGATGAGCAGAAAGACAAGCATAAGGGGGATCACAAATCCAAAAGCATTGCTAAAATGAAGGAGCTTCTGAGAAAGGCAGCTGCTGCTAAATATGAGAAAGGAGGAAAGTATTTGGGCAGAAAGGTAAACAATTATCTCCCATTGCCCAATTCCATACCAAAGTCAAAATTTGACATTTAGAATGACAGAACTCTCCCCACCCTTTTGCCAAGTTCGATGCCAGATGTTGGCAATGTCATTCATTCTTGGTGCTTAATCTGGCTGTTGTCACATCATCTAAGTCATTTACTTTGCATCGGAAAAATGAGACGAGTTTAATTCGATTGTCTGGATTCGAGATTGAGTCAAAATTGCATCGAATCGGTGCAACAACATTGGTACCTTTGGCTTTTTGACAGCGTACCAAGTTGAAAAACAACTTTGACATTGTAATTTCAACACCAACAGATGGACTTGCTCCTAACCAGGATCCCTCTCATGATTCAGATTCCAATGGAAAAGTTGTTTCTTACTTTTCTTAATTAATTTCAGGTGATGCAATTCAGGAATTACAGGGCAACCCTAAAGGCAATACCGGATGATGATCAATTCATCTCTGACTCACCCAAAATCAGTTTCAGATGGGATGTGGAGAGCTGCTCCACCACTTCCTCTGCCTTTTCAGCTATTTCTTTGGCTTCTTCCATAAATGATCTGCCCACAAACAACCTGCCTTCTTTGAATTCCACCCCCCTCCGTGACCCAGAAAACTTCAGTCCAAGAACAGGGAATTGGATCACTACAGACTCAGAATGTAAGGCCCCTCCTCTCTCTCTCTCTCTCTCTCTCTCTCTCTCTCTCTCTCTCTCTCTCTCTCTCTCGTGCTTATAATTATTTTTTGTTGTATTGGACAGTTGTGGTGCTAGAGCTTTGAGGATTAAGGGTCTGCTACAGAAGATTTAATGGGTTGAATCAAGTGATTAGTCAATGTTAAGGCAGTTATATATTGTCAACTGAGACTTCGTTCAATCCAGATTCCGGGAAGGATCAAGGGGATTTAATGTAACATTAAGTTCATGATGAGGTTGTAATCAAGGTTCTAACCATTTTTTTGTGACTTATAAAGCAAAATATTTATCTCTTTATTTGGGAACTTTTGATCACGTTCATGCAATGTGCGAATCTGATGGTGAAAGATGAGTGACTAGAAATCCGAACCCGATGGAACGAAGAGTTTTTCACCATGTTCGAGAAGCCAAAATCATGCTCACAAAGTGCAAATTAGAGCAGAGTGCGATTCAATACGACAAACGAAAAAGTCGCAAACACGAATTTATAATTTCCTCGTTGAAGTCTCGTTAGTAGCCGTATACCCATGCATTTGGGACAAATTAATGGTAGCTAGTGTTGTCACGAACAAATTTGTCGATTTCTCGGTATTTGTTTTGAAACAAGTGTTTCTAGTATTATCTTTTGCAAGGGTGAAACAAGTGGTCTGTCCCCCTCATTGTATGTGAATTTTATTGGTGGTAGAAAAAGATTATATTTTCTATCAATCAGAGATGTATCCATTCGACGTACAAGATGGTAAAAAAATTACATTGACGTTTTTTTTTTTCTTCTATCAACTAGCTGTGTGCCCGTTTGATAAATAGGAATGAAAAAAAATAACAATGTAAATTTTTTTGTCTCGTGCATCGAACGGGCACACCTCTAATAGTTTAAATAGGAATGTTACAGTTTTTCCAGGTTGTATTCGTCCTGACTTAAAACATCTCCTCGAGAGAGATAGGCCTTCCGAGTTGTTCTGTTTTCTTCTTGTAACCACTAACAAAAAGAGAAGTCTAAAAACAACCTGCGTTCAAGGACGGAATCAGGATTTTACCCTAGCAGTGGCAAAATGTATACTAACAAAATCTAGTGGAGTATAATAATTACATTTTCTAAAATTCTTGTCATGACGGCCGCCGCCACTAGACCCCACTGGTCTCATTCTTGCCTGCATTGTCCATAAAACTTACTACTATAAAACACGATCTTATTTAAAAACTAGTGATTGGGACGACGCAATGCTTTCTAAACATTGTCTAAATGAAATATTAAACCCCAATTTTTCAAAGTTTTTTTTGGATACAACGGTTCTTTTTAACGCCATCTCACATGTGATGAGTCTCGGATATGCGTATGGTCCTACCTCATGTGAGAGGAACATTACAAATAATCGTGAATTAGAAAGAATATGATGCGAAGAAATTACAATTGGCCGCAAAGAATTACTTCTGGTCTCAAAAAATTACTCTTGGCCGCGAAAAATTACTCCTGACCATGAAGAATTACTATTGGTCACAAAGAATTACTTCTGGCCGCAAAAAATTACTCTTCGCCGCGAAGAATTATTCTTGGCCATACAGAATTACTCTTGACTGCAAAGAATTGCACTTGGCTGCATCGAATTGCTCTTGGTCGCGTCGAATTGCACTTAGAGTAATTTTTTGTGAACTTCTAATCTCAGTCATATATTGGCTTCAATGGTTGAGATAGAGAGTCTTATTTTGTGTCCCCGAAACGCTTTCCTATATATATATTCTCCAAATTAGCACAGAATCTAAAAAGTTTTGGTATTTTTCTCTCTTTTTTTTTTTGAAAAATTAGAGAAACATTAATGTACAATTGTTAGGAGTAAATAAACCCACACGTCAATTGTGTAATATGTGCAAAAAGTGTGATAAAAAATAGGAGAATGAGCCTAAACCATTGGATCAAAGTAAATCATTTATTGCAACAACTTGTCTTTTGTTATGTATGGATGAGCTATACACCTTTGTATTATGTATTATAGAAAATTAAGTTAAATAAAAAAATTAACTCCAATGCGGAATCACAGGCAAACGTATATTTTCGTTGGTTTTCAATTTTCAACTCGATGAAGTCGAAGATGAAACTATGACGTAGAATCAAGATGCAACAAAATCAATACATTTGCTTCCACCAACATATTGTAATGAATCAAATAACTAAATATATAATTAATCAAATTTTCCTCTCATTTAGCCATCTAAATACATTTCAAAAAATGACAGGGCCCACATATATATATATATATAGAGAGAGAGAGAGAGAGAGAGAGAGAGAGAGAGAGACCTAGATCACGGTAGTCATTTAACTAAGGAAAAATTGAAAATAAGGAATCAGAATAAAATTAGGAAATATTAATTTTAGTTTTTATTTCATTCTTCTTCTAAATATTCATTCTTTCCAAATATATCTAAGATAACAACTATCCATTCTGTAACAGTAGGAATTAAGACTAACAACTAACCTTACCTTGCTTTACCTTACCTTACCTTACCTTAAGGGCTAAGTTTCTAGGCTTACTTTCTGTAAATTTCAACAATAAAGAAGATATGTACAAATCCAAATGTTCAAAATATAGAGAATTCAAAAATCGCTACCCCATATTATATAGATTTCGGAATTAAAGTCCCACAAAGACCTATGCATAAAATGAACAATTACAATGACAATACTAGGTTGACCATATTTGATGATCATATATTCGATTTCAAGCGAGTTTTTTTTGCCCGATATCTTATGAGTTGTCATTAATACATTGGCAGAACCAATTTCCATCGGTCAAACTTTTCTTACCAAAAAAAAAAAATTTACAGGAATGGAAAAAAAAACAAAATATCTGAATTTTATTTTTATTTTATTTAATTTTTGAAAATATCAATATATCTGAATTTTATTGAAGGTTGACAAAAATTATGTGTGAAAGTGCCAAATCCTCACCGTTCGTGTTTTCACGCATTATAAAACGCGAGTAGTAACTTTTGTCTCCTTAGTGCCCCAAAAGCTTGCACCCGTACGGCTGTTTAGTTCTTTCCCACCTCCTCTGCGAAAAAGGGTTTTAGGGTTTTTCTCTCTCCACGCTCTCCCTTTCGTTGTCCTCCTTCTCCCCCTCTCTCTCTCTCTCTCTCTAAATCCAAAGCCATGGATAGATACCAGAAGGTGGAGAGACCGAGGCCAGAAGAACCCATACACGAGAACGAGATTCGAATCACATCACAGGGTTTGGTTAGGAACTACCTCAGCTATGCCACCGGTCTTCTTCAGGTACTCCCTCTCTGTCTCTCACACACGTGCACACACATTATTTCACTCTTTCTTTTGTTCATTGTGATTTATCTTCTTCTATAGTTGATGGGTTTTATCTGTACTAGTATTAAGGTATTCTCCTTATTTGGGAGCTTTTTGGGATTTTTGAGTTTTATCTTTATTCAAATTTTTTTCGCGTTGTTTGTCTTGTGTCAAATTTTTGTAGATTATTGATTTGTCTTGATACGAGCAGCGACGAATGGGATTGTGGACTTTGTAGGAAAAAAAAAAAACTACTTTTCCGATAATCCACCAAAGTTTGACACAAGGCAAACAATGGGTGCTGTATTTTATCCTTTTGCAGAACTAGAGCAATGTGTTGAAATAATAATGGTATGTATCTCAGAGTTGCTTATCTGCCAATAGGTCTGTCTCAGTGGGCCAATTTGCCTAACTATTCGTTACATGTGCTGGTTTGAACTCGAAATCGAAGCTGCAGCTCTAAGTTGAATTGAATGAAGCTATGGTTTCCATATGCTTGGGTGGGAGTCCAATCCTGTTTTGTTTTGTATCTACGGTTTTTCGGAACATTATAAATACCCTTTTGCCTTTGGAATGCCGTTCTTCGATCTAAGATGCCCTGACAGAACAACCATTTATGTTCCCTTATACCATCCCTATAATTTTTTGTCACAAGTAAATGTGTTTTGTTGTTTTCCATTCAACTGTTGATATATCTGTTGTACAACACCTCAAGGAGCGAACTTCTATAGTATACTGTATAGTGTGTACATATAGAGCTGCTCCAAAGTAACCTTAAAATCTGTACAAGTTTTGGAGGGATTTTTTAAGGGAAAAGGAAAGGTAAGGAATTTTACTTCATCATCTTTCCTTGCCTTATTTTTCCCCTCCACAAATCCAAGACCCAAACACAACCATATTGTTTTCCTGTCGGTGATATGTTGTTTGAATTTTGTCAGGAATTTTTCTGCCATTACTTATGTAGTTATGTGGATGATTTTTTGTGTAGGAGAAACAGGGGAGAGAGATTGTCTTCAAAGCAATGGGACAGGCAATTAGTAAGACAGTAGCCATAACAGAGATTTTGAAGGTTGCTTCATCGAAATTTCATTCTTGTTCCTTTCTACTTACCAAAACGAAGAAACATTCTTGTTGCTTTTTACTTGTTCACTTCTCTGCCTTTTGTTTTCTTTTTCCTCCCCATTGGCTCACTAGCTCGGTCTTTATCCTGAAACAGAGGAGAATTCCTTGGTTGCATCAAGCTACTGCCATCAGTTCAGTAAGCATAACTGATGTGTGGGAACCCATTGAAGAGGGTCTTCTACCGTAAGTTTCTAGTCTTCTTCACCACTTTGCATGTTAAGATATGAAGCTATACTTCTGCTACTCACTTGGACATGTCTAATACAGTGTGGAACAGACTCGTAAGGTATCCATGATTTCAATTACCTTGTCAACCAAGGAGCTAAACAAGAACTCTCCCGGGTGAGTTTCATTCTTCTAAATCCTAAAGTTACTATTTCAAAGTCTAAGAAATTAGGCTAAATCGTAAATGCTGGGTCTGCTCTCCTAATTTCTTCCTTTGGGTCACTTTTAGAGGTTTTGTAGTTTTTTTGTATTGGATACTTGTTTTGGCTAAATTTGTTGCGTTTGGCTTCCTTTAGTTTGTGGGTCATTGAATTGAATCTGGCCCTGATTTGAGCTGTTTGTACGCAGGTACCAAGCTCCATCCAATGTAGAGCAACCAAAGCCATATCAGAATTATCAGCAGCAGCGACAACCCCTTCGACAACCACGTGCACCGTATAATGCTGTTAATGAAGGTACTGTCAACGACAAAATAGGTTTAATTGCCTTTGAAACTGTAATTGTTATTATGTAAAAGGTAATTTCATATCATTTTTAGATTCGTATGGTCGAGGCCGAGGCCGTGGCAGAGGTAGAGGAGGACGGGGTTGGAGCAGGGGTGGTTATGGAAACTACCAAGGTATTGTTCCTGGAATTACATTTCTTATTGCAGAAAATACGAACGGGTAATGTTTATTGGTATGGTGATGGCTTCCATGCATATCCATGAATTTGTCTACATTGTTTTCTCATAGAAAATGATGGATATTCAAACTGGAGCCGAGGTGGATATGGAAACTATCAAGGTATTATTCCTGTAATTACATCTGTAATGCATAAAGTAGAAACAAGTTACGCTCTTATGTATGCTAATGACATAAAATGCATTTCCATGATTTTAACCACATTTTCTTACCCACAGAAAATGCTGGATATTCAAACTTGAGCCGAGGTGGATATGGAAACTACCAAGGTATTATCTAGAATAACATTTGTTATCCAGGATATTTGCTGAAGTTATGCTTTTGTATGTTAATGACTTAGTATGCATTTCCGCAATTGTCACCATATTTTCTTACTCACAGAAAATGCTGGATATTCAAACTCAAACCGAGGTGGATATGGAAACTACCAAGGTATTAGCTTGAAATACGTTTGTAATACAGAATATTTGGTGAAATTATGCTTGTGTATGTTTTGACTTAGGATGCATTTTCGTGATTTTGACCACATTTTCTTATTTGCAGAAAATGCTGGATATTCAAACTCAAGCCGAGGTGGATATCGAAACTACCAAGGTATTAACTAGAATGACATGTAATGTGAATTTTTTTGGTGAAGTTATGTTTTTGTATGTTATTGGTCAGAATGCATTTCCGTGATTTTCACCACATTTTCTTACTAACAGAAAATGCTGGATATTCAAACTCGAGCCGAGGTGGTGGTCGTGGCAGAGGTTGGGGGAACCGTGGTTAGTATGCTTTTCTATGTTTCTACTTCATTCATAAAGTTCTCGTGCAGTGTCATCATTTGAAACTTGATAAGCTAGTCCCAAATCTCAATCTAAATAGCTGTTGCTCTTCTCGGTGATTTGGGTAGCTGGCAGTTCATTTAAGGTTGTGTATTCATGATGTATTGCCCTGCTTACTTTATGCAATGCCAAAAGAATCATTGCCGCATGAGCTCTATGGCGGTGGTAATTTTATGTGAATGACTTGTTTTTTTTTTCCTTTCCTTTTAATAGGTGGTGGGTACGAAAGAGGTGATGGGAACGAAAGGGGCAGAGGTGGAGGAGGGGGCAGAGGTGGTGATGGGTATGAAAGGGGCAAAGATGGAGGAGGGGGCAGAGGTGGTGATGGATATGAAAGGGGCAGAGATGGAGGAGGGGGCAGAGGTGATGGTAGGGGCCGCGGAAGGATGGGCAGCCGCCCAAGGGGTGGTGGAAACCACTTGGAATGATTGGAGAATTGGTGTGCTTTGCTCTCTATACCTAAATGTTTGCCATGGCTTAGCGGTTATCATATTCCAAGTCTTTTTCGGAAGTTTGAAACTATGGCTCATGTTATCGTCCAGGGTTCTAAAGCTCATGAATTTTGTTCTTTTTGATTGTGGTTTGAATGTGGGCAAAAGCTTGTTTTACGAATTAGCCAAAGCGCAATTAGCCAATTTCCCGATTGCTGTCCATTTCACTCTTGCAGTCCAAGTATGCCTGTTGTATGTATTCATTTGCCTTTGCCTTAGCCTTAGTTTCGTTGTAAAGCTTCCTCAACATGCCTTTCCATGTCATTTCGAAGTGAGATATCACATGCTTATGCATGTGATTTCTCACATTTGAAGCATATTACTATATTAGCGTACAATTGTTTACAGGAATACAAAAGGCAGTGAACTCGATGCTTATCAATGGACAAAGTTGATTGACATTTTTTCAAAGAGTTAGCCAAGTGGGAGCATGACAACGAGTAGGGTTTATGTTTTTTGGAAAGGAGAGTAAGGGGTTTACTATGTCGACTTTGCAGGTTTGACTCTTACCGGCAACCAAAAAAAAAAAACTCTTGGGGTTAGTGGAGGGATGCAGGATTGTTAACTGTAGTCTTGGAACTTCTACTCAAAGTATGCGTTAGCTGATTTGTACGCGTGGTTAATAAAAAAAGTGGTACACATGATTACTAAAAAAAGTGATCACACGGTTACTAAAAAAAGTGGTGATCACACGGTTACTAAAAAAAGTTGTGATCATTCGGCATCCATTTTACTCAACATCCATTTTGACCATTTTAACAGAGAAGATGAACTGTCCCAATCATGTATATTATAGTGGTGATCATTCAGCAACGAATAGCAAAAACACAGGATGGATGTTCAGTTGTATCTGCCTGGTTTTAAAGGCCAGGTTCATCGCACACTCCATTTCTACATGAACTTGTCCAAAAACTCAGATTACATAGCCACCGATTGGTGGCGATGATATGTGAACCGGTGGTGGTGGGATACAATTTTTTTTTTATAACTCAAGTGTTCGATTTAATTTACCCGTATGATTTCAATTAAATTTGGGTGACTAATTCCACCGTCCGCTGGATTAATGTTGGGGCAAAGATTTAGGACTTGGAGGTTTCGAACTACTAGTTAGATCTTAAGGAGAGGGAGTGGGGTGGGACACATACGCGTAGCTAGTAATTGGATGATCCGACCATGGGATGTCCAGCACAGCATGTGGCAGGACATTTTGTGGGTCATGCGTTATTAGTAGGTAATCCCCACCCAATTTAAGTTGCGGGGGGGATGGGAAGACGGGGTTGCGTCCAGGTTCATTTCATGGCCATGTTAAGAAAGTAACAATGTACTGCTAAAAAAATGTATCAAACCCCTACACTATTTTTGTATTCTGAGAGAGAGAGAGAGAGAGGGAGAGAGAATGGAGTGGAGCAGCTCAGAGAAGGGCTGGGGAAAGAAGGGAAAGGAGGAGCTATACCATGTAATTCACAAGGTTCCTTGTGGTGATGGTCCTTATGTTAAAGCTAAACATGCACAGGTACCCTTTATTTTCCCTACTCCCATCAGATCTCTCCTCTTTTCTCTTCCTCGATCTGTCCTAACTATTTTTTACCGCTTGTACGGACTAAAAAAAAGTACGCAGGACCCCAAGCTTGCGGATTCAACAAGGGGCTAGGGGTCCATGTATATATGAACTATATTCATCTCATATTTCATGTGTCCCATTAAAAGGATGTGACCGTAAGTTTCAAAATTCTTCATGTTTAATATATCCCATTAGACTTTTATGCTCAATTTATGCGTTGGATCTAGTGGTTATACGCTATAAATATAATTAGCATTTTTGAGGGGTAGTTAGAGCTTTTGATTTCCTTGTTTAAACAAATTAACTTGTGTTGCTATTGGAAATTTGGAATGGTCTTTCAATACATCTATTTAGGACTTCTGATTTTTTTTTTTTTGAAAATCATGGTGTTTGATTGTGCGAAACATTTTTGAAAGTTATCACCAATGGGTTTCGCTAAATCGAAATTCTTATTCGCTTGAGTATATATGAGTATATATGGTGCGTTTAGGTGGTCGGACATTTGAGTAATCAAATATGGCGTGTTTAATTAGCTGGTGCAGAAAGATTTGGAAGGAGCAATAGTATGGTTCTGGAAGGCAATAAATGCTGGGGATAGAGTAGATAGTGCCCTCAAGGATATGGCAGTGGTGATGAAGCAAATGGATAGAACTGAAGAAGCCATCGAAGCTATCAAATCTTTCAGGGGTCGTTGCTCCAAACAATCCCAGGAATCACTTGATAATGTCCTCATTGACTTGTACAAGGTATGTATATGAAAAACTTGATTCGATCCCGATCGAGAGTATTTATTCCAAAGCCGGCCTTCGGCTAAAACTCGTAAAGCCACCGCTTTAGGCCTCCAAATGACTGGATCTCTATGGATGGTTTTGCATGTTTTGGTAGAAATGCGGGAAAGCGGAGGAACAAATAGTGCTGATAAAGCAGAAGCTGAGGTTGATATACCAAGGAGAGGCTTTCAATGGGAAACCAACAAAAACTGCGCGTTCTCATGGCAAGAAGTTCCAGGTTTCTGTCAGGCAAGAAACTTCCAAGCTACTGGTTGGTACCTATCATTGCAACTTCAATCTTCCAACTTCTTTCTCAAAATAATACTACTAGTTGTCGGATTTTTGGAAAAAAATGTGTTTTTTTGTTCTATTATTGATATCTGATCAATATTATTTTTTTCAAAGAGCCGAACAAAATAAACCAACTCCGATCATTGTTCAGCTTGTGCCTCCCAGTCAACTCATTTCACCCGTCTAACGGTGTGTACTAGTAGCCTATTGTGATCAGAAATTGTTAGATCCTAACAACGTTATCCCAAAATACTCTGAACCACAGATGATATCACGAAAATCTCGATAGACGACTTCTAAGGCATGACGTAGCGGCAAGAAATGCACCGCTAGGTGGCAGGGGGTTTTCGGTGGTGGTGGTGGTAGGTGGCAGGGATGGTGTGGCTGTAATTAGGATAGGGTTTTTGGTGGTTTGGGCTGGGCCCTTTTTGTTTGGGTTGTGTTTGTGTGCTGATTGTTTTATCTGAGTATTTTAGACCCTTCAGGTTTGGGGAAATAATGGCTCAGGACGTATTTTAATAATTAATACCCGCTAAGGACATGTTAAGAACATTTGTTAATACTGAAAATGTCATTGACGGGTATTAATTATCAAAACACATCCTTAGCAGTCATTTTCCCTTCAGGTTTCGGCCCAATTTGTGTCCTTATTTTGGCTTCTTGCCTAAACGTAAGGATTGGGTCTCGGATTGGGCAGATAAATACTCTTGAGCATGATGTCTTTTTTCTTATTCTTATTAGTCTTGTAACAATTTCAAGATTACAGCAGGGAAATTTGCATTTGCATGCTTAAACGTAGGGTGTGTTCCCATTTGCTGCATGTTTAAGTGACCGAATTCATGTCATCACTGTGGCAGGGAAATTTGGGTTGGGCCTATATGCAAAAGACGAATTACATTGCGGCCGAGGTAGTATACAAGAAAGCCCAGATGATTGATCCCGACACGACGAAGGCCTGCAACTTGGCCCTCTGCCTGATCAAGCAGGCCCGAGACGACGAGGCCCGTTTGGTTCTTGAGGAGGTGTTACGGGGAAGGCTTCCAGGTTCTTGTAATACCAAGTCCAGAGCTCGGGCTCAAGAATTGCTGTTGGACTTGGAGCCACGGCAGCCTCCGCCTCCGTCTTCGCCACGGTTGTCGTCTGAAGTGATGGGCCCTAACTTGGATCCGTCGTCGTCCTCTGAAGTGATGGGTCTTAACTTGGATCAAGATTTCGTTGACGGGCTTGAGAGATTGATGCATGCATGGGCCCCTTCGAGATCAAAAAGACTTCCCATCTTTGAAGAGATATCGTCGTTTAGAGATCAGTTGGCTTGTTAATTTTAAATTTTTATCTATCCATATTTTTCTTTATTCGAATTAGTCGAGTTAGTGGTGTTAGGTGGTCAAAATAAATGGTATTTGTAGGCAAATGTAAATATATATATATACATGTACATGGAGTTGAGGGCGTGGATTTTAGTTTTTTCTTTCGCTACATATTTGCTTTTGATTGGTTTCTTGCCATACGAGCAGCTAGATGAATGGACCTAAGCACACCAACATTTCTACTCTAATTGGTTATTGATAAAACGAGAATTTATCAAAATAGTAACACTTTACATCATTATTCTCGTGTAATTCACTAACTCTTGGGGCGTTGGTCAGTGCCTTTAGCATTTTTACACATAATTCAATGTACATTGATGTACATCATTTGTGTACGGATGTTTTTTTTGTTGTTGGATAAACCTCATTTTTTTCAATAAAACTATGCGTACACCATTTGGTGTATACCACGTTTTGGGAGACCCATCTCGGAATCTTACATAAATGATCGAAACCACTCAATATATTTAAAAAATGTTGTTTTCAGGATCACATTTGAGAAATTAGCTCAACTGGATATCGGTAAGGGCTTGATCTATTTTTTGCTCAATTTGCTGATAGGAAATTGAGCGAAAAATCGATCAAGCTCTTACCGATATCCGGCTAAGCTGATTTTTTATTATAATCCATAAAAAAATATTTTAAACATATTGAGCTCGTCTGATCATTTGTGTGAAATCCCGATCTCGATATGTGTCCCTTACTACACGGTGTGCATGTAGTGTATGAAAAAAACTTCTTTACGGAAGTGAATTGTTGTCCAAAAGTGTTTTGGATGGTCCAGATTTTAATAAAAAAATTTCCGAGGAAAAGCGACCAGTCATAATTGAAAACAAATCTCAATCATTAATTATGCAAATAAATAACTGAAATTGCGCTGCTCAATAAACATTCTGTTCATGAAGCGGCCGTGGAAAAGTCTATCCCTTGGTGTACTGGTCTCACCAAGTGCTCTACGGCCTGTACCAACAGTAGGACTCTCCTATTTTTTTCCAGCAGGACTCTCCTATTTTTTTTCCCAAAACGAAGATGAGTTGGTGAGCGAGTTTTTGGCCGAAATGGCCATAAAATATAAACATATTGGGAGAATACCCATCTTTCGAAACGTTTTGTAAAAATATGCCATCGCTCCTTTTCAAAAGGCGCTATAGGTGTCCTACGTGGCGAAGAGTCCAAGTCAGATTTATAGCTCCTTTTGGAAAGGAGCTATAGATTAAAGCTCCTTTTGGAAAGGAGCGATAGGTTAGAAACCAGACAATAATCAAATCGTCTCCTTTTCTCCTCCTATCCGATATTCCCCTTTCCCTTTCTCACTCCACGTCGATCGCGACCTCCGAAGGTGCGCGATCTCGTCCAGCGGCCGTCCTCCTCCAGCGTGCTCTCTCATCGGCGTGCTCTCTCATCTCCGGCGTGCTCTCCAGCCTTTGTTGTCACTCACAGTAAGTCTTTCTCTCTCCATCTTCCTTGTCTCATGTATGTGAATATGTATATATGTATGTGTATACTAGGGTTCGGCTGAATAGGTAATTTTCAAGATGCAATTTGTTTGAATGCTGTTGTGAAATTTTCGTTTTTGGTTGTTGGCTTGGCGATTGGTTCAGTTATTTCGTGGTATTGGGTCATATGAGATATGATTCCTCGCTGGTATGGATATCTGAGTTGTCCATGGTTTCGCCCATTCATGTTTTGAATCTTTAATCTGTGTTATGTATGGGGTGCCTCTCCTTCATTTCCTACGAGTGATATATTTCGTCACTCATGTATAAGAAAGGTTTTAAATTTTTCCTGTGTGCTGCCTGCCTGCCTGTGCAAATAGCATTAATCGCCGGTTAATCCGATTAATCGCTTGACGGTGGCCGAGCGCCCGACTAGCGCATAGCGACTTTTAGAACATAGCCAAAAAAAATTCCTATTTTCAAAAAACCACATATTTTGCAAAAGACAGGGAAAAAATTCTCACACTTTGTGTTTAAAAAATTGAGATATGGTGGGGTTAAAATTATAGCTCCTTTCTATTAAGGGTTTATATTATCACTCATTTTCAAAAGGAGCTACACTTTGTGTTTAAAAAATTGAGATAGCTAACGTTCGTTTAAAAAAAATGAGACATCTAACGTTGGTGTTGTTGTCGGGGTTAATGGGTTTAAATTATAACTCCTTTTCAAAAGGAGCTATCTACTTCTCAGGATTAGCTCCTTCTCGAACGGCGCTATTAGGGTTAAAAATATTAGGCTTAAAATGACACGTTCGTTTGAAAAAATTGGGATAAAAATTATATCTTCTTTTCAAGAGGAGCTATGTACGGGCTGCGTATATAACTCCTTTTCAAAAGGAGCTATGTACGGGCTGCGTATATAGCTCCTTTTCAAAAGGAGCTATCGACGTGGCGGCCACATGGCGCCTAACGGCTATAACGCCTTTTGAAAAGGAGTGATGGCATATTTTTACAATACGTTTCAAAAGATGGGTATTCTCCCAATATATTTATATTTTATGGCCATTTCGGCCAAAAACTCGCATCCAAGCCGCCACGGTCCCATGCCTCCATCATTTCACAGAATCCACGAAACAAATCAGGAAAAACTCTTCCGCTCCCTTTGTCCCTTGACCAAACCTTCCCCTTTTCACAATTTCCCTTTCGGTTTCAATTTTCAAAACGAACTAGGATCCTGAAATAGCTGCACACGACACGACCCATTGCGATTTTACCAGTCCTCATCTCGACTACCAAACGCACAAACAGTCGTCTGAGATGGAAGTTGAAAAAGAGCCGCTGATAATCACAGACAAGAACGAGATGAGGCAGTGGTCAAGGACGATGAGAGCCCAAGGCAAGACCATAGGCTTGGTCCCCACCATGGGTTACCTCCACGAGGGCCACATCTCACTCATCAGAGAATCTCACACCCACACCCACCTCACGGTTGTCTCAATCTACGTCAACCCAGGTCAGTTCTCTCCCTCCGAAGACCTCTCCACGTACCCATCCGATTTCAAGGGTGATATCGACAAGCTCAAGTCTGTTCCTGGTGGGGTTGACGTTGTTTTCCACCCCTACAATTTGTATGACTATGGTGGGGGTGGGGTGGAGAGAGAAGTGAGGAGAGAGAAAGAGGTGGGAGGGGCAGTGGTGTCCTGTGTGGAGGAGAGGGGAGTGGGGCATGAGACATGGGTTAGGGTCGAGAAGTTGGAAAAGGGTATGTGTGGGAAGAGCAGGCCTGTGTTCTTTAGAGGGGTGGCTACCGTTGTGGCTAAGCTGTTTAACGTTGTTGAGCCTGATGTTGCTGTTTTTGGGAAGAAGGATTACCAGCAGTGGCGGATTATAAGGCGAATGGTGAGTTTTTCTTCTTTCTTTTTTTATTGAAAAGGTGTAATTTTTTTCAGTTTGTTAGATTATTGATTTGCTTGATTCTCTACTAATTCCATCTGTTTACTTATTCTTGGATTGGTAACCGTAATGTCTATGAACTCTCGAATTGGCAATCCTAATGCCCATCCATAAGCATTGAGATTTCACTCAACATACCAAATTACCAATTTCAATTGCTTTGAACCATGTTCTATTTGGGTTATCTGTTAGATACAAAGCATATCTGGAATTGATCATACCCGAGTTTCACAGCGATGACAGATGCGTCCTGATGGGGGAAAAAAGGCTGATGAAACCTGGAAAATGTTTTTCATTTGCTTTATTTTGGTGGGATTATGAATGTAGTAGTTATTATCACTGTACTAAGATTGATTACATGTGAAGTACACAGCAGAGGATGGTTCACCATTCTTCTTCTTTTTGCTTTTAAGATAAGATTGTTCTTCATTTCTCCATTTTCCTGTGTGGTTTATTATTTGAGCCGCCCTAACTTAAGCCTATAGATGCTGAACATAGCTTACTGGTTTGACTGGAAGCCTTACTACAATACAAACTCAGAACCTCATATCATGTCCTTCGAGAAACCAACCGAAATCCCAAAAATTCAGGGTAAAAGAAAGGACATGGTGGTTCGGGGTTTACTCAAACGGTACTTAAAAAGATGGAAACTTAACCATCTGTAAAACAATTGGTGCCATCTTTTATTTTTCATTTTAGTTGAGTTTGATGTTGATTGGTACAGTTGAAATGCTAATGTTTGGTTACAAACAATAAGATGATGACCTTTTCTTCAACGAAGAAGGCAATGTTCACCTTTTGATTCTCTTTCAGGTTCGGGATCTTGATTTTTCCATTGAAGTTATCGGTTCTGAGATAGTACGAGATGATGATGGCCTTGCAATGAGCTCGCGCAATGTGCACCTCTCACCTGAGGAAAGGGAAAAGGTTCTTCCAATGCTACTCCACATAGATCATACTTTTTTTTTCTATCGGAACACATATTGTACTTAAATGTTGTGCCCATCGAAGCCAATTGATGCGTTATACAAATGTTCTATAGTTTATCCTTTTTTTATTGGTTGTCGATGAGGATCTCAAATTTTTTACTTTGATGCTCAAACCTTAATGCTTATTAGCTTTTTTCTCATAGCTACTTCTCTGAAGTAGCTTGTTCAAATATTGATCACTTTTATCTACATTTGTTCTTGCCAAACTTTTTTTTTGGTGGCAAACTCCTTTAGAAAAACTTGTTGAGGTGAATGTTTTTTGCAATATCCTGCAGGCCTTGTCAATAAATCGATCACTGTCAAAAGCTAAATTGGCTGCAGAAAAGGGCCAAGTTAATTGCAGAGAGTTGAAGGATTCAGTCATCCAAGCAGTACGTGAAGCTGGTGGACGAATTGATTATGCAGAGGTGAGATGTTAGACTTGTCTTTTTCTTTTGTGAAGGTATTGACCTGATTTCCATATACGAACTTTGAAGTTGTATATTTTATTTCCAAACACACACCTGCGCATATTTTCCAAATGCTTAACGCAACCTGGTTTACAGTCTTAAGTCTGAACATGGTAAGAATCTGTCATCTTCTTGTTCCAATCGCGAAATCTTTACCACCATGCTTGCATTCAAGTCATTCATCTTATACCTGAAAATAGGAACGTGATTTGGTCAATCTCCTCACTTCGAAGTTCTTTGGGACCAATCCATTAATTTTCAAAAATCTCTTGCTAACATTGTTGTGCAACTATGAATTGACAAAATTGCGTGGAGATATCCTTGGAAGCAACATAATAATCATTTCATCCTGTGTTTGTCCCCGGGTTATCAAAGGTGTATATGTCTTTCCGATCCGATACATAATTGTTGGCTGTAGCCTCTATTATGGCCATAATAATAGATATATGAATACACCATCTAATCGGATTTGCATTTACGAAGAGTTTTCTCGTATATTTTGGTTCCAATAACTAGGCTTTAGTTGATGAAGTTTGTTAAAAAGTTGATGTGTATTGTGGTTTTTAATGTGTTTCTCTTGCAAACAGATTGTCGACCAAGAAAGTTTGGAAGCAGTGGAAGTGATTAAAGGTCCTGTAGTGTTTTGCGTTGCTGCCTGGTTTGGAAAGGTCAGGCTAATTGACAACAAGGAAATCTACGTCTGAGGTGCTTCGTTTTGTACACCTACCTAACGTAAAAGTTAACGCGGAGCCAAATGAATGTGTCGTGTCTCGTTCTTGGTTGTTTATATTGGCGTTTTCACAGATCAAATGATATTTCACAGACATTTTCATTGATTCTTGAATGGCGGAGGATGTATTGAACTTCTGCACGAAGAAGGCAGTAAACACTGGTTTTTTTTGCTTCTGTTGTATAAGTGGGAGGTAGCCAACAATTTGGGTTATAAAAGAGTTCCTTCCAACAAGAGCTGAATATTTTGCGGTAGATACAAGCAGCTATTGAAATTCGTCTCAAAAAATTTCCTTTTGTTCTTCTGGTTCCCACAGCCCAAAATCTTCAGAACTTGTCCCGAGAACGCCGGCGGCATCAAAATGGCCGTGAAACAGTTATTCAGGAAACCCAGTTCCTGTGGGATAAAAATGGGAGAAGTTTGGAGTGTTTCTTGAAAGCTAAATTGGCATGAGATGGGAAACCCAATTTCAAACAAAATTAGACGAACAAGAAATAAAGAAGGAAAATTATTGTGCTATCTCTGATGGGTAAATTGGGTTAGAATGTGCAAGAGAACAAAGTATGAGAGATACGTTAATTTCAGGAGACATCTGATAAAATCGGAACAATAAAAAGATATGTAAATGAATATTACTCCTATTAATAGTTTGCCGGCCAATCTCTTATTAGTATTAAAAATGCAAAACGACAATCCACCGCTAGCGAATTAGATTGGGAGCTAAGCTAGCTAATTGGATTGGGAACTAAACCGCGATCAAAATCGATCCGGGGGGCAATCCTAGTAAATACTAATGTGGTCTCCTCACAAAAAAAATAAAAAAAGAAAAGGAAAAGAAAAATGTGTTTTTGGTTTTCTCAGTAAATCTGTCCACACAGATTTTTCACGTGCATAAATTGGGATGTGAGGCCTACTATGGATTCCACATAAATGATCCGAATCGTTCATTAAATTTAAAACATGTTTTCAAGGCCTTTGCGAGAAATCAGCTTAATCCGCTACTTATGAGTATTCGATCCAATCATCTAATTTTTCATTCAAGTTTTAAGATTCTAAAAACTGAACGAAAACTTGGATAATTGGTTCGAGCATTTATAGATAAAGAATTGAGCTGATTTCTTCCAAGAGCCTTCAAACTATGTTTTAAATTTAATAAACGACTTGGATCATTTGTGTGGAACCCGTAGTGGGCTCCACATCCCAATCTGTGTAAGATCTGAGCGTAAAAAATCTGTGTCATTAGCCTAGCACTACTGGTTTTGTTTTCGTTTGGTGGCCGTCACGCTCTTGTGTACAGGGAAAGCGACGAGAGGCGATACAGTATTGGACGGAGACGGGAAAAACCAGGTTCGCACATACCCAATCCTCATCGCCGCCATACTCTCGCCTCATCTCAAAACCCTAACCCTAATCTTCTCTCCCACCGTCTCCTTCGCGCACGTCCAGGGGTTTCCATCTTCTTCGACCTACATTGCCGCTCCAGATGGTAAGCGTAATCCGACTAGCTCTCAGTTGACTCATTTTTCTTTTTTTCTTTCTCAATTTGAATCATGTTACTTAAGCCAATCAATGTATACTAGAAACAAAACGAATTAAGGTTTCGAAATATTTCTGTCTTAGGTATGTACACCCGTGCTTAATTCGTCTTTTTAGCCCAACGAATCAGGTGTAATGTGTTCATTTACTTGAATAGATTTCGGAGTGATTGTAAGTTTTGTTTGCTTGCCCTTGGTTACGTGACGCAACCAAATCACAACTTAGACTATTTTTCTTTTTTGCTAGCGAAAAGGGTGGAAGAGGAGGCGACCAGACATAGCAACCCTCCCCTGGGTGTCTGCAGACCCTCGGCGGACCCTGGAAGACACCAAAGAGCCATAGCAACTGCTGCCCCACCAAGGGCCAGGAGGACCAAGTTTGAGATGGTGTCGAACCCATGACCTCCTGACCACCCAAACCCTACGGGAGTGAGCCATGAGCCACTAGGCTACCATCCCCGGTGGTAATCACAATATAGACTGATTAAGAGAGAGAAAATCCCTAAAAGGGAATAGAAAGAATCTGAGCTCTAATATCTCTTCTTTAAAATGAGAGATTGCACTCCAATTTGTAGACTCAGGGACCACACTAACACTTAGAGGAGACTAGAAATAGACAAAAACCATCGATCCTACTGCGTCATGAAGACATCTGGGTTTTTGTTTTCGGTAAGAAATTGTTTTTTATGAGAGACATCTGGAGTTTTCCGTCATCAATTTAGAGCATGAATTGAGAATCACGTGAGAAAATTGTTATGGTTAGAGTTGAGTTCTTTTCTGCACGTTCTCTTAGGAGGTAGTGAATTACGACTTTGGTGTTTACAAATTGATTGTTTTATTTGATAATTGTTGTTTGATGCAGCAGTCAATTCGGAGGCTTGGTTGGGCGTTCTCGTATGCAACATATGCAGGGAAGAGAGAGTGTTGATCAGCGGGCCATAGACTTTGCAAATGGCATGCTATGCAGCTATACCATCGCATACCAAGCTGCATCTGCGTGGAAATTTAGTTTCAAATGGATGCTTTCTGCCGCACTTGGTGAACGTTAGAATACAAAGGTTTGTGTTCTTGCTTAGTCGCTTCAATCTCATTGTCTAATGTCTATGTGATTCGAGTTGTTGGATTAAGCACTGGGTCGTCCACATGCTGCTATAAGTTAATTCTTTCAACACAGGGTTGGTTATTTGCACAATGCTTGTAACTGTTTAGACATAGAGTTGCTTATTGATTCATTTGATATGCATATATTTCTTAGCCAAGAGAAAATATGAGAAAGTAAGGAATGAAAAGAATGAAGTAAATAGGCCTCTTCGCGAGCTGTTTTGTTGGTTGCGTAGATATTTTGAGACAGATAATTTTCCATAAAAAGCTCTGGAATGGTTTTTTAACTCTGACCCTCTTATTTTCTATCCTGGTTTTAGGAGTTCCTGTCAAAGTTTGAGAGTTGTACAGTTCTCTTCAAGGGATGCTTGCAAGTTCAGTTCTTTGTGCATGGTGTTTCCAAAAGTAAATCCTTGCGCCAAGGATGGTTCCATGAGGTGTTATTGCTTGGGAACTTTGATAAATACTAATGGTGCCACATTCTCTGAATGGGTTCCTGTGGTCGATCAAGTGCTTTTAATGGCCAGTATATTCCTTACTTATATGGCTGGAGTAATACCTGCTTGGAAGTTGCTTTCAAGTTCTCGAAAGAGAATTTCGCTTGACGATACACTATCTGGAGATGCTTTGCTTTCTGGTAGGTAAGAGTATTCATATTGCATGTTTATAACTGAGAATCTGAAAGATCAGTCATTTGGGCCTTGAGATTTATCTCTTAGCTTGGCTGATGATAGTTGATAAGAAAGCTAAATTTGTGTTTGAGTCATTATTTTGGTTACTTAAGAAATTGTTTGCAGGGCTGCTGAGAATGACAATGAAGAGGCCAACTTAAAGCTTCCCTGGGAGATCGTGGAAGAGAAACTTATGGATGCTCTCAATGCTGTTGAGCAGAGGCGTAAAATGGGAACCGGATTTAAATTTGAACAAGACCTTTCAAAGCGACCTTTAAGTTTGTATGCTGTTGATGAGGGTCCTAGGTTTCGGTTGCTGTGGGCTTCTTTTCAGTGGCTGAAGAAAGAGGCAGGCACAGTCTATACTCTCCTCAAATTTCAATTACATTTTGTATGGCTACAAGTCTAAAGAAGATGAATATTCTGCTTTAAAAAAAAAAATCCACTAGTTGAGTAATTTTGTGGGAAACCTTTTCTACGTCCAAAGTCACATTTGTGCAGTTCTACATGATAGATTTGGGGGAATCCAGGTATACTTTGCCAAAAGGGCTCTATTGCATGAATGAATGGTTGAATAAGGTCCGCAGATGGGGATTGGTGCTTTAGTATTAAGATATTAGGCCGGCTTTTCTAGATGTCGAGGGAATCCCCTTTTCTGGTTGACAGCTATTTTTTGCCCTTCTAGCCTGGTTTGTTTAAGAGTTAATGATCTGTGTGAAGCTGTATAGGAGGTTGTGCAGGTGAGCAAATTAATTTTGTATACTGGTTATGTTTTGGGTATAATACATGGATCATGTGGGTTTCTGCAAGCCATTCTTCATCTGTTTGTTTCGTAAGTTGAAATTTGGTTTAGGTGTTTCTGAGTTCAAATTAGTTGAAAGCTTCAAAAAGCTGTTTTAGATGCTAGAGGGTGGGTTGAAATTATTTAGGCTTTTCCAAGATTTGGTATTGGATACTACGCTTGTGTGTGTGTAGCTGTGGCTAGGACGTAGATGGGAAGTATGGAACTTAATGTTTATTTCAATGGCAGAAATTCTACTGTAGCATAGCATTACTGGATAAGGTTTATGTCTCCTGAACTTGATGATGCAGATTAATGCTTTGACTATCTACCGTTGACTTATAGTTTGTGAAGTTTCTATAGTTACCTTGGCTCTACATGGTTTTGCAGGTGGATAATGTGTCTGCAATGTCTGCTTCTGTGAGCAGGAATGATTGGTCAACAGTTCTCTCTAAAGTTCTCCAGAAGTCCTGTCAACCTGTATGCGTAGCTTGGCTGGAACAAGAACTTTGCTTGAAAAGCAGTATACCTGATAAGGTACCTTCATGCAGTTAGCTGGTGGATAGTATCCCAAGTTATACATTGTGATCGTTCTAACTCTTATGCTAATGAATCAGGAACTTCTTTCTACAATTGTGGAAAAGTTAACAGGAGAGGCAACTATTTTACAAAATGTTATAAATTCAGGCAAGGAAGATCTTTATTCTGAATTAGCACAATTTCTCATATTTGGTTGTCTCAGGTAAATTTGGCTATGATTCTCATTCCAACTTCTCTTTGTTGTGGTGGTTGTGTTTGTTTATGCATATATGGAAAAAGGACAGAGGGTTTTAAATTCCTACCTGACTTTTAGCCTTTCATTTGCAATAAGTTCAGAATTCCAATCCAATTTTTGCATTTGACACATTTAGCCCTTTATGGATGGAGGAAATGCTGTCATTTTGATGCTACATCTCTGGAAAGCTGCCAATAGGTTCAACATTCCAAATTCTTGGACGGGAGCCATGCCACTTAAACACAAACATCTCTGGAAAGCTGCCAATAGGTTCAACATTCCAAATTCTTGGATGAGCTCCATGTAGTCACTTGGAGCAACAAATCAGCTAAAACGGAAGTTTGTGTTTTAAGTGGCATGGCTCCCGTGAGATGAATGAAGCCTATAGGATTGATAACACGTCGGTGAGACTTGAGAGTTTAGAAGGAGCCTAAAGGAATGATAACACATCAGTGGAAGGATCTTGCCAATTTCTAGTTTTTGGTTACATGTTTGAGGAAAGATGTATTTAGATCAAGAAGTACTTGCAGAAACAATTGCATCTAGGTCTAGAATAGGCGAGGGTCCTGATGCTTAGCTTATATTTTGTTTTTTATGTAAAGCTGCTCACATGTGTTGAAGCCTTATATTGTAGTTGGTACATTTTCCTGTGGATTGTACTCAATCTCTTATCTTTTCATGAACATATTTTGTGGTGCACCTAACGTACTTTTTTCCTGGGGCAGGGAGGGTTGCTGTTATGATTGTAGCTTGTTTACCCAGTTTGGGGTTGACATATTAGAAGATTTGGTTATTACATTGGCAGATGCAATTGCAAGCTTGTATTTGGAGCTTATCTCTGTCGATGGTAACATGTCAAATGAAATTAATTCTATTGGCTTGATGATGTGTACTTTGTCCACTCGAGAACTTCAGAAATTACGCAATGAGGTATGCTGACTGCATTATGCTTAGCATTATCATTATTTTTCCTTTTTTTAATTATTTTATTGAAACATTCAGTTAGAGGGACTCTTCACTTTGTAACCATACTCAAAGTTTTGCTATAAACATCTACATAACCATACACTTACCTTTGTCACTTTGTGGGATAGTATTCATGTTTTGACCTTTGTCACTTTGTTGGATAGAATTCATGTTTT
Organism: Rhododendron mucronatum var. ripense; assembly: GCA_019656295.1. Classification (NCBI taxonomy): domain Eukaryota; kingdom Viridiplantae; phylum Streptophyta; class Magnoliopsida; order Ericales; family Ericaceae; genus Rhododendron; species Rhododendron mucronatum. The sequence continues at coordinate 2,163,114 of BPLT01000069.1, read as the reverse complement.
GTGCGACTCTTCTTCCAGCTAAGGTTTAGACTTTACAAATTTCATTTTGTCGTAAAATGGCCTTTTCCCCCCCGAGAGGTTAGATATGTGCTCCATTTATGTTCTTGAACACAAGTTCCTTTACATGGTACTCTAGTCTTTCATTCTAAGATAATGATATTAGGAATCCAAATAGATCCCAAGGACCCCTACCTTTTCTGATTAGAAAGGGGCAATTTCTTGTACTTCAGTTTGCTACCTCTTTGTCGAGTCCCCATCCCCATTGACTGGCTATTGGCCGACGAAACACTTGCGTCTTGCTCCGGCTGCCTGCAAAGCTAGCATGGCACACTTGGGTCTTTTGTTGACTAGACCTTCTGTTTTTTTAGTTATACACACATTGATCCAGTCTGAGGACATGCTCTAAAGCAACTTCTTCGGCTAGCATTCTTTCTGCTCGCCCAGGTTCTAGAAGATTCTACAGCTACTGTGCCCCTGCTTCTTCAGGTGGACCTCGTGATGGAACTTGGAATGCTATAAGTAAAATTGTCAGATGGCACTTTTCTTTTTAGCACCAGTGGAGCTTGCGGTGTTAGCGTTTGGCATTCTCTTTCATGTTCTACGAGAAATTGTTAGTGCATTTTGTTTGGGGATGTTGGAATGTAAGCAAAATTTCTCAAGTTGGGCTAATGTGAAATTATGCTTTCGTAAACAGGTGGCGTTGAACCAGTGGTTACATCAGAACATGGAGGCAGTAGTGTCGATGTATGAAGATCGTTTTGACTTGCGCACACTTCAGAGCCAACTAATTGAGGGACCAAGCAAAACGAATACAGATAATTTTAGTTGGTGGAAGAGGCTTACTCTGAGGAAATCTGAGTCTGTGGCATCTCCGTTGCATTACGTTGTGATCAACGACATCTCCATAACGGTTAAGCGGACCAAAGAATTAAGGGCTTTGACTGGGTGGTATGTTCTTTCTCTTTGCTATTTTGTATTTTACTTGCATGCGTAAATTCATAACCACATACTAGTTGCTACTTAACTGAAAATTGATGGATATGCATTGATTTTGGACATCATTGAAGCGGAATGGTATTTTTCTTCGTCCCACCATTGTAATTGTCCCCATCCAGAATCTTACCACACTTGTTGGTCGTTTTAGATTTGGCACTTACTTTACTACATAGGCTTATAGGCTCCTGATATTAGTTGTCATTCTTCAAGTTTGTCTTCTCCATGTTGTTGAGTGCAGATGATTGGTTATCAATTGTTGCATATCTTGATACTGTTACGTTCTGTATTGCAGGAGGTACTACTACAGCCTCTTTCTTGAGTTGGCAGATATAACAATGCCAGTGATTAGAACTGTTTTAAAAAAAGTCAGCGATGCCATCTCATTCTTTCTGGTCTGCTTAATTGGACGGTCACTAGGACTTATCTACACTGGGATAAGGCAGTCACTGCGGTGGAAATGATATACACAAAGGTGCTCTTTTTCAGTTTCTTTTCCCTTTTCATATTCCATCTTTTTCTTGGTTGTTTGGTAATGACCTTGATACAGGACAGGCTTGTAAAAAACTCTTAGTAAATTTTTCTTTGTTTGCCTGGCTCTTTAAGCATCTTCAAATCTACTGATTATTTCTGATGATTGGTCAATTTCGGGAGTTAACCCTGGAATTCTTGCATTATTGTAGTCTTGTAGATAAAATGGATGTTGTTCTTGATTCGGTGGTAGCTTGCTAGACATGTCTTTTCTAGATAACCTTAAGCAAGGTGGAGAGAAGATAAATGCAAAATCAATACGTTTCTTTATTCAAGTAATGGATCCTTTTCTTTGTGCAGGATGAAAAGTACTAAAAGAAACGCTAGAGAAAAATAAATTATTCACTCATAGAACTGCGAAACTTTGATGCCATAAAACTTCTTAAAGGACTCAGCAAAAGTACTAACATTAAAATACTCTACGAAAGATGAGTAAAGGAAGATTATGACCCAAGGTCACTTGCTTGTATATAATACTTGGTCAATAGGATCATATGAATATACGAATACAGTTAGTAAATAGATCATTCATACATTCAAATGCCTTCAGGAAAGAAAACTGATACTATTGATTTTTGATTCCTCCAACCCCAATTTTGAGTGCAACTCTCTCTCTCTCTCTGGTCCAATCATCCTGACCTTTACATATACTATATATTGTATGTTCTCTTCTAATTTATCTCTAGGCATTCGTGAGAATCGTGACATAAATGGGTTATAAACTTGTACCCATGGGCATGATCAGTGTGCATGTATTTATAAAATGTATATATGTTGGCGCTTGTTTGGTTTGCATGTGAGAGTGACTCCCAAATTTTCCTGAAGAAAATAATTGAAACAGAACACGAGGAAAGTGACGGGCACATAAATATATAGGTACTACTTTTCAAAAGATAACAAAAGCAAAAGTGCATCTGAGATGATAAGCCTTGTGCCCTACCATCTTTACATAACAATCTCTTTTGCTAAGAAACTTCTTATTAATATTATGCACTAATGATCTCTTCATTGTGTCCATGCCTTTCTGTAAAGCTAGGTCACCCACTTTGAACAATCACTTTTTAGTCATCCTACTTATAAGGAGAGAATAACCCTATTTGATAAACTTGGGGTGGGGAAATCATGGTTCATTTTCTCTTTGTTAGTCATATGCCATTTCCTTAGGGTCTCTACCTAGATCTAATTGTGTCCTCTTTATTAGCTGGATTACACATGATAGATAGGACTACAAATTTCAGGAGAAGTCATTTGTAGGGTTTTGAGGTCAACAAATGGTGGTAGGCATTGCATATTTGTTGGACAACTTGTCCTACAAAACATGATGGCGAAAACTTGGGTGGATGTAGTATTGCTAATACCTCACTATTAGTCTGGTGGAATTTACCCATTCAATAGGATTATGTCTCCCCTCACAATTGGTCTGGCTAATCAATAAGGCGTTAAAAGCATAAGCCCACGATCTGCCCATACCACGATCCGTAGATTACGGTTAAATATTAGGTTTTTTCACCCTGAAAATATAAAACTGTGTATTGGTTGTTGCATGGGCAAAAGCCCAGGTTGCTAAAAATGGAAATGCGAATTTCAATTTGAGAGCAGTCATTTTGTAGGCATTGAGGAACTTTGATTTGAATTTAGATCAACAGTTCCTGAACAATGTCACATGTGTATTTGACTAAATTAAGTGATCAAGCAATGTTCTTATGTTGCTAATTAAAACTATAAAGATATAACAAGCATGGGTTGAGCAAACTACTTATTTGCTTTGGGAACCATAATTTGACTGGCAGGGCTATGTGCAATAATTTATTAATGAGCACAATAATAGAGTAGAAGACCGGCATGAATATAGGTTGATGAGGTGATATCACTACTAAAGGAAGTCCCAAATTCACAGTTGAAGAATAGTATGCCTACTCCATAACATGTGGTGATGCTTTCTACATGCTATCATTTTGCAATTATCAATGAAGGATTTTAGTGCGTGTGGGTTTGTATGTGGGCCATCATTATGTCTTGGGCCACTTTGTTTAGACTTCATTGCATGTTTTTGCATGGTGAAAGGAACATCATTTGAAACCAGTTAGGCAGATGGGACTGTAGTGATTTGATACTGAAAATGAACCTTGATGTGTTAGGGCTATAATTTTAAGCAGAAAATGTAGGGAAAAAGGAAGGAAAGAAGATCTCTCTTTCTATGGATTCTTCTTGGACATTTATGGATTCATGTGTCACACACTTGGACCACTTACCCCCTTCCCCCTTCTATAACTTATATTATGCTAATAATGACAATTGTTGGGGGAATTGTTTACTACCATTATGAACGATAGTATATGATACAGAACCGATACGGACGTATGGGATTGTTTTTTATGCACATATTCATATATATGTAAATATGCATGGACTGAGGGACCATGTAGAGAAGGGTGCACTACAGGATGTAGTGCGCAATCCTAGCATAGGTAGCATGCTTTTTTTCTTGTCTCTGTTATATGAGTTGATTTTTGGGTAATAAGGTGTCCAGGAAATGTGAACCAATGGCATCAGCCTCAAAATGTAAATGACTAGATATATTATTGTGGTTATCAACAACGCCCCCTTGACTTTGATTTTGGCTCAAAATGTGCCAGCAAATGGGATATAGTAGCAGTTGAAAAGGGCATGCATTCAGCTAATTCTCATACCCAAGAGTGAGTTCAGTCCAGCTAGTTTAACGAATGGGCACCTTTGGCCTATTTGATTTGACGGAGAGATAAACTGGTGGCACTTTCCATTGTGCAAGCAAGATTGGTTCGATTAGCCCACTTTTCTGTAGGTTACATATTCACTTCACTTATGCAGCTTTCTAGATTGCCTCTACGTCGGGTAAAGTCGCAAATTCCCCCTAGCCCATGTTGATCATATATCCTTGCATATTTCGTAGCTACCCTGGAACCGGATTCAATTCGAGGGGATTAGGATTCCACTGATTGAGATGCCATTTGTTTTTGTTAACAAGTCGTGTGGATAGGGTCTTTTGAGCAAAATGTCGTTTGCTTAAAAATTAGGTTAAAGTATGTTTGAAGAAGTGTGAATGGGAAAAGAATATGAAGCAGATGGTTTACGATAACCAACTAATGGCTTTTCTAAAAGTGATTCTTTTTGCCCAAACCTGCTTTGAATTTGAAACGCCCCTCCCACCGTGAAGTTGGAATTGGATTTCTTTTATGTTTGACAAGAAAGGACGAAAAAGATGTTTCCAATTCATTGTTTCGCATAGCGCGTAGGATAATTGTATCCATAATTTGTGGCTGACCAGGTGATTTTTTTTTAGGTCACATCTTGCAAATGAATCTAGCCAAGTCCACTTTCAAAATGTTTAAGTTTTTAGCAAATTCGAGCTCAAGCACAATAAAAAATTGAGGAGTACCCCCCACACCACCCACCCACGCCTTCGGAACTGCTGAAGACCAGAGTTGAGCAACTAAAATAAAAATGCATCAAAATGAGGCTCAAAAATCAAAGTTTTAAGCTCCTTAAGTTGTCTTTTGCCCTATCAATCAAAAATTCACAAATCATCAAAAAAACAAAAATCAAAAGTTCACAACATCCAAAACGAATCCTAATTTGTGGCACTTAAGTCGAGGGAAATTAAAAAAAATTACTTAAATACACCGTTATACTATCTCATATATCTTCATTTTTAACGCTATACGTACATTCACAGTCTTTTTCGGAAATCACACACTGCAATACCATTGTGTGGAACTCACAAAACTTTGCAAGTTTGTACAAGTGTTGAAGTTCGTGAGAAATATCCTCACAGATGTATGTGTACACATGTATGTATTTGCGCATATATTCATTTCTAAAGTAAGAATTCATTAGGGTCGGTCTTGGATTTGCGTGACAAGACAAATCATGTTCTACTATTAATTTAGTGAAATAAGATGAGGTTGGTGAAGTTTGAACTATCATCCAGTACAAAAAGTATAGGACGCTTATCACTTAGCTGTCACTCCATTTGCAGCAATCCTGGCCTTATCAAAATCTATTTATATAATTCAAGTAAGACATTATGATTGAGTGCTTACCTTAGTTTTGTTGACATTTTAGGCACAACAGTATGGTCTTTGGTTTTGCTGCTTGCTGGGCTACCTCTTACCTAACTGCCCAATAAATTTCACTAACAAATAAGTCATGTCTTGTCTTTAGGATGTCCAAACAAATCATTCCTGATTTTTCGCTTCTTATATAACAAACCTTAATTTAATTAACATTTTCAAGGTCCACTCCTTTGACTTTAATCACCAACTGTCTTGGAATCATTCAAACAATTGCACATGAGAGGTTTTTTTTTTTTTTTTTTTTTTTTTTCTTATTCAATTTATTGTGTAGGCTATTATAGAGACTTGAGGGGTTTGGTTTGATGTTTTTTTTTTTTATTTCTCCTTCTTATCTTTCTTTTAAGGTGACACCATAGATGATTCACGGTGATGAAAGCACACAGGAGTAATAACCACAGCAAATATCTTTCATTTTCCTAAATGGAAGGCTGAATTACTGTGTCATATTCCCCTTCACTTTTTCCTTTGCTTGGATTGGTGATTAAAAACCTACTAGCACTTTTTACTTTTTCTTTGCTTGGATTAGTGATGAAAAACCTAATAGTACTACATTATTGACCTTGATAAGATGGTTCACCCTTTAGCACTGCGAGCACTGCCTGCTCCTGCTCAATTTTGGCCCGGGTCGCCCGCGTGGAAACTTCTGCAACTGAATTCTGCTCCAGTTTGGTCCGGGCGGGATTCAGGACTGCCCGGGCGATTTTCACTGCAACCTCGGATCTGTCTTCACATCTCAACAATTATCAAAACAATACAAGATTCGAAAATCTAGTAGTTTATTGGATTTAGATTTTGAGGGAGATTTTTTGGATAATCAGTGGAGATAGATAGAAAGAGAAATTATATTAATTATTGAAGAAAAAACTTATGGAAAACCATGAACAGAGAGAGAAATTGGGTTTTGGAACCCAAAACGAACACATTCTTAAGCTTTCAAATGTCTAAATAACAACCATTACAAAATATAATTCGAAAGAAAAAAAAAAAACCCCAAAACAATGTAGGAGCCGTGGTGCCAAAAAAACCCCGAAACAACGCAGGGGCTGTGGCTCCCATATGTCCGCAAGTAGCTCCGTCATTGCATCGGTACATGCATGTATTCATATTGATATATACACATGTGTAGTGACAGACAAAATACTAGTGCCCTACCAAGGGATTATCTCCCTTTCTCTTGGATTATCTCCTCTTGTAAGTTAAGCCTTTTTTCCTATGTACAAGTTACACAATGATGGAAAACATTAGTGCCCTACCAAGGGAAGTCTTTTGGGCAGCAGGGAAAAAAAAAAGGTTTGCAAACATGATGATGAGCCACTCATTAGGCGTAGTTTCCGGAAATACCCTTGACGTACATACTACCATGTTTCTTCTCACGAACATGTCCAGTTCGAGAAGTAGTATACCCCAAGGCTAGCTGTACGTGCTGTGGGGACCCATGAGTCACCCATAATGGAGACAAGTCTTTGGCCTTTCACCATGAGAGAGAGAGAGAGAGAGAGAGAGAGAGAGAGAGAGAGAGAAGCAGGTGGAGTAATAGTACTGCGGTGCTGGGTGTGAGATGATATGGAGAATACGATGCTTTGCGTTGCTTTCAGTGTGACTTTTTCTGTATCTTCATTTTTCAGAAAACCTGCAGCATATGTATGCAAAAAAGTATTTAGTGTTATGTGGTAGACCCACACTCTTTCTCGAGCGCTTGGTCTCACTCGATCATCTTCAACAGTTTTCTTTTAATTAAGCAAATTGATCTGTTCAAGAGCCACAAGTCTTACTCATGAAAATCTCAATTTTGGCGAACCGGCGCAAAACACCACAAATCATTTTGTTACGGTTTCTACATTCGGGTATCATTTGGTGTATATATAGCACCTAATGTAACCAATTTCTGCAGTATACGACTCATGTATTGATCGACATCTTCCACAATGGGGATTCGTGATTTTTTTTCTTGAATTCTATTTAGTTAACTTAAGGGCCCCTAGGCCAAGCAAAAAAAAAAAAAAAAACTTAAGGGCCCCTAGAAACAAAGACCGCGGGGAGCCGCGTGCACAATGGTTTTAAGAAGAATAAAAAAAACCCTCTCCTTGGAATGGCTTAAACTTATTATTAACAAATGAGAAATAATTTTGACACTTTTTTTTGGTTAACGGCACTTCATACAAGTGTATTTTTGCACCAAAATACACTTACAGAGGAATAACGTCAACAAAAATTGAAGTGCTAAAATCAGTACCCTTTACAAATTGGTATATTGAATCACAATACCGCCAAACATTATTGAATCTTGGTCAAGGGTGACCAATACCACTTTTTAAACTTTTTATTTGAGAGAAAAGCTTTAATGAAACAATACCTAGAGAGGGGTTATGTTAGCTAGCTAACCACGCGCCGCTTTGAAATGGACTCTCCTATGGTCATAAAGTAAAGCATAAACAAAGAAAACAAAATCAGTATTTTCTCTTCTTTTATTTTATTTTTTTCCCATAGTTAGGGTTCACTAAGTCAAAGAAAGATTTCTTGGGCAACCGTCCAAGCAAGAAAAAGATACCATCCCCTCCTTCCACATTCACCTTTTCTTTCTTTCTTTTTCTTTCTTTCTTTCTTTTTTTTCCCCCCCCTGGTTCGGCTTTTCCTTTCAAGATTCTCTATTTCGTAAATAATGTGAAGGTATATAACTCCTATTACTAAATGGGTGACTTTGAATTGGCAATATGACTTTAATGTCCTTTCTACTTAGTGTATGTTTTGATTTGAAATTAATGAAATGAGTGCAAAAGAAAATGTCATTCTGTACTATTAAGAGGAACCCCAAATCACAAGTTGGTGTAAAATTCGCGTTGTACAGAGGTTGAAACTAAAGAAGTTGCTATATGATAGACATAACCAAAATATAAAAGGCCAATTTTGAAAACAAAATGTCAAAAATGCAAAAGTAGACCGACCGGTACCACCAAGTCAATAGATAAACTTCTAGCTAATTGTTGACAGCTTAATTGATCATATTCATGGTTATACAGTACTTTCAAATGGGAGGTCAGAGCATCAATTCTTACTGAAAGTAAAGATTAGTTATTTCTTCTCCTAAATGAGAGTTCTTTGTCAACTTATTTGTTCCATTATTCCGATATTTATCAGTTGGGTTTATTATGATTATGGACTTATATTCAATTTGATGTGATAGATACGTGTATTATCTCACCACTTGTAATCAAACACAACTCTGATAAACTATATATGATTGTGAAGGCATCTTGATCCTTTTGAAATAAAACTCGGAGTTTCCATTCTTCTTGGATCGGGTAATGCTCTCTCTCCCTTTTTTTTAATGCAAACGGTAGGAGAATTATTATCAAATTTACACTTATAGAATACTACATTATTCGCATGCATGCGCAACAACTAAATCAAGAACAATACACAACAACTCAAGGAATTATACTTTTTTTGAAAAGACTCAATTAAGGAATTATATTGGAAAAAAGTAAATTAACAACGAAAAACTCTTGTACTATAAGGTGGCAACAATGCTAGCCCTACTTTTTTTTCTTTGTTAAATATCAAGACCATGGATAATGCTTGATAATTTATTAACTACATGGGGTATTCGAGTAAATTAGTCCACCAACTCTGGCACCTCTGATATATATACCTTCATTTTTATTTATTTGGTTCTAAAAATTCTTTGGTTCTCAACAATTGTGTATGGAATTTCAAAACCTCCTTTCCATCCTCCACTTCTCCTAAACCTTCCCCCTCTCTCTCCTCATTCTCTCTCTCTCTCTCTCTCTCTCTCTCTCTCTCTCTCTCTCTCTCTCCTCATAGCTAGCCAGAGGGTGGGTGCAACTGGTTGATGGATATTGATCTCCTCTGGACTCTTGGGGGGTGTTACTGGTTTCTAATTATTATTCCAGCTGCTGCAGATTGCATGGCCACACTTAGATCATCATCATCATCTTCCACATCAGTTTCTGAAATTAACATCTCCACAACAAAATCCCACTCTCTCCTCTTCTTTTTCTCTCTTCTCTTCCTCTTCCTCGTCCTCGTCCACTCCGCAGACCCCTCAACTCCCCCGACCACCTTCCCAACCGCATCGACCACAGCCACGATGGATTTGCACCCGAAAAACACTCCAAATTCACATTCCTCTTCTTCTTCATCACAGAAATCGACACGAAGACAGTTTGAAGCCGGAGCCCATGAAGTTCCAAGCGGCCCAAACCCAATATCAAACAGGTAAGTAAGTAAATATAAAGGGTACCGTGGGCTGCGCTAGGGTTTGTTCCAGTGGGAGAAGATGAAGAAGATAAGAGTTTGTAACGGCGTTTTTCTTATGAAATTAATATTTTTCAACTTTTTGTGATAGTCGCCATTAATACTGCCTTTGTCCTTCTGTGAGAAGTTTGTTACTCTACTTTTGTTATTCTCTCATTAATTTTCTCTTGTTTTCTTTTTCCGCCCCACTTTAAGTTGATGTATAGAAAAAAACAATGAGAGAGAGAGAGAGAGAGAGAGAGAAGAAAACCCTATTTCATATTTATTTGTATGTACCAGACTATATATTTCTTTATATGTAGGTTTTGATGGTGTTGGTGGTATTGTTATGGTTGTGTGAGATTACTTTGTTTGGTTTTTATATTTATATACGATTTTTCAGATGTTTTCATGCTATTGCTTAAAATAATTCCAGTGCTTCAATAAGATTCGAATATCGGTCAAGAGTTGTTGTGAATTATTGGTTTTTTGAAAAAGCTCTTCCTAATGAAATTATGGTAGAATCATCCACTATAATCTCAATCGAGACGATCTTGATTGGTCTCTCTTTCTTTCTTTTTTCATAGAGGCATTGCAGAGAGTGGGGTTTGCATTACTTTGTTTCATTTTTGTAGGGTCTAATTTGTTTTAATTTCAAAACTGATTAAATAGGGCCATCTGGAAACTGCATCATTCTTCACAAAATTTCGATATACATGTTTTTGGCTGGTGTAACCCTACCTTTGTTTGGAATTAGTTGAGGAAAACAACATGAGTTATTAATTGGAGAGAGAGGGGGAGGGGGGAACTGCTTGGGAAATATGAAATTTTAGCAAAATATGCGTCAAGCGAGATATTTGAGCTAGGGTGAAAGACATCAAACGCTTGTACTATTCTCGTTTTGCATCAGTTAAACGATTAGTTCAAAACTTTGTCCAAAATCTTTGTAATAGATTCCGTTTTGTAAGTAACGCTGAACTTATATCATTACAATATTTTGTCAAAAAGAAAATGTTGTATTTGGTTTTGTTCTGTACCTAGCTGTTTAATTTGGTTTCAGATCTGCGCATGAAACCATGAAAGAGTGAGGACATTTTTTCAGTCTTTAATTTTCCCAGCTGAGAGAAATTATTTGAGAGAGAGAGAGAGAGAGAGAGAGAGAGAGAGAGGGGTTTTGTTTGGATTTTGCTTTTTGTCTTTGTGCTCACACAACATTCAATAAAGCTGGTACAAAAGTAGCAGTGATCATATATCATGAGTAGTGGACAACCAGTAGTACTACTCCTTATGATTTGATAATAATAACATGTTTGTTCTATAGATAGATAATTAATTGAGCAATCCATTATTGCCAATCAACGAAATATATAACGATACAAGCCGGGTTTTTTTTTTTTTTTTGATACTTTTTCCATGGAGTGATGCCACATACTCATGTTGTGCACAATAAATATATATATATATATATATATATATCCCCTGCACTCGCCCAAAGGGTTTGGGCTTGATCGAGAGAGGTCACAGACTCACATGTCCGAGTCGTGCTATCAATCGACACCCCCTCGACCTTTGCCATTTGATTCTCTCATATATGTTGGCTGCTTGCGAGCTCAGGTGGGGTACAAGAGTTACTATATATGGCTTGATCTTTGGTCCCTTAGAGAATCGCAGAGAGCCTAGAATTCTTATGGTACCTCACGCCTAATTAAGTTGCATAACTGTTATGCCGGCCTGATCCTCCATTTTCTGCTTGGGAGGGAAAAATACACAGTGTTAGCACTGTGTTTGTGGAGTACTTAGCCTTCATATATATTATTTGACTTGTTGGTATTTGATCTTGCCAATTAATCATGTGATCGATCGGACGGTGAGGAGGGTCTGTGATCATCTACTTCATACTCAATTATATATGTTGGTCAATGGCAAGTAAACAGTACATGCGTGAATTACTCCCCAGATTTTGGGTTGATTGTGTGGGGGCCGGGTACGTGCTATTGCATTGGATACCTAGCTACGTGTGTGTGTGTGTGTTTTTACTACTCCCTAGATTTTGAGTCATCTCATAGAGAGAGAGAGAGAGTATATATCATCTTTCTCTAGTGAAAATTGAGAGAGAGAGAGAGAGAGAGAGAGAGAGAGAGAGAGAGAGTATCATCCTTCTCTCTAGTGAAAATTGACTATATTTGATCCACTTAAGTTATCATCATCTAATTACTAAAGTAAGACACAACCAAAGGGCCCCTTAACTAAATTCAGTGAATTACTTACCTTTTCATCGAGAGAGATATTCACTTAGTTAAGATGATAATTTGTTTAAATTTCTATGAATCAACGGAATAGTACATGCTCTTAAATTTGTCGGGGGCAAATAATATTCAACACCAACGTTATGTTTGGAATAGTCCTACTCCTCTTTTGAGGCCCGCTATGAAGGAGAGGAGCGATGCATGTGAAGCATAGGAGCGATGAGCTTAGTATTCAGGGAGAGAGGTTCGTTCACCAAGCTATTGAAAAATTGGAGAGGTGGTTGAATAGATTGAGAAGAAAGATTAGAAAGAAAAAATCTCTCTCCGAATTTGGGTTAAAGGAGGCCAAGATGTTAAAGAAATATAAGAAGGTTCTCGCTTCTTCTCTGTCTTCTCATGACATATGCAGTAGAAACTCCCTCTTAATTAAGCAAGCTTGTCAGTTTATGGATATAGGCACTACTCTTGGCGTTAAGTATATTATGACAAGGAGAGAGAGAACATTAAAAAATATATTGAGTTGGAGGAAGGTGAAACGTCGGATAAGGAGGCATTGTTGATGGTGCCTTTGATGATTTGGAGGAAGTTGCCTCCATCTCAATGGAGTTTTGATTTTGTTCGTCTATTCTTTTTGGGTATCCATCTATTTTCTTTGCTGCTAGCTTGTTTGTGTTCTGTTGCAGTTGCTGAGATTTTGTTTCGATTGCTTCTTCACTTGTTTTGCTGAGGTTGTTTTATTGTTGTTTTTCCGGTGCTCTGTCTTCCTTTTTGCCGTAAAGGTTGGGTGGTTGTTTTCATATTATAATCTTTTTTGGTTTCATCTATATGTGTGGTGGTTGTTGTTTTTTCTTTGTCGTGGCTGTGTCTGTAAGCGTCCCCTCTCTTTGGTGGCTTTTTTTTTTTTAGGTGGCTGTTTAAAGTGTTTTTTAAGGTTTGGGATTGGCCCATTTTTGTTGGTCTCTTGCCAATATTTTGGGTCTCGGGTAGCCTTAGGTTAATAATTTTTCCTTCGGATGCCATTGTCCTTTTAATATTTGTATCTTTACAGAGATTAATAAAATTCTTTTATTGAGAAAAAAAATGAAATGTTCGATTTGGAATATTACCGTATGTGTACTTCAATAGTCGGTCAAACGTTCAATGGTACATAGAATTCTGGGAGATTTAGTAATAGGTCCACTATAGACATTTCATAAGCCCACAAGTCCACGTAATGGTTTTGTAAAGTCACAAGTTTACACAACCTAAACCCTATGAAAGTGTATAAACCACTAAAACTTTATAATATAAAAGAGCATCCTAAAACCTTATAAAAGTGCCTAAACCATAGAGTACCCGACGCTAGGGTAATCTACCTTACCCTAGAGTACCATATCCTATAATAAAAAAGTGCACCGTAAAATTTTATGAAAATGCCTAAATCCTAGGCCGGATACCTACTCTAGGGTATCCTAAAATGGACTTAAGACCTTACAAAATTAATGAGTGGACTTGTGAGCTTATAAAGTTCACATAATGGACCTAAAACTAATTTTCTATAGAATTCTTGAAGTAAATCCTAAATTAGGTTTTCATAAAAGATAGTTGTACCATCCATCTTTGGAGTCTCTTTTTGGTAAGTTCATATTGGCATATTTTTCGATCTTTTTTGTTGTAACTTTTTTAGTTTCTCTTAATTTTCACTAAACTTGATTTAAATTTTTTGGATCAATGAGACAAATATCGACTAAAGTTGAAAAATATTTACGAAAGACAAAAAAATTAAAAAAGTATCTTTAGCGTCGTCTCATATTAAATTTTTTTCAATTTTGGTCTATATTTCTATACCGTTCTGATTGACCTCATCAAAACGAACAAATGATGTAAAATTATGACAAAAAAGGTTTAAGAAAAGGTAATGAAGATTTAATACGGACTATCTTTAATAACAATTAATTTCGTTCAAAGCACCCTAAATAAAATTTCAAGCGTATATGTATCCGTAATTCCTTCCATATAGCGGGCCGCAACAAGGTAGCCCATGAAACTGATTATCCATGTCAAGTTGGACCATCCATGTCAAGTTGGACCATATGGGCTTTGTTGCGGAAGCGACTTCGAAAACTATTTGTAAGAAGAAAAGATGGTTATTTTGGAGCGTAGGAATGGAGTTGGCTGTGACCGGGGAAAATGACGGCCTGGGACGTGTTTTGCTAATTAATATCTGTCAAGAACAAACTAAGAACATTTGTTAATGCTGAAAATGTCCTTGGCGGGTATTAATTATCAAAACACGTCATTGGCCGTCATTTTCCCCAAAAAATGTCAAATCCGATAATGATTTTTGCACTTCCTTTTCTTATAAAAATGCACTTTAAAATTTGTCTTCGATATGAATTTTGTTGATAGATAACACTTAATTCTATTAGACAAAATTTTTAGGGGAGTGATTTTGCCGCTCTCCAAATTGTTAAACGTCACTTCCCAGAGGAGGGCCAAAATCAATTCATATTGATTTTGCCACTCCTCAAAAGTTACTAACAATTTGGGGAGGGGGAAAATCAACCCGTATTGATTTTGGCCATTAACAATTTGGAGAGTGACAAAATCACTCCCCAATTTTTGTAATCATGAAACTATATTGTTGTGAACTAAACAAGATAGACAACTTTTTTCAAGAATAGTGGAAATAGACATCTTTGTAGTGAGCAACCTATTTTTTCCGCACAAAATGGAAGTGGACATATGATTTTACGTCGATATGATCATGTCGATCACCTATGCAAGGGAGTTTGTCCCGTCACATAATACTTTTTGTCCCGTCATGTAATAATATTTTTCTACACACCTACGTTGGAACCGAAACTAAGATTCCGCCACGTATAAACATAAAACTGTGTCAGGAAATAAAAAAGATATGAAGACTTGAGCCTTGAACTTATCCGATACTAAGTCCAAATTTTTCACCACTCAACCAACCCCGTGGAGGGAGTACCAACTAGTGCGCTCTCGGTGGATTACGGGCTTATATTACTATATATTACATCAGTTTCGACAAGTTCAGAGCAATTAGTTAGGATACATTTTTGGGTTTGGCCATCAGAGTCCAACGACTACCCTATTTTTCTAGGGTTTTGCCTCAACTGTTCTCAGGTGAAATCTTCACTCAGAAATTGGTTCATAAAATCCGTTCTTTTGATTCTTTAACAAGATATATATTAAAACCTTGCGTTATTTGGAGCTTCTGAATCTCACTTTTGGATTTCAAAATCAAGTTCCTGTCTATATATATTTGAAGTTATGTTTGAATTAACTGCGGAAACACGAAAAAAGAAGTGCCAGCAAACACATGCACCCTGCTAAGATTTAAGTTGATTCTTTCATTCAAGGCAGGAAATTGGTTCAGTTCGATCGGGGATTTCAGGTATGACAAACCGAAGTGATCGGTTCGGTCAAGAAATGATGGAAACCCACTCCGCTCAAAATATTCAGTGGACCGAAATCGGTCCAGAGTGGTGGTGGTTTTTTCGGGTTGATCGAGCTTCAAGACGTCTAAAATATCAAAGTATACTACTCCTAAAATATCAAACCTTAGTTTAGTTCGGGAGTGTTTTCACGTAATCTGAGAACGAACCGAAAATTAGAATTTTTACTCCTCAAAAACCGTAACCGACTGGGATCAAACCTAGACCGACCGAATCCCGAATTTTCCGGTTGGTTCAGTTTTCTTGATAATATTTTCACCGGTCATGCTAGGACCACTACACGAGTGACCACCGAATAAGGCCCACTCCGAATTCCATAAAAATACAAAAAAATTATCCATAGTTCTAGACTTTCTGTATTTTTACCCTCTACTAGTGCTGCAAATGTCGTAAGCATGATTGTAGACTCATAGTTTCTCTCTTGTGACTAAAAAATATAATGCGTCAAAAGTGTGTTACATTGCTTTTTCTTGAGAAAATACTAGGAATCTTTTGTGCTTAGGATTTTCTTCTTCTTTAGTGGGGAGGCTAGGCTAGGTACCCTTTAATTGCGCCCATGTTAGTGTGTGAACCACTTGAACTTTGTTACCCAAAACATAATTAATTACTTTGTGTTAGGTTAATTTTGGCTGTATTTGACTTGACAAATGCTTCTGCGAAAGTTAAGGAAATCAATGCCTTCCTTTTCAGTTCAGATCGATGCTTGTGAGTCCAAAGTAGTTTAGTCTCAGTCTCCATGGCCAAAAGGAACATGATCACATTCAAGAAATTGCTTTCTTTTGCTTATTTTTGTTACCACCACCAACCACTATTCCACTAATGACCTTCATTAATATCTACATTAAAAAACAAGAACTTGAGCGGAGGCTAGTGTTGGAAAAAAATTTCGGCAGTAATACAAAATTCCAGAGAACATTTTCATTCATAATGTAACAATTACAAATACATAACAAATTACAGAATGTAAATGGAAGAATAGAATACAAAAACCGAGATACAAACAGATTTTTGTAGGATGAAACCGAGTCTTGTGTGGTACCACAGTCTCCTTAAGAAATATTCGCCGCCTACCGTGGGTGTTGTACGTTGCGTCGGCGACTTTCTCCCAGGGTTGGCCGCAAGCCGTTGGAACACCTCCGTCGGCCGCCTTGGCGAATTGACTACCGCTTGTCTCTCTCTCTCAAAGAACGAATCTCAGGACTTGTTAGGACTGCTCTGAATTTGCTGGTGCTTGTACAAAAATGGGATGCCCCTTTTTATAGCAAAAGACCCAAGCTAATAACTCCCATAGTAAATTCTGGCCATTGAATTTTGGAATTGATTTCTGCCATGATGAGGGAGGGGAGGTTACGAGAATAATTCACCATCATGAGGAAGATTACGGGAGTTACAGATTTCCACAATCAATACGTCTATTGATTGTGGTGCGTCCAGATTCAACAAAGCCGGGACCGGTTGCCTCGGGAGACCCTCCAAAATCCCGGTTTTATTCACCCGAAATTCTATAAATTTCCAACAGCTAGGACCTTGAATTTCTTTCAAGGTTTTAGGTTCGAATTCAAAGTTCATATACTACGAATAAAATTGAGAACTTAGCTCTCATCCAAGCCATGAGGAAATTTTCATTCAATTGGGGTATATATCTATTGAAAAGTTTAAGTTTTGGACAAAGACACTCCATGTGCCCGTGGGTAAAGTTTAGAATGAAGCTGTGGACAAAGTCTGATCATAATTGATAAAGAGAAAAAGGAAAAAGAAGAAGACAACATGCCTCTTTATTTGTTGGAGCACGCACTAGAGAGAAAAAGAAAAGAAATGTCAGTTAGTAGTAGGTAAGTGATATGGACGGTGTCAGACGTCGGTCAAGGTTTGCACTAGGGATGAGCATAGATCTTTCTTTTTCTTTTTCTTTTTCCATGGGATGAGCATAGATCGGATTGGTTCAATTTTATAATAAACCAAAAACCAAACCACTGCATATGAATTATGTATTTGGAGAATCAAACCGACCCAAAAAAAAGTATAGAACCAAATCAATTCCAAACCATTAGACTATGGTTCGATTTCGGTTTCGAACCACGGTTTACTTAAAATTGAGATATCATCTTCGTATACTATTTAAAGTACTCAAAACTACGGAGATAAACAAAGAATTAATTTTTATTTATAGAAAAATTTTAGGAATTAATTGAGCCGTGGAATCAATATTCACTAAATGGAGCATTATATATCTATATACTATGTGGTTTTGAGATTATAAGAATGGGTTGTGATATATAGAAATTTCTACTCCATCCGCTCTTAATTGAGAGTCTCTTATTCTATTTTGGAATGTTCCAAAATGATTGTTCCTTCCCAAAAATAGAAGTAGAAATTTGATAAAATTCTAAAAGTGTCCCTCATATGTGAATACAAATGGTGCAAAATAAGTACTCCTTCCATCCTGATTTGTTTGTCCACTTTTTGACTTTATCTTGTCCCAATTTATTTGTCTGTTTGACTTTTAAAAGGATAAAATTCCCATTTTGCCCTTATTTTTTGGAAATAAAGTAACTTTCAAAAAAGATGAAGGGTAAATATTGGGAAGTTAAACACTTTTAGATACAATCATTATGCTCTCTAAATAAGTTGGATTCTTAATATTGGTCAAATAAATTGAGACGGATAGAGTAGAATATAAAGGTAGTGGTGGAAAGTAGATGTAATGATTATATGTTTCCTAAAAAAGTTGAAATTCCTAAGAGAGTCTCTCATTTAGGAACGGAGGGAGTGCTAAATAATTTTGGTAGTAAATAAATAATGAATAAGACGGTGGATTGAAAAAATTATTAATTTAGAAAATTAGTTGACTATAACTTTCATGTATACTTGGTGTATCTAAATTAAATGAGTTATATGTATATATATTATAACTATATACGGATTGGATCGGTTTGGAACCGAAACCATTAACATAAATCCATAGACCAAACCACTTAACGCGGTTTCTAATTTTTTTAAATCGGAACCAAACCACACTACTGAAAAACTTAACCAAACCATTCGGTTTGGATTGGTTTGGATTGAATTCACAGTTTGACGGATTTTTTGCTCACCCTTAGTTTGAACCCTGGACTTGGGTCAGCCAGTAGTCTTCTAAGCGCCAATTAGTGGGTACTCTACCACGTGACATTGCTGGGTGGTACTTTCTGTAAATAAAAGATTGCCGTCACATAATGTGTGTTATTCCTTATCTCTCAACCACCAAAACAAAAGTGAATGGGGCCTGGTTGGTTCTGGAGGTGGCGGTCTGGTGGTGTGGCGGTGGCTGTCTGTTTGTTGGTGGCGGCATAGAATTGAAATTGTATAGAAGATTAGGGTTAGGTTTAGGGTTTTCTTGGGCTGGGACTAGCCCACTTTGTTTGGGTTAGTCTTTTGTGATTGTATTGTTTGATCTGGGCATTTTAGGCCCACAGGTATTCTGGGCTTTGTCCCTGAAGGTGTGTATGGGCTTTGCTCCCATTTGGATGAATTTTTCAACTTTAGATTGGAATCTCTTTTCTCTTGTCCACTTAATAAAATATTACTTTTGCCGATCAAAAAAACTAAACTGAATGATAATGTTCATGTCAGATAACTGTCGTTACGTAAATGATTGGGACTACCCCATGTGGGTGCACTGGGAACGCCAACAACCACGGGCCACGGCTCACCCTCGGCTCATAAGAGACTCTATAAAAAGCAACCACCATCTCATTCCATGTATACCCTGTCAACTACTTAGCTAGCTGCTTCTATAACACCTTTGTATCATGGCATTGAAGTCTTATCACCAGGGAAGATGCGGTGCACTGGCTTTAGCCGCTGCTATTCTTGTTTCCCTGATCTTGGTCGAAACAGTTCACGCTGCTACCTACACCGTCGGTGACTCTTCCGGTTGGGATTTTAGCATGGGAAACTGGGTGAAGGGGAAGAAATTCAAAGCAGGGGATGTACTTGGTAAGATAACAAGCACTCCCATTATCATTTGTCCCATTTCTGTATATAAATATGGTTTCCATTTGATTTTGTGCGTGTTTTCGTGTAGTTTTCAACTATGATCCTTCCGTTCACAACGTGGCCATGGTTGATGCAAAAGGGTACAAGAACTGCACAGCAACTTCAACCTCCACAGCTTACAACAGTGGGAAAGATAAGGTCAAGTTGTCCAAAGGCCGCCAATTCTTCATCTGCACCATTCCAGGCCATTGCGACGGCGGCTTGAAGCTTGCAGTCAAAGCTTCCTAGATACCAAAACTCGATCTCTCTATATCTCTCATCCTTGATCTGCATGATTTGTGTACTGCTTTGGTTGTCTTGTGTTCTGTGCTCTCCATGTCGATGTTGGAATAAGCAATGATGCCCGTGATGAAAGAGAAATTGTTGTTTTAGTGTGCAGTACTGATGTTTATTTGCCCTTAGGCACAGCATACTGCATACATAACAGAAAACTCACTCTTCTGATAACAGAAGGACGTTGTATGCATGTGCGTGTGTGCTTGCGCGCATACAAGCCTTTGATTAAGAACAACATAAATCACTTGTTGATTTGGTGAGAGGCAAATATATTCATGCATAGGAAAATGGAACTTTGCAGTCTTTTCTTGCTTCACAGCCGTCTTACCTGAGGGAATATGTAATGCAAAAAATGAGCAAGAAACAAAACAAAACAGGCCCTGTCAATCATATATACAAGATTACATGTTGATCCTTGTGTTGCTGGAGTGAAATGAGCAAGAACTTGTGATTAGAATCATAAACATGAGGTCGGAATTACTGGAATCTAAGGGAGAAATGAGTGTCAAAGCTTTGGCTAACTCTCTATCTTAATTTCCTTTTCTTTCTGCACCGTCTTTTTAAATAGTGGTATTTGGGATACAAATGACTCACCCAACATAGGCCAACTTAAATTGCCATGTTTTTGTCTTGACCTTAAAATTGGAATCGCCATGTTCTGCACAATTTTGTGACGAAATTGCACAAAAACAGAGGTACATATACTTTTTGATACGATTTCTTGGGATGTAGAAATGGTAGAAGAAAAAGAAAATCGGTGTTTAGGAGATTTTGAGTTGTCTTGCAATTTTCATTTTGTCCCCACGCAAAGCACATAAAACTGATTAAAGACAACATAGAAAGCACTAAACAGTTACATCAATTAGCTCTCGATAAAGGGATAATGTAATCTCACCCTATGGGATTTTATTTCCCCTGCGACAATGAGATATAAGCTCTACCGATATACACAATCCACTCCAAAATAACGACAACAAATGTGGACTTTGGAGTTCTCAGCATTGTATCTTTAATTTCACTGTCAATTCCCCCGAACAAACAAGTCCTTAACGGCCCCTTCAGTGAGCGGAGAAGAGAGGGAAGAGAGTAATTATTTAGTGCTTGGACACTATCACATGGTGGCTCAGATTCCTTCTCCACATGTTGTAATGGGATTATAACACACTTTGCGACTGGCGTTAGGTCTACCACAACTTCGGATAAACTACTTATCTCAAAACTTTATAAGTTGCAAAATTACTAAGGGGGTCTCATAATTAAAAAATAAGAATTTTAACAGAACAGAACAGAACAGGGCAGAGAGAGAGAGAGAGAGAGAGAGAGAGAGAGAGGCGACCATCAAGTATCAACAGAGATTCTGTTTGTTCAAGCTATGGTCCACAACGGTGTCAACGGCATTACAACCGAAACCATTCCAATGCCCGCCAAATTCGTTCCCACGTTTCTCTCCCCTGCATATCCCTTAAAAATCTCCTTCTCCCTCCAGTTTCTATGGAAAATCTCAAGGGAAGTGACCCCTTTCTCTTCCTCTCTTCCCTCAAAATGTCTTCTTTTGAATGATCATAATGTCTCTACCCCTCCATTATATTCGATTTTGTTTGGTTTGGGTTGGGTTGATCTTAACGGTCTTTAACATATACCCATTACTCAGCGTTTCTTGTGTTTTCCGGAGGTCTGCCTTATGAGGCAAATTTGACTACCCATTTTTTTAGGGTTCTTGACTTCTTATATTCCATGGCAGTTTCAACACATGGGTTTCGATGGGTTTTCCATCTTATTTCTTGATTTACTTAATCAAACCTTGTATAGCATCATAACCCAGATTGTTTGACTCTTTATAGAACTTTACCTGGATTGATGTTGTTAACGTTCCATCCTCAATTGAAGTTTTTGTAGCTTTCTCTTTTGGTCATTTCGGTGATTGGCATTCGATAGTTACATCCAATTGAAATTCCTAGCTTTTTGCCTTATTCTTTGGGCCAGTTTGTTCATAGCTTTTTCAATCCCAATTGGAAATTTTATAGCTTTCTTGTTTGATCATTTGGTTGTTCTAATACAATTTCTTGTGTCTTTAAGGCTTTCTGCATTTTTCATACATAGAGGGACTCGTACATTTTCGTTTGAAAATCTATGGAATCATTCGGAAAGTATTCTCATCATTGTTTTTGGATGTAAGGGCCAGATTCAGAGATTTAGACAAATTGATTTCGCCATTTGGAACAAATAGGCTAGAGCTAGAGATATGAGTTGTTTTTCGTGCTTTTCATCGAAATCAAGTAGGCGGAAGAGGGGAACTGTGCCTGCCGCTGCTTCTCATTATCAAGAAGCTCCTGTGCATGCACGGCCTGGTAAGTAAATTAGCTTTTCTACCATTGAAGCATACCGAATGCATTGGAAATTTCATTGATTTATGTTTCATAATTGATAAACACTTATGTGTGCCTATAAAGTATAACCTATAGCGACACTTCAGGCAAGGGTGGACGTAGGAATTCGACTTTAGGGGGCAAATGTATGTGCAATAAATTTTCGTTAATGAACATATAAAACTTTGTGGGAGACAAACCTATTGATCCGTCATTGGTGAAAAATCTCAATAATTGAACAAAAGTTTCTTATGAAATTTTCATTCTTAGTTCTAATCTTGCTACGATCAAAGAGGAAGCAGTTTACTCAAATTTCATCGATGTTGAACTTAATTTAGCTTCTTGCTATGCATAGGAAAGTAAAAACTCCTAGAATTAGGTTTTTGGATAGTTTCTTCTCTTGAACCTAAGAAAGTCCTCTTTGGAGGGAGCTTTTGGCTTGCTAGTAGCAACTAGCTATAAGACGTTTATATGATCAATTGTGATTCCTTTTCCTATCTGGTAAATGAGGAATAGATAGTGTTGTTTTGGGGTAAGATACTCATGGCAACAAAGCTCTCCTGTGCAGAGAATCCTAGAAGGGTCTCCGCCAAAGCTACAAACAAAAAGGATGAAAGTAAAGAAGCTTCCAACAATATTGCGGCACAAACCTTCACCTTCCGTGAACTGGCCTCAGCAACAAAGAATTTCCGCCAAGAATGCCTAATAGGTGAAGGTGGATTTGGACGAGTTTATAAGGGCCAACTTGAAAAAACTGGCCAGGTAACAAAGGACAGCAGATCACGGCATGTATTAGCACCCTTATACGTGTTCCGTCATTTATTTGGAATTACAGTAATTTTGGTCAATTAATTCAGATTGTAGCTGTGAAGCAACTTGACCGGAATGGATTTCAAGGAAACAGAGAGTTTCTAGTAGAGGTTTTGATGCTAAGCCTTCTACACCATCAGAATCTGGTGAATCTTATTGGATACTGTGCTGATGGAGATCAGAGGCTTCTGGTTTATGAGTACATGCCATTGGGATCTTTGGAAGATCATCTACTTGGTACTTTCTGTCTTTGTGTCTTTTCTCTCTCATATTAAGATTTCATAATGCATTTCAGAACCGTGTTTTTTTTTATCAGAAACAAAAAGGAAATACTTGATTTTCCAGTTCAATCAAGTCCATAAGATGTCCATATACCAAAATTGATCCTTTATTTTAGAGCATTTTGCAATACCCTTTATTAGTAGCTGTATTCCAAATATTATGCTATTGTGAACTTGTTGTGCATGTTTTTTGGTTTTTGATCAGATCTTTCACCAGGTCATAAACCACTAGATTGGTTCACAAGGATTAAAATAGGTCTAGGTGCAGCCAAGGGTTTGGAATATTTGCATGATAAGGCCAACCCGCCTGTCATATATCGAGATCTCAAATCATCCAACATCTTGCTAGATAGGGAGTTCAATGCAAAGCTCTCTGATTTTGGGCTAGCAAAACTCGGTCCTGTCGGAGATAAGACGCACGTATCTTCGAGGGTCATGGGAACATATGGGTATTGTGCCCCAGAGTATCAAAGAACAGGTCAACTAACTGTGAAGTCGGATGTATACAGCTTTGGAGTTGTTTTGTTGGAGCTGATTACCGGAAGGAGAGCAATTGACACCACAAGGCAGACTGGGGAGCAAAACTTAGTTTCTTGGGTAAGTACTTTCCCACTCTCCTGTACGACTAATCTAAGATTCGGGACATTTAAGTTAGTTTGAATCACTTGACATAAGCCTCAAGACATATGAACTGCATGAAGCAATGATGGTTTTAGCGCGTGACGCTGTGGTACTAAGTATGCATGTCAATAATTGAGTGCCACATAGCAAATCGGGTGAAGAATATCCCTCATATAGAATTAAGTGGTCATTTTGTTCTGTTAGTACTTTTCTCGTTAGAAGATTTTCTATTAGGAAATTAGTATGCAAATACTTTCTGGGGGTTTCTGATTATGGAATTATTATGTGAATACTTTTGGGGGGATTCTACATTCTGGATAATTAGATGCTACATCATCGATCAAAAGGAATTTGT
This sequence comes from Rhododendron mucronatum var. ripense, assembly GCA_019656295.1. Taxonomy (NCBI): domain Eukaryota; kingdom Viridiplantae; phylum Streptophyta; class Magnoliopsida; order Ericales; family Ericaceae; genus Rhododendron; species Rhododendron mucronatum. The sequence continues at coordinate 2,138,767 of BPLT01000069.1, read as the reverse complement.
ACAAGATAGTCCTAATGGCTTATCATTTATTTATTCTCGTCTTTAGAAAAGCAGGCCACATCCAACGCCCATGGGTCGAAATTTTTTTTTTTTTGCTAACATAAAACAATCGTCAAGAGAGGCATATCCGGACTAAGAACTCACCCAAAGGAAAAACAAAAGGTTTCACAAATGCCCCAATGGTACCGGTAAATTGTGCATAGAAATGTCAACGTATTCCGTAGTATTCAGATACAATTCAGGAGTGACTTTTTGTTGTTTTGGGGAATCCATAATTATTACCTTTTGTTTATTTTGTTCGACTTGAGCTTCAGTAACCTTTCTAGAATCTTGTCAAAAATTAGAAACGAAAGTGAAGAAAAAGTTTGAATCACTCTTACCTATTTAGTTAATCCGCAACCACTTGTTTCCTCTCTTTCTTTCCTCATTTATTAGTTTCATCCTGTCATCATTTTGAGTTATGGTTTTCTGGCTTGTGTTCCGAGCAGGCAGAACCGGTATTCAAAGAACCAACTAGGTATTCAGAACTAGCTGATCCGCTTCTTCAAGGGAACTTCCCTCCCAAAAGCTTGAACCAAACTGTTGCAGTTGCTGCCATGTGTCTCCGTGATGATGCCTCTGTCCGTCCTTTGATGACCGATGTGGTCACTGCTCTTAGTTACCTTGGGCAGGGACCGGATGCAGGGACCGTTTCACCATTGTCAGTCCCTTCTTCTCCATTTGATGATAGGTCGGCTGAGAATGGAAACGAGAACAATCGCGATGAAGTCAGTGCAAGGGAGCGCCAGCGAGCAGTCGCTGAAGCCATAGAATGGGGTTCAAATTCGAGACGGGACCAAATGAGTGCACTGGCTGCAACTGGTTCTTCTGAGTAGTGAACTTATCTATTTGTTTCTTTGCATTCGCAATGCAAAGTTCCACATTCAGATTTATAGAAGTCCGGGAAAAATAAATTTTATGATGAATTGCTTTAAATGACTGTAGACTACTTTTAAAATATCAAATTTCTCTTATAGTCTCTTTTCGAACCTTATATATATAACGAGCATTTGGCCAGCAGCAATGGGTAGAGATATTTACCTCCGTTACATTAACCTACACGTAAAATATTTCTCGAATGAAGAATCATCAATCTTTCCCAGAGCGGATCCAAAAAAAATAAGTTAACTAGCAAAATTCTTTAAAACCATTCTATTTTGGGGGATAAATAACAGCTAAAGAAGGCTAAAAACAAAATAAACTAGCTAAAAAACCTTCATTTAAACGGTACTCCTACTAAGGGAGCTAGTGTCTAAGATGATCAATTGTTGGAAAGTTTGTACAACAAATTGAAAGATGCAAAAGAACACTTCCGCACCCAGAAATTTCGCACGAAGGCGATGAAATTATAAGGCAGGGAAAAAGACAGTAAAATTTACTACTTGCATTCTGTAGCTGAAGACCGATAGGTTAGAGCAAGATTACAAGAAAAATTAGGTTTCTAATTTTGGTAATTAAAACAGGCCCACGATTAAATTAGGTTTCTTTTTCGAGATTTACTTTTTTACAAGTAAACTACAAAATACTCAACATAATTCTTGGGCGAGCAAGGCCAGCCTTGGGCTTCATGGCTTTAGGCCTCAAAAAATGATAGATATTTAGGGCCCCAAAATATGCAGTAGTCCTATTTAGCACAGTACTATATACCAAAAAAAAAAAAAACTCATCCAAAGATAAAATAAAGACCCAAGATACATCCAATCAAAGTAAGGCCAAAAAATACTTAGTGTTGTACTTGTAAATTGGAGAACTAAAGGGTCCATTTTTATCAAAAAAATTCATCTTACTAATTGAAATTAGGTTTTCCACAGTAAACACCATTGACCAATGAGTGCTTAACAAACAAACAAAATCTCTATTTCGTTGCACGAGAATTTTGAATTTGAAAACCATTAAAAATCTGTGCATGAGCATAAACATGAACGGTGCCAATACACCAAGTGATATATCAATTATTTCGAATGCACGTGGGATTCTTATTGATAAGTGCTCTTTTGTTTTGGAAAAAAGTAATTTATTTATTTATGCTTGTCCTAGAATTTGTAGAAGACCTCATTTTTTATTATTGCTTTAGCCCTTCGAAAACTCAGGGCCGGCCTTGTGGGCGAGTACTTTCTCTTCATCTGATCAGAGGTTAGGGTAATCACAAGTACATCAAAATTTTCACCTCTATTCTATATACCAGCAAGAACAATTATATCAGGGGTACTTCAATATTCTTGTACCACTGATGCATAACTTTTTTTTTTAAATATAAATAAAAATGTTGTTGAATGCTATCCTTTCTTTTTAAATTTTGTACGAGAATTTTTATTACTATAGAAACTCTAAAGATTCTTCTAAATGAAGTCTTATTGACTGGGTGAGTTTCTCATGAAAAGATAGTTTTTTATATTTCTTTGGCATATTTTTGGCATTTTCAAAAAAAAAAAATTGAGTTCCGATTGTAATTCTTCATTTTTTCGATCCCTTACATTGAGACGAAGGGAATTGATATTTACACTCTCTTTTTTGTTATTCACTCTCTTTTTTGTATTTCACACTCTTTTGTTTATTAGTGTTGAAAGTGTATGCATTTTTTTTTTTTGCTAAAAGACAAAAAAGAAGTGCGGATAACAAAAAAGAGAGTATGAATATCAATTTCCGAGATGAATTCAATAATCCATAAAAATTTGATGCAAAACTGACCAACGCAAAAAAAAAAAACCATATATATATATATATATATATATATATATATATATATATATATATAAGGCCGAGTGACTTTTTAGAAAAAATCCACCCTTATAAAGATTATAGATTACAAGATATAATCAATTGATGAGTAACACGAATTCTTAAAAAAGATAAATAAATTAGATCACATGGAGTACATCTTTAAAGAATTTCTATCAAATTTTTCATTAATTTTCAATTTTTAAACACCTCTTGTCCAGAAAAATAATTAATCTAAGAAATCAAATTCAGGAAAAAAAAAACACCAAAATATAGAACTGACACAACAAAGTGATTTGGATGGTGAATATGTTTGGATGAGTTTTTGAGAAATTTTTTGGATTATGAGTAGAGAGAGTGATAATTGGAAGTTGAGGTAATGAATGGAGAGAGAAATGAGAGTAAAGATTGGAGATAGAGGTAATGAGTAGAGAGAAAAATGAGAATAATAATTGAAAGTAAGGATAATGAGTATTTTTTGAGTTGAATTTTTTTTTTTTTAAACTACGACCGAGCATAGCACAAAACTGTGGAAAAGATCTTGAGATGAGGCTATTTCAGTCATTTGAGTTGGCTAGGTAGGCCCATTTCAGATTCTTAAATAGGGACATTAAAAATAAGGACCTATTTTCAAATATAAAAACAATAAGTTTACGAAAATAATTTTTCAACTTTTTTGCAGGGTTTGATAGATCTCATTGAGATGTCTCAAATAAGATCCATATTGCATTTTTTTTATTCCAATAAACCTATTATTTTTAAGCTTGAAAATTACAAATAAGTACTTATTTTTTAAGGGGTAAACCGAAACGGGGCCTAAATCATTGTACCAAAAGCCAGACAGCCATTTGAACATTTAATTGAAGACTCTCTACGGAGCACTATTGTCCATCTTTTTGGGTTGAGAGTAGCATTTTCCTACTTAAAATTCTTGCAAATCATGATCAGAAATATTGGTTTGTGCCAATGAAGAGCATTTCACTTCCGCTAAATTAGCAAATTCTTGACAATTACTATAATTATTATTGAAATAAATGAGATACAGAGAGAACCTATTCAACGACCAATGCCGACAACCTCTGTGGTGAACTGCGCCACAAACAATATGCCGTTGGTGAAGATGGTAGCTAGACCGGCTGCAGTAGTCGCCGGACCGTCGGCGGCAACTGGAGACACTGGCGGATGGATGTCCACCACGTGATCCACCGATGCCAGAAACAACTGGTCGTCACCGCCTACATTGGACGAAGCGCCGCGACAGTAGCAGAGGAGGACGATTACCGCCAAGCCTATCCCGACAACGGCGGATAGGACTACTAGGGCGACAAGCATTGCATGCACCATGAACAGAGTCGGAGAGAGAAAGACAGAAAGCAAGGGTTTTGTTGTTTGTTTCCTGCCCAGGGAGAGAGGGGGGAATTGGAAGAGCCATGATTATAAGGCAATATTTTTCCAATTCAAGAGTATTTCAGCTGCAGGGAATCATACAAATATTTATTACTACCAAAGGGTTCATGTCATTCTGTGCCCGTGCTTCTTTTGTGCCATTGCCGTGCTTGTGCTTTTCCATGCCATTGTCATGCCCGTGCTTTTTCCGTGCCATTGCTGCGCTCGTGCCATTGCTGCGCTTGTGCCATAATTTCCAAAACAACACACCAACCATACCAACCAAGAGTAATTAGTGAAACACTTTCTTCACTTGATAATTAATCTGGTTCGGAAAGAATACATTCACCAACACATAGAGAATTTGTTTCAATAGTTGCCCTAACCAAACGCCTTAATATCGCTTCATTGGAATCTAAATCTATTCATTTTTAGGCATAAACTTGTAGCTGGAGTGCTTAACAAAATAAAAAGAAAAATTTTCGTTTCGTAGCACAAGAGTTTTGAATTTCAAAATCATTAAAAATCTGTGCATGAGCATGAACATGAATGGTGCCAATACACCTAGTGATAGATCAATTATTCCGAATGCAAGTGTGATTCTTACTGATAAGTACTCTTTTGTTTTGGATAAAGTAATTTGTTTATTTTATGGTTGTCCTAGAAATTCGTAAAAGGCTTCATTTTTTTATTATCTGGGCGCGTGAGGAGCACTATTGTCCGTCTTTTTGGGTTGAGAGTAGCATTTTCCTACATAAATTGCTTGCTAATCATGATCAGAAACATTAGTTTTTGCCAATGAATAGCGTTTCACTTCTGTTAAATTAGCAAATTCTTGACGATTACTGTAATTATTATCGAAATAAATGAGATAGAGAGAGAACCTATTCAACGACCGATGCCGACGACCTCTGTGGTGAACTGTGCCACAAACAATATGCCGTTGGTGAAGATGGTAGCCAGACCGGCTACGGTAGTCGTCGGACCGTCGGCGGTAACGGGAGACGCTGGCGGATCAATGTCTACCACGTGATCCACAGGTGCTGGAAATCACTGGTCGTCACCACCAACATTGGACGGAGCCCTGCGACAGCAGTGGAGAAGGACGATTACCGCCAGGCCTATCCCAACAACGGCGGACAGGGCGACTAGGGTGAAGAGCATCACTTGCGCCATGAACAGAATCGGAGAGAGAAAGAGAGAAAGCAAGATTTTTGTTGCTTGTTTTCTGCCCAAAGAGAGAGAGAGCGGGGAATGGAGTAGCCATGATTATGATGCGACGTTTTTCCAATTCAAGAGTATTCCAGCTACAGGGAATCATACAAATATGTAATACTACCAAAGGGTTCATGTCGTTTCGTGAAGCGAAGTTGCGGTGGAGCTGCGACGGACCAGCGACGTCAGTGGGGAGCAGCGGCGGCGGAACAGAAAGTTGTGGTGCGTTGCGGGACACCGACAATACTACTCGAGTGGAACTACTTCGACCGCAAAACAGAGAGACGTTGCCAGCATTTATTTCCCGGCATTTACCAAAAACCCTGGTAATTGTTCATTATTCACAAGCGCTTGCCGGAGAAAGAAGCGGCCAATTTAAGTTGTCAACCCTTAAAAGATAAAACGACGTAGTTTTGAACTACCAGCTCAGAATTTTCCCCCACCCCCAATTTTCATATCCCGCGCTGTAATTTCCGCCCTGCAAAACCCTATCTCCCTTCAATCTCTATCTCAGACGCCTCTCTCTACCTCAGACGCCTCTCAACTCGTCCAATGAAGTTTCCGACGCCGACGCCTCTTCAAGAAGTTGCAGAGGTCGCCGACGCCAACCAACCCAAAAAGTTTCCGTTCCATCGCGCTCCTCTCATCTATGGTTACGTCATTTCGCCTCCTCTAGATGTGCGGCTCCCTCCTCTTCGTACGTTCCTCTCTCTCTCTCTCTGGTTGTATCTGTATCTGTATCTCTCTTTTGTATTTATGCGAGGGAGTTGGGGTTTTGGGTTGCGGTCGCAGGGTCATTGGCTTCAACAGTGGTTGGGTTCAGAGGGAGGGGATCGGGTTAAGGGTTGGGAAGGGAAACGGAATGTGGGTTGAAAAGATTTAGGGTTGCCGATAAAGAAATAAAATAAAATTTATGGATTGTGATTGGGGGTCGGACAAGTTCGGGTTTGTGGTTAGGGATTGGACAGATTTAGGGATTTTTGGTTTTATTGTGGTTAAATCTGGGGCTTTGGTAAAATTGATTAACGGCTTTACACTCAACATCGGAGCTCTTGAATAAGGGCACTAGATTTCCTGTTTACTTCATGTTCTTGCGTTGGGTTTAGATTGTGCAACTAAGCGGTTTCTTACTCAGTTTTTTTAGGATGGGTTATGCTTCTGTTTCTACAAAGTATGTGATTTGATAATTTTCATGGTTTTACAGAAAGACAAATAGGATACACCAAAAGAAAAAGGGTCCAAACCTGTCTTGTGGAGGCAGGAGTGTGGAGATCGTCGAAAGGCAAAATGAGGAATACTAAGATACCCACTAAGGTCAGAGTTGTGATCTTTTTTTAGAATACAATTTGCCTATCTGGTTATATGTATATATTTTGTTTGTTATGAAGCAAAGAACTTCTCGTAGTAGCCTCTGTTTGAAAACACTTGTTGATAGGCTGAATTCGGTTCAGGTTGGTGAGGTTATTGGTGATTTGGGAGTTGAGGATCCTGAGCTTGCTATCAAATTGTTTTATTTGCTTAAGAATGAGCATGGGTTGAGGAAGTGCTCACAACTGGTCCGTATACCTAGCTATCACTGCAAGAAAAAGGGGTATTATTCTACTGTCTTTAGGTCACTTTCTAGTGAAATGTCCTTATGATTTTTGTTTGCTGTTATTGTATGACATTCGTTTCTCTGCTCTTAGTTATGTGCTTCAGTTATTTAAGGATAGAGCTTTGGTTTTTGTAGAATTGTGTGAATTTGGGAATAGAACTCCCTATGCAAGTGAAAAATAGTGAGCTATGTGAACTCCCTAGTCCCTACACAATGTCCACATTGTAAGTGTCAATTGGAAACTCTTTTTCCTCTTCTTTGATATGCTACAAGACATCAATTTTCTTCTTTCCCTTTTTAGGCTGGGCCCACTAGGCCACTATGTATCGAATTGTGAAGGAGCTGATTGACAAGATGGCTATGCAGTAAGTTTGTATTTGGTTATATTAGTTCTCATAACTATTTAGTACTTTGATGTTTCTTCCATAAGACTGTAATTTTTTGTATCAGTTTACTGCCTGTGTAGTTGAAATTTGTTCAAGTCACAAAGAGAGTACATGAAGCATATTTTGCTCAATTATGCCTCACAAAGGTATATTCCCATTAAACACTTGTAGTTTATTGAATGAATGTTTCAACCATCAATCTTGGTTTAATGGTAGTATTTAACTAGCTGATCAAAACAGTGATAAAACTTAAGTAGTAAGTGATTTTTTTTTTAAACTCAGTTGCAAAAGAAAAAACTGTGGTTCTATTTGCTGGTTAATGAATATGGATTGCTGAAACTAGTAAGACTGCTTCTAGAAATCAAGTTTAGGGGCTGAAATCAGCTAGGTCAACGTTGGAATTGTTTTAGCAGGACCTGAACTGTATACAAGTGATAGAGCTGTGATCTAGGTTCTGAAATTTGGTGATTAAACGTGGAAAACTGATTTTAATATACTGAACAAGGTGTTCAATTGCTGATAAAATGATTTTGTATGGTTCAGCGTTTACTTGACTTGTTGGCCGTATATGCTATCAACTGATTATTGTGTCTTGATGGATGTCGTCTCATACTAAATTTTTGTTGGCCAGTATTGTGTTTGAATGATTATGTATTAATTTCTTTTTGTTAACATTCACTGCAAGAAAAAAAAATATGTACTAGTTGGCCATATATGCTTCTGTTTGTTGGTGGCAGTGTGGCACCATAACACTTAGTCATTGATTTCGAAAAATGGATCAAAACTTAGTTAAGAGGCACATAATTTCTACATGCATGGTGCCATGTGGTAATCATGGGTGAACTAATTTTCTCTACTTTGAACAGGTAGAGAAGAATGGGAAGAATCTGCGGGGCAGCAGAGAGACAGCCTTGCGTGTTTGAGGACCAACATTTAACTACTGAAGTTGAAACCCAACATGGAAGGGTGATTCTGCAGATCTTCAGGGAGAGGTCAAAGCTTCTTCGCAGCATTGAGAACTACTGCGTCGCGATTCTTAAAGCTAATCCTCAGACCTCCATGGTTCCTAATCACTGGGATGCTGAGGTTATCATCTTTGTTGCAAAGGGTACAATTTTTTTTTATCTTTTGCTTTTACTTACAGAGTTGGGAGAAACAAGACATCTCCAATAAAGTAAGGGAAACTCCTGACCTCATAGCATTCCCATATAAGGAGTTGATATGAGGATGAAAAATCTATCAGTCCATCATCAGCAAGCAGGTAGGTATCACCAATCTAGCATTATGAGATTAGATTAGATTGCAGAATAACTCAAATCATTGAGTAGATCGAACTGATGAAGTATTTTTTCGATGTCTTGTAATCTTATATTCGCTTCCCTAAATTCCAATTTGTTCCAAGCTTTTAATTTCTTCTTGACTTCTTTCAGCTTTTTAACTGTTTGGCACCCAGCCCAACCATAGGTTTGAGATCCATTCCAAGCTTCCTCTGCTATCTTTAAGCATTTTGGATGAGATATCCAAGCACCAAGAACCTGAAAGGTTTAGGCCCCCAATCCCAGTTACAATCTGATAACATAATTGGGCAGTGATCTGCTATAGGTCTAGGCTGTGAATTGCATTATTTTGGAAATTTGTCCAAGTGTATCTCCTTCCCATCAATGGCAAATCCGTCAAGGCAGCTTGGTCAATGAAATCCTGAAAAATCCTCATGTTTCTATCCACTCTATCATAACCCACTATTTCACTCATTAGTCTAATTTCATTAAAATCACGACCTATGCACCAGGGTATTTGGGATAAGACTTTGGCTTGTAGTAGTTCACTCCATAATTCCCTCCTTCCCCTAGGATCATTTGGAGCATACACATTCACTAGAGCACACTCAAAATTTAGAAGGTGACCTGTAACTATTGGGGACCATCATTTAAGTAGTTAACCACGATAGAAAGGAAGAACAGATACACATTGGGCCATTGGGGACCATCATTTAAGTAGTTGGAAAGATGTATAAAAGTGGAATGACTGCTCCCAAAGTTGTATCAACGGAGAAAGATTAACAACTTGCTTTAACACAAAAACAAACAAACAAACAAATTAGAAGACAAGCCAAAACAAGCAAACCAGAAACTGCTATACAATATGTGCTCAGATAAGCTCCTATTGCTGCCTAAAGACTTATTCCATGGGGATGGTTTCTCACCCCTTCTAGAACACACAAAAAAGTTCCCTAATAGAGTTGAAAAGCTTAAGAGCCAACTGATCTACAGCAGGCTTATTTTGAAACTCCCTGAGATTCCTCTTCGTCCATATGGAGTACTCACTAGCAGCAATTACACACCTCATTATGAGACATTTAAATCCCTTTACCTTTAACATTCTGATGAAACCAATCCATAACTTCGGTTAGTCTACGTGAAATTCCGGAATAAGGGATCCTATCCCTTTCAGCAATCTAGAGAGCATAAGAGAAAGGGCACTGGAAAACAAAGTTTTGTCAAGACTCCTTACCATTAGAACAAAGCAAGCAGCTATCGTCCACCCTCGTACCCCAACTAACAAGTCTATCCTTGGTGCTGAACCAATTTCTCTTATGTGGGAGATTATGTGAAAATTGCACACATCCCTCAAGTTGTTATTGTCGACTACAACTTTGGGGTAGTTAAGAGTGGATGATGACATTTGAGATTGTGAACACTTAATTGCATGCCAACTTAATCTCTGTAATCTTTTTGTGAGTATTAAGAGTTTTATTTTCATTCTTCTTTGTCGTGAGTGAAGTTTAGTACTATATCTATTGACCGGATTTAGAACAGCAAAGCATTGCCCTGGGTTTGTAATTAATTGAAGATCAAGACAAGGCAACTCTGAATCAATGAATCTAGGTTCTCTTCGATTTGTGAAAATCATTGTTTCGTGGGTGTTATTATTACGATGATAGTAGTTTTTCATAGGGCTGCAATCATACAAATGATATGTTATAGTGAAAGATGCGACTTGGATGCTTTTGATTTTATTTTGGTCTTAATATAGTGTTCCAATACCAAGCTAGTGTTCGGATTCTCTTATTTTGTTATTGTTTGATTTTAGGTTTATCGAAGTTAAAGACGGTGTAGAATCAAGTGGCTACTTGCGTAATGTGATGTTTGTCTACTGTGGTGGTACCAAGACCTAATGTTATGTTCATCTATTATGGTGGATTTTTTGTATTTTGGAAAATATTTGGTTGAATGCAGTAGAGATATTGGAAGACAACAATGGGTTATGGCAGGATGTATATTTTGACATTAGTTGTGTTATGAGACATTTAATACTTTGAGAGCTTATATGTTAGATGTGTTTGAGAAGTTGTATGTTGTAAATTAATTAGTTAATTGGATGCGAAAAATGGTGTAATAGTGCAAATTTTCTAAATGAATCCATTGATATATTACTGGCGGCGTTTAAAAAACCCGGGAAAAAATGCCTACTACTTTTCCCGGCGTTTTCAAAAACCCCAGTAAAAGGTGCCAGATTCGGTCATGGAACACTTTTACCGGGGTTTTTTAAATGTCGGAAAAAATGCCGGGTATTTTTCCCAGCGTTTTTAATAAACCGCGGTAAAAGTCACCAGCTCTGGTCACCGGAAAACTTTACCGGCGTTTATCAAACGCCGTATAGTATTCCCGAGCCCGGCAGTCGCGGCGTTTATCGAAAATGCCGGAAAAAACGCCGGGAAGACTTTTGTCGGCATTTATTTCACTTTTACCGGCGTTTATAAAACGCCGGGAAAGCCATTTTTTCTTGTAGACCATAGTTGTTTCAACCCCTTCATCTCTCTCTCTCTAGCTCTCTCTCTCTCTCTATATATATATATATATATTCTGTATTTGCTCTCTAGCTCTCCCTCTCGCGCTCTCTCTCTCTATTGTATTTGCTTTGTAACTCTCTCTCTCGCTGTCCCTCTCCCTCTCTATATTCTGTATTTGTTCTCTAGCGCTCTGTGTTTACTCTCTCTCAGACTCTAACTCTCACCCTTTTAAAGTAGTCAATTGCTTCCAGAGAGCTGCTTTTCCCACCCCCTTCTCTCTCTTGCCAAGAAGAGCAAAATGCCCCTAATTCCCACTCTTTTAATTTGGTTAATTCAAATAATAGTTTTAACTAAAATATGTTTTTTACATTAAAATTTGACTTTATATTTAAGGCTCCATTCTTTCGAACTTAACTTAAATTTGGAAACTTTGTCCTTATTTGATTTTTTTTCGCATTTATTAATTTTGCGTTATTGATTCGTCTCGATAAGAAGAATTGAAGAAATTTTTTTTTAACTTTTACCCAAACATTTTGAGAAATAATCACTTTTTAGCAAAATGCTTGCGTAAAAGTAAAAAAAAAAATTACTTTTTTTCGCAAACCAGATTAACTACCAAAGGGTTCATGTCGTTTCATGCTCGTGCTTTTTTCGTGCTGTTGCCGTGCTCGTACTTTTCCATGCCATTGTCAAGCCCGTGCTTTTTTCGTGCCATTGCTGTGCTTGTGCCATGTTTTTCAAAACAACACACCAAACATATCAACCAAGAGTAATTAGCGACACACTTTATTCACTGACTTGATAATTAATCTGGTTTGGAAAGAATGCATTCACCAACACACAGAGAATTTGTTTCAATGGTTGTCCCAACCAAACGCCTTAATATCACTTCATTGGAATCTAAATCTATTCATTTTGGGTTGAGAGTAGCATTTTCCTACATAAATTGCTTGCTAATCATGATCAGAAACATTAGTTTTTGCCAATGAAGAGCGTTTCACTTCTGTTAAATTAGCAAATTCTTGACGATTATTGTAATTATTATCGAAATAAATGAGATAGAAAGAGACAGAGAGAGAACCTATTCAACGACCGATGCCGACGACCTCTGTGGTGAACTGTGCCACAAACAATATGCCGTTGGTGAAGATGGTAGCCAGACCGGCTACGGTAGTCGTCGGACCGTCGGCGGTAACGAGAGACGCTGACGAATCAATGTCTACCACGTGATCCCCCGGGTGCTGGAAATGACTGGTCGTCACCACCAACATCGAACGGAGCCCTGCGACAGCAGTGGAGCAGGACGATTACCGCCAGGCCTATCCCAACAACGACGGACAGGGCTACTAGGGTGAAGAGCATCGCTTGCGCCATGAACAGAATCGGAGAGAGAAAGCAAGATTTTTGTTGCTTGTTTTCTGCCCAAAGAGAGAGAGAGCGGGGAATGGAGTATCCATGATTATGATGCGACGTTTTTCCAATTCGAGAGTATTCTAGCTGCAGGGAATCATACAAATATGTAATACTACCAAAGGGTTCATGTCGTTTCGTGGAGCGAAGTCACGGTGGAGCTGCGACGGACCAGCGACGTCAGTGGGGAGCAGCAGCGGCGGAACAGAAAGTGGTGGTGCGTTGTGGGACACCGACAATGCTGCTCGAGTGGAACTACTTCGACCGCAAAACAGAGAGCACCATAGTTGTTTCAACCCCTTCATCTCTCTCTCTCTCTATCTCTCTCTCTCTCTCTCTCTCTCTCTATATATATATATATATATTCTGTATTTGCTCTCTAGCTCTCCCTCTCGCGCTCTCTCTCTTTCTACTGTATTTGCTCTGTATCTCTCTCTCTCGCCCTCCCTCTCTATATTCTGTATTTGCTCTCTAGCGCTCTGTGTTTACTCTCTCTCAGACTCTCACTCTCACCCTTTTAAAGTAGTCAATTGCTTCCAGAGAGCTGCCTTTCCCACCCCCTTCTCTCTCTTGCCAAGAAGAGCAAAATGCCCCTAATTCCCACTCTTTTAATTTAGTTAACTCAAGTAATAGTTTTAACTAAAATATATTTTTTACATTAAAATTTGACTTTATATTTAATGCTCCATTCTTTTGAACTTAACTTAAATTTGGAAACTTTGTCCTTATTTGATTTTTTTTTCGCATTTATTAATTTTGCGTTATTGATTCGTCTCGATAAGAAGAATTGAAGAAATATTTTTTTTAACTTTTACCCAAGCATTTTGAGAAATAATCACTTTTTAGCAAAATACTTGGGTAAAAGTAAAAAAAATTACTTTTTTTCGCAAACCAGATTAACTACCAAAGGGTTCATGTCGTTTCATGCTCGTGCTTTTTTCGTGCTGTTGCCGTGCTCGTACTTTTCCGTGCCATTGTCAAGCCCGTGCTTTTTTCGTGCCATTGCTGTGCTTGTGCCATGTTTTTCAAAAAAACACACCACCCATATCAACCAAGAGTAATTAGCGACACACTTTATTCACTGACTTGATAATTAATCTGGTTTGGAAAGAATGCATTCACCAACACACAGAGAATTTGTTTCAACGTTTGCCCCAACCAAACGCCTTACTATCACTTCATTGGAATCTAAATCTATTCATTTTGGGTTGAGAGTAGCATTTTCCTACATAAATTGCTTGCTAATCATGATCAGAAACATTAGTTTTTGCCAATGAAGAGCATTTCACTTCTGTTAAATTAGACAATTCTTGACGATTACTGTAATTATTATCAAAATAAATGAGATAGAGAGAGACAGAGAGAGAACCTATTCAACGACCGATGCCGACGACCTCTGTGGCGAACTGTGCCACAAACAATATGCCGTTGGTGAAGATGGTAGCCAAACCGGCTACGGTAGTCATCGGACCGTCGGCGGTAACGGGAGACGCTGACGGATCAATGTCTACCACGTGATCCACAGGTGCTGGAAATGACTGGTCGTCACCACCAACATTGGACGAAGCCCTGCGACAGCAGTGGAGCAGGACGATTACCGCCAGGCCTATCCCAACAACGGCGGACAGGGCTACTAGGGTGAAGAGCATCGCTTGCGCCATGAACAGAATCGGAGAGAGAAAGAGAGAAAGCAAGATTTTTGTTGCTTGTTTTCTGTCCAAAGAGAGAGAGAGCGGGGAATGGAGTAGCCGTGATTATGGTGCGACGTTTTTTCCAATTCGAGAGTATTCCAACGGCAGGGAATCATACAAATATGTAATACTACCAAAGGGTTTATGTCGTTTTGTGAAGCGAAGTTGCGGTGGAGCTGCGACGGACCAGCGACGTCAGTGGGGAGCAGTGGCGGAGGAACAGAAAGTGGTGGTGCATTGCGGGACACCGACAATGTTGCTCGAGTGGAACTACTTCGACTGCAAAACAGAGAGCACCATAGTTGTTTCAACCCCATCATCTCTCTCTCTCTAGCTCTCTCTCTCTCTCTCTATATATATATATATATTCTGTATTTTCTCTCTAGCTCTCCCTCTCGCGCTCTCTCTTTTTCTACTGTATTTGCTCTGTATCTCTCTCTCTCGCTCTCCCTCTCCCTCTCTATATTCTGTATTTGCTCTCTAGCGCTCTGTGTTTACTCTCTCTCAGACTCTCACTCTCACCCTTTTAAAGTAGTCAATTGCTTCCAGAGAGCTGCCTTTCCCACCCCCTTCTCTCTCTTGCCATGAAGAGCAAAATGCCCCTAATTCCCACTCTTTTACTTTGGTTAACTCAAATAATAGTTTTAACTAAAATATGTTTTTTACATTAAAATTTGACTTTATATTTAAGCCTCAATTCTTTTGAACTTAACTTAAATTTGGAAACTTTGTCCTTAATTGATTTTTTTTCGCATTTATTAATTTTGCGTTATTGATTCGTCTCGATAAGAAGAATTGAAGAAATATTTTTTTTAACTTTTACCCAAGCATTTTGAGAAATAATCACTTTTTAGCAAAATACTTGGGTAAAAGTAAAAAAAAAATTACTTTTTTTCGCAAACCAGATTAACTACCAAAGGGTTCATGTCGTTTCATGCTCGTGCTTTTTTCGTGCTGTTGCCGCGCTCATACTTTTCCATGCCATTGCCAATCCCGTGCTTTTTTCGTGCCATTGTTGTGCTTGTGCCATGTTTTTCAAAACAACACACCAAACATATCAACCAAGAGTAATTAGCGACACACTTTATTCACTGACTTGATAATTAATCTGGTTTGGAAAGAATGCATTCACCAGCACACAGAGAATTTGTTTCAAAGGTTGCCCAAACCAAACGCCTTAATATCACTTCATTGGAATCTAAATCTATTCATTTTGGGTTGAGAGTAGCATTTTCCTACATAAATTGCTTGCTAATCATGATCAGAAACATTAGTTTTTGCCAATGAAGAGCGTTTCACTTCTGTTAAATTAGCAAATTCTTGACGATTACTGCAATTATTATCGAAATAAATGAGATAGAGAGAGACAGAGAAAGAACCTATTCAACGACCGATGCCGACGACCTCTGTGGTGAACTTTGCCACAAACATTATGCCGTTGGTGAAGATGGTAGCCAGACCGGCTACGGTAGTCGTCGGACCGTCGGCGGTAACGGGAGACGCTGGCGGATCAATGTCTACCACGTGATCCACCGGTGCTGGAAATGACTGGTCGTCACCACCAACATCGAACGGAGCCCTGCGACAGCAGTGGAGCAGGACGATTACCGCCAGGCCTATCCCAACAACGGCGGACAGGGCGACTAGGGTGAAGAGCATCGCTTGCGCCATGAACAGAATCGGAGAGAGAAAGAAAGAAAGCAAGATTTTTGTTGCTTGTTTTCAGCCCAAAGAGAGAGAGAACGGGGAATGGAGTAGCCATGATTATGATGCGACGTTTTTCCAATTCGAGAGTATTCTAGCTGCAGGGAATCATACAAATATGTAATACTACCAAAGGGTTCATGTCGTTTCGTGAAGCGAAGTTACGGTGGAGCTGCCACGGACCAGCGACGTCAGTGGGAAGCAGCGGCGGCGGAACAGAAAGTGGTGGTGCGTTGCGAGACACCGACAATGCTTCTTGAGTGGAACTACTTCGACCGCAAAATGGAGAGCACCAGAGTTGTTTCAACCCCTTCATCTCTCTCTCTCTCTCTAGCTCTATATATATATATATATATATATATATTCTGTATTTGCTCTCTAGCTCTCCCTCTCGCGCTCTCTCTCTCTACTGTATTTGCTCTGTAGCTCTCTCTCTCTCGCCCTCCCTCTCTATATTCTGTATTTCCTCTCTAGCGCATTGTGTTTACTCTCTCTCAGACTCTCACTCTCAACCTTTTAAAGTAGTCAATTGCTTCCAGAGAGCTGCTTTTCCCACCTCCTTCTCTCTTGCCAAGAAGAGCAAAATGCCCCTAATTCCCACTCTTTTAATTTGCTTAACTCAAATAATAGTTTTAACTAAAATATATTTTTTACATTAAAATTTGACTTTATATTTAATGCTCCATTCTTTTAAACTTAACTTAAATTTGGAAACTTTGTCCTTATTTGATTTTTTTTCACATTTATTAATTTTGTGTTATTGATTCGTCTCGAAAAGAAGAATTGAAGAAAAATATTTTTTCTAACTTTTACCCAAACATTTTGAGAAATAATCACTTTTTATAGCAAAATACTTGGGTAAAATTAAAAAAATTACTTTTTTTTGCAAACCAGATTAACTACCAAAGGGTTCATGTCGTTTCATGCTCGTGCTTTTTTCGTGCTGTTGCCGTGCTCGTACTTTTCCATGCCATTGTCAAGCCCGTGCTTTTTTCGTGCCATTGCTGTGCTTGTGCCATGTTTTTCAAAACAACACACCAACCATATCAACCAAGAGTAATTAGCGACATACTTTATTCACTGACTTGATAATTAATCTGGTTTGGAAAGAATGCATTCACCGACACCCAGAAAATTTGTTTCAACGTTTGCCCCAACCAAACGCCTTAATATCACTTCATTGGAATCTAAATCTATTCATTTTGGGTTGAGAGTAGCATTTTCCTACATTAATTGCTTGCTAATCATGATCAGAAACATTAGTTTTTGCCAATGAAGAGCGTTTCACTTCTGTTAAATTAGCAAATTCTTGACAATTACTGTAATTATTATCGAAATAAATGAGACAGAGAGAGAACCTATTCAACGACCGAGCCCGACGACCTCTGTGGGGAACTATGCCACAAACAATATGCTGTTGGTGATGATGGTAGCCAGACCGGCTACGGTAGTCGTCGGACCGTCGGCGGTAACGAGAGAAACTGGCGGATCAATGTCTACCACGTGATCCCCCGGGTGCTGGAAATGACTGGTCGTCACCACCAACATCAAACGGAGCCCTGCGACAGCAGTGGAGCAGGACGATTACCGCCAGGCCTATCCCAACAACGGCGGACAGGGTTACTAGGGTGAAGAGCATCGCTTGAACCATGAACAGAATCGGAGAGAGAAAGAGAGAAAGCAAGATTTTTGTTGCTTGCTTTCTGCCCAAAGAGAGAGAGAGCGGGGAATGGAGTAGCCATGATTATAATGCGACGTTTTTCCAATTCGAGAGTATTCCAGCTGCAGGGAATCATACAAATATGTAATACTACCAAAGGGTTCATGTCGTTTCGTGAAGCGAAGTTGCGGTGGAGCTGCGACGGACCAGCGATGTCAGTGGGGAGCAGCGGCGGCGGAACAGAAAGTGGTGGTGCGTTGCGGGACACCGACAATGCTGCTCAAGTGGAACTACTTCGACCGCAAAACAGAGAGCACCATAGTTGTTTCAACCCCTTCATCTCTCTCTCTCTCTATATATATATATATATTCTATATTTGCTCTCTAGCTCTCCCTCTCGCGCTCTCTCTCTTTCTACTGTATTTGCTCTGTAGCTCTCTCTCTCGCTCTCCCTCTCCCTCTCTATATTCTGTATTTGCTCTCTAGCGCTCTGTGTTTACTCTCTCTGAGACTCTCACTCTCACCCTTTTAAAGTAGTCAATTGCTTCCAGAGAGCTGCTTTTCCCACCCCCTTCTCTCTCTTACCAAGAAGAGCAAAATGCCCCTAATTCCCACTCTTTTAATTTGCTTAACTCAAATAATAGTTTTAACTAAAATATGTTTTTTACATTAAAATTTGACTTTATATTTAAGGCTCCATTCTTTTGAACTTAACTTAAATTTGGAAACTTTGTCCTTATTTGATTTTTTTTCGCATTTATTAATTTTGCGTTATTGATTCGTCTCGATAAGAAGAATTGAAGAAATATTTTTTTTAACTTTTACCCAAGCATTTTGAGAAATAATCAATTTTTAGCAAAATACTTGGGTAAAAGTAAAAAAAATTACTTTTTTTCGCAACCAGATTAACTACCAAAGGGTTCATGTCGTTTCATGCTCGTGCTTTTTTCGTGCTGTTGCCGTGCTCGTACTATTCAACAACCGATGCCGACGACCTCTGTGATGAACTGTGCCACAAACAATATACCGTTGGTGAAGATGGTAGCCAAACCGGCTACGGCAGTCATCGGACCGTCGGCGGTAACGGGAGACGCTGGCGGATCAATGTCTACCACGTGATTTACCGGTGCTGGAAATGACTAGTCGTCACTGCCAACATCAGACGGAGCCCCGCGATAGTAATGGAGGAGGACGATTACCACCAAGCCTATCCCAACAACAGTGGACAAGATGACTAGGGCGACGAGCATTGCATGCGCCATGAACAGAATCGGAGAGAGAAAGGCTGAAAGCAAGGGTTTTGTTGTTTGTTTCCTGCCCAAAGAGAAAAGGGGGGAATTGAGGAGCCAAGATTATAAGGTGAGGTTTTTCCAATTCTAGAGTATTTCAGCTGCAGGGAATCATACAAATATGTTATACTACCAAAGGGTTCATGTCGTTTCGTGCCCATGCTTTTTTCGCGCCATTGCCATGCTCGTGCTTTTTCATGCCATTGTCGTGCCCGTACTTTTTCCGTGCCATTGCTGTGCTTGTGTCATGTTTTCCAAAATAACACACTAACCATACCAACCAAGTGTAATTAGCGACACACTTTCTTCACTGACTTGATAATTAATCTGGTTCGGAAAGAATACATTCACCAACACATAGAGAATTTGTTTCAATGGTTGCCCCAACCAAACGCCTTAATATCGCTTCATTGGAATCTAAATCTATTCATTTTTAGGCGTAAAGTTGTAGCAGGAGTGCTTAACAAAAAACAAAAAAAAAAAAAAAAAAATCTCCATTTCGTAGCACAAGAGTTTGAATTTGAAAACCATTAAAAATCTGTGCATGAGCATGAACATGAATGGTGCCATTACACCAAGTAATAGAACAATTATTCTGAATGCAAGTGGGATTCTTATTGATAAAGGAGCAACTAGCTATACGAAGTTTACATGATCAATTGTGATTCATTTTCCTATTTTACTGGGAAATGAGGAATAGAAAGTGTTGTATTGGGGTAAGATACTCATGGCAACAAAATTCTCATGTGCAAAGAATTCTAGATGGGTATCCGCGGAAACTACAAACAAAAAGGATGAAATTAAAGAAGCTTCCAACAAAATTGCGGCACAAACCTTCACCTTCCGTGAACTGGCCTCAGCAACAAAGAATTTCCACCAAGAATTCCTGATAGGTGAAGGCGGATTTGGATGAGTTTATAAGGGCCAACTTGAAAAAACTGGCCAAGTAGCAAAGGACTGCAGATTGCGGCATGTATTAGCATCCATATATGTGTTCCATCATTTATTTGGAATTACAGTAATTTTGGTCAATTAATTCAGATTGAAGCAACTTGACCAGAATGGATTTCAAGGAAACAAAGAGTTTCTAGTAGAAATTTTGATGCTAAGCCTTCTGCACCATCAGAATCTGGTGAATCTTATTGGATACTGTGATGATGAAGATCAGAGGCTTCTGGTTTATGAGTACATGCCATTGGGATCTCTGGAAGATCATCTACTTGGTACTTTCTGTATTTGTGTCTTTTCTCTCTCATTTTAAGGTTTTATAATGCATATCGGAACCATGTTTTTTTTAATCAGAAACAAACAGGAAAGTACATCCAGTCAAATACTTGATTTCCCAGTTTAATCAAGTCCATAAGATGTCCATGTAGCCAAAATTGATCCTTTATTTTAGTGCAGTTTTGCAATACCCTTTTATTAGTAGCTGTATTCCAAATATTATGCTATTGTGAACTTATTGTGCATGTTTTTTGGTTTTTCAGATCTTTCATCAAGTCAAAGACCATTAGATTGGTTCACAAGGATTAAAATAGGTCCGGGTTTGGAATATTTGCATGATAAGGCTAACCCGCCTGTCATATATCGAAATCTCAAATCATACAACATCTTGCTAGACAGGGAGTTCAATGCAAAGCTCTCTGATTTTGGCTAGCAAAACTCGATCCAGTCGGAGATAAGACACATGTATCTTCGAGGGTCATGGGAACATATGGGTAATGTGCCCCAGGGTATCAAAGAACTGGTCAACTAACTGTGAAGTCGTATGTATACAGCTTTGGCGTTGTTTTGTTGGAGCTGATTACCAGAAGAGAGCAATTGACACCACAAGGCAGACTGGGGAGCAAAACTTGGTTTCTTGGGTTCGTACTTTCCCACTCTCCTGTACAACTAATCTAAGATTCGGGGGCTTTTAAGTTAGTTTGAATCATTTGACAAAAGCCTCAGGAGATATGACCTGCATGAAGCATGATGGTTTTAGCGTGCGACACTGTGGTACTAAGTATGCATGTCAATAATTGAGCGCCTCATAGCAAATCAGGTGGAAAATATCCCCCATATAGAATTAAGTGGTCATTTTGTTCTGTTAGTATTTTTCTCGTTAGAAGATTTTCTATTAGGAAATTAGTATGCAAATACTTTCTGGGGGTTTCTGATTATGGAATTATTATGGGAATACTTTTACAGGGATTCTACATTCTGGATAATCAAATGCTACATCATCGATTAGAAGGAATTTGTACAAGATAGTCCTAATGGCGTATCATTTATTTACTCTCGTCTTTAGAGAAGCAGGCCACATCCAACGCCCATGGGTCGAAATTTGTTTTTTTGCTGACATAAAACAATCGTCAAGAGAGGCATATCTGAAATAAGAACTCACCCAAAGGAAAAACAAAAGGTTTCAGTTAATCCGCAACCACTTGTTTCCTCTCTTTCTTTTTGTGTTTTCCTTGTGCTGTTTATTCCCTCATTTATCAGTTTCATCCCGTCATCATTTTGAGTTCTAGTTTTCTGGCTTGTGTTCTGAGCAGACAGAACGGGTATTCAAAGAACCAACTAGGTACTCAGAACTAGAGGATCCGCTTCTCCAAGGGAACTTCCCTCCCAAAAGCTTGAACCAAACTGTATCAGTTGCTGCCATGTGTCTCCACGATGATGCCTCTGTCCGTCCTTTGATGACCGATGTGGTCACTGCTCTTAGTTACCTTGGGCAGGGACCGGATGCAGGGACCGTTTCACCGTTGTCAGCCCCTTCTTCTCCGTTTGATGATAGGTCGGCTGAGAATGGAAAAGAGAACAATCGCGATGAAGTCAGTGCAAGGGAGCGCCAGCGAGCAGTCGCTGAAGCCATAGAATGGGGTTCAAATTCGAGGCGGGACCAAATGAGTGCACTGGCTGCAACTGGTTCTTCTGAGCAATGAACTTATCTATTTGTTTCTTTGCATTCGCCATGCAAAGTTCCACATTCAGATTTATAGAATTCCGAGAAAAATAAATTTTAAGATGAATTGCTTTAAATGACTGTAGACTACTTTTAAAATATCAAATTTCTCTTATAGTCTCTTTTCGAACCTCATATATATAACGAGCATTTGGCCAGCAGCAATGGGTAGAGATATTTACCTCCGTTACATTAACCTACATGTAAAATATTTCTCGAATGAAGAATCATCAATCTTTCCCAGAGCGGATCCAAAAACATAAGTTAAATAGCAAAATTCTTTAAAACCATTCTATTTTGGGGGATAAATAACAGCTAAAGAAGGCTAAAAACAAAATAAACTAGCTAAAAAACCTTCATTTAAACGGTACTCCTACTAATGGAGCTAGTGTCTAAGATGATCAATTGTTGGAAAGTTTGTACAACAAATTGAAAGATGCAAAAGAACACTTCCGCACCCAGAAGACAGTAAAATTTACTACTTGCATTCTGTAGCTAAAGACCGATAGGTTAGAGCAAGATTACAAGAAAAATTAGGTTTCTTTTTGGTAATTAAAACTGGCCCAAGATTAAATTAGGTTTCTTTTTCCAGATTTACTTTTTTACAAGTAAACTACAAAATACTCAACATAATTCTTGGACGAGTGCTTACTCTTCATCTGATCTGAGGTTAGAGTAATCACAAGTACATCAAAATTTTCCCCTCTATACTTCATACCAGCAAAAACCATTATATCAGTGATGCTTCAATATTCTTTTACCACTGATGCATAACTATTTTAAAAAAATATAAATAAAAAAAATGTCGTTGAATGCTATCCTTTCTTCTTAAATTTTGTACAAGAATTTTTATTACTATAGAAACTCTAATATTCTTGTAAATGAAATCTTATTGACTGGGTGAGTTTCTCATGAAAAGACATAGTTTTTTATGTTTCTCTGGCTTATTTTTGGCATTTCAAAAAAAAAAATTTGAGTTCCGATTGTAATTCTTTACTTTTTCGATCCCTTATTTTTGAGATGAAGGGAATTGATATTCACACTCTCTTTTTTGTACTTCACACTCTCTTTTGTTTTTTAGTGTTGAAAGTGCATGCATTTTTTTTTTTTTGCTAAAAGACACAAAGAAGTATGGATTACAAAAAAGAGAGTGTAAATATCAATTTCCGAGACGAATTAATAATCCATAAAAATTTGATGCAAAACTAACCAACGCGAAAAAAATAACCAAATACAAAAAAAAAAAAAAAAAAAAAAAGGCCGAGTGACTTTTTAGGAAAAACTCACCCTTATAAAGATTATAAATTACAAGATATAATCAATTGATGAGTGATACAAATTCCTAAAAAAGATAAATAAATTAGAACAAAGGAAGTACATCTTTAGAGAATTTCTATCAATTTTTTCATTAATTTTCAATTTTTAAACACCTCTTGTCAAGAAAAATAATTAATCTAAAAATCAAATTTAGGAAAAAAAAATACCAAAATTTAGAACTGACTCAACAAAGTGATTTGTAAGGTGAATGTGTTTGAATGAGTTTTTGAGAAATTTTTTGAATTATGAGTGGAGAGAGAAATGAGAGTAATAATTGGGAGTAGAAGAATGAGGTGCAGTTTCGCTTTCTTTTTAAACCTTCTTTTCAAAAAGAATGTAATATCAAGCTCAAATATAATGAAAATAAAAAATATTTTCTTATTTTTTTTTACACCGTTTAAAAGATCTCAATGATATTTATCAAACAAAATTCATATTGGTTGGAAAATTATTTGTGTAAACACATGATTTTTGAGTTTAAAATTACCTTCTTTTTTTAAAAGTTTCTTTTTAAAGAAACTGGAAAGGGGCCTGAGTGGAAAGAGAAATGAGAGTAATGATTGGAGATGAGGGTAATGAGTGAAAAGAGAAATGAAAATAATGATTGAAAGTAAGGGTAATGAATATTTTTTGAGTTGGAAATATTTTTTAAAAAAATTAAAACCGAGCAAAACACAAAACTGTGGAAAAGATCTTGAGATGAGGCTATTCCAATTATTTGGGTTGGCTAGGTAAGCCCCGTTTCAAATTCTTAAATAATGACTTAAAAAATAAGGATCTATTTTCAATTTTTAAAAAAATAAGGTTTACGAAAATAATTTTTTAATTTTTTCTGCAGGGTTTGATAGATCTCATTGAGATATATCAAATAAGATCCATATTGCATATTTTTTTTTATTTCAATAAGCCTATTATTTTTATTAAACTTGAAAATTGTAAATAAATACTTATTTTTTATTTTTTAAAGGGTAAACCGAAATGGGGCCTAAATCATTGTACCAAAAGCCTGAGAGCCATTTGAACATTCAATTGAAGACTCTCTACTCTGGGTGTGTGAGGAGCACTATTGTCCGTCTTTTTGGGTTGACAGTAGCATTCTTCTCCTACTTATAATGCTTGCTAATCATGATCAGAAACATTGGTTTGTGCCAATGAAGAGCGTTTCACTTCCGTTTTTGTACGTTTTCCATGTGAACCGACAGATTCATCTTTCTTCTTTACTGATTATCTACAACCTGTTATCACTCGTCAAACTATTGTGTGATTCGCGATTACAATGGCATCATTTTCTGTTTTACAAAACGAAAAATTAACCGCCTCATTTCTTTGAAAGGGCTGGACTACTTGCATAACGGGAGTGATCCGAGAATAATACACCGCGATGTGCAATCCAGCAACATACTTTTGGACACAACTATGAATGCCAAGGTCTGTGACTTTGGTCTCTCTAAGCAAGTAACTCGGGCTGATGGGACTCACGTAACCACTGTTGTCAAGGCACCGTTGGGTACATTGATCCTGAGCAGGAGCGGAGGCACATGGGGACAAAGGAGGGTGGCCAACCCCACTAGCTGCCAAATTTTCATGGGAATAGATATAATTTTTACTCCATTTTTATTAGTTTGACCCCAAATTTTTTATAGGAATATGTATAATATTGCTATTTTAACCCCACAAAAAATCTCTAAATTGCCCCAACTTATTTTAAGTGCATAGAAATCCTAAGTGTTCTCTTCTTTTCAAGAGTGAATAGTGCTAAAAATGAGACTATCATGTATTATTTTTCAAATAGAACAAGTCTTTTGGGGCTAATTGTGAGGCAAAAATGAATTATTAGTGCATATCAATCTTATAATTAACCTTTTAATTTAGTTATTTTTGAATTTGTGCGTAGAAAAAATATTGTTCACACCAAGCTCCAAATATCCAGCACAATTAAAATAGCTGCTACTATTAGTTAAATGCAAAACTTCAAACAAAATCTTGACCATTGCTTTTGTTTCCACACCGTTTGTCATCATCCGATCTAAAAACTAAACCCACAACAACTTTATACACTTGTGCAAATCCTCTACTGTTTTCTCTTAGCCCCCAGTCACTTAAAGGGGGTGGCCAGACCATTGAGGCAGCAACCCCATGGCTTGAAAATAGCTTCCCTACCAGCTTTGGCAAACTCAATTTCAGATGAACAAACCCAAGCTCATGTCGCACAAAGAAAAGGGTAAAAGAAGAAAAAGGAAAAAAAAGCTTAGAAGATACTCGGGCATTAGGATTAAGGCACTAGTAGTTAAACATTAATTTTGTCCCTGTTTGTATACACATCAGAACACATCAGATAAAAGACTAGTCCATTTCATTTGTATATATACATCATTCCATACTACTTCATTCAGTCATTAATTAAACTTAATATAAA
This sequence comes from Rhododendron mucronatum var. ripense, assembly GCA_019656295.1. Taxonomy (NCBI): domain Eukaryota; kingdom Viridiplantae; phylum Streptophyta; class Magnoliopsida; order Ericales; family Ericaceae; genus Rhododendron; species Rhododendron mucronatum. The sequence continues at coordinate 2,113,205 of BPLT01000069.1, read as the reverse complement.
CGAGTCTAGAAGCATTCAACCATCTTAACTTCCATGTCTTCACTTTATTTAGTTAGCCATCATTTATCCCCATCATCTCAAGCATCGATAGAAGCATTAATCGTCAACAGCTGTAAATTACACATATAACACCAAAATTAGCACCTTAATTTAACTCTCAAGTGATGCTTAAAACAATAATTACCCAATTTTTAGTCAATTGATTTTGAATTGGAACATTCAAATAGTATCAAAGCTAGGCTTTCAGTCAAGATTCCCTATTTACATCTCCATGTGTGTTGGCATGGGTTGCATGTGGAGGGAAGGGAATACAATTTACCCCACCTGGGCCTCTCCGGTTAAATGAAATGTACGTCCTCATGGTCAATTGTTCTTGAGTTGGAGGATTTAGAAAAATTGCCACATTAAGAGCTCTATACAAATTTCACACGTACAGTCAAAGTTAAGAGCTTCTTGGTCGACTGGGTGTTTTGGTTTCCTAGGAAATTTTAAACTTCCTTCAAAATTTTTGGCCCAGCTCTTTGTGTTTGAAATGCATCCAATCTGTTTTGCTTGGTCGTTGTTTTTACTCCCCTCCTGATCAAATAACACTCATTCATAGTTACGAAAAAAACTAAAAACTAGGTCACAAAATTAGCAAACTCTTGACGATGACCGTAAATATTACTGAAAATATTATTGAAATAAATGAGACAAAGAGAGAACCTATTCAACGACCGGTGCTGACGACCTATGTGGTGAACTGCGCCACAAACAATATGCCGTTGGTGAGGATAATAGCTAGACCGGCTGCGGCAGTCGCCGAACCGTCGGCGGCAGCGGGAGACGCTGGCAGATCGATGTCCACCACGTGATCCACCAGTCCCGAAAACGACTGGTCGTCACCACCAACATTGGATGAAGCCCCGCAACAGCAGCGGAGGATGACAATTACCGCCAGGCCTATCCCGACAATGGGGGACAGGACGACTAGGGCGACGAGCAATGCATGCGCCATGAACAAACGGGGAGAGGGGGGAATGAAGGAGTTGGGAGAGAGAGAGAGAGAGAGAGAGAGAAAGCAAGGATTTTGTTGTTTGTTTCCTGCCCAGGGAGATGGAGGGGGAATGGAGGAGCCATAAGGCGATGTTTTCCAATTCGAGAGTATTTCAGCTGCAGGGAATTATACAAATATGTAATACTACAAAAGGGTTTCGGTGAGATGTTTAAAGAGTGTGATTTTGTTCACCCTCCTTACAAGAGGGTGAACAAAACTCTCTTTCCTATTCGGTGAAGTATTGTGGGTTCCACCACAAAGTCAAAGTCAAGGGCGAACCAAGAATTGATTCTACCCCGGGCTTACCCAAAACCAGTGTTTTCTATTTTATAGATCGTATCAAGATACCTATTGCATATCTTAAGATATGTTTGTTGGAAGAGTAAGAATTTCTATTGTTCAGTTGAACAAGATTTTTGGAAAAAAGAGAATATTATAGAGAGTGGGGAATTAGACACTTAACTCAACTTCTTCTTTTTTGGGTTGATACAAAATAGCTAGAACTCATGCCTATTTATACTACCCCATGGAAAACACTAGTACAAAGATATTTTCATACAAGATAAACTTTGAAATAATTCTAGAATTACACATGTGACTAATTCTCACAAAAAATTCTAGATATTTCACAAGTATACTCTAGAATTTTTAAAGCTAGATATTTTAGAGTTTCAAAAAACTAGGTACCATTTATATCTTCTTCAATAATATCTTCTATCTTTGGATTTTGACGATTGGACTTGTTTAAACTTATCTTTCTTGTGTCAAATACTAAATTTTGTTTATGTTTCAACAATGTTAATCATAATTAATAGACAATTAAAAAGTAGATATACCTAATACCACCAACAAATTATGCTTACATTTTAAAAAAAATTAAGATACAAAATTTCAAGTTTCTCAATTGGGACCTATTATATTAAGATTTTCTGTATCCTTTGTTAGGGAAAAAAAGTCAAACAAAATACAATCAAAGTATGGTTCTTTCTACCATACAAGCCATACATTGAGGTTGAATGTCTATCAAATAATTTGAAAGATTCCATAATTAGATCAAACAGCTTAAATTAATGCATTCAGGGTTCCGCTTTTTGAAATAAGGTCCAACTTTTTCCCAATAAAAAATCAGACGATATGTACCGAATTAGGATACATGTATAAATTGTAGGATACGCAATCGTATAGTATAATTTCTATACAAAAAGGATACAGGGTGGAATACGTATCGTTCTCCGAATGAGACGATACAAATCGTAGGAAACGTGTCATGTATTGTAGGTATTTAACAACTATTGGCAAAACAATGTATATAATATGCATACGGCAATCTCTAATGAATAAGGTTTGTAATCCAATCCATGCACCGCACGTATGGCTAGTATCATCATACCATTGACCTTGCATATTGTGAACTAGTGCTTACTCATGCCCGAAGGTACGACTTGAACGCTCAATAAAGTTCTACGGTATATGAGTTTTACTTCCATAACAAATAAAATCAATATGGATTGTGTAGATTACCATATAGATCAATTAAAGTACGTTTTGCTTCCATAACAAATAAAATCAATCCAAAATCAATCCTCTTAGATAAGTAAGTGTTTAGAAAATTGATCTTAGCCATTGGTAGTGGATGATCTAGATTTATAGAAACTCTAAACACTTGCTAACCATAGGATTTAGAAATGAATGGTCTAGATTTATAACTACGTACATAAGATTTAAAAACTGAGCTCTATTATTATATAGATGTTCAGATTGTAACGAGTGTGAACATTGGATATCTATTTCTTAGGAGTTAATATAATAGTGACTTTAAATCAACAATATGAAAAAGTCGCTCCCGTTAAAATTCTTGAACTTCAACAAATCTCAAAAAATGCTTCAGATTTTTTGTTGTTATTACATTATAATTTAAACCTAAAAAAATAAGATTATAAGAACTAAAAATTTAAAATTTAAGCACACCGACCAGTGATCAAGGAAAGATTTAAGGATTTTAATAGTAGCATTTTACCTTGTTGGAGACTAGGATAATGTTCCAACCTCATTAAGAGTGATGGACTCTAAGATTGAAGAATGAAAACCCAATTTTTTGGTTTGGCATAAATCCTAGATGTCAGTCCTTGGCCCAATTTGAAAGATGGTAGCTTAATGAACTCATTTTGATCAACATCTTGACCAACGGGTAGATTGAAGTCACTTTTTAGAGCTTTTTCTGTGGCATCTGAATCAAAAGATTGAGCACCGTGAGGTTTGATGAAATTTCTTAAGTCAATTTAGCTGGGTTTTCAACTCTGAACAATCAACAAGAACCCCTGCCCTTGACGGTAGTAGAGAGGGAGAGTACGAGGGAGAAAGTAGAAAGAAAGAAGTAGGAAAGAGGGAGAGAAAATAGGTTGGTGGCGAATTGGGCTAAAAAAAAAAATTTGAATTGATCAAAACTTGTACATATAATTTTTTTTTTTTTTTTTGGTTTTTATCAAAGTGACTAGGCTGTAGCCCACCTTAGCCTTGAAGTACTTCCGCCCAAAGTGATGTTGTGGTGAACAAAATCGCACTATGTTGAACTGTTGATGGTCAAGCGTCAGGGCAGGAAGAGAGGGGGAAGAAGGAGAGGATAAATTTTTGGGTGTTAATAGGTACACGCACACGTCATACACCACACCAACCACGCGATGCCACAAAATCAAAATGCCATATGTTGGATTTAGAGGACTGTCCATAAGAACAAAGTAGGGTTGCCTACGGATCGGTTTGATGCGGATCGGTCCGGTTCCCAATTTGATTCTCTTGCTGCAGATTGTCGTTTTTTTTTTCCATCCATCAACTGTCCATTTTGTCATTTGGTTGGTTTGATCTGGACGGTTTCAGCGGCTTTTAATATGGCATTTATTTTTAAGGAGAATGGGGCGCGGCCAGCGGCTACGAACATGGTGATGGATCCAGAATTTTCCTGTAGGGAGGTCACTTCTTTAGGACCGGCCATATACGTTTGAAAGTCGTAGGCGAACACACATCTACTTTTGTTATTTAACTCGAAATTGAGTGTGCATGTGTATATATATATGTATGTACCTATGTCATATAATTTTCTTGTTAGTGTGTTAATATATTGTTTGTAGAGAAAATAAACAAATGTAAAATATTCGAGAAAATATGTATTTTTTAAACTTTACGTGGATCTTATAGTCATAATAATTGATTTGCGTGGCAATCGTCATATATAATTGTAAATGGCTCTATGGTACCATTGCCCCGTGAGAAGATGGAAAATGTTGGCACAGGATTTAATCCCCGGTCAAACACAAGGAGGCGCAACACCTTACCACTGAAACCATTGAGCAGATTCATATGTTTTCGGGATATTTTTTTACTATATATTACTCCCTCCGTTTCAATTTTTTTGTTCAATTGTCAAAATTCGTGTCTTTCAAGAAAATGAAATATGCAAGAAATTAGGATTGGGGGTTCGAGTTCCAAATTCATGTCGGATGGAGACGGAGTTCGTGTTACTGGACCACTACTTCTTCATCTGATGTAAAACAAAAACAGTACACCTCAAAATCGACTCAAAACTCCCAAGAAACCAAAGAGGAATTGGAATTGCGATGCTACTCTATGAATACTTTTTACGGTCTGACAAAAAAATCCAAGATCCTCATAGTGCAATAATACATTCTGATATATTGTTCTGTTTTAATTAATACCATCCACTGTGACAATAATAACCAAAGAAAATTAAAATTCTTCGTTCGATGAGTACTTGTCGATCGACGTTCACCAAGAAATAATCAAACAATAGAAAACCAACTTACTATAGTTAAACAGCTTACGAAATAGTACACCATCTCAAACCTGCAGAATTTCAAAAGAAAGAACAAAATTTAGGAACCCAATTAACCCAATTTATAAATCGAATCTTGAATATCTACAAGATTTCCCATTTACGCATGCAACCCTTGAAGATGAAAACGCAGAGAAACTCTTCTCTTTTCCATTTATCTCCTTATTCATAGGCCAAGCATAGGCCAAGTGGATGAGGAGGAGGAGGTGGAACCAACCCACAGTGGAAAAACTAGGGCTGCCCGATTGATCGGTTTTGGGCGGAATCGATCCGCTCACAGTGGTTTGTCGGTTTCTTCATCTGTACCCTCTGTGATTGTTGACCGATCGATTTAGTCAGTTTGAATGCGGTTTTGAGCTGGTCGTTTTGGACGGTTTGGGCTTGAGTTACACTACACCATCCAAAACAAATCAAAGTCGATATCTAGTACTTAAATGTATTGATTCTGACAAACCAAGCAATTCGATTGATAGGATGATATCAATTGTTGATAAAATTCACTCATTCCAATCGGATGCACATCTGAAATTTACACTAAATATTAGTAGTAGTTAACTAGCCAAGAACAATAAATAATTAACGCACCACGGAAAAGTCATAGGCATAAAATAAATTAATAAAACTTGTGAGGTTAATTTCGTCCTCAACTCGAGTAAAAATATATAATCACCTAATGACAAAACTCCATTGCGGAAAATAAAAGTCTTACAAAATCTAAAAAAGACTTGAGCACTTTATTTCTTCTGCAAACTTTGCTTCTATTTACCAGCCTTGGAACGTTGTGATCTTGATTAGTCCCCAAAACCCTACTGCCTTTCTATTAGGAGAAAAACTTTTTTACAATCAAGCCGTGAATATATATTACGGTGCTTAATCGCACGCGTTCGAAAGTGTCTTGGATGGTCCGGATTTAAAAACACTGTTCACTAGAAGAGTTTTTTTTTTAAATCTAGACCATTGTTTTCTAAAACGGACGACTGAGATTGTGCGAAATCGTGAAAAAGTTTCTCTTTTTTTTTACTACTAGTATAGTTGGCTACTGTTACCTTACCATAACGCACTTCTAAAAGTTCCCTAATTGCCTTGGGTCATCTCCGAACCCTTCGCCACTTTTTTTTTTTTATATATCAAATTTGAGTAAAATTTTTGGCCAAAAATTTGATTCAAGGAAAGAATGACACAAAAGGCATTTTAGAATTTATGGAATGTTACCGTTGAAAATTTGGTGAAGGAATTGCTGTTGGCTAATTATCTCTTGATTTTATGAAACATATGATTCTCTCTTGATTTGGCATTCTGATGAAAGGGATGGAGCTTCATTTCGCCAAATTTTCTCATTAAACTTGAATATAATGAAACATTTAACTTTTTTTGTTTCTTGTTTGGCGAAAGTCTACTTTATTAATTGTAGTTTTTTTTTATCTGCTTATTAATTGTAGTTAGTTATGTGGAACCTCTGTTAACTACAAGTCGATGTAAAATAACCAAAAACATAGTAATAATATTCGTCAATTGCGTGCAATTAAGAATTAGCAATCATATGATACGAGAATTACTATGTGTCAATATCTCGTGTTCATATAAAAAAAAAACCACATAATAATATATGAGAATTAAGTATTTATATATATATATATATTAGTCGTGTTGAAGCTCGCGATCCAGTGTTGCGAGGTTAAAGGGAGGTGCCGTTATTGATTCGCACCCCCACTGCGTTTCTGCGCAGAACTCAGGAAACCCGTTCCCAAATCTCTCTCTCTCTCTCACACACACGCAGATTCAAGTGGGAAGGAATAAGAATTGAATCTCTCACCTCCTTGTATTCTTCGTCGTACGTTAATCTCTCTCCACATCCCTTTTTCCAATTTTCTTATTGACTGTTACGTTGAGCCGGCCGCCTTGTCTTCAATTGGCTTTCACATTCAACAATTTTGAGGCAAACCCAGATCACCAATCCTGAGGCAAACTTTCTGGGTTTTTCCTAAAAATTAAAGCTTTGATCTTCTTGGGAGGTTTTCCTAAAAATATTTTTTCTGGGTATTTTTCTATTTGAGGTTTTGTTCCTTGCTGAGTGTTTTTAGGAACACTGGCGCAAGTTTGATTTGAAATTGTATTGCAGAGGGCATGAATAGTCAAGTTTGGAGATGGGTTTTGGGTTTGACTTACATAATTGCTGTTGCAACTATCTGGATTGCTGCTAGTTTTGTGGTTCAATCCGTAGTAGATGCAGGTGTTTCGCCGTTTCTAATAACATACATTTGCAATTCCTTGTTTGTGGTTTACATTCCCTTGGTTGAACTGGGGCGCTATTTGGAGGATAAATATGGAAGTATATTCTTTTGGAGATATGGAAAAGATAGTACTAGTTTGCTAGAATTGAGAGGGTCAGAAGAGGTAGTGCTTCTTCAGGAAAAGGATACAGTGGTGGAAGCTGATGGTTTAAACCCAGGTTTGATCATGGAACCACAAGAAGCGGAAACCAAAGACAAAGTCAGTCTTGTTGTAGGACTAGAAAGTTTTGCTGACCAAACCCCTGTTGCTGAAGAAGCTAATATGGGATTAGATGCAAAAGGGCGTTGGACCCGAACTCGGGTTGCGAAGGTCAGCCTGTTGATTTGTCCATTTTGGTTTCTAGCTCAACTAACTTTCAATCTCTCGCTGAAGTACACTTCAGTCACGGTAAGGCATTTTGATAATGGTTCGATTTCATCAATGGAATGAAGATTACAATTTTATGGTCTATGGTTGCTAAAGAATCACATCTGAGAAATCCTTGTTTCGAATTCAAGAACTGTTAAACGGATGTTTTGAACTCACATTATATGGCAGTTTGGATTGTTAGACTTTGAGTTTCGATAATGGTTCAACCTTATCCAATGAAGTTGCAATCTTCGTTCCTTCTTTTCAACATTATTTGTTTCATTATTACACCTTGTGATATAGCAAGTTCCTTTTCAATTTGGTTACAGTCAAACACAATCCTAAGCAGTGCTTCCAGCCTATTCACCTTTTTGGTCTCTCTTGCATTCTTGGGTGAGAAGTTCACTTGGGTCAAGCTGATTGGTGTTATTCTTTGCATGGGAGGAACCATAATTGTAAGTTTGGGTGACTCGGAAACCGGACTTAGTGCAATTGCTTCAAACCCTGTGCTTGGAGACATTCTTGCTCTTCTGTCAGCAGCCTTGTATGCTGTGTATATAACCCTTATACGTAAAAAGCTACCAGATGACGATGGGAAAAGTGGTCGCGCCAGCATGGCGCAGTTCCTCGGCTTTTTAGGTTTATTCAATGTTGTGATCTTCTTTCCTGTTGCCCTCATTCTTAATCTTACCAAGCTGGAGCCTTTTAGCATGCTTACGTGGAAGCAACTTGGACTGATTGTTGGTAAAGGTATGTTGGCGAGCAAGTTTTGAATACTTTTATTTGCTGTATGTTCTGATGTTTCCTTGTGAGCTATTGCATTTACATCCCTAACCATTGTTGAAGTAGACACTGAACGTGCCCACTTGGAACATTGTTGAACGTGCTTATTTTGGCTGTATTTTCACTACACACTTTAACCCCAATATAGAAATGGGACCTTTTGATTTGTATCCATCAGAGTAATGAGGCATAACATGTGTTTTTAATAGGCTAAGGCATAAGCCAGATAACATATGTTTGTCAGTTAGTGTCCTTGTTATGTAATATGTATGCGTAGTGAAACTTGCAAACATGTCCATTTTAGCTATCTTTGCATGTCTATTTATGTTAGTATCTTGTAATGAATAACACCATTGCCTTCCGGTTCTTTGACGGGCCTTCTCTTGAATAATGCGGATACAACGTTCAATGTGTTCACACGAATACACAAAAAACTTATTGTTTCTTTTACGTGGGGTATGTGGTGTTCTTGAATGAACATTTTTCTGTTGAAGAACGAGAATTGGAAACAGTGCAGCATTTCTGCAATTGTGTAGAAGTGCCGGTGTCATGTCTGTGTTGGTGCTACATAAGATAGGCACAAGAAGAGTGTACATGTAGAGAAGTATATACGCCTGCTTATTGGATACCTGACTTTGTGCACATTTATGATACCTCCTGAAGCAATGACCCATCCAAAGTATTGAAAACACGAACCAACGTCCCCTTACGACCAAGCCATCATGAGTTAGAACACAGCAGAGTTGTTAAAAACCTATGATACATGATACGTATCCTACGATTTGTATCGTCTCCTTCGGAGCACGATACGTATCTCACCATGTATTCTTGTTTTTATAAAACTCCTACAATACAGAATCTATGTAAAACCACAGTAAACTCAATCCAGTCCTCAACTCAAAAAATTTCTCTCAAATTTTTCACCAAAACAAGGGAGAACAAGCTCTTTATAATTTGCAAATATGCCAATGTAGCTTTTACTCAAATTGTGCTTGCATATGGATCGTCCATTGAAACTAGGGGTAAAAATGTGAATTTCGGTATTGCGTGAAAATTTGAATAAGAGCTAGAAATGCTCTAATAAGGCTGAGTCCTATAACTCATCAAAATAATGAAAGGGTTTCGGGTGGTTACACACACCTTGGACCGAATGGAAAGCTCTCTGATGCACCTCCCCTGATCATTATCCCAAATCATCACCTTATTCAAGGGTTACTGCAGCTTGGGCCTGCCACCAACCAACGCCAGGATGTTGCACTGGAAGAGCGTCTGAATGTTGAAGTCATCACCACCTCTCCGGATGATTTCGGAAATCTCCCAGTTTCTCCGGAATCTTCCAGATCTAGAACATAAGCATAACATGGGTAAGGACAAAGTACAAGACGGCTTTTGGAAAATAGGATACTAGTGTCTATGGGGAGGGTTTTAAACTATACGTCGCATGAAAGGTACTAAAGTGCCTGTCAAGGGGAAATGATAGAATGAGAGAGAAATGTACTTTTCTAGTTACAACATCGTTGAACTACAACATAGTTGAGTTATGCTTGAAAGGTACTAAAGTGCCTGTCAAGGGGAAATGATAGAATGAGAGAGAAATGGACTTTTCTAGTTATGAACAGCAGTATTGTGCTCAAAAACATATTTTTGTAGTTTTATGTTAGTGTCACTGTCTTGTATAATGTGGATCTTTCTTTCTCACTAACATACCTTATAGTGAGGTCACAATGTCCCCAATTGCCCTAGAATATAAAGCTTACTTCTTCTCTTGCACGTTTCTCCTTGCTAATCTGGGGTGAGGATATAGAGAAGTGATTAGTATAAAGCTCACTTCTTCTCTTACACATTTCTCCTTACTAATTAGGGGTGAGGATAGAGAAGTGATTAGTATGATCTGATTGGTCTTCCCTTGTTGACTGATGTAGTTACTTTCTTCTGGTTTTCTTCTGTTGTATGTTTACTTGATATTTCATTGTCTGATACTTCATGGGTCGTGTTTAGGCTTGTTGGATAATGTGCTGAGTGATTACTTATGGGCTAAGGCCGTTCTTCTCACAACCACCACCGTAGCAACAGCCGGACTTACCATCCAGGTGCCTTTAGCAGCTGTGGTTGACTCACTGGCAGGAAATGTACCGAAGCTCATGGACTACATTGGAGCAGCTGCTGTCATGGTTGGCTTTGCTGGCATTAACATCCCTTCTGATACCTTTTCCAGATCACGAGAAGCTAGTCTTGAACCAGAAAATGAAAATCCGAGTTCAACAGATTAAGATCACCCTAAAGCAGTTTGTAACTTTTCCTTGGATGCTTTTTGCCTGTGTCATTATCAATTCTTTCAGTGCGCCATACGGTACATTTCACAAGTGCTATACACTGTGCTATACCCTGATTAAATCACCAGGGTCGTGTAATGATGCATTACCATTGAGTTTTTGAGTTACTAACCTTACTGTTTTTTCCAATTACGTTGTAGATTGTATGTGAAGCCAATTAAAGTGTTCTTAGTTTTACAATTGGTGTGGCAGTATTAGGCTGTCTTTGATCAAGAACTTGAAATGCGGTGAAGGCAAAAGAAAAAAAGTGAGAGAAAGAGTTACAGTTTGTGAAGAACCCTACATTTTTTTTTTTTTTCCGCTCCATTTACTCTGTATAGAATCAAGAATTTGTCTCTCTGTTGGAGGTAAAAGAAAATGTGAAGAAAACATTCATGCAATGTGACGGGAAATACCCAACATTTTGTTTCCCACGGACAAATCCCTCCACAAAATCCTTGATTTAAGAGTCTCAAGGAGTGCTCAAACTAAAAGATAACTTGAATAAGTAATGCCTTTCTTTTTGAAATAACGATGCAAGAAGATCGAATATCAGAGTTCTTTAACAAAAGTAGGGTGGCAAAGGGATAAAGTTAATCTCATAGTATGGATTGATGCCAATCAGGCCAGAGACAGTTGCACTCGTATAAATTTATCTCAATAATTTCCAGGGGTCAAGAAAACCAACAATATAAATGTCACAGTCGAGCTACTCTCGAGTAAACGAAATCCCTCCAAACTTTAGCTCTTTGCAACATTTGTACGCGTATATCTTTGCATCACCCTTCGGGTGGCAAGCGCTGCAGCCTCACTAGCACGTAAAGTCCCAGTCGCCATAATTGCAGCAAATTCTTTGCTGATCTCCTCTTGCACCTTGCTTCGGGCATCCCCAAGACGTCCTTCAACCCTATTGACGAGTGACGACTCCTGTGCTCCAGAAGGTTTGATGGCAGGTGGCACCACGTTGCCTTGGTCTTCAGATTTCACTTTGCCTTTACCCTCCTTGGCCTCTGCTGGTGTTGTGGATGACTTGTATCCACTACTAGCCATGGATTTTTTGGCGGTAACTGTTGGCTGGGATGTCTGGACTTGTGTAGGTGCCAGGAACTGCGGGGCATGGGGTACGGCGCCTGATCTCATTGTTGTCTCCAGTTGCTGTATCATAGGCACTGCATGAAAAAGTAAATTTACTTAAGCAGGTCGCTTCGATAAGCTTTCCATCAAAACTTCCTTCTCGAAGTCAGTCAATGCTCTGCTTCACTCTTGAAAAATGCATAGCGATAATCCTAACCAATATACAGTAGCTTTAAAGAAACTTCATATTCAGGCCGCTCAAAAAAAAGAAATTTCATATTCAGAAACACAAACAAACTTCGAAACCAGCAAATAACATAAGCAGTATCTCAACTTCCCAGGAGCTAGATTATACAAGATTTGTTTAGAGGTCTACCCACTGCCTGTTCTCGTTATGACATGTACCCCAAATACCGCAGCTCCTCCAAAGACTAGGACTAGAGGAGCCACAATGAAAACAACGAATTGCAATTAATGAGCTTATGAGATCCACCCAAAATATAAGAACCTCCAAGAACACCTTTGCCAAAGACACGCAAAAGAGGAATAACAAAGAACATGACAACTTGCAAAGAGCAGCACAAAGAAATCAGTCGACTAAAGAGAAGCACCTTCAACACCACCTAGTTGACCCATCTGACTCAACTGAATCATATTAAAAGTGTAAGGACAAAAGAACTTACATATAACAGCACCCATTGGACTGCTCATAATTTCATTAGGGAGGTTCAAGATAAAGTCTGGAATAGTTGCTCCCGCCAAAAATTGAGCAACCTCGTTGCTGAAATTGTTGCAATTATGAGAGAGCAAATTGTAAGTTCCAGCACTATACCGGGGGCTAATCTCCTGCAAATACATTTCGAAAACATCCTTGGGCACATGTGTGACACCAAGATGTACAACTCTGATTGGGGTTCCGTAGGGTGTTTTTCCAGCAAGAGAATGCTGTACACCACCCCCAAAATAGTATTCATTGCCATAAACTACTACTCCTGTGTGCCTGTAATTCAAAGGTAAACCATCGATCATTAAATGTTTGAAGCTTGAATAACAAAACAGCCAATCAACCAAAAATTAGGGTTAGAATGATCTATGAACATGTTAGTAGGCCCCTGGAAAATAAGAATTCACATACTAAATGCTACGTTAGCCCCTTTGGTGCTACCAAAAATAGCTTCCCGCGTCCTTCTTTCTCCACTTAAATTCAATGAATCACATCACATGCATGGGGGAGCATCACACAAGAGAAACTATTTCGAACTGGGTGTAGAAGTATGTTAGCCTGAGTCAAAGGTTCCCAAAGGATTCAACTGTAGGACCAATAGCCGTTAATTCACAATCTCCCTATCTTTATAGTTCAGGTTCACTTGCCAAAATTCTATTGTTGTTTACAAGATGGAACTCTTTGCACATCAAAATTTTGTACAGTGGTTTTCTTTTTTTGTAAAGCTGAATTCTTTCAAGACACGAAATAGCAAGACCAGATCTTATCTTTCTTGCTCTTACAGTATTTTTTATTTGATTGACTTGTGAAAAATGTATGAGGCCCGATATGTCAGGGCAAATAAATATACTACCCATCGCCCCTCACAAAAACAAAATCTTTACCATATCCCTTCAATAGCTCTTCCCAAAAATGAAGTGGAGAGCTGACGAGCCATTCCTTGGCTTAAGTCATACACATTCAGGGAAACCTTATGACCCTCCTGCCAGTGAACAGGGTTGGTTGAATAAGCAGCACAAACAGACAAACAAAAAATCTACACAAATGGTGCAGTGGGAGAATACAAGAAGAGTGCATGAAGTCCAAAAATCATTAAAAAAACATATCCCGTTACCTCTTCCATCTCCACAACCTCCAGTAGCTAAAGCATGTAAACTCTATAGAACTTTTAAACTCAGCAAGATGACCTATTTGAATCAACGATTAGCCAACAATTCAGCCATGCAGCTAAAAGTAGATACGTGAACTGCACTCATTTAAATGAAAATTACTAGAACAGATAAACTATGAAAGAAGGTTATTCATACCTTCATTGAAACCATGCTTTTATGATTAGCTCAAACCGTGCTTTAGCCAAATACATTATGATTAGTGTTTTATTGTTACGTTGAGGAAAAATCAGTAATCACTAAAATTTGTCTCAAGACATAGCTTATGCATGCTTGTTTATTCATTTATTATGACAAACACAATACAATCAATGAGCAAGTAATCGAAAGTTTTCCATAATAGAGAGCGCAACCCGGCCTGGTGAAATTAAACGCAAACAGGAGATAACAATACCAAAAACCAAAAATAGCACGCTGCAGAAAAGACTTGCATTGATGTCTCACATAATGAATGAATGAATACAAACCCAATTCACACGTTCAAGAAACGTAAAAAAATCTGAACTTTACACTTGTCGAATCAAATATTGTTAAGATTTCAAAACAGCGGAAATTCCACTCATCAGAATCTCATACTATCAATAGAGAATCATGATTCTCGCAAACAATTTTAAAAACCAAACAATCAAAATCCTACAATTGCCCTCAATTCAGGATTGTGATTCATCCCACTAAGACTTCTAAAAGGGAGGCGGGGAGGGAGGGGGGGTTGAACCCAATTGGGTTCTATACAGAGCAGAAGCGCACTAGCCCTCCCTGCTAAAGTTACGACTCCACTGATAAATACTGACCCTAAATTATGCACCCAAATTGGAGTAAGTAATAACTTTCTCAAACCAAGCCAAACAAGCGCAGAATCCTACAATTACTACCTGATTATGTGAGACGGAGAAGAAAGCAGCGAAACCGATGGAAGAGCAATGGGGGATACGGAGATCTCCGGGTCCAAATAGGAAACGAACAAGATTCTTGACGACGACCGCTTGCTTAGATTCCCAAAAACATGTTTTTACTTGGGCCCGTTCATTTGCCAGAAAAGTATAGAAAATGATGGGAAAATTAATTTTCCCATAACTTTTCTAATGTTCCGTTGGCAGAAAAATTCTAGGACTTACCAATTTAGGCTCCGTTCAGTTGTCGAGAAAGTTGTGTGGGAAATTGGGTCCCAGAAAAAGTGAAGTGAGGTGAAGTAAAAGAAAAAGAAAATTATTTTCCTGTGAGTGTTCATTTGACAAAAGAATTTTGTAAGAAAAATTAAGGTTTAGTTGTTCATTTGTTAGGAAAAAGAAACTTTCGGGAAAATTGTGTGAGTGTTGACTCATTTTCCTTTTCCCACGACGCAAAATCCTGTGTTTTTTGCAGGATCACTTTTGCAGGAAAGTAATTCCTGCAGGAAAACTTAAATTGGTAAGTCCTAGAATTTTCCTGCCAGCTGAACACTAGGAAAGTTATGGGAAAATTGATTTTCCCATCCTTTCTTGTACTTTCCTAGCAACTGAACGAGGCCTTAAGTTTTCCAGCAAGAATTACTTTCCTGCAAAAGTAGTCCTGCAAAAAACATAGGATTTTGAGTCGCGGAAAAAGAAAAATGAGTGAACACTCACAAAATTTTTCCAAAAGTTTCATTTTTCTGACAAATGAACAACTAAACCTTAATTTTTCTTGCAAAATTCTTTTGTCAAATGAACACTCACAGGAAAATAATTTTCTTTTTCTTTTACTTCACTTCACTTCACTTTTTCTGGGAACCAATTTTCCACATAACTTTCTCGACAACTGAACGGAGCCTAGGAGTACAGTGTATGACTTTCTGGATATTACGGACCGCTTGTGTCACTGACACGTGAGTGGATCTTCGGTAGTGATTTCACAAGGGTAAATTACACTTTACCCCCTGTGGTTATACGGTTTGAGTTTTGAAGTAAATTTTTAAAAATAATAAGTGGAAAGAGATTAAAAAAAATTACTGTATGAATTATGCACAGAAATTTGAAGTATCTAAATCGAACAAACCCGATTTTTTCGTTTTTGGAAAAGATGAACAAACCCGATTATTCACCACGATTTGATTAAAAACGGAAATGGATAGAGCTGCAGCCCAGCCTACGAACAAAAACCTCGGGCTTCTAAAAGGTTCGTGGAATAGCCTAAGAATATCGTGATGGGCTGCAAATAGCCCATTACATAAATCTAGTTGGACTTTGAAGTGCAAACCCATTTGCGAGAAGCGGTCCATCTACTGCAGGATGTTGCTCTCGGCAGCTACCATCTCAATAGTTATTTGCGATTGTAGGTCTCTACTCCAAGAATAGATTTTTATTCATAAAACGATTTCGGGGTGGGTTTGAAGCGGGTACAGAGACAAAGTAACATCTACCCGAACCCAACCAGGTTTCTTCAATTCTCCCATGACCCGATACCCAAAAAAATTAACAAAAACCTGTTCCAATCAGGTCGGGGCGGGTTGAATTGTCATCTCTAATTAAGCGCTAGCCAAGTCTACATTCAATTGTAGTTATAGTTTAGTTTGTTTTCTTTGGTACCGAATTTTATTCAAAGGCATTTCCTAGCTGGTGGACGATGCTAAAGGGGTGAGATAGAAAATACCCAAGAATTGTCTTAATTTCTTTATCCGTACAAGTTTAATAAATAAAACGAAAAAAGAAGAGAGCTGCAGCCTAGTATTTTATTGTTTCCAATGACGGAAGTAGTAACTGGCGGCCAAGGCCGCCTCCAATCTCTTTCCACGGATTCCATTGTCGACGAGTATCATTAGTGGCTTTGATTCGTCGAAGGCGACTGTTGAGAAGATACAGGCTCAAGTTTGTTTGCTTGAATTGGTGATGTGAAACCAGCTGGTCCCTGCCTGAGGTTTTGGAGACTCCATCTTCACGTACAGAATACTAATCCCTAGAGCTTGCATTTATTTACATGGTGGTGTTGGGACTGTCAGATCGATGAAATAAAACCTGGACATTAAAGGCCTAGCCTCGGCCTTGGGGCATGAATAGAAGTCAACCCTGGTTGCTTAAAGCATCAATTTCAACTATGCAGACCCTACTTAGGGCCCCTTTGGGTATCCAAAGCCACAATTGATTGAATGATTTAGTCCAGTAAATGCCTTTAGTAACTAGAGACATACGCTCACGGCTCTTTGCCGAGGGGAAAAATGTCTAGATCTAGTTAAAAATCAAATCAAAGAAAGAATGGTCTTGGGAAAGTAGGGGAAAAAAAAAAAAAAAAGTAAAGCTGCAAATCGGATCTTAGTTCTATTGTCATCGTTTGTGCCAATCGGAAGATCTGCGTAAGAATAATGCATGTCTCCGTCTCACAAAAACGTGAGTATTGATATCCGAATTTATTTGAACTTATTAGCATATTATCCTTCGCCTAATGGATGGAGATTAGCAAGACCATTCACATATTTAGAAGTGGAGTTCAAACTTACTCTGGAGAAAAGTTTTTGTCCCAAGAACAACTAATTATTTTCAAGAGATTGTGCTAGAATCGCGATTCCATTATTTTACACATACCCACCACATAATCAGAGAGACTTGTTGTGTGGACAAAGTATGTATTCTTAGATTTTTTAGATGACTTTTGGAGAGGGCGTACGTGTAATTGCGTGTATAGAATTGTTTGTGTTTTTTCAGAGTTCTTGACACTGATTTACATCAGAGGAGAAGTATGGAGATTTAAGAGGTCGTCAATGACAAAAGGTCACAAAGAAAACTTGATTAATGCCTTGATTGGCTGATTAATCATTCACACGTTGGCTTTTGTTCGTCTCTCTCTCTCTCTCTCTCTCTCTCTCTCTCTCTCTCTCTCTCTCCTATAATTTTTAACGTACAATATAACAGGGATCTGTCAAATTCTGTGTCACTTTCTTTGTTCTTCTTCTGCTACAGAGGTAACAGCTTAGCAGTAAATATTAGTACTGCTATGCAATCACAAAAGGGAAGCTTAGGCAATATACAACTAGGCTTCGATTATAGGCCAGGCCTCGATCGGAATACCCTCTCCGAGATTCGCTTTCTCTGAAAGTTAGCAAAATGCAGGTTTTTTCCTTTTTGCGCATTGAAATCAACGAAATGTGTTTCAATCAAAATTTCTTTAGAAACTAGTGCTACTGCTCCCTAGCTTCTCTTTTAATTGAATGATGATTATGGCTTCGTGGTGTCGACCTCCTTCTGAAAGTAACTTCCGGCCGGCACTCATGCCCGATCGTGAGACTGCGCTCTGTCCTGAGCTATGCAACAACAAGATCCACCTTGATCCTTGCCGGATGTGCTTGACGGTTTCCATAATACGCTCACTTGGGGACTTATTACGTACTCCAATTGTTCCAAGAGTCTCCGGTAGTTGAACCGCGTCCGCCACGCTAGCTCCCCAGTCCTCTGTTGGAGCCGGCTTTTGTACATAATAGCTAGAAGTTTGTAGATCAGACCTAAAGTGCTGCCCTTTGAATAATTTACGGCCTTAATGCTGAAATTTTGTGTGGGCAGTCATGAAAACAATAGTCTACTAACAAAGGTTTTTTTTTTTTTATAGGCGAAAATAGTTTTATTAAAAAAAATTTGATAAGGGTACATCAAATTGGGGGATAGGAGAGGGGAATTTAATCAAGTGTTAGATAGAAAAAAAAAAAAAAACTGTTATCTACTAACAACATTCAATTAACATACAAAACATTAAAATGCAAATATATGCATGTTTAGTAAAACAATTAGATGTCACGTCGTCGATAAACGGACATTATATTTTTTATCTTTTCTCCAAAATTCATTTTTTGAACAGGTTTGATAGCTTTCTCCTTTTTAATAACCGCAATTGATTTTTGGGAATTTTTTCTCTTTCTAGTTAGTTACTGTTGGATTGTTGGAAACCTGGATTCCTTTTTATTCCTCTACTTTTTAGGCCTTTGCTCATAATTATCTTATTTGGATAATTGTGAACTACATCTATTCGTTGCTAATAAATATTTGTCATATGTTCGAATTTTACAGAGTCCAATAATTCTAAACTTTGAGAAAATTGGAGGTTGGACCGATTGTTAACTTCGAAACTAATTAATTAATCGAGATAAACGCAATCTTATCTGGACATCTTGTTATCAAAAACATCTATTCGTTGCTAAAAGAATATTGTGGCGCCAAAAATATTCTCTCTCTCTCTCTCTCTCTCTCTCTCTCTCTCTCTCATAGCAGGGGCATTTTTGACTCAAATGGGTGAATGACGGAGTCGCCTCCCCTCCAGTTTGCTTCCACCCAATCTACTGTCCGGTTTGCAATTTGTGGGCCCATTTTGGGCCCACGTCGATAATCGAAACCGTTCATCATGTAGAGCTCGTTGAGACAAGCCACCATACCAAAGATCAGGTCGATTGGATTTGTATTAATACATGTTCGAAACACATTTATCGATAAAAATGGTGTTGGACGGATTCCTATCCAGTGTGCCCAACACCATTTTTATCAAATAAATGTGTTTCGAATAGGTATCAATACAAATCCGATGGACGTGATTTTTGGTATGGTGGCTCGTCTCAACGAGTTCTACATGATGAACGGTTCCGATTATCGACGTGGGCCCATAAATTGAAACTGGACGGTAGACTGGATGGAAGACACTGGAGGGGAGGCAAACTCGTGAATGAGGAGGGTGGTGGTAGTAGAAGGCAGTGTCGTGTTTTGGCGGGAAGGTTTAAGGGACAAGAAAAGATTCCTAATCTCCTCGGGCGGCGAAAGTAAATGTTGCTACTGTATTAAATTAATGTCCTTTTATTTCTTCTTTAAGAAAACGAATAATATAGTACATCAAAGTTACACGGGAAAAGCCCGAAATTAAGGAAAATGATAGGATTAGACTTTAGGGGTGTCCATGTCCTTTTAAATTACTATTTAATTTGTTAATTAATAAGAAGAGATTAATAAATTAAGGGGCTTTGGGTTTTCTTAATTAGTTTTAGCATTCCAAGATTAACCCCAGAGAGCAGTAAAAGTTTTTTGTAGTGATATGTGTGATCAAGATTGCACACACATGCAACCTCATCTCAAACAGCCGCATAAGTTAATTAATATTTTGTTATGTAAAAGTCCAACTATGTATACGTGTGCATTTATATATAACAAGTTTAACCTAAGAATTAGCATGGTAATTAATAACATCGTGACATGCCCAATAGAAAAGAAACAGATTTGTGCCATAGCTAGGATTCGAAAGAAAATGATCGATTAACGATTTTGCTCGTACTTTATGGTGGACAGATAAAAGAGTACTACACATCTACGTGTATATTGTCGATTGAGAAATCATAAATGCTAATTAGCAAAACAGATGACTTTAAACTCGACTATTTCCCTTCGATTCGTAGACGTTAATAGTGTAAGGAATTAAGCACGTGAAAGAATGCAAGATTCTAATTTCGAATAGACTTTTGCGATATTGATCATGCAACTGAAATTATACGAGACGAGAGGTATAAAGAAATTTAATGTAGATGGCCTTGTTCCGAGGGACAAATTGCGCTAGTCAAAATTTGCAGACATCTTCTCTTTCTTTGTACTTGTTGACAAGTTTCTCCTCGTACAATTGGAATACAGCAGTTGTAGTAGGAGTAGTAAAGTAAACAAAAGAATTGAGCAGTCAAAATACAATTAGAGAGTGTTTAAAATTTTCAACGCGCATGCAATGAAGCCCTGGTGGAATATATAGTAATAGCGTCCCCTGTCTCTTCTATCCATCTACTATTTTCTCTAATTAACCTGGATAGCATGGCGGGCCCATGTCATATTTCAACCACCACTTTAATCAGTCTTAGAGAGAGAGAGAGAGAGAGAGAGAAGGAATCCAATGTTTTAACCATCCGACCGAGAGAGAGAGAGAGAGAGAGAGAGAGAGAGAGTCCAATGTTTCATGCCTTGTTTAGCCATCCAAGTGTCAACTAAAAGGAAATAGATAGTAGTTGTTGGCCATGAAAGCACCCAGCACTAATACAACACATGCAAGCATGTACATATATATCCTATCAAAAAAAGCATGTACATATATCACTCGATTTGGCGATAGGTCAACTATAGAGATTTGGATGATGCTATGGTGTTTCCGATCATTTTGGAGACACCGTAATTTTTGGCATAACTTTACCATTATTAGCATAACCAAATCCATTATAAACATAACAGAATCCAAATAAGGCATAACGAATGAACATATGAATACCAAGACAAAAATCCATAGCATGTATGTAATATATGTATAAAAAATGTACGCTATGAATCTGTATCTAAACGGGTAGGAACTGCATGCGGTGGCGGTGGCGGTGGCTCCCACCGTGGATGTCATGGTGAATTCTGGCGGTGGTGGTTGCGCTGTCTTTGGCAGGTGGAGGCGGCTCTTGGGTTAGGTTTAGAGTTTTTTTTTGGGTTGGACTTTCATTGTTGTATTTAGGCCTTTGGGTTTTCTGTGCTGTTTATTGTATATCTCGACTTCTTAGGCCCTCAGGTGTTGCATTGGGCTCGTCTCTTTTGCTTTGGTTCCAACTTTTGGTTGGATACTTTTTCCCTCCCCCTAATAAAATGCTATTTTGCCGTTCAATAAAAAAATGGTAGGAACTGCAATATGGAAGTTGTGAATTCAAGATTGATGGAAGGAACTTTTATGTGAGATATTATGAATTTAAGGCAATTCAAGTGATGCATATCGTACACATGCAAATATTGAATCTCAATTGTGATCGCGCACACAATCTTTTTTTTGAATCATCACTCACAGAATCTCAACCATCCATTTTAATTAGATTGTGGATAGATTTTGTGGAAACGTAGATTTATTCATTCAATAAAGATGAAGACAAAACGGGCATATATATAATATATCCAATAAACTCCCATGCAAGATTGCAGTGGTACAAGCAGCAAAGGTACACTCAGCTACACAAAGCCAAGTTCATTCTCATCATGCAAAAAGCTGCAGATTTACTCAAACGAAAGAGTTTTCGACCTTCCCCCGAGGTTGAATTATTAAACGCGAAATTACAGGAAGCCCCCTTCAATTATACCTCGGTAACGAGTTACTCCCTTCATCGTTTAATTCGGACATTTAACCCTCTTTATTTTTTATCTTGCACAAAATGGAAAATGCAGTTAACGGAATTGCTGAAATTATCAATTTACCATCTTAAGGCTATTTTTGTTTTGCTTATAATTTTTCGTAGGAAATTCTGTTTCAGCTCGTTCTTTTTTCAGAATTCTTGCTGTTTCCTCTATTTTATGGGTCTATAATAATTTTAGTATGGTTACTTTACGCTTTCTAAAGTTAGAGTTGCGTCTTATATATTTGGTGATCAACAGATTGGATACTGCTAACTGTTGTCTGTTCAGTGTAGCTAGCTGATGGTTCCTCTGCAAATTGTGTAGTGGTTGGAGTATAGGTCAACCTGCCACCAGGCCTTCATCCGGGGGCTGCCAAAAAGCAAAAAAAAACAGAGCACTTTGTTTTTTGTCTCTCTCTCTCTCTCTAAGTTCTATTATGGGTCCAATCCATTTCACACTTATTTTTATAAATCTTTATATGGAGATTTCATTCTCACATCTATATTTGTTATTTGCCACACTCAATTTCAAATTTACAGGCATGATTTGAAAAATCTATTTCAAAAGGAATTGTTTGATCAGCTCTATGTTTTCATGAGGAATACACTACCATTTTCAATACTCTGTTTCTGGGTTGAAATGCACTACATTAATCAATGGTGCTCTGATGCCACAATTGTACAGCACATTTGGATCCCCATTGGAAGACCCAGTTCTACCTTCCATCACAGAGAGAGAGAGAGAGAGAGAGAGAGAGAGCTTTACCGTTGTATGTATTTATAAGGGCATGACCTGTCATTAATAAGGTCATGTACTGCTCACATGACCTTCCGTTTAAATTCATAACGGCTCACTAACGGCAGGGGCTTAAGTGTCACGCCATAAAAGATGAAGAGGGTTAAGTGTCCGAGTTAAACGATGAAGGGGGCAACTTGTTACCGAGGTATAATTGGAGGGGGCTTACTGTAATTTTCCCATTATTAAAAGACTAAAATTAACTCTCTCAATTTATTTTGTGGATTAGAGATAGGGTGCCGATTCTAAAGTCAATGTAATGGGCGGAGCAAAAGGGGAGCGCAACCGTGACAGTGTCTTTTGAAAATATTTCAAACGACGGCTGAAAATTCATGGGAACGATATGATTGAATCGCGAACATAAATCGAGGATTGAGCGAAGGGCTACTGAAGAATATAAGATATAATTTCTGTTTCGTGTGATATCCCACCCAGGAGGCCTCTCAGGCTGCTTTTGCTGTATACATATTTTACTTCAACAACTCCACTCTGAAAAATAAAGGTTACAAGGTGATGTTTGGTGGGTTTTTTTTTTTGAAATTTTCTACTATTTGGATTCACCTGTCTAAACTTTTTTTTTTAAAATTTTATGATTTTGATTTTTTTCCCATCTCAATCCATATTTTTTGTAAAAATTTAACTTATTTTCATCTAGACGAAATACGAATGCTTATCCCACATACTAGAATAAAGATTTTAAAAAAGAGCTCACCAAACATTTTTATATATGAATTTCAAAGTAGTAAAAATTACATGACACTAAATCAATTGTGTGAAAGTTCACAAAATAACCAAGCACAACAAACTCAACCAGCACAACAAAATAAACCCAACATAGGAAAGAAACACAGAAAATAAAAGGAAGAGCTCATCTTAGGGGATAAATTATTGATTGAGTTGACCCTTTGAACTCATAATTAGGAGTGTACAAGAATGACCAACCTTTTAAGTATTTATTTTCTGTTTTATGAGACATGTCATTTTCTCTTAATACATCACTTTTAATTCAAAAAATAAGTATTTATTTGTGTAGTGGAACACATCTTAAGTTATTTTTTATAAATAAAAAAAAACTGCGCTAAAAAAACTCTACTATAAATTAACGATTTCGATCATATAAATAAATAAATAAGGAAAGTGAGAAAAGAACCCGGCTTTGCTTTTGTTTTCATGGACTATCCAAAACGAATCATATCGCGAGAATTTACGTATCGGGAAAGAGAGAAAACGAAAGGGAGGGAAGGGAAGTAGTTGTGCCCTTTTACCCCCAACCCTAACTCCCCCACCAACATTACAAATTAGCCCCGTCCCTCCCCTCTTTCCCTCCTCTCTCTCTCTCCTCTCTCCCCTCTCCCTCTCTCCCTCTCTCTCAAAACAGAGTCCAACCTAGAAACAGAGCATTCAGTGAGCGAAAGTAGAAGAGATATGGGCAAGTACATGAGGAAAGCTAAAATCACAGGGGACGTGGCCGTGATGGAGATACTCTCGCCGCAGTCGCAGCCCTCCCTCGGCGTTCGAACCAGAGCCAAGACCCACGCCCTACAATCCCTCCGATCAAACACGCCGCCGCCGAGAAACCCCGAGCCTGCTTACCTTCAACTGAGGAACCGGCGGCTCGAAAAGATTCTTGTCAACGACGCCAAAAAACAACAGCCGCCGGCGCGGAAAAACGGCTCCGGACTAAACCCTAACCCTAGTTTAAGTCCAAACCCTGACACGGGTTCTTCAATTAGGTGCTTGGAGGGTGAGGAGGGGTTTATTATTTCTGATTTTACGAAAAGGGCATGCAACGAAATTGAAGCAGAAGACCTGAATGATTTGGGTTTTGAGGCCTCGTTTGGAGAGAACTACTTGGATTTTGAAACCAGAGAGAGGTATATTTTGCTTAACTCTCTTTGCCCCTTCATATTGAAAGGGTTTCTGTAATCTGCTCTGTTCTTTTTTCTTTTCTTTTTTTAAATTTATTTTATTTTCTTTGTGGGTTCTTTTTCTTGTTTGGTTCTCGAGAAAGAGTAAGAAAGGGAAAGTTGATAAAGGAACAATTTTTGTTGAATTTTCCCGCTTCCTCTCCATGCGGTTCGTTTTGTTTGATTTTATATTCCTAAAATAAAATACTTTTAGCCCTTTTGGGTTTCATTTTTGTGTTAAAGAGGTTTTTAAGGGGGCTTTCATATTTACACCCACAGAGGAGTCCCTTTCCCTTTCCTTCTTTCATTGGCCATGCGGGTACCACTTTTTTTTTTTTCTTTCTTTCTTTCTTTTTTCTCTCCCTAAAGAACATGTGGTTTTTTCACATATGGATATGTTACATAGTATTATCTTTGCTTAATCATGTTGGCTGCTTAGTTTCTTTCTTTTTATGTTTACTTAAGGGTTGATCATATCATATTTCCAGTGGGTTTTAATCTTGTAATTTGAGTTGCATGAGGATTCCTTTTTCATTAAATCTTGAACATCTACGAAAATTGATTTCTTTTACTGTTTTTATTTTGTCTCCTTGGCCTACTTGTTTCTGGAGCATTAAACTGCAGCAGGGTATTACAAAGTGGGTAGGTGTGTGTACTTGTAAACGTGCGTCTTTGTGTGTTCTTGAAGCATTATTCTACCAATTAGTAGTCATTCTTGATTGAAAGACAAGTTTTTTAAGGGTCTTTGATTGTTAGGGTTTGATTTCTCTGTTGTCTGTCTTGTACTACAATCTTTGGCCGCACACATGGGTACTCTGCAGAATTGCTTATATGAAAGGTTGGTGATCTTTGTGACTGATTAGTGGCCCTTTAGATGAAATGAACAATCTTGTTTACACTATGTGAAGGGCTTTTCAGATCGTAGAAATCTGTCCAGAATTTTTGGCTTCCTCTGGTCATTTCCAAAACAACTGAAATTTGGGCATTCTCCTTTTCATCAAGTGCATGGCAAAGTAAAACATCTCAAAAGTGTTCGCTTCTAATTTTTCCCAGTATGTTAGCGTAAAATCTATTGATTTTCAATTTGTTATGGATTCAAATATTCAAGTACCCAAAAAAAAACACACACCTGAAGGAAGATAGAACCAAAAATGAAAACTGTCTTCATTGATTTTTATTGCACTGGCGACTCTTCTGCTTCTTCTGTATTTGTAATGATGTATTGTATTGCATGGGACCATACCCAGACTGTAAAAGTAATCTGAGATACTCTGTTTTAGCCCTTTTGGGGCCATCTGAAAATGACAGAATATGATACTCCCTCTCCTCAGCGTATGTCCCCATTCCGCCAAGTACTTATTTAACTTATTTTTTGAATTGAAGGTGATGTATTTTGAGAGAATAATCTGTCACGTAAAGCAGAAAATAAGAAGCGGAACAGGGCTTAGATTACATGTCATTCACCTACAATGATACGATCTCATAACTTAAATGCCCTTCTCCCACATTTTGTAAGTATTTGACTATTTTCCAGCATGTTGTCTGTGGCTATGGCTGAGAAAAGTAGTGGATTTAGATTTTTGGATGAACAATTGCTATTCAATAGTGACTTCTTTTTTGGCTTCCTCGATTACACAAAACAAAGTCGTAATGATCTGTTTATGGTTTTGGTGGATATAGGTTAACCAGTTCTCCAATAATGTTGGGTTTTTGAGGGTTTTATTCTAATAATCTGATTTAGCTTAGTTTATTTTGAACAGGAGTACCAGGGAAAGCACACCTTGTAGCTTGATCAGGGCTTCGGACACCATCGGGACCCCTGGTTCCACGACAAGACGAACCCCTAGTTCAACGGCAACTAATCGAAGAATTCAAAATGCCATTCAAAGAAACATCCCAACAGCACTTGAGATGGAAGAGTTCTTTGCCCTTGCAGAACAGCAGCAACAGAGGTTTTTTGCTGAGAAGTATGTAGTGTTTCCATTTCTCTATCTGTAGGTTTTATTTTGTTTTGAAGCTAGATAATGGATTATCGTTCCCTCAAGTTTGTTAACGAATTTTTCCTTTTCTTATGTGGGTAACTTATTTCAGGTATAACTTTGATGTCGTGAACGATTTGCCTCTCTCCGGACGTTACGATTGGGTGAGAGTGAACAACTAAGCACCACTTGGATCCTCTTGACGAGGGTTTTGAAGTTTATTAGGTAGATGTAGTAGGGCTGGTCCAATGTATAAAAAGAAACCGGAGGGAGTTACGGAAAATGTGTAATCGAATGATCTGTAACCATAACAGAGCTGACGAATTACACACCAACCTAGTGGGAAGAAAATGACATGTAGTCTTAGAGTAGTTTTAGGTTTCTTGATGCTTCTTGATCTTGTAACAAGGTAGGTGAATATATCAAATTGCCGTATCCATGAGCTATGAATGCGGTCGTAGGTTCTTGACGCTTGTTGATCTTTGTAACATGATATTTCAAATTATCAGATCCATGAAGGAGTATGAATGCTCTCTGGTGGTAAATGATAGTGGTTTTCAGTTTCACCCCTCGGTGTTTTTCATTGTTTTACCCTCTGGTGTAATGAAATACGTAATCTGCACTTCCAATTTAATCTTGATGCTGATATATATGCCTCAGTGAATGATGATCTGTAGTGAGATTGTTTTCTGCCCTGTTTTGACCTGTTGGTGGTGGTGCTGCTGCTTTCAATTTTGAACTTGTTTCAATTTTCATTGGTTAGCACTATTTCCTTTTTCTCCCTACAACTGTAATTGCCAAGCAATTTTTATCTTATATGATTCTGCATTTGTAGAAATTTTTCGGTGTTGGGTGGGTATCACATCACCTGGCTTGACTTCGCCTAGCGAACACCACGTGGTACTTGCTCCGCGCTGAAAATCTTTAAACTTCTTTGATTTGAAATTCTCATATTTCTTGGGTTTTTTTTTTTTTTATGTAGTTAGTGTATGATATCAGCTGTACTGTTTGTCTTTTCTTTTGTTATTTATCTTTGGTGTCCCTTTATTTACATATGAGCAATCCTACAAACATGCATTTAAAACACAACTGTGTTCGTAATTGTTAGATGTACATAGATCACATGCATCTAACGATTTCAGACAAAGTTGTGTCCGGGGTTGTGTTTTAAATGTGGGTTCCTAGACTTTTTGATTTGCATATAGTTGTACTTATTTAACTCATCTTTTACTAGAGTACTTTTATTTTTGCTACACTTTCAATTCAGAGCTTGCCACCTACTTGATCTAGGGGAACTGATCCCCTTTACCAAAACAAATGAAAGGCGAAAAAAGCAAAAGCAACTGAGCCCCTTGCATCTGTTGGGATTGTTTTGGATTGTTCTGAAGCACCTCAGTCCCTCACTCTGTGGGGACTTCAGGTTTCTGACTGATTTTTGTCAGTGGCAATGGAGTTTGTGTATTTACCATCAATTGTTTGTCCTTTGTTGAGGTTGTGGTGGTAAAAGCTGCTCAGTGAAATCAAGTGAGCATTTAATTGGCTGTGCAATGACTCCTCCCTTGGACCCCTCTGTGGAATGTGTTTAAAGAGCATTTCTTGATTGTTCACATGGGCGTTTGTACTGTCTCTGCCACTCTTTCTTGTGACTTTTGTATCGCGATTGGAAAACATAGATTTGGTGATGTCAACATCTCATCTCCTGAGAATGTAACTAGTCTTGAAATTTTATATGCTGCTTGTGGTGGTTGTTTAAGTTGTACATGTTCTCGTGTTCTGAATTAGGGTTGCGTGGTGTCGCAACTCGCAAGAGCTTTTACGCTAATGACCAAATACATTGGAAATTTCATTTTTTTCAAATTTTCTGAAGTCCAATGATGTGCATGTTTGCGACTGAAACACGGTACAAAAAGTTCAAACTTAATAGAACTGTGCCGTGTGAGTGTCTGAGTGCTTTTGCGAACATGTGCTCCACATCAGTGTTAGAGGAATGTGTTGTGTGTAGGATAAGATGTGAATACACTGTCTGGAAAAAGCTGAGAATAAGTTGTACAAAATCCAAGTTCTACAGTTTTTGAGGGTGGTTGTCCTTCAGAGATGGCAGTCGCGAGTTAGCAGAGAGTTAGATCACATTACAACCAGATCAAAGGCAGTGACAATGAGTTAGTAGGGAGTTAGATCACAATCGGGTGTTTGACGCTCGAACTCTCAATCCTCCCATCGAGACTAAAATATCCCTTCTCATGGGTAGCTTTTGGTCATGTGGTTTCAGTGGTGCTAATTCGTCAAGGACTCCGGCAGTTTTGGGATGTCAATAAAGTCAGTGATTCCACTCAAATGGACGAGACACCTGACCCCGCCATGAGGAATTATTAGATTCCTTCCTAATGAGACCTCAAATAGTAAATCGTCTGAACCGCCCCA
This sequence comes from Rhododendron mucronatum var. ripense, assembly GCA_019656295.1. NCBI lineage: Eukaryota > Viridiplantae > Streptophyta > Magnoliopsida > Ericales > Ericaceae > Rhododendron > Rhododendron mucronatum. The sequence continues at coordinate 2,084,425 of BPLT01000069.1, read as the reverse complement.
TACAGAAAGAGAGAAGGCGGTGGTTGATAATGCATTATGGTTTTGAGTTAACATTATTTTCAATTTTGCTCTCTGTCAATTTCCTGACTCATGTCTTTGTTTAAATCATTTCGATTTTGAGGTCACTAAACGAAGGATTGCCTTATTGAAATGGGTTTCCCACTGACTTTTTTGCAAGAGGGAAAGTAATCTCAAAACGCGCTGTCAAAATTGGATAAGTTCGATCTAAACTTATGAATAGGGGGCCTAACGGATGATGGGTGAATGGAGAATGAAAATCGAAAGGATAAGGAAGGAAAAGATAGTAGAGCGGAAAGAGAGTTTTAAGAATGAGACAGGCATCGAAGCCCCTCCATTCTCTTGACGCTAACTATATGCTTAATTAACACACGGGGAAGTGTTTGGGAAGGGAGTAGAATATTAAGGAGAGTAGTCCAATTTTCCTGTATCATAAGATCCAAGAGTTTTTATGCAGCGTTGGGTAAATTTTCCAGGTAACTAGTTTTTTCTTACCATAATAATTAAGGTCAAGAAAGTTATTTTTCTATACGAGCTGCGTTATATTGAGATGTGTTTTTTCGAAGCTGCCAACGAATGATGTTCCAGATACTTGCATCATTTCCATGGTAAACCAAACAAAGTCTAAGCTGGCAAAACAGTTGATACAAACCTAATTTAGGACAAAAATATGAAGTAAAAGATTCTGAAAACTAGATGTGATCATCAATTTGATTTGCAACTGTTCTACTCATTACAACAACTAAAAATGAAAACAGTAAAAAAGAATCCGAAACAACTATTCAAGCAGAAAGTGACCTCGGCGATTCACAGGGTTTGGATTTGGAAGGCCCATTGGGAGGTACAACTTGTCAAAGATCTTCAACATTCAAACACCCAAGGAGCAAGGAATCGAATTCAAAAACACCTTTGCCGCACCTTATATTGTATCCGCCAAACATCTACCCAAAAGTTATAGGTAGAAGGGAAAGATGTCAGTTAGCAGGAAAATAAAAAGAAGTCGCCGAGGTTGTGTTTGGACTATGGACTAAGGGAGCGGAAGGACATAGACAAGGGGATAATGAAGTGAAGAAACTCCATCATGTCATTGGTTTCCCTATCATTTTCCTTTCGCTTGGCAAGTCCCTGCACAAACTCATCCACATACAGCCAGAAGAAACTAACGTTACCACATTGCTATTGAAGGACAAGATATGCATAAATATTTATGAAGGACAACAGGAGAAACAATTATGAAGGACAACAGGAGAAACAATCTGAAACCTGCTCATTCTTTCCCACTTTCAATGTCGTGTGTAACGGAATCCAAGTTGCTTGTGCTTTGCTTAGTCTCTGACATTTCAACTTCATATGCACTAGTATTCGGAGCATTTTCATTCTCATTTGTCATCTGTCTAAGTCTTGCCAATTGTACATCACGCAGCTCATATCTGATAAGTACACAATCAAAGTGAGAAACGTCATTTAATACAAACACGGAGAGAGAGAGAGAGAGAGAGAGAGAGAGAGAGAGAGAGAGAGAGAGAGATGCAAATTTTACAAATCCCATACTGCTTAAAATTTTCATGGGAAAATGATATGAACAGGCAGACCTAAAGCTAGCCTGAGGGTTGCCTAAAATCCAAATAGTCAGAGACATCAAAATCTTCAAACAAAAGATACCATGAAAGCGGTTCTGAAAAAACACTACAGGACACATTCTAACCAGAAAGCTTGTAGCTCCCTTTACCATGCCATACATTGTCTTTTAGTCATATGCCTGTAATACCACTTGAGTTTTCCTGTGGGAGACCAGATAGGGTAGGAGCAGGTTCCACGATCGGGTGTGAGATTGACTTGGTCATCACAAAAGAGAGGTTTAACAATGTTTTTTAGTGTTGTTTGGGCCTGTTTTTTGCTGTTTAGTTTAGTTTTGGTTTTTCAGTTGTTTTTCAGGTGTTTGGGCCGTGCCCATTTGTTTGGGCCTGGTTCCTGTTGGGTGTTTGTTGTTGTCTTCCCAACTTTGGGTGTTTTTTTTCCTTCTTTGTTTTTAAAAAAAAAAAAATGTGAGGTGAGGTGTAGTGATAGGTGAGACACTACCATTTGTGCATGATGCTCCCTGGTGTGTCACTACAGGGTTTCTGTTTTGTATCATTTTTATTAATGATATGGAAACCTTTCTTTACTGATAAAAATAATAATAACAATAACAATGTATTATGACAAATACAATTTCATGTTGAAACGCATTAACTCCACTTTTTAGTTGGTGAGCATAACAGCAGATGAACTCAAGAAAATTGAGCTCTTCAGTGCAATCTCTATGCAGTTAAAATATCCATGCTAGGACTTAACCATTGGGATTTCCTGCTCTCTCAGAAGAAAGAGAGGGCCATTAGGAGAGCGGAGCGTGTGAACCATTGGAAATCGGCTTTAAGCTAAAATCCTGCCGAAAGTAATGCTTAAAGAAAAGGCACCGCAAAATTTGATGTTAGAATTGATTCAATGAGTGACAAAATCAATGTCAATTATGTCCATAGACCGAAATGTTACCACATCCATCTATTAATCGGTGTTCGTGAATCCCTGTTCACCAGTTTTGTGATTGCAAATCAACTCCATGATTTTTATGGAGCTTATCAGTTATCAATACACAAGTACTAACTAAAAACTCTGAGACACAAGATAGCATCCACCGAAAAGCAGTCATAAAACAATGTGACTGGTTAAAGCTCCATCTTTGTAGCCTAATCCTCCATGATAATTCATTTTCACTCTTCTTTTCACCTTATAATAACATAAGGGACAAAAGCTGAAAATACTTAAAACTTACTCAGCAGTATAGTTCTTGACAAGTGTAAAGTATATTCTCCAAAACTGTCGTTCTTTCATCCGGCCAGGGCACAGTCTAAATCTAAGTTGTGACATTTCCTGAAAAGAAGAAGAAAAACTTGTGAGATTCTCTGCAAGGTGTAATGATCGTGACTTTACTGAATAGTACAAGAATGAAACCCACAAGTTAAGACAGCCAATGAAGTTAGAACCAGCTCGTCCCTGAAATGCTATTCTCTAGATAGTAGATACTCAACAAATCTCTCTTGACCTTACGTCATCAATCTCTATGTGAAGATGTAAATCATGTAATACAACTGCCACTAAAGAAATACTAATATTCAGTAGAATCCCATTGTCCTCTTAGTTACATATTTAGAATGGCACTTCTATTAACAAGAAGAAAAGAATGGGAAAAACCACTTAACGAAATGCCTGGAGATGACCACTCATTGAAGCCAAAGATAACAACCATGCAGCAAATGTGCATGTGTGTGTGTGTATCCAAACAGGGCTTAAGAAGGTAAAATCAGAGAGAGAGAGAGAGAGAGAGAGAGAGAGATCTGATAACTGTGACTTTATTTCTTGACATAGGCATATCCATACCATTCCCCTTTCTAAGATCCGGGAACCCATCATCTTCATTCTATTACTCGTTTCCAATTGAAGCATGCACCTCTTCTCTATTATACACACGCCAAGCTTAATCCAACATGACAACCACTTTCAACAATCCCTGCTCTAATTAGTTTCCCCTCTCCAGATTCCCAAATGCTAAACCTCTAGCGCATTTACTCCTATCCGTGATGAATAAAATTCTTTTACTTTGTGACTAACCTGTCAACCAACAACACCAAACTGCACTCCATGAAGAAACCACCAGCACCAAGATTAGAGGACAGTAGCATCATTAGTCTGGAGACAAATAATGAGGGAAGGTTCGTCTGGACTCTGTCCACTGGTTACTTTCCCTTAGTCTAGATACTTCGTTCCATGAGCAATCTTATGTACTTCTATGGGTGCTCTTATGACTTGTGGGTAAGGTAGTTTAAGTTTCCCAGCCATCACTGTACCTAACCACATCCAAAGACCACTGCCCAATAGTTACCACGTCAAGACCTGGGCATTAACGTAAAGAGAGACCTGCAATGTTGAACCTTCCACCACCGACTTGTTTAAAGTTTATACCTATGCCTTTCAAGTTTCAATTGTCCTATTATCCTATTATTCTTCTACTTTCTCAGCAACGCAAAAAGTTTAAATCTCCTTTGGCTTTTCCAAATGTTTAAGTACCACCCCTTGCCACTCAAATCCACTAAATTCACGAGTATCACCATCAATAAACCTAAAACCTCACAAGCTTATTAACAGACCATACATGTAGACCTTATCTTCATAATTTCCCCAATTTAATGTGCAAATATGCCAAAGCCCCCCAACGCATCATCAACTCAAGGAAAATTAAAAAAATTTCACATCAATTATCCACTATCTCGTAGAAAAAACCCCACAACATACAATCAACAAATCCAACAACAACCCCAAGGGGTTGGCCTAGTGGTGAAGACTTGAGACTCGGGGTTTGCTCTCTCCTAAGGCTCAGATGTTATCAACTCGAAGGACCAGACAACACGGAGCTTTGACCCACTTTAATTGGGCTCCTAGCAAGTGGGTGGTGGTTCGGGTTTTTAACTCCGACCCGGGAAAAAAAATTAGATTAGTCGAGGTTTGCATAAACCTGGACACCCGAGTTATCCAAAAAAAAAAAAAAAAAAACAATCAAATCCAACTACAATCGAAAAACGCGAACCAAATTGAGAGATGGGATAAAAAAAAACCTTGACTTTGGATAGCACGAGGGTAGCATGGCGTTCTTGCCATTCGGACAGATCCTTCCGAACATTCCCAGCAACAGTCACGCCATCGCAATTAGCTGCCTCTTCATCTGAAAGCAGTCATATAAAACGTAAGTAGAATACATTGGAAATTATAAAGCAATTTCGTAGAATTGAAGGTACCTTGAAGGGGGAAGTTCTTGAAGCTTTCGACAGTGAAGGTCTTGATGAAATCGATAAATTGGTCGGTGACTCCGAATAGTTCTTCTTCTGCTTTGTCTCGTTGGGGTTCTTGTTTGGTGATTTGGCCGTTGGCGGAAGAGGGACTGCGTCGAAACCATGAGTAGACATCCATTATCTTCTCTCTCTCTCTCTCTCTCTCTCTCTCTCTCTCTCTCTCTCGTTCGTGTTCACTCTACTTGCAGCTGCTGGTTTTTTTCAGCAAGATCGAGTACGGTGGAACTGAAAACGAACCCAATTGAACAGGGCATTGGTCCGGTTACAAATTGTTCGCCTACGTACAGTCACCCTTTTTCTTTTTTCTTTTTTCGTTTTGTATTTATTCAAAAAAATTCTACATTTGTTAGTTTTTGTGCCAATTTTTTTATGTATTATTTATTCGTCTCGACAACAGAAATCGGAAAAATATAAAATTATGACTTTTATCCAATTTTTTCTAGAAATATCTTCCAAAAAGGCTGAAAAGGTTAAGATAATTTTGTATTTTTTCGATTCATGTCATCAAGACGAATCAATAATCTACTAAAGTGTGGCCAAATTTGAATAAATGCAAAAAAATTTGAATAATAAAAAAAAGCCCAAAAGCCAAGGTAAACAAGGGCTCAATAGTGTTCGAACTAGGCTAAGTTCAAAACTGTTCTAGCTCGAGCTGTCTAGCCAAAATAATTGAACTCGTATTATCGAGATTTTCAAGTTTGATCGTTTACTAAACAAACCTTGCCAGATTTTCATAAAAAAACGAGTTGCAACTAACTCGGGCTCGGTTGTCAACTCGTTTGGTACCAAACCCAAAAAGAACCGAGCCCAAACAAGCTGCTAGACTGTCCTGCTTGCGGGAAAAATACAGAATGCTGGCAAATTTTGTTGGGGTGGGCTAGTCCAGAGGTTTCAAATCTCATGCCATAGGCCCAGTGGGTTGCTGATGTATTTAGCTCACCGGGAGAATTTTGGTGAGGAAAAAGAATGGGTGTTGGTGGTTTAGCTTGGAGAGATGCTCAATGAGTCCATGGTTGAAGAACTCGACGATTTCTATATAATGTATGATTCCGGTCATCAATGTGGGTCCGGTATGGACCCTACAAAGGTAAAATTAGATAATAATCTCCTCTTCCGTTACTAAAGAGGAGCTGTTTCCAACTCCAAATTAGTTGAGTCGAGCTAGGCGGCTCAAGCTTAGTTAGGTTACTATCCAAGTCAAATTTCAACAAACTTTAATATATATATCGAGTCTATTTCAAACCGAATTTATGAAGTTTGACTTTTAAGACGGTATAAAATTATTGAGTCGACCAGTGAATTGATAAAATATAATTTGAAATTTTATCAAACTTAAAACATATGATCTTAAATAAACTTTAAACAAGTCCAACGGAGCAAAGTCAAATAATTTGAATCATGAGACAGCCCTAGTCTTGTGCATTAGAGTGGGAGATGCCAACACTTGTTATCCAATGCTTTTTACTCCTAACAACTATATTCTTTCTTCTCGGGGTTGAGTCCTGGAAACCGATCCTCCACTGGTAGTCTGCGATTAGAACTGTCCATCTTTATAATTAATTATCCAAATTTTCTAAAAAGTACTACCATCCTACTGGTAAGATCTTCCTTGAAGTATATTTTTAGCAAATCTAAAGTACATTTGGACGACTTGAACTATGCGTTATATACCTATAGTACACCCATGTGCTACAAGGTCCCAATCCTTTGTTGGCCCTGCACTATGGTCCCCGACCCTTTGTTTCATGCTTTAATTTATGACCGATAGCCATTCATGGCACAAAGGTTTTGACTTGGAACGTTTTTTTTGTATTTTGTTCTTATTTACACTGAAAAGCACAGTAGTGGTAGTGGGACCTAGTGGTGCAAGGTATCCTATGATGTGATATAAGTTGCTTTCACTGTAATGAAAGAGGGAGCACGCGAGGCCCACCAAAATATAACAATTATGTATACTTTCACCGATCACATCTCTCTTATATACCGCATGTGCCGGCTTTACACATTTAAATGTTGGATGAATTCCACACATATGTAAGAGAGTTGTGGTCGGTAAGAGTGTACCTGAACTTACTGACCAAAATATCTATATTATAAAATAAAGCAGTTTTTATCAAAATGTCTGCACATACAAACATAGATGCATCTACAGCCGTTCGATCGTACTTAGTAATAAGGTTCTAGCCATTGGATCAAAGGAATAAAAGTTTCCTAATTTATTAACCTATAACCTACATTGCTCTCTCTCTCTCTCTCTCTCTCTCTCTCTCTTCCCCCATAAATTACTCCCATTAAGGCATTATTCAAATGAAAACCAATGGATCGATTACGATGTTTATTAATGGATATGTTTTTTTGAAACGGTATCAATGGATATGTTGCATTATTGTTTATCCCATAATTGAATTTTTTTGACACGGATTGGTATATATATTGCACCCAGTACAGTATTAATTTGCGTGTGGTAATTGTTTGAGCCGTATATTGCACGAGAGTTAAGTATTTGTTTCTGTGTGTTGATTGTTCAAGCCGTACCTTCAGGCACGGCCATACGCTAGTCTATATTATAAAACTAGTGTTAGCCCGTGCCTATGGCACTACGCATCCCCATTGAAGGGGATGGCAGTAGTGTGTGATTTAGGTGAAAACCATCAGCACTTAACCGGGAAATGGGAGAATGCCTCTCAGCCCTTGGATCAAACAAATCTGAGCCGTTGTAACAACTTGTCCCCACACCCTTCTGTTTTATTAAATTGATAGAGTGATTTTTGTCTATACATATAAATATGAGTTCCTTTACGGCCACTGATCACCTTCAAGCTAAAATCGTAGCCGACCGATTAAGATAACGTTTCTTTAAGTTATATTTTGACCCGTTGTTGTGATATATATATATACTAGTGCTAACCCGTGCCTACGGCACTACGTATCCCTGTTGGAAAGGGATGACAGATATGTGATTTAAGTGAAAACCACATGCACTTAGCTGGCAAGTGGGAGGATGCACTAAAGCCTTTGGATCAAATGAATCTAAACAGTTCTAACAACTTGTCCCCACACCCTTCTGTTTTATAATAGATATATATACACACACACACACACTTTCCTTTCCAATTGATTTGCTTTTGGTTTTTTCTATTTTAAGTTGATATTATTTCAAGAGGGGTTAATAGGGAGGCTTAATTATTCATCCTAGAAGCCTAACAAAGTTAAGATTTCATCCTCCCGTTTTTAACTAATTATGATTTCGTCCTCGTACTAGTTTTTATCCCATTACTGCCCTTTTGTTGTGTTATATATATATATATATATATATATATATATATATATATCCTTGAAATTAGGGACGAAACCTTAATCCTTTTCGTCCTCGCAAGATTTCCGTCCCATGATTTCCGTTGAATTCCGAAAATTTTGGATCTCAAGCTTATCAACTCAACAAATCCCATAAATTTTGGGAAAATCATTAACAACATCCTCCACCCCCAAATCCCATGTCCATATTTGCAGAAAATGGAGAGAGCAGCTTCTCCGATCACCGCCAGCATTTGAAACCCAGCCACTGCCCCTGCCGCGGGCACGCTCAAAGCAACCACCAAGATCGCACCCAAAACCAAACACGGCCTCGCGTCCATCATCCAGGTCTGTAACAACCCCATCAACTCGCGCTTCATCTTGTGGATCCTCTTACGCCGATCGGGTTCTCGTCCACCACTGATCTCCTGTAGTTCTCATTCCGTAGCGACGCCGATACGGTCGTCGATAATGTCCTGTTTGTTTTCCGGTGGGAGCTAGTTCTGGTGCAAGGAAATAGGGGTAGTGAAATTGCTGATGTTGATGCCATTGGTTTTGGGATTTGGAAATTACTAATGGGTTTGTAAAATTGATGGGGTTTTAGCGTATAAGCTTGCCGCACCGGACACCTGAAACAAATTGATCATCTGTGACCAGAAAACATTCGCCGGAGGTGGGCGAGGGCTGGGCTTGAGGAGCTGTCTTATTTGGTTTGATTTATTCACGTTTTTCGGTTTATTCATGTTTTGGTTCGATTCATAATTTGAGGGCTATTTTGGTTCAATTTATACAGGATTTTCTCAACTACTCCCATTCAATTGAACTGGGGCTCTAGAGGAAATCCGTGTGCCAGAGTTTCTCTTCCAAGATTCTTATTTATTGCCGTAATTTCTTGTTTGGCTGTTGAGAAATATTCAAAGAAATTGAAACTGTATACCATGAAACCGTTTACCATTGAAACCGTTGAGAAAATATGGTTCTCTGTTATTTTCATTTGATAAATCATTTGAACCGTTAACCATGAAATATTTGTTCGAATCATGGGATATTTATCGTGTTCACGTTGTAATCATCATGGTAATTTAACCATGTAATGTCATGGTAATTTAACCATGTAACGATTTGAGTATGTCATGTTAATTCTTTTTTTATGGTAATTTAACCATATTCTGTGTAATAAGATCAATGAAATTATGACTTTTTGTTGTCTGGTTGGCCAACTCGAAGAATGAAGAAAACATGCAAAGACGTGGTCAACTTATCATGTCATGTTCCTACAAAAATTGATCTTAATCCATGAAATATGGTTAAATTACCATCAAAACAAGTGTTATCGTGATCAGCGTTTCATAGTTAAATTAGCATGTCAATTTCAACGTTTTATGACCATTCGTAATCTAGCTTGAAACCGATTTAATAAACATGACATACCTCCAAATATTATCATTGAAATATAAAAGTAATCAATCATATTAAAATTACCAAAAAATCATGAATTATAATTGTTTTGCTGCGATTTAATTTTAAATATAAAAGTAATAGGATAAAAAAATAAAAGTAATCAATTATATTAAAATTTACCAAATCCCACTGAATTAGGAAATCAATCCAATCCAATCCCACTAAATTAGGAAAATAATCCAATCCAATCCTACTAAATTAGGAAAGCGATAAACATAATATATGTATGTCATAGTGAAAGGGTAAGGAAGGTAATTCACACACTAAGAGGATGAAAACATAAGCATGAAAAAATGGTAGGATGAATTCTTACATGGCATGAATAAAGAGGATGTATATTTAAATATTCCGGGTTAATAATGAGTAGTGATTTTGCCACCTCTTTTTTTGATAATGCCACACCCAGTAAGTGTATTTTTTGGTGCAAAAATACACTTGCAGGGTGTGGCATTATCAAAAAAAGAAGTGGCAATATCATTTCCCTTAATAATTAACCCGTAAATTATTGCATTTTTTATTTCTTCTCTCTACCTTAGCATGAGCTTTTTAAAGTGAGATAGAGAGAGTAAGTAATATTAGACGAGTAGAGCAGACAACTTATTTAAGTTGTAACTGTATTCCGTTTTGATTTGCCTAGGCATCCGCTAGTAACAAACATTATGATCCACAGAGGTGGGCTGGTCATCATATAAAATCATCTCAATTTGTCACGGTCACTCTCCAAATTTTGAGCGTGCTCTCTCCTTTCTTCTTTTACCACTTGTGTCTTTATGAAGATTTTTTCAGAGACTCGTTTAAGAAACAAAATTTTATATATATATATTACTAAATATTGATCCGTCCCGACAGAAAAGTTAAAAAGTGGGGTGGTGATTTCTACGGGTTTTTTTTTAATTTTTATAACCACACTTCTTCTTCGTTTTTTGTCCTTTTGCATGTTAATTTACAAGATTAACCTTCTTATTTATATTCTCACATGTTTGAAAGGATAACATTATAAATTCACACCGCAAAAAGACAAAAAAGAAGTGCATTTGTATTATAAAAAAAAGAGGAGTGTGAAATCAATTACCGAAAAAAAATTGAAATTGACATAAATAAGTTAAAAGAAACCATGACACTTGACTATTTTAGGTGGAAGTGAACTTTTTGAAAATGAATCATTGAATATGCAAAGGCAAAGTGATTTTACACTCTTCCAGTGTCAAACTTCTGAGTGCAATCATCCCACATTCCACTTCATCTCTTGGTCTATTAAAGTTGTCACCTTTACTTACAAAGATGACAAATTCCAAAACCCCATCTTTGAAACTTGAAAGCAATCACCTTTTCAATTCATTTTTCCCACCAACTTTGAAAAACACCAGCTCAATCTGAGCTGCCAAACACAGCCATGGCATGTTGGGGTGTTGAACTTGAATTAGACCACAGTTCAAGCGGTATTTGAAAAAGAAGATAAAAAACTTGGGATTTGCGGAGCTTGTAAAATTCGGCAAGAGTACAAATTCGATAATTTAGACGGTTCATTTTGTTATCCTCCGTGTAAGTAAAAAGAGAAGAAGAAAATGTACAATTTGTATCAGTGAAATGAAACTGGCAATGTGATAGACTGATTCCAAATTACTCCCTCCTCATGCATTGCTCTCAAGTAATAAGTCCATTTCGAAAGAAGTCAAGGTCCTTAAAAATCCGGGGCAGATGTGTCAATTTGCACTAAACAGGGGAACAAATGGGCAATGATTTGTGTTAAGACACAGTGAAATATGTCAATATCAATAACTACACCCCCCCCCCCCCCCCCCCCCCCCCCCCCCCCCCGCCTCTCTGTTCTTTTGCGTGAGACAACGACATAGACTTTCGTAGGAGCAAAAGTGCGCATTCGTTTGAATGATTTTATGCATATACGCATATTTGGCTTGAGGAAAAAGGTGAAGGCATGACCCACCAAAAAGGCCCATCGCTTTGGACAATTGCAATCTACGTTTTGAACTCCAAAACTGTTTGACAAAAATGGCCAAAGAGATATCTTCCAATTGGGTCTCTGTCTCACAGCTCTGTTCCCTTCCTCAACCCCACTAACCTCTTTCCTCTCTCTAGAATTACCATAACCCTGTCTTGTGTTTCTTCCCTGTCCATGGACAAGCAGCAGTTTTCACTGGCCAAGTGTTCAAGGCAGCGATACAATGAATGGTCCGTTCATCGATCATATCTTCCATCAGTTCTACGTCTGTGTGTTCTGATGTAGCTTAACTTTGATGGGTTTGATTTGGTCATTAGTTTTAAGTTTATTCATAAGCCAGTTTTCTCCGTGGTGGTTGCCTTGATTCAGGTGTTGGGTTAAATTTGGTTATCTCGATCGCAGTTTTGGTTTATGTCCATGCTGTTCTGTATCTTGTACATGAGCTCATTTTGAGTATAATGTAACAAGGCCAGGTGTTTATTTTTTTTGTGTTTTCGGTTAAAAATTACTTCTTGTAACTCTTTCGGGTGTTTCTTATCTCGTATATCTCGTTGTTCTCAGTGTCATTTAGTATTTCTTGAATGCAGTAGCTAGAGTTTAACACAATCACTCCTCTCCTCTTGCAATGGTGTGAAGCCAATCAAAGCTTGAAGTTTTTTATTCTTGATCTAGACGTGCTAATGTTTGTCGGAACGTGATAGGAGCGTTGAACTTCATAGTAGCTCATTTTCATGTATCTAACAATGTACTAGCCAATTGCAAAATTAACCTCGTCTCTTAAGCGTCACTTCATCACTTAAGTGTTGGAAGATTGTCGGTGGTTTCAGCCGATGCCAACTTCTTCGCTTTCTTTAGTTCTTACGCTGGAAGCATGCATCTCTGGTTTTTTGTGAACAATCACACTGCCGTTCATGTGGTTACTAAGTCTAACCATTTCCTGCTGTGCTTTCTGTTTTCTCCTATTTGGTGGTGGGTTGTGGGAGTATTTTGCTAGGTCAAAGTTGCATGTCCTACAGGCAAACAGTTAAAAGTTTTAGGATACGAAATTGTGGAGAAACGATATTAAGACTTTAGATCGGTTCATTTCAACTCCGGTTGCACCCCCGTTCCTTGGTTTGGAATTCCTAGCTTACTCTCCTTGTTAATGTGAACATCGAGTATGCGTCTTAATCAGGTCTCTCCATAAATTTTACTTGAAGTGTTAACTACAAACCAGAAACTTCAGTACGATACTTTAATTGGTTCATTTTAGTATGCAATTATTGGATTAGAAGAGATATAGACAGAGAATAGAGAAAAAAAAAAATTCTGGACCTTCAAATATCGAAAGAGCCAAGCCACTGCCTTTATGTTCTTGAATTTACTTTTCCACTGTGTTAAAAATGTACAGCTTATTTCGATGATAACTGTCTGTTGGCGCCTTGCAGGGTATTTCGGGACGTCCCTAGCGATATCAAAATACAAGTGAGCGGTGTAACGTTTGCCTTGCATAAAGTAAGTTTATTACGAGTATTTCCATGTCATGAATCCCTTCTTTACATGCTTTAACAGAAAGCAACTGACTTTCTGGCTGTAACGCTTGTCAAAGGATCGATGGTTTTTACAACAATGTCTTGGAAATGCAGTGTACTTCCCTAGATCACATAACCAACGGAGAAGATAGAGAAGGAACAGGATTACAAAGTTCGAATCTTTTATATTCCGATGTTTGTTTGTTTGCTTTCTTCTTAAGCTTCGTTTACTTGACAGTAGCTTGCCAAATATTTGTGCTTCAGCATGTTGTGATACGACTGCCAATACCATATTCACCAAATAAAAAGAAAGAACTGGTTCATTAGTTCCAGTTTTTTCACTAGTTCTTGTCTAAGCTATCTTACCTTTTGCACCCAGTTTCCCCTCGTCTCCTGTTGCGGGCGAATCAGAAAGTTGGTAGCAGGACACACAGATTCTGATATTTCAAGGATAGAGATAGAGCTTACTAGCCTACCTGGAGGTGCTCAAACATTTGAACTGGCCGCCAAATTCTGCTACGGTGTAAACTTTGAGATCACTTCTGCAAATGTTGCTCAGCTATGTTGCGTCTCAGATTACCTCGAAATGACTGAGGAGTTTTCGAAAAATAATCTATGCTCCCGAGCCGAAGAGTATCTTGACAGCATTGTATGCAAGAGCCTTGAAATGTGCGTTGAGGTGTTGCGACAATGCGAAAATCTGCTCCCACTTGCCGATGAGCTAAAAATAGTGTGTCGATGCATTGATGCGATTGCTTCAAAAGCTTGCGTAGAGCAAATCGCTTCAAGTTTTTCGCGCCTAGAATATAGTAGCTCGGGTAGACTCCACATGAATCGGCAAGCCAAATGTGATGGGGACTGGTGGATAGAAGATCTCTCTGTCCTGCGTATTGACTTGTACCAAAGAGTCATAACGGCTATGAAATGCCGTGGGGTCCGGCCCGAGAGTATAGGGGCGTCTCTCATGAGTTATGCACAAAAAGAGTTGTCCAAGAAATCCAGCTTGGGGAATACATCCAGACAGCCAAAAGTTGATGGAGTTGCGGATCCGAATGGAAACGAAAGACTTGTAGTTGAAACGATTATAAGCCTTTTGCCCGTTGAGAAGCTTTCCATTCCAATCAGTTTTCTATTCGGGCTTTTGCGAAGCGCTGTGATGCTCGATTGCACGGTTTCTTCAAGGCTTGATCTCGAAAGGCGGATCGGGTCCCAGTTGGATATGGCTACTCTCGATGATCTTTTGATCCCCTCCTTCCGCCACGCTGCTGACACTTTGTTTGATGTCGACACGGTCCATAGAATCTTGGTTAACTTCTCCCAGCGAGATGACAGCGAAGACGAGATGGAAGATGCCTCGGTGTTTGAGTGTGATAGTCCTCATTCACCATCGCAATCTGCATTGTTCAGAGTTTCGAAATTAGTGGACAATTACCTTTCTGAAATCGCGCCTGATGCAAACCTCAAGCTCAACAAGTTTATTGCAATCGCAGATGTTTTGCCGGAGCATGCGCGCACTACTCATGATGGGTTGTATCGGGCAATCGATGTTTATCTCAAAGTACGTACTTCTATCTCCTCTCATAAGAGGAATCTATCCATCTAGGACTTCTTTTTTCTATACCTTCGGAGCCTTATTCGTTTCGGATGAAATATGGCAGGGTCATCAGGGTTTATCAGACGCGGACAAGAAAAAGGTCTGCAAACTGATCGACTTGCAAAAGCTCTCCCAAGAAGCGGGTGCACATGCTGCACAAAACGAACGCCTTCCTCTCCAATCGGTAGTCCAGGTGCTTTACTTCGAGCAGTTAAGGCTCCGAAATTCGTTGCCATGCTCTTACCCTGACGATAATCACAAGCCAATACACCACTCCTGGCGGATCAGCAGCGGTGCTCTCAGTGCTTCGTTGTCTCCCCGGGACAACTATGCATCGCTCAGAAGAGAGAACCGAGAGCTAAAACTTGAACTAGCTCGGTTACGGATGAGGCTTAACGATCTAGAGAAAGATCATGTTTGTATGAAGAGGGATCTGCTGAAGT
Organism: Rhododendron mucronatum var. ripense; assembly: GCA_019656295.1. Taxonomy (NCBI): domain Eukaryota; kingdom Viridiplantae; phylum Streptophyta; class Magnoliopsida; order Ericales; family Ericaceae; genus Rhododendron; species Rhododendron mucronatum. The sequence goes on along the minus strand of BPLT01000069.1, from coordinate 2,069,261 downwards.
CCAACTCTCGTAGGTTCATGAGCTCTTTTTCAAAGAGTATGGGGAAGTTGAACTTTTTTGGTCGTACTTTTTCCAGGGGATCGGGTTCTCCGTCAAGGAATTCTCGAAGGACAGAGTCGAAGATAACTGAAAGAACGTGAACAAGCATTGTAGGTACTACTAATTCACATCACTTGGATTTTTTCTGCTGCTACTCTTGCGTAATTATGCGTTTATAGGTCATTAGCGACCTTTTTCAGTCGTCGGCTTTGTTTCTTTATGTTGTGGAACTCTCTTCCTTTTATCCTGTGTACGGGAAGAGCCATTATAGAACTGTGTTCTCCTTCTAGGAGTAATTTACATGTTGAGATGGCATTAAAGTTCCTGTGACTGTCAAATCGGCGAATATGCAAATACTTAGTTTGGTTCGTGAGAAGATACACATAAAGCAGAGAAATTTGGTATCCTACAACAAAGGTGCGTGTCCTCTTACAAGGCAGGAGGACTAGTATCACAAACAGATTCAAACTCGCGATTGCTTAGACATGGAGGGAGTTTCACCCGTACTTTCGCCAGTGAGGCTACCACCTTGGTGATAATCAAGGGCGGAGTTGCTGGTTTATATGTGCTTATCCAAAAAAATAAATAACTAAATTAAGATGTTAATTATAAGGTAGCAAGTTCCGTCACAAGAACATCAGCCATTCGGACTCACCAACCATGTCTGTATAAATTTTACCAGCACCATTCATTACTAGAACATCAAGACCCAATGTATCTTAATAAATCCATTCATGAGAAAGACAATCTCAAATCCGAAACCACATGACAATCAAACGATCTATGATTTTTGGAGCTTCGATTGCTAAAGCGAACTTATTATGGGTGGAATTTAAATTCCACAGCATGCTCAATTCAAGACGATTTCGTATAGAAACGGATTCCAACAGCCACGCCCAAGATGATGAGGGGGACTAAGAATTGAAGTAGCTTGATGATGAACTCTGATGTCTTGTCCTGGTTGTAGTGAGGCTGCTTGGGAGGAGTGTACTTTTTCTTGGTGGGAATGCTTGATGAATCAATGTCCCCAACATAGAACTCATCCATCATGGCTCTAGCACTTGTACTGTGCCCAACATCCTCAAAATCATCCGTTGCATCCTTCCCTGTGAAGGACATGGCATTAGGAACATCAAAAGGAAATTTTTTTTTTTTTTTTTTTTGGCGACAAATGGCTGTTATACTTATTCTAATCAAGAACAATACAGTCACAGGTTCGAAATACACCCGTCAGAACTTTATTGGTATTTTAACCTGGATATTGACAACTACCCATCATATACAAAATGTAGCTTCAAATGTGGAACGCATTGAAACAGTTCACTTTACCTGTTGCAGACAACAAAACCTCATCACCACCGGGATGATCCTCCAAAAACTTCGTCACATTGTATACCTGATAGAACAAAAAGTCGAGCATGAAAGTTAAGAAGTTCGCAAACAATTTAACAGCAAAATAACAAAGCTCAAAACCGTACACTTAGAGGGAGTTCATTAAGAGCTAAAATGACCGTTTCACCAAACTAGGATATAATAAACCAACAAGGGATATGGAAATGGCTCATTCAAATCAAGTATAAATATCCCCCAACGAGGAGGAATATCAAACATGTTTGCAAATATGAATGTTTGGTAGGAGTAATTAATAGAGTATTTATGCACTTATTTGTAGTGTCAGTGAGGAAACCACAAGGGGATAAAGTGGATTTAACCCCACTGTATATCATTCATCAGTAGGTATGATGCTAGGCTGCTAGCCTTCATGCTTCAGATATGTCCTGATTTACCTTACTCCATCCACCACCTATTCCCCAGTATCTCCAGAATCCACATTAAGTTGTTATACAAATCGGATCAATATTGAAAAACATCAACCTCCCAAGTCCCAATAAACCATAATTTTGACATAACAAAACAGCTAGATGAGACAATAACACTTTGAGTATGTTTCCAACAATCTATACAGGTAAAATAGAAAGAACGAACATATAAAATGATGATTTCTCCTAATGGAAGTTCAATTAAAAAGGATGCGACACATATGAGTCTGTATTCTTGAAATAGGATGTATCCAAAAGAAGATACTAGTGAAAGTGAAAATTCACAAAACCAACTGAGTTCATAATTGGCAAATATTCGTAAATTTTGAACTAGCAAGGGCAAATGTCAAACCGGAGGTAGAAGATAGAAATGAAAAAGATGGTAGTACAATGGGAATCAGTTAAAGAGCAGCACAGATGAGGACAACAAGCAGCAGTTTCACAACAAACACCAGAGCAATTTCCCATTATCCAAACATCAAGCGGGACATAAACATCGAAACTCAGAAGATTATGAACATACTGAAAACAAAATAGAGCTAAACGTCAAAAACAATGTCGGCATTTTCAGTTGATAACAGACGATCCTAAACGTGGGCCGCGTGGCTATGCCCTATATTTACCTAATTGAAGGTGGGGACTTTCATGATTTCATCAGACCCTTAAACCTCCAATTGGGTATTCGGTATTCCAACATTTGAACTGGTAAATACAGAATCTAGCGTCTAAACCTCAGAGTAACACGTGGGTAGTTGTGTTATCGTACCATCAAGAAATAACTCTGCACATAAACTCATCAAATTTTTACAGGAGTAGGCGCTCCTTACAATGAGAGAAGAAAAGGGGAAACCGAAATCTAAACCTGCAAATCCAACATCCTTAAATCATGCAGCATAACTTAGAATAGAGTAAAGTGAGAAGCAAATGGTACCTCATGTCCTATATGCCATCGACTAAAAACCGCAAAAAGGAAAAACCAGAAAATCTCGCTTCTATATCAGGCAATTGGTGCATAGTCTCCATCATCAACTAATACACTGACGCATAAGCCTAATGCTAAAACATATCGCAAGGAAAAATGGGTTTACATATCGAGAAGGAAAACAAAAGTGAAATACGAAGAAACAGAAACGCCCATTAAAGCATGTGAGTTAACCCTGAAATCTGACTACTGAGTATACTGTCGGATCCACGTTAAAAAAAAGGTCACAATTGGAATCCACTCATCAAATGGGTGTGAACCCAACATGATAAACACATCAACTGACTAAATCAGACAAGAATCACGAGTATTACCTTGTCACTGATGATGAGCCAACAGTCCTTGGCGTTGTTGTGCTCGGCGACCTCGGCCAGAGTAAAGACCTTGCCGTCGCCACCCATCTATGGAGAGAGAGAGAGAGGGATCTGTGAGGGGTTGGGTATCCAAAGGCTGTGGAGAGCTGGGGACGGAGAAAGAGAAGGGTTGGGGGGGAGCTGCAATGGTACGAAAAGGTTGGTGAGTCGATCATTTAAGACAAAATAGATTAATTAATCCGATGCGGGGTAGGTGGGCGAGTGGAGATTGAGCGATGGCTTTGTCAACCCAACCGATTTTTTTGGTCACTTTTGGAGTACGATGTGAAAAAATATAGGCTTAAAGGCTTATTTGGTCCTTACAAATAAGGCTCGGTTTCAATTTCGTCCTCTTAAAATTTTTTGTTTCAATTTTATCCTCATAGTTTTAACACGATTTCAATGTTACCCTTCCCGTTAGATTTGGATGAAAAATGCTTGTGTGGCAAACGGTTGGGTGATTAAAAAGAAAAAAAAACCCTAAAAACCCTGTAAAAGAAAAAAAACCCTAAAAACCAATTTCCTATCTCTTCGTTCCCCCAATTCTCGTTCCTCCAACGACTAAAACCAAAACCTAAACCAGCTGCACCCAAAAACTCCTCTCTCAAATCTCTTCTCCCATTAAATGCGATCCCCAAAACCATCGTGAACCTTACTAAAATCCCTCACAATCACAAAGCAGATGAATCGTCGACCTTAGTAGTGGCCGTGGTAAAGTTTTTATTCCACAATTGAGGAACGAAAATTTGAAGATGAAGGAAGAGCTGCCGAAGATGAAGGACGAGCTGTTGAAGTTGAGAGAGGTGAATAAGTGTTCGGTGGCTGACATTATAATGCTGAAAGAAGATGAGATGGAGTTGAAAGTCCAATTTGTGGAGATGAATAATGACAATATGAAGTTAATGGATGATAAGAAGATAGATTTAGCCGACAAACTAAAAACCTCAATGCCATTGATTTACCTTGGCTTTAGTGCATATCACTCCTGTTCGAGTTGCTGACCCCTGCGCGTTGATTTTCTTCTCTTGATTTTGCCAAGATTGTCGAGTTAAGGGGTGGGTTTCGACGGAATTATTTAGGGAAGGTGTTTGTTCGCTGGGTTTGGAGGGAAATCATATGGGTGAACGAAAATTGGGGGGGAAACGAGAAGAGATAGGGAATGGATTTTAGTTTTTAGGGTTTTTTTTTTACAGGTGGAGGCAAAAATTGGGGGAACGAAGAGATATGGAATTGGTTTTTAGGGTTTTTTTTTCTTTTATAGGGTTTTTAGGGTTTTTTTTTAATCATCCAACTGTTTGCCACATAAGCATTTTCCATCCAAATCTAATGGGAAGGGTAACATTGAAATCGTGTTAAAACTATGAGGGTAAAATTGAAACAAAAAATTTTAGAAGGACGAAATTGAAACCAAGCCTTATTTGTAAGGACCAAATAAGTCTTTAAGCCAAAAATATATAATAATGCTAGGACGCATCAACCAATCACTTTCCAACCCCTCATCTCTCACATGTGAAAAAATAATGGTCAAAAAGTAACGCAGCGGAATTCACAAAAGATTAGTTAGCGTACTAATCCAAACGAGATAAACAACCCGTCGCAACGAGCAATTCTTGCGCACAAGAATGAAAGAGAAATTCTCAAAAGCTGCATAAACCCTAAGTTACAAACCCTTTTATAGGCCGAAACCCTAAAAATAAACTTGAAAATTAAAAAGTCCCAAGATTTGGGGCTTTGCCTAAAATTGAAAACGGGAAAGAAAAACAAGACTTTCCCAAAAAGAATCAACTGAAAAGGAAATACGATCTAGGAGTTATTAACGAAACAAATGTTTCCTAAAACGGCAAAATAACGCAATTGAAAGCCTAAACGAAGGAATTAGGCCTAAAAGCACCGTTCATCATCAACCTTTAAGGTTGATGAGTATGGACCGGAGCGCGAAAATAAGTCAGCCCACCAAGTTTGAGCCGATTCCGAGCTCGTCCGAATTTAGCCAATTTGGGTAATCCGAAATTAAACACCGTTTGGACTTTCAAGGCTTGGCTCGGTCCAACTGATCATGGAGTGTGTGTAGGTATAGTACTACTAGTATAATATTAAAAGATACAAATTCATGGAATTGATACTCCAAAACTGTGCGTGGGCTAGTCCAAATACTCAAAAATAACAAAAAAAAATATTTATGAAATCACAACTTGGTGATGTATGTCATGTATTTAAAGGGTATACTTAATGTGTATCTACTTCGGATTATAAAAGTTTTTATTAGACATTGATATGTGATTCTTTATTAATTTGTCGTGGCTTATTTGTAAAGCCTTACTTTAGTAGTACTTGTGTTCATGACTATGGTAGTTTTGGTAGCGTTTGATGGAAAATGTTGATCGACTCCAACACAAGTTAATGGAATATGTTATTCTTTTTGTTAGTGTCCTTATTACGAGATTTCCCTCTCGTGAGTTTGTACTTTCATTGTGCTTCTGCGACTCGTTAATTCTTACTACTGGCTACGTCACTACTCAAAGTACAAGTTAAAAATGTATGCCTTCCAATTAATTAAAGCGCTCGATTGTGTTTCATCCCGAATTCATTTTTCTAAGCGCGGCAAATAAATACTCCTAAATAGTAAATACTATTAGATGGTTGGTTGGTCCATCCAATACTTCAACCACCAGAGCCATGGAAAAGCCAACTTTTAGGATCAATGTCTTCAAACCAAGATTTCAACGAAAGAATGCTGAAAAGTTTGGCGAAGAAAAATTTATTGTAGGTGCGGTAGGTGCATGAGTTAGAAAAGTTAGCAGACTGGTACAGTAGGGTGGGGCTGGAGTATTCATTTTTGGGGATTCATCACGTTAATCTGTTGGCCGTGGTCTATGCTCGTTACTTGGACGGTGGTGGTTTTAATGGCCGTACAGTACCCGAACCCTAAAGCTCTGCTCAGTTGTCGGGATTGTTATGTGAGAAATCGGTTCTTAGGAAAAATGAAATGTTAAAGGAAAATGAGATTTGTGTTTCTGTGTGTGTTCTCTTGACAAGAAGCCTTGCAGGAAAACAAATAATTTCTTTCTATAACAAGACTATTTTGCAGAAAAGTGTTTCCAGTGGGAAAGTTGAAGTTATGGATCATACAATTTTGCTAATAACTAAACACACAAAAAGTTATCGAAAAGTTTTTTTTTTCATCCTTTCTATGCAACTGAACAAAGCCTAATGAGTTAGCCTAGTAGTTAGTACCCGAGATTTCAGAATTTGTTCTCACCTAAAATTTTAGGATTTAAACCTCCCGAGTGTTACCAACAGATTTAACGTTTTGAGCCAGTGAAGGCGTGCTTGATCATTAACTTCAAAATTCGAGGACTTGCAGAAGCTTTTAACACGTTACAAGAACAATGTGAGAATACAAAAAAGTTAGGAGTGTTGATTTTGGTCGATTTTTGGTACAATAATAGGGTCAAGCCAAGTCACATAACGCGTGTGCGCGCGTGTGAACGAGAGCGCGAGCACCATCATGTAAGCGTCTTTTAAAAATATCTCAAAGTACTAAAATCTACGAGAGTGGGAATTGAGAGTACGTTTAAGAGCGCGATAGAATAACTTTACTAAAGGATTATGTAACTGGGGATTTAGAGAAAAAAGTGAAAGAAGTTGGCAGCTCTGTTGGGCTGGGCAAATGATGCTGCTCTTTTTATTGTGCTATATACTTATTTGTTTACTTGGAAAATGTAACAGATTAAAATAGGAGCAACATTTTCCCCATGTAAACCATACTATCCTGATCCAAACCTCACAAAATCTATCAATGCTGGTATTTTTGTTTATAATGTCGTCATTTATGACCTTCTTTTAACTATGAGATACACATTTTTCTTTTCTTTTTTGTCATCTCGTCAAGACAATTTATTTTAAAAGTTACAACCAAAAACTAAAACAAATAAAAAAACACCTTGGTTTGGGGCTTCAAAGTTTTTTTTTTTAACACTGTATATATCAGCGAGAATTAGCAAGGTATTAGTAAGGTTAGTCCAAAAGAATTTCAGAGGCTATCTTTAGCCTTGAATCCCAAGCGTCCACGACGGACCCGAACCATGGCGTCCCACGCGGAGAGGACCAGAGGATGTCAATTGGACTAGAGCCAATTAACGGCTTCACAGCTGAATCCAGTAAACTTATTTAGGCAAAGACCTTGGTTTGGGCTTCAGAGTTCAATCCAGTTAACATCTTTAGGCCCATCTAACCTAGTAGCACCAGCCCAACCCTAACCCACATTTGTTCCGCACACAACCAAAGAAACCCTAGCTACATAAAATCCCACTATCCAAGCTACACTCCCCTTCAAGCGAGACAGAGAGCGAAAGAGAGAGCCGCAGCAGAGAAGAAGAAAATGGTGTCAGGCTCAGGAATCTGCGCGCGGCGGGTGGTGGTGGATGCCCGCCACCATATGCTGGGTCGGCTCGCCTCGATCCTGGCCAAAGAACTCCTCAACGGCCAGAAAGTGGTGGTGGTTCGCTGCGAGGAGATCTGCCTCTCTGGCGGCCTCGTCCGTCAGAAGATGAAGTATCTCCGCTTCCTCCGCAAGCGCATGAACACCAAGCCCTCCCACGGCCCCATCCACTTCCGCGCCCCCGCCAAGATCCTCTGGCGCACCATCCGCGGGTCCCACCCTCTCTCCTCTCTCTCTCTCTCTCTATGTATGTTTCTATGTGTATTATGTGGATGTTGTGTTTGATTGGTTTTTGTTGTTTTGTGGTGGGTAGGATGATTCCGCATAAGACTAAGCGAGGAGCGGCGGCGTTGGCGAGGTTGAAGGCGTACGAGGGTATTCCGACGCCGTACGACAAGATTAAGAGGATGGTTATTCCTGATGCTCTTAAGTAAGTAATTGGTTTATTATTTGTGTCTGTTTTTTAGAACAAGGTGAAAAGAAGCGAAAATGAAGGGTTTTACTGCGCTTACCATTGTTAGGGATCTCTGTTGATTTTAACGCAGCATTTTACCGCACTTCACCATTGTTTGGGATCTATGATGATTTGAACGCAGCATTTTACCGCACTTCACCATTGTTTGGGATCTATGATGATTTAAACGCAGCATTTTGCCGCACTTCACCATTGTTTGGGATCTATGTTTATTTTAACGCAGCATTTCTGCTCTGTTTTCTAATTACATTGTTTTGAAGATGTGTGGAAAGTTTCATATTTCTTCTTGTGATTAGGGTTTGAATAAGCTTATTAGTTATATCTGATGGTTTTAATTATTGCGGTTTTGTGATTTGGACACGAGAACTAGTTTAAAATAAGCTTAAAATTTAAGAGTAAGTGGTCTATTGTTTATGTTTGTTTATGATTATGAGATCAGTTCAAAATTAGCAGAAATTTGAGAGTTTTTACGGCATTTTTTATTTGTTTGGGATCTCTATTGACTTTAACCCAGCCTTTCTGCTCTGTTTTGTTTTTTGTTGGGTTTTGTTTATATTGTTTTGAAGTGTGTGGACGGTTCATGTTTCTCCTTGTAATTATGTCTTGAGCAAACTGATTTGTTTTGTAACGGGTTTTAATTATCATGGTTTTGGGCTTTGGGCATTGAATCAGGGTTCTGAGGCTTCAGGCTGGACACAAGTACTGCTTGTTGGGAAGGCTTTCATCAGAAGTGGGATGGAACCATTATGACACCATCAGGGTGAGATTTGAGTTCATTTACATATTTGCATCAGACATTTTATATATGCTACCTTGACATGGTGACACTTAAGGTCAACTGGGTCATAGTCAGGTTGACATGGTTGTTGACTCGTAGTTTTTGTTCCTATATATGATACGACAAGTTAATCAGGTGGTGCTCAGATTAAGGGTTTTTGGCATGAACCCAAATTGACTTGAGTAGTACATGACTCGAACATGACCTGACACCATGCCCACCCTAAATGATACTGTATTACTGTGTAATGGTATTGCAATATTAGTAGTTGGTTCATAGTTCTTGTTGTTGCTTTCTGTCATATTTTCTCAAATGCTAGTATCTCTCTGCCCTTGGTCTCTAGATATATTTGATGCATACGGTTAGGATACTTATCAGATTGGGTGGCACTGTGTTGTGATTTTTCGGTAGGTCAAGTTTGAAGAAATCCTATCTTGCTTTGCTGTATAGTCCCATAGCACCTTGATTTCCTTTATTGCATTGACTTATATTCACCATGCTGGTGCATGCCTTGCCTTTTTGCTTCATTATTGGTTCTGATTGGACTGTGAAGTGTGAAATGATATTGATGGATGCCATTCAAACAAAAAATTGATATTGTTAGACACAGGAACTGCAATGGGAAGGAACTTAAGCTATCATATTTTCTTCATAATGTTAGGTTTCTGATGTATAGGTGGCATTTCTAAACCTTGTTCTGAATGATGTTGAATAGAACATAGATTGTTTCCACCTGTAGTGTTCCAGTTTTGGCAAATACGCTCTAGATGCACAATTTGATATGCTTTTATCTTGGTTTTCCTGAACTTACAATCTACGTTGATTTGTTGTCTGTTGACATTAGACATCAACAGTTGTGGCCTTGAGTCCTGGTGGAGAGGACTTCAAACTTCCAATGTTTTTTGTTTTGTTTTGAATAGTTCTCTCTTTCTTGGGTCCTCCATACTACTAATGTTGAAATATCCTAGGGGATTCTGTCTATTTCTGGATGTCTATGTTACATGGACTCTTCAAAAAGTTACCCTTGTCGGACAGTTGAATGGGGTTATGAGAGTTGTGCGCTGGGCTTTTTTGCTGGAAATTCACATTTGGATTGTATTTAGTATTCAAATCCACTCATGAAATATGGCACCTTGTAAACAAGTCATACATTAGAAAATAATGGACTTACATTAGAAATCATAACTGGTCGCCATGTTCTTCAAAATCTTGCCAGATTCCGTAAACAATTGTTCGGTCCAATTGCTATGTTTCTTTATTGGTGTTAACTTAATTTGGAAACTTTTCCCCAGATCACAGTCTTGTGGATATTCAGTTTCTTTGTTTCAGTATATGATTTCTCAACGTGTTCTCGAGGAATACTTGAGCTTTGATGCCTCCTAGGTTATTACATTCTTTTCCAGCTGTTCTAATCGATGGTTGTATGCTATTGCCTCTCTGAGTACCATTGCTTATGGTATGAATACTTCCATTTGTTGTATTGTGTCCCGTACTTACATATTTTGTTCTCTACTACTCAGGAGCTGGAGGAGAAGAGGAAACAGAAATCCCAGGTCGTGTATGAAAGGAAGAAGCAGCTGACGAAACTAAGAATCAAGGCTGAGAAGGCGGCAGAGGAGAAGCTTGGTTCCCAATTAGAGATACTTGCTCCTGTTAAGTACTAATTTTGTTGGCAGACTCTTAGTTAAGAATTTTGTGAGCTTTATTTGGTGAGAAGAAGCATAGTTCCCAGTTAGACTTCCTTGCTCCCGGCAAGTAGTACTTGGTTTCTTCAGACTTGGTTAAGTTCATTTTTTGTGCTTGTGGATTTACCATAAATCTTATGACTTTGAGCAGTCGTCTTGATAATGCATGTGGGCTTTTGTATGGTTTCTATAAATTTCATTAGTTCAGTCTTGAGAACTTTCATATGCTTATCTCAGCCCATCGGGATATACGTCACTATTTTCATTTGCTCTGGGGGAACGGCTTGAATGTTTCTTGTGCAAATACACACTTGGTTTTTATCTTGTAAGTATCTGGTGCTTCCTATCTGGCGCGGAAGCAATGGCCAAAGCTGAAGAAATTTGAGGGTAGTCATCAACCCCGACCAAAAACAGTTCTCTTTGATTTGTTTAGCCTGCATGTGGGATATGATGCTTTTACCGTAATTTGTGCTATGTGTTCATGAAAAGGTTCAGATAATGAACCTTCTCTGGAGTTGGGCTTGTGGACAAAATGTGGTCAAGTTATGACCACGTTGTGCATTTCGTCGGTTACATTTGTGGATTTTTTCGTATCATATTAACTGAAAGAGATTTAGTTCCAGCCGTTTGTAATTTTGAATGACACTGGCCCTTAACAATCTGTTCTGGAAAAAATTGTAGAGATGAAAGAGCAGTTAGAGAATACAATAGATGAGGAAGTGTACTGATATCCTTTTTTCTTGCTTTGATGATTGAATAGAGAGCAAGAGAGGCAATCGCTCACTTGTTTTGAGAATATAGAGAAGTGAAGATTTGGATGGACATTGGAAATTGCCAACTATTTCTGCTCCAAATCTCCCGTAGGGCGGTAGGGGCATGGTTTTCCACCATTTCGGCGAAATTTTGGTTCATTTATTTTCTCCCCAAATCACGCAATCTAATTGAGCTGTCATAGAACCATTTGGTTAGAGGCAAGGGTTAAACTTTTTAATCTTCCTAAGCCCAAAAGCAAACAAATGTTCTTCGTGGTTATGCTCAATTTGATGAAAAAAAAATGGTTGTGCTCTCAATTGGTGAAGGGCACATGATTATCTTCTTGTTTCTCTAAGTGGTGGGATGCTTTGATTCTTGCCTATTTCAATCCAATTAATCTCCCTTCACGAGAAAGATAAGCAAAGTGGTTAATGGATTTGCAAGCAAAGCTCATCTAAAAAGAGAAAATAGAATGAACCATTTTCTCTTTTTTGGGTCAAAAAATGAATCATTTCTTGAATGCTGGGCTTATAAGCATTGTCTGCATTATTAACTGATTAGTTATTCCGTAATCTCTCATAATGTGTTTACCCCACACATCACATGAAGAACTAACTATCTTTGCAGCCATTTCCACAGAGAGAGAGAGAGAGAGAGAGAGAGAGAGAGAGAGAGAGAGAGAGAGAGAGAGAGATGGTGGTGGTGGTGTTCTTGAGCGTTATTAGCAAGTTGCCATTTTTCTTCTATTACCACTCCAGCTTTTTCTACCACAATGCTTTCTCCTAACGGCAACAGTAATCATCATCGTCATTATCAAACACTCGATTGCAACCCTTATTTACAGCTCAAAATGCAACCCTCAATTCTCACTGGCACTACCTTCTTCAACTTTTCACTCCCCTGGAATCATCGAAGTGTTCCACAGCATTTGTCCCATTCTCTCTCATTCTTCTATTTATTAAACTTCACCTTTTTGTTTTTTCTTGTTATGGGTATGAATCAGTCCAGTCCAAAGCTTCATGCAATTCTGCGTCAGATTGAATGAGTTTGAGTGGTCCCTCCTTTTCCCAACACCTGAAGCACCCCACCTGCTTAGTTAATTGACTACCCAATGGGTTTGGGCCGGGGTTTCTGGTTAGGATTTATTCTATTCTGTGTCTCCAGTAAAGTCGTTTTCAGCGATCAAGATGGTATGACATTGATTTTTCCATTTGTGTGTGTGGTTCCTTTCAAACTTTATTGCATTTCTGGTCCCTAATAGTCAAGATATTGTGGACCTCTACTAGTTGAATTGAGGACTGATATGATGCAATCCTCTTCGATTTCTGCATTATCGCTTCTAAATAGCAAATTATTTATCGGTTAACTTCTGTTTAGCATCATCAGTTAGCCCTCTCCCATAAACGTGCTTGATAGTCATTGAATTATGCTTCTATAGCTTCGTATAGTTGTATGTTTGATATTTGAAATAGACTGATGCTGTGCTTGTTCAAATAGACTTTCTTTGTTTATGTACCAATGTATAACCTTGTGTCCAATGTCAGCCTCACTTTGTGCTTACATAATGGCAATGGCAACAGGTTTCTTGAGTTTATCTTGTGGTGGAACGAAGAGTTTTGTTGATTCTTCTAACTTGACATGGGTCTCAGATGGTAACTATGTCGGTATAGGCAACACTGCCACTGCCAGCTTTGTTGAGGGGACTGCATCCTCTCAACTCCCCATCCGGTTCTTCCCAAATTCACCAGGTCGAAAGTGTTATAGGCTACCAGTGAGGAATATCTCGTCCTCTATTCTTGTTAGGACCCAGTTCGTGTACAAGAACTACGATGGGCTCTCAAAACCCCCAGCATTCTCCGTTTCCCTTGGGACAGCTATTAGCGCTACCATAAACCTTAGTAGAACTGATCCATGGACCGAAGAGTTTATATGGCTGGTTAATAAAGACATTCTTCCTTTATGTTTGCAATCACTTCCGGATGGTGGTTTTCCTGTTATATCTACACTTGAAGTACGACCACTTCCTGAAGGAGCTTATAGAACTGGATTGAAAGATTTCTCCGACAAGTTCCTTCGAAAGAGCTATCGAATCAGTTGTGGCTGCAACAATGCGTCACTACGGTAAAACTTTTACCATTCTCATTAGTTCAAACAAAACTTTTACCCGTGCAAAAAATGGCGATGGATTTGTGTTTTCAAAACAGGTACCCTATGGATCAGTACGACCGGATATGGGATGCTGATCTGGACTTTTCACCTTTTCATATTTCACCTGGTTTCGAAATACGGAGTACCTTCAATTCGTCAAGTTTGAAGGAGACTCCTCCTGCTCCTGTTCTTCAAACTGCAAGGATTTCGGGGACGGAGGTCTTGACATATAATTTACCCCTTGATACTCTAGGAGACTATTATGTTGTTCTCTATTTTGCTGGGATTCTTCCCATTTCCCCATCGTTTGACGTGCTAATCAATGGGGATGTCATTCAATCAAACTACACCGTTAAGAGGTCAGAAGTGAGTGCTTTGTTCATTGCAAGGAAAGGAATCAAGAGCTTGGATATCACAATGAAGAGTACTAGTCGCTACCCTCAAATCAATGCGATTGAGGTGTATGAGATTGTTGACATTCCCTCAGAATCCTCTTCAACTACAGGTGCCATTGCCATTTTTCTTTGTCATGCTTGACTTGTTAATCAATCCATCCATTTTATTCCTGACTGTTGGTATTACTTCAGTCTCAGCCCTTCAGGTTTTTCAGCAATCCACTGGATTAGATCTGGGATGGGATGATGATCCATGCTCACCAATGCCATGGGATCACATTGGATGTGAAGGAAATTCTGTTGTTTCATTGTATGCCAGTATCATGAATTCAATTTGTCGTCTTTTCTTATCTCTCTTTTTTCCCCAACTGTCATTTATGTCGGCTTTTCCACTACATCTTAGGGAGCTTTCTGATATCAACTTGAGGTCCATCAGCCCTACATTTGGTGATTTATTGGATCTTAAATCATTGTAAGCTTTTCAAAAAATGGAACCACTTTTCGTCATATGTAGGTTTCTTTTGTACTTCATAACCTGTTGCTTAGTCTAATGTTTTCCGGGGCCATCAGGGATTTGCATAACACTTCACTTGCCGGGGAGATACAAAACTTGGGTGGCCTGCAACTTCTTGAAAAACTGTAATCCCTCCCTACTTACTCAAGTACTATATAGAACTTCTGTTCTTATGTACTACTATCATCATTGCTGCATTACTGGAAACTGCAGGAACCTGAGTTTCAATCAGCTGACATCCTTTGGTTTTGATCTGGAAGACTTGATTAACCTTCAAATCTTGTGAGTTTAAGTTTTCACTACTCTCACATGGCAAGAGAAACTTAGTCTGTGATTTTGTTTTGCTTCAATACATTGTTTATTGTTCAGGACACGATTCCAAAGCGGAATGGACTTTTTGTTCTAGTTCAGTATGTGGACCAAGGCGATACTAATAATGTCTTTTGTGCCTAGGGACTTGCAAAGTAACAGTTTACAGGGAATAGTTCCTGACAGCCTGGGGGAGTTAAAGGACCTTCACTTGTTGTAAGTGAGAACAATATGATTTTTTGATCACATAGAAGGAATTTCGTTCTTAGAAACTTGTTTGAGAAATTCGCGGAAACTTTGCGCATAACTGGATCTACAATTGATGCATAATGATGTCTTTCTCTACTCCACTATATTTAGGAATCTGGAGAACAATCAATTGCAAGGAACTCTACCACTGTCTCTAAACAGAGAGAGTTTGGAAGTTCGGTATGTAAATTTTTTTTTTTTTTAATCTAGTTCAGTATGTAATCGTTATTTGCGTTTTTCAACCTTTAGTTCTATACAGGACATCTGGAAATTTGTGCCTTTCTTTCTCCTCATTGACATGCAACGGTCTTCCAAAAAATCGGTCTATCGAGACTCCAGAATTTACCATCATTACAAAGAAGAAGCATAATGTCCATAATCATTTGGCAATTGTACTCGGTACAGTTGGGGGAGCTATACTCATTCTTCTCGTTGTTTCTCTTTCTTTGCTCTTTTATACAAGGAGAAAGAGACCTGAAGTCACTTATACAGCAAGTAAGAAATTTCCAGCATCTTTTTCACTGTGTCAGATCGTTGCCTTGTTCTTACGAGGAGTTTGTTGCAATGATTGTAGGAGCGCAAAGTGAGATGAGAAACTGGAATATTGCGGCAAAACTCTATTCGCACAAAGAAATCAAAGCAGCTACAAACAAATTCCAGGAAGTCATAGGCCGCGGTAGCTTTGGAACTGTTTACCTCGGAAAACTTCCAGATGGAAAACTAGTAGCTGTGAAAGTACGATTTGATAACTCCCAACTTGGAGCTGAATCTTTTATGAATGAGGTTCATCATCTAACCTTGTTTACGTACGTTTTTGTGGAACTTATGTCCCGTGGGAAAGAACAAATAGCAGAATTCCTTTGTTTTTCATTTATGGTTTCCTTTGCAGGTTTCTCTTTTGTCGCAAATTCGTCATCAAAATCTTGTATCACTGGAAGGGTTTTATCACGAGTCAAAACAACAAATATTGGTTTACGAGTATCTACCTGGGGGATCCTTGGCTGATAACTTGTATGGTGGGTAACGCATGGTCGCTTATTCAAACTCAATTATTTGATTCTTCCTGTATATCCTCTTCAAGTTTCTTGATGATTACAGTAAGTTACTTTCTTCAGGTGCAAGAAGTAAAAGAGTGACATTAAGTTGGGTTTGCAGACTGAAAATCGCTGTTGATGCTGCGAAAGGTACACATGTAGTTCTCTATTTGACTTCTAACCAAAGGTTACATAGGAAATCACTTGGAAACATAGGTAATAAAACCTGAATTTCTTCTGCTCAATTAAGGAGGTGAATTTCATGGTACCTAACATCCTTAAAATGCTTGCTAATCATGATCACAAACATTGGTTTTTGCTGATGATTCGCTTCCATTTTTGTACGCTTTCCATGTGAACCGACAGATTCATCTTTCTTCTTTACTGGTTATATATAACATGTTAGCACTCCTCACACTATTGTGTGATTCGCGATGACAATGGCATCATTTTCTGTTACAAGACGAGAAACTAAAACGCCTGGTTTCTTTGGAAGGGCTGGACTACTTGCATAACGGGAGTGATCCGAGAATAATACACCGCGATGTGAAATCCAGCAATATACTTTTGGACGCAGATATGAATGCCAAGGTCTCTGACTTTGGTCTCTCTAAGCGAGTAACTCAGGTCGATGCGACTCACGTAACCACTGTTGTCAAGGGCACTGCTGGGTACCTTGATCCTGAGTAAGTCTATCTAAAAGTTTTTTTCCCACAGCTTTCTTATTATGACTCAACTACATTCTCACCCTTTCACGTACATATAAACAGGTATTATTCTACCCAACAGCTAACTGAGAAAAGCGACGTCTATAGTTTCGGAGTTGTTCTATTGGAGCTCATTTGCGGTCGAGAACCGTTGCGTCGCTACGGAAATCCAGATTCCTTCAATTTGGTTTTTTGGGTAAGGCCCTGTTAACTTCAACTCCATCCCTCCTGGCTCCTGCAAAGATGGTCTAATATTCCGTTTTGGGATGTCCCATAAAGATGGCCCATTTCGAAAAGTTTCCGAAAAAGTAATGCGTCATTCCCATTTCACCCCTCCAATTCTCTTACCTTAAATATGTCAGGATTTCAAAAACATTACATCAAGGGATGAAGTTGGAAAGTTATTCAAGTACATGGGATCCCAACAAAATAGTTGGTTTCCCAATAAGGGCCCAACAAAATGGGACGGAGGGAGTATACTAATGCATATTATTCACTCGTGTGACCGTAAGAAGTTTTGTCAGGAATATATAGACATTCTCTTTTGTAAATCCTGGCTTAATTTGTGGCTTTCTTGACTTAATCAAACTCTTTCAGTTTCCTCCCAGCTGTATCTCAATAGGCATTACTTTCAAATGAATAATTCTAAGGCAGAGAATGTTGGACTAGTATTTTGCAAGTAAAACATATATATATACAGTTTGATGTTATTCACTAGATATTTTGTATAAAAACTGAAATGTTTCAATCCTTGTGAATATATTGTATAGTTCTGATACAGAAAAACCACATAATGAATTTTAATTTAACTTTAGGAAACGGATCATTTCCAATAACTGTCACGGATAGTTGTTGAAGCTCTCTCATAAGTTTGGATTCCACAGCAAATTCTGACCTGTGAGAGTCTCGGCCTTCACTGTGAGCAAAATTGTTGAACTGTCCGGAACAGTTAATGGAGAGAATCCGAATCCTTTACTTGGAGGGCGATTTTGTTGCTCCCAATTTATGGGACTATACAACTGCGCGCCTGGAACAACATATCATTTTGTTCGACATTTAGACCGATGTTTTGTCAACTGCATGCAGGCCAAGCCATACTTGCAGGCTGGTGCTTTCCAAATTGTGGATGAGAGCTTGAACGGAACATTCGACATCGAGAGCATGAGGAAGGTGGCGATTGTCGCCTCGAGGTCTGTGGAGAGAGATGCACCCCAGAGGCCTAGTATTGCAGAGGTATTACGAGAGCTGAAAGAAGCCTACAGCATTCAGCTTTCCTTTCTTGCTGCTTCTGGGGATTTGCATTGAAACTCAGCCAATACCAACATATCAGTATTTCCTACGTTTGTGTTTTGTGCAAGGTTTTCCCTTGAAGTATGTCAAAAACAAGTTGGTTCCAGCAGTGTTTAAGGCTGTAATTTATTCCAAAAAAATGTTGAGTTCATGATGTCTAATTAAGCGTTTTTAATTATCTGTATTCTGTACACTCTGAAATCTATCTATGATGATAGTATCTTTTTGGTCTTATTGTCCTAGTAGATGTATTAGGGTGGTATAATGTTGTGAAATTTCTTTATTAACGTTATTTCTTGTCTTGCAATTTCTACAAAAAAATCAATGTACCCAAACAGAGCCTAATAAGCGAAAGAGGAATGCTACATACACTACACACTTTCACTACACCATTCACTACATTCTTTATGGGAAATATGTAGTGTATGTAGCATTCCTCGACAATAGCAACTCGATATATCTGTAGTAATCCTCTTTCTTTTTTTTTTTTTTTTGGTCAAACGAAATAGAATCTCTAGTAATCCACGGATGAACTCGAGCAAGCAATCCATTACCAAAATCAGAATATTTGTCAGCCCAGCCGAGTTTACCCCTCGAATTTAAATTATTACAGTACCTTTTTTTTTTAATCACTAATTATTACAGTACTTGCATAACCTTTTTATGTTTTCTTTTGGTCTCTTTTCCTATTTAATTACTGAGAAAATATTTTTCAAGGCTGAATAGTTGTTTAAGGTGTTAATCGCGGCCGTCAGAAAGTGTTCTGGATGATCCAAAAAAGTTTTATTAAAATCCATTACTTTTGAATGATCGCAATTGATTGGTACTATAAAAAAATTGTTCACGACTAAACCCGCGAATAAGTTGCTCTCTTAATTACTACTTACTGAGTCTACTGACGATGGAAAAGCAAATAAGTTTCTCTCTTATGGTCAAACTTCAACTGGAAAATTAATCCCTCTATTACCTTCTTTTAAAAGCACACACACTCAACTTTATACAACTTTTCTGAGCTAATTCGTTTACTTTTAGTTCACGCTCAGATATGATAAAACGAATATTAGTATGATAATCATAGCCCCATAATATTGTGATATTCATTTTTTTTTTAAGAAACTAAAAACCATCTAATTTCAAAATCTTTGTTGGTTGCTCAATTTTGTAAAGCATACACAATGAAACTGTGTGACTATGTACATCGAGCGAATTAGAATGACGTAATTATTACTAATTTGGAATCGGAGACCTAAGACATACCAGGCTACTTTAGACCGCTAAATGAGCCTCGTTACAAGTCTGAAAACGTGTTCCGGACCGCCTACTTAGTAAATGTTACGCATCTAACCAGGCCCTTCCGGTTCCGCTAAGACTTCTTCTTTTAAAAAAAAAAAAATTTCCAAGGTTCCCATTGGACTTACCTTACTTTTTTCCAGTCAAAAACTTGTTATTCAAAATGCCTAAATGCTGTATAACTTTATGCATCTTTGAAGCAAAGATTCCAAAATAATTATCATCCATTTATCTTCTATGGGGACATTGTTTTATAATTGTAGATAAATGAATGGATTGATGGGGTTCATTTATCTTCATATCTAAATTGCTATAAGGTCAATTTTTTTTTTTTTTTTAAGTACAAGCCGAAAGTGGGCGGTTTTCCCCTACTTATATTTTACTGTATGGGGCCATGGAATTTGTTGAATACTGGCAGAACCCTTTGCAATTGACTTTACATATTCATCAAATAATATTATTGGCATAACAAATATTATCCCTTGCACTAGAGGCAATTATTGACACTCTAGAAACAATTAACTTCAAAGTTTCCTCAACCATCATGGATTACAATTTTGCTCACGCGTATGTTAAAAATTAACTTCCGATTTTTTATAGAGCAGAGAAATTGTTTGTAGCGCACACGTTGCACTAAATAAATAATTCGGGGAGGAATTTACATTTCGCCACCCTCGTGAATTTAAAAAAAAAAATTGAGGGAAATAAACATTACGCAGCTCTAAGTGATACTAAAGAGATATAACAAGAGATTCAAATTATTGAAGAATTATACTACTAGTTGATAGAGAATGATAAGGTCCTTATTAAGGATAATAAAAAGTAGAGCAACTAGTCAAATTTTGAAACAGATAATAAAGGTTAGAAAATAAAAATAAATAAATAAAAAAGAAGAAGCAGCAGCATTTTAGGATTAAAAATGTTTGCTCTATCTCCGAGTACCCATTTGGCCATTCAAGCTTTCTACTTCCACTTCCGTAATCCGGCGAGCCTGGACTTTTTCTAATTGTTCTATGTCATGCAGCTCTCTGTGAAGTAGAAAAGCAATGAATTTATGATCATTGGGAAGACGCTCATTTCGCTTAGAGGAATGCTACATACACTACATATTTTCACTACACCATTCACTACATTCTTTATGGGACTCATTTCGGATCCAACAAAAAATACAGAAAAATATTCATAAATTTTAAAATAATATTTTAGGGGGTCCCGTAAAAATCAGTTCTAACGGGTATCGATAAATATTATTTCTGGGTTCGTATGTTCAAAACTGCGCAGTTGAACATTTTCGCTCCTATAAATTTAGAAATAATACTTACTGATACCGGTCAAAGCTGATTTTTTACAAGGTCCCCCTAAAATATTATTTTAAAATTTATGGATATTTTTCTGTATTTTTTGTTGGACCCGAAATGAGTCCCATAAAGAATGTAGTAAATGGTGTAGTGAAAGTGTGTAGTGTATGTAGCATTCCTCTTATTTTTCTGTATTTTTTGTTGGACCCGAAATGAGTCTCATAAAGAATGTAGTAGATGGTGTAGTGAAAGTGTGTAGCGTATGTAGCATTCCTCAATCTCATTATCGGCGAACAAAATGGGAGAAGGCTAAACTGCGAAAACGGGTTGTCGGTGCTGCTAGGGGGAGAAACCATTTTCTCCTTTGTAAAACTCATTTGGTAAAATAACTTTGTGCACTTTCCTTTTTTACAAATGTACTTTAATAAGTTTTGTCTTTTTAGCGTTAGAATTACACATTGTAATTACTTCAAAATCTACCGAAAGATGAATTATTAAATGCATTTGCAAAAGAATGCAAAAAATATTTCCCCAAATTGTTTGTGCGCGGCTTTTTTCGTACTAGCGCGGGGCACGTGCTCTCCATGTGCTCAATATTTTTTACTACTACTATTTTTAAGTAGTTTTAATTTCGATGCAAATATGGTTTTTCCAACAATGTTATTACTATTTTTGTTGGTTAATGGTTGATTTCATGAGCGTCAATGGCCTACATCATTATTTTCTAGGCCCTATTTTTTTTACTCATAAACCTAACAAATAATTTAGGCGCTCCAGTCTTCTCATCGTAGTTGTCGCCCGCCTCTAATATTTTTATATAAATCTTCACTTTATATCCATATTCAAAAGTTAGATCCCCAAGACCGGAGGACTCATGATTTATTGTTTTTAATCTCCTTCATTACCAATCTCAACTTTTCTACGGTGACCATCAGATTATATTTCTTTTATCTAATATCGCTATACACGATTCAATATTTCATTTTAAGTTTAATATTGCACATCTCACTCTTCTATTACACTTATTTAGTTTCAAATTACATAAATTTGTTGATGCGGGTCCTACAAATCCTGTCTCATTTAATAAGAAAAAGTGGACACAATTGTATGTTCACACCTAAACAGAAGAAATATCAACTCCCGCTTTGGTTACGTCGGTACTCACGATCTCCCAATTTGTTTGCGGATCGTTTTATTCTAATCGAATGAAAAATTTGTTTATTCTATGGGAGTATTTTTTTATTTTTATTTTTTCCATTCTCAATTTTCAGATTGGCGCAAGTGCATGAGAAGCATCAGTCCACGTGGCGTAAAGCAACTGGACAGTCAGGTAAAATTCCCCCATATGGCCACTTCAACCCACTGCTGGCCTCTCCGTCAATACACGGTAACGGCCCCAGCCGACTCTGAAAAAAGTCAGCGAAACGAACAAAAAGCAGGTGGACCGATCTCCCGCCGTTACGCAACCCGGACGGAACTCCTCCGCCCGTTTCACGCGCTACGTCTCTCTCTCTCTCTCTCTCTCTCTCTCTCTCTCTCTCTCTCTCTCTCTATATATATATATATATATATATATATAATATCACTGTATAAAATCTGCTTTAACGTCTCTTGAGAGTGACAATGCCCAGGTTACCAGAAAGATACCCCACCTAGGCCACCTTCTTCCCTTGGGTATATATTTTTATTCCTTTCTAGAGAGAGAGAGAGAGAGAGAGAGAGGGAGAGAAAATTCAGAGAGAGAGATAAGAGATTGCCCCCCAGATGCAGTGTGACGCGCAATCCCAAAACTGAATCAGCTGCACCTCACGGGCATTCCATTTCTAGAGAGAGGGAGAGAGAGAGAGAGAGAGAGAGAGAGAGGAACCTCAATTACGCCCCCGCTTTGCAGGAGTCGCACAACAAACACAAACAGAGAAAGAGAGATCAGAGAGAGAACATATTCGTTGTCTGTGGCTCTGTTCATCTCCCCTGCAGCGAATCTGAGTTCTCATAAGGTGTTTTCATCGATCTCGATTTGTCATTTCTCTGAGCTTCCGAGTGGTTAAAAATCTAACATTGATTAGTCTAAGATGGTTGATATTCGATTCCAAGGAGAGTATGCTGAGTTTTGTCCTGAAGTGTTGTATTATTTGATTTAGTTTGACTGGTTCATTTTAGCGTCAAGTTTCAATCTGAGAATCTTTTGGTAGATCTGAAACATACACTCTATCAATTCACCATG
This sequence comes from Rhododendron mucronatum var. ripense, assembly GCA_019656295.1. NCBI lineage: Eukaryota > Viridiplantae > Streptophyta > Magnoliopsida > Ericales > Ericaceae > Rhododendron > Rhododendron mucronatum. Next base: position 2,046,477 of record BPLT01000069.1, on the reverse strand, counting down.
TTTTCGATCAATCACAGGCCTTGTCGTTTCTTGTTGCAGAGGTAGATATCCTAACGAATTCGACTTGTTCTTGTCCGTAATCCAATGCCAGGTACTTCAGATTGGTTTAAGTAGTTTTAGATCAATTGATTATGAAGTGTTACATTTCTAGTGAATTTTCATATACGATTGTTCAGCTTGAGGAGAAACCTTGAAAATGTTTTTTTTTCCTTGTAGTCTTAGAAAATTTACTTGTTGAGGAAGATGAAAGAGGGAAGAGATCTGATCTGGAGACATCTGAGGACGAGAAGAGGAGGGCACGGATCAGATCTTTGAAAAAGAAGGCAATGAGTGCTTCATCGAAATTTATCAGGAAACGCAGCAGTAAACGTGTTGCCCCTTGTCGATTTTCGGCAATATCTGTTGGAGATGTTAGAGATGAGAAGGAAGAGGAGGCGGTGAATGCTTTTCGACAGGTCGTGATTGAGAGAGATCTGCTTCTGGATCACCATGATGACTACCATACCATGCTGAGGTTTAGTGTATCTCTTTTAAATTACATTTTATCTTTCTACGAACAATGCACAAAAACCCTGTTAGGAGTAATTGTTATGACATAGATCAGGGAAATGGAAAAATATCAGATGTGCAGTACGTAATTTATGGTGATTTCCTTTGTTCACCTTTTGATAGTGACCTTATCATTGCATACTTTGTAAATGCGTCCAGCTCACATTAAAGCTATAGGCCATTGCATTGCTCCCCATCTCCATTTTGGCCCTCTGGTGGTAGGAAACAGAATAAGGCAACTTACATAATGACACAAATATTGAGACCGTCACAATAACCTTGTCCTGTACATGGGTGGATGGATTTATATGCTCGATGAAGGTTAGAAATCCTGACTTGGTGAAAAGTTTCAAGCTCAAGGTGTCTTTCCACCTAATTGGAGTACTAATTGAGAATGATTTTCTGGTGAGTTATTTACAATCGATGATTGGCAATGGGATTATCTGAATTGTCTTGCTTTCTTTGATATTTCTCTCAGAAATTGTGAGTCCCTTTAAAGCTATGAGCCACAGCCGTGCTTGCAACCAGAATTCAATGAAGTCACCAACACTTTGCCAATTTTGTTCAGTATATCTCTTGAACAGTGGAGAGGTTTGACTACAGGTGGTCATCTACCTCTTAATTTAAGCGGTTAGTAATTATGAGTGTACAGCCACATAGCATGGCCGCATAGGCTGTGTGCAAGTTGGGAGGACTGAAGGGTTAGGTACTGGTGATAAAAAAAAAAAAGAACGGTTGGGTACCATTTTTTTACCGGCAGAAAGATTATGATTTGAAAGAGCTGTTGGTGGTGTTTACATATAATGGATGGAACTTATTTGCAGAAAACATGATGGATTGGATTTGATGTAATGGGCTTTGTTGGCAATACTGGTTTACAAGTTACAACCAACTAAAGGAGCTCTAAATAGCATTGCCGAAAGGATTGCAGATTTTCATAACAAAGGAGGCCTTAGAATGGTTCGACTCCCTGTAGGAGGCTTCATGAAGATGGTGATCTATTTACCTATTCCCTTTGCAACTTCAGAGGATAATATGGTAAAGATCAAGGCCTAGATGGGAAGACATTTGCTAGATTTTAAACCAGAAACTGAGAGGAAAGAGCATATAGGATCAAGTTGAAGGTGCTTGCTAAAAAATTGAAGAAAGCGATCACCTTGTTTTTCTCTTTATTTGGGAAAACTATTGCCAGTGGCTGCAAATTATAGATATTAGCTTCTTGTGTACTATTCTGAAGCTTGACAGAGAATGAAAGAAGTAAGTTTTGAGGTAGTTTGCCTAACTTCACGAAATGTTTCCACACTGATTGGCAATCTGTCTTTGCTTAGTTTGTATTAGAGCTGGTCCCACATAGATTAATTATAACCTCCAAAACTAGTATATGAGTTTGGACAACCTATCCACTCATTGCCAATTGGTTTTGAGTTGGATGCTTTCACATGGTATCAAAGGTAGGCTTTTGGACAAAACTTTCTTGATTGATTGCCGCCATTGTTTAAATTGTAAAACTTTCTCTTGTGATCTTCCTTTTGAAACTTCTTTTTCCTCTTCTGTTGTTTTTACACTTTTTCCTTAGCAAACTCGCATTTGTTGCAGATTTTTGAAGGCAAGGAAGTTTGATCTTGATAAGGCTGTTCATATGTGGGAAGATATGCTCAACTGGAGGAAGGAGCATGGAGTAGACTCTATTCTACAGGTAATAGCTGCAATCTGGACTCTATTGTCACTTTAAAAGCACTAAATTCAGTGTATGAGACCATCCTATTTTGGACGAGCATCGAGGATGGGAAAATGAGGCATGAATCCTTGCTTAGGATATTAATGCTGCATGCAGCTACTTCCTAACCCTAGCCTTAAGTTCTGGGTTAAAAACACATCTGTTTCGGCTTCAGATAAACAAGCTAATGCCAAATTCGGCTATAATGCCCATTTCTATCATTGTATGTGCTATGCTTCTGTCACTTATTAGTGTCACAGTTTTATCTGGTTCTTTGGTCTTCACTACATAATTCACCATCTAAATTGTGGGTACCTGCTTCCCCTACTTTTCCATTCCATCTCTGAGTACCAACATCTAATGCAATTAGCCTGTTGTGTAATTAGACTCTTTCTTACTGATACTTCACAATTTTGCTGATTGACAGGAAGGATTGTCCATATTCTTCTTGTTATTTCACTAATTTTTTTCCGACCTTCTAAAGATGCTATGACACTACGATAAATTTGCAGGACTTTGTATATAATGAACATGAAGAGGTTCAGCATTATTATCCTCATGGCTACCATGGCGTGGACAAAGGGGGGCGTCCTGTTTATATCGAAAGACTTGGTAAAGTTGAACCAAGTAAACTCATGAGAGTAACCACAGTTGACAGATTCTTAAAGTATCATATCCAGGGGTTTGAGAAGACTTTTACCGAGAAGTTTCCAGCATGTTCAATTGCAGCCAAGAGGCATATAGATTCTACAACAACAATAATTGATGTGCACGGAGTGGTCAGTTCTGACATTACCGAGATATCCCTATGACTATAAGTTATATTACGGCTTTGTAAAATACTCATGCCTATATGTTTTTAATTGTGCAGAATTGGATGACTTTTAGCAAGCTTGCACATGATCTAGTTATGCGCATCCAAAAAATTGATGGTGACAACTATCCTGAGGTGCCTCAGAGACTATAAGAAACCGATTTGAAGATGTTTTTCTTTTCAGCCCTGTTTCCGGTAAATGCTGTTTGCTGATCCTTTATCTGATATTGGTTCATTCACTGCAGACATTGAATCAGATGTACATTGTTAATGCTGGTAGTGGATTTAAGCTGGTATGGAACACAGCAAGAAGCTTTCTTGATCCAAGGACGACAGCAAAGATACATGTATGCAATCTCTTTTCTTTTCTTTTTTTTATTAAATTGTACACCTTTTAAGACTTCAAAGGTCCTCAAACTGTTCATGAAAGTTTGTTCACTGATCCCACAGGTGTTGGGCAGTAAATTTCAGAATAGGCTGTTGGAAGTCATAGACTCAAGGTTGGTTTTCTCTCTCTCTCTCTTTTTTTTTTTGGTTCTACATGGTTAGAAGTCGTTAGTTTTGGGACTCTCATTTTCCATTTGTATTTGTGTACCTCTTGTTTTGAACAGCCAATTGCCAGATTTTCTTGGCGGAACCTGTGTATGCCCGGGCGAAGATGGGTGTCTTAGATCTGACAAAGGACCTTGGAAGGATCCAGAACTGATGAAGGTAAGGTCTTTTTCACTTCGAAGCACTATAATGTCATGGAACATAAATCCTACGAATTTCCTGTTTGGATTATACCCCAGCAAAGTTCATATTCCCAACCACTTATGGTTTATCTGATTTTATGATCAGTTGGTACATATCGGAGAAGCTACATATTGGAGAAAAGCTTCTAGTTTTTCTGACGCTGATGATTTAGAAGTCAAGTCTTTTTCTCCTAAGGTGGCGTGGATAGTTTAACTACACACAGCTTTCTTTCAATCACTTTACGCCATTTTGTCGTCCATTAGATGAATACTATCTCTTTCTGCAGGTTCGAAATACGGAAATAGTTTCTAGTGATTCAGGAATGGATGTAGCGTTTTCTACTTATGGTGTGATGCAACCAATGCCACCTCAAGACCGAGTATGTATTATTGGCTTTTCAAATGTCTTTATGTTAGCCAATTCAGGATAAGATATGCACTCTCTATGTGCTCTGTGTGGCCTTTTGTTATCCTTCATTCTCTTATCTGGCTCTTTGCTCCATTTTTCAGGAAAGGGTGGAGCTTATTTCTATCTCCGGCCAAGGTGAACCAGTTGGCAGTGGCGTTCGAGTTGAATATACTGGTTCAACAAGTAAGTAATCGCCTGTATGCTTATCAAAAGAAAACACGAAGAGGAAGTGACCACTTGTATTCCTTCTATGTTTCTCATATCAAACGATCCATCTGACAGTGACATCTTGCGTGGTGGCTTGGAAATCTGTCTGGATTTGGTTGGTTTTCTAGTCAAAATAAAGGCCTGGTTAACTGCTATATTGGTTATGAGACCAATGTGGCATTGCAAGGCTTATGAATTTTTTCTCACTTGATCCTCCTTAGCTTGCTTCCAGGGTAGTTAAACCTTTCCTTCACAACTAAGGCCCAAAAGAATTTGTTACGATACTCGATCACAATTTGTCACGACTCGGTATTGTTTAAGTCAGACATTAAAGGCAGAGAATTTACATGTTTGTGATTTTGACCCATGCAGCAGATGATTTAACCCGTGAGATGACACGAAGAAGGCAGCTGAAGAAATTCATAGCAGGTTTAGTGGTCAAGAACATATTCAGATTATTAGCATGTATGTATCTAGTAGTTCCTGGGTTGAGGAAGCTTTTTGCGGGGAGCAACGTGGAAAAGCAGCAGCCTAAACCTGATCTAGGACATTCAAGTTCTGAAGAGCAACACGTTTCCTGTGCTAATGAAGAGGATGTTCTTGATCCTTGTTGGAAGAGGTTGCAACATTTGGAGGCATCGGTAACTGCACTACTTAATAAGCCTGCTAACATTCCCCGAGAGAAAGAGGACATCCTCGTTGAGTCCTTGAATCGCATAAAATCTATTGAGTATGACTTGCAGAAGACCAAAAAAGTAAGATGGCTTCTTTTATCTTCCCTAAATGCTGGGTTTTAACTGGTGTCACTGATAGGTGGGGAATAAATTGTTTCTTGTTTTGTTTTGTAGGCGCTACTTGCAACTGCATCAAAACAAGTGGAGCTTGCTGAGTCACTGGAAACTCTAAGAGAGAACACCATGAATGTAAGTTCCCATTGCCATTAGAAAAGTCGTATATTAAAAACTCCATTATTTTTCAATTTCTTGGGTCTGGATTTTGTTAAATATGCAAGTCAGTTAGTTGTTATCAATTTATATCTTCATGCCACTGCCATTACCGTTGGTTCAAATCTTTTTTTCATATGCTCCTTTTTGGCCTTCTTGCCTGGAGTCAATGTTCCAATTGTATGTGATTATATGAGCGGGGGGTTATCATATACTGGGTGACTGACTAGGAAACCATCTTCCTTTCGTCAACCTCTTCTCCCGGGGGTGTATGTCTCATAGAATCTTGATTCACAGTGTCACTCACTCACTCTCATCAACAGTTCCCAACCATGGTCGTTGTTGGACTTTTAGAGACTCTACTCTTACTTGAGCCGCTTCTATTTTCATTTCGGTCCGAACTTTTGACTTTTCGTGTTACACACAATGAATCGCTTTTTCTTTTTTTTTTTGGGTGAGTACTCAATTTTCTAATGAAACGATTTATTTCTTCACAATCGAGAACTTGTCAGAGCTAACAGCACCACCTTAGATGCTGATTGTAATGATTTCGTTTGCCTGATAACAGGCACCAAACTCTTGTTTCCGAGGAAGTTGCAAGCCTTTCCCCGTCAGAAGATGACCGGTGTTTATTTGGATTCAAGTTTTGCTTGGCCTTTTTTTTGATAATTTACCCAAATTTTTTGCCGAAGTTCCTGAAGGATGTCAATAAAAGACCCACAGCAGGCTTCCTGAAATCTTTATAGGTAACATATAGTCGTTTTCTTTGCATTCAAGGGATGCAAGAGAGAATGCTCGCTCGCTCTCGCGCTCTCTCTCTCTCTCTCTCTCTCTCTCTCATATATTTTCTTTCCTCATTGTAGGAAGATGGTGGTTGCAGATGCTGGCTGGTGGGGTGTGAACTCAGAGAGTCTACAACAGCAAGTTTGGTTCGCTTGTTCTTCTGTACATAGACTGATACTTAACCCTCACTTGTTTCTGATAATCAAGACACAATTTACATGGCATAGGATGTGGATTTTTAACCCTCTGATGAGATACGGCTAGCTTTTCCAAAAAAGAAGAAGAGAAACTATTTGATATGAGAGCAATTATTGTCAATAATGCTCAATTTCCCAGTTTGAACCAGTGTGTGCTTTTTCTATTGTGCTCAGTGATTATGGAAGGGTGGAAAGTGTTTTGTTTGTGATTAGATCTTGGATTGTTCGATTTATATAAGAAATGAGAAGAAAAAAGATAGAAAACGGAAAAATGAAAGGAAGGATTAAAAGGAGAAAAGGACTAGGAAAATCTTGTAGAATCAAAATTAGGCATGTGTTGTAGTATGATGTTTATCAACAATACCAAAAAATAAAACGACTGAAACTTCTCCTAAAGCATTCGGGTTACCCATTCTAGGGCTTACCCTTTGGTTTTTACAGATAAAGTGTACTTGTTCCTTGAGTTAGGTGCGCACATCACGTGCTCATGAGGAAACACGTAACCAACTCGGTTAGTGACGACATGGTGACATCCGGCCACCACATGGCCTCCACACACACTGATTTGAGATGCTTCAAGAAGCACCCAAAGCCTCTAGAAATATTCGAAACCGTCTGGAAGAATCACATCGCGGGTTGGCACTTCAGGCAGGTTGACTCTTGGTACCGACTGACCCATCGTAGAATGGGCCATGGGCTTTTACCTGGACCGCCCAATAGGTGGGCTGTTCAACATGGCCCATCGCGTTCGTCTTGTGGGTTCAATCCGTTTGCCTGACTAGTCTTTAGCCCAATACGGGTCCGACCCCACATAGTGTCAGTTTCGGCCCACCACAGAATCAGAATATAGACCTCTTTTAATAATTCTATTTTCCCCATATTTGTATAACTTTTTTTTTTAAAAACTACAAATCTGATATCCAAACGTGTTTGTGAGATTTTTTTCCCTCTCCAGATTTTGAGATCCTTGCTTGTCAAAATCAATGTAGGACGTATTTGCAATAACTGTGGATATAGATTTTTAATTCTCATAATCTCGCAGCTGTAACAAAACGGTTTCTCAACTACTCCTATTTACTAAAATTTGAAATCTAAAACTTGTAACAAAATCTAAAGCTAAAATCTAAAATTTGTATTCATATGACCATAGTTATCACAAACACACCCAGTATCTCGAGAGTTTCAACTTATCTACCGGGGAGCTCAAATTCGGGAGCAGCTCCCCTACAGTATTTAAGTGTCCAGTCTACTATACAGTTTAGGCTTTTGTGGGCCCATCCAACAATGATCGGAATCGTTCATTTTGTCGAGCTCGTCAAGTTTGTCATTCGCGTAAAAACTTAGCTTGACTGAATATTGTTGAGTACATGATCGAAATAGATTTGCACAAGGAAAAAAAATAGAAATGTCAAGTGTCCAATTATTTTTCTCATCCCATTTTTCTTGTGCAAATCTGTTTCAATCATGTACTCAACGATATTCAATCAAACTAGCTTTTTACATGAATGACAAACTTGACGAGCTCTACAAAAAGAGCACTTTTGATCATTGCTGTGGGCCGGTATAAGCCCACAAAGGCCCAAACTGGACCTGGACACTTAAAGGCCCAAACTCCCCAAATTCAACCTTAGGGCCACGGTAAGCCTGGGCCTTCTTCGTATGAACCTGAGAATTCGTAAAATTGGTCCACCACTTCCTTTTCCCCCAAAACCCACCACCACCAGACCCCAACCACCGCCCACCGCCCATATCCACCGCCACCACCCACGCCCTCCACCAAACCCTATTAATCCTATACATCTCTCTTCTCTCTCTCTCATTCTCTCTCTCTCTCTCTCTCTCTCTCTCTCTCTCTCCTTCCCAACCCACTGCCATCAATGGCCACCCCCTCCTCCTCGCCACCAACATCACCACAAGACCCGCACCAAAACCCTAACCACCACCACCACTCCTCTCCCTCACAATCCCCTTCATCAAACCCTAGCAGCTCCCAAAACCCACTGCTCCAGCCTAGCTCTACTACCCCTTCGTCTAATAAAAAACCCCAGCCCTCGCTCTGGTCCCACCAAGAAACGGTCCACCTAATCGAGTCCTACCAGGAGAGATGGTACGCCCTCAAGCGGGGCCCGCTTAAGGCCAGCCAGTGGGAGGAGATCGCCGTCACCGTCGCCGCCCGCTGCGGCTACGACGACCCCTCCAAGACCGCCGTCCAGTGCCGCCACAAGATCGAGAAGCTCCGCAAGCGGTACCGGGCTGAGAAGCAACGGCCCAACCCCCGCGCTGCCTGGGAGTTTTTCGATCTCATGAACCGGTTGGAGCATGGCCCCTTTCCCGTCTCAGCGCGGCCCATGGCCGTGGTCCAGTACCATAATTCTGTTCCGAGAAGCCGAGATGTGTGCGAGGATGAGGAGGACGAGGAGGAGGAAGAGGAAGAGGAGGTCAATGAAGTTAGGTATTGTGATAGGAGGAATAGGGGTGAGTCGAACAAGCGAAAGCGAAAATTGAGCGGTGGTGGTGGCAGAGTTTCGGGTTATTTGGAGAAGCCGGTGATTCCTAAGCTTAAGGAGAGGATTGAGAGGTACGAAAGCGAGGAGGAGGACGAAGACGAGGACGAGGAGGAGCTGGTGGCGATGGGAGGAGGGGTGGGGGAATTGGCAGCCGAGATAAAGGTATTTGCAGAGAGATTTATTAGGATGGAGCATAAGAAGATGGAGATGATGAGGGAAACAGAGAGGTACAGAATGGAGATGGAGAATAAGAGGATGGAGATGATACTGGAATCACAGAGGAAGATTGTGGATACCATTGGCAGGGCCTTTGGCTCTCATAATAAAAAGTTTAAGATGGCACAAGACAGTTGAAGGTTGCTCTTTTGACTCACTTCTAATTGTTTTGCAGCAACTGATTTGTTTTCCCCCTAAATAATTGCAGCATAGAGTGTTTTGATTTTTGTTTTAGTATTGGTTTTAGATGGGTTTGCTCTAGGGTTGTATAGTGAAGATTAGAAGTAACTTTTTCTCAATAATGTTATTCGGTTCAAGAATTCACTGAGATCAGTTCTTTGGGTTGATATTTCTGAAACATTGTTCTTTTACCAATTGATTCAAGGCATTGAAGTCCAGAGCAGGAAATAGTAGAGATTGGCATTAGGATTTTTCCTTCATCCATGAACGTCAAAGCTTCCCTAAAGATGTTCAAGTTTCTGTAACCTAAGCCAAGTTTGGCATATGTTGGCATCGGAATAATATGTAGTTGAACCGAATGTGTAGTGATTTTGCTTGGTTATTGACTTATTGTTATTTGGAACGAGGCCACCGGTTAGCCTTTTATTCTTTGATCATGATGTATGTTTGTACGTTATGCTTCAACTGTTGTTTCTTCCACTTGTTTTTGTTCTCCCCATAGACCTACATAAGGATTCTACCATTTCGTTGGCAGGAAATCCTTGTTTGAACTTTGAATAACTAAACAATAGAATCCTGTTGATGTTGAATGTCATTTATAACCTTTCTGTCCAGGACTCCAGATGCTTGGCATACAATTTTTTTTTTTTTTTTTTTTATGTCCTTGGAATGTTTCTGTCAATTTTTGTAGCCAGTTAGCCACTGCAAGTCTGCAACACGTGAGGAAGGTACTTTTTTTCGACAACCATAGCCCAACAGGATGTAGATTCCATACCAAACCTCCTATCTGCGCTTGGAGTTGCATACCTCTTTATGAGCTGAGGTATCTGAGACCTTAGCCACTTGCCAGCTTCTATTTTACTAGTTAGTGATTAATTGGACTACTTATTACTCTCTAGAGCGAAAGAAAGATGTGCCTAATGTTGGATACTTTTCTTTATGATTTTGCTGCTATACTAAGTGATGCCTCCCGTGGTATCTTCTTGTGAACCACAATCTGTGGTATTACTTACAATTTCTCCTTCTGCAACAATGTTCTTTCTCCGATGGCCATCTTTTTGGTACTTCATGTATAAATAGCTTCTCCTGCTAGTGCTGCCTTTAGGATGGTGCTTCGAGTGTGTCTTTTTGTAATGAGAGGTATCCAGAAACTGCATCCCCAGACAACAGATCTCCACGACGGTGACATATTTGTGTCTTTATGCGCTAAACGCATCTTTGTTTGTTAGGCTTGGGCCTCCTGGTTTGTGTAAATGCTGCTTTGAATTCCCTATTTAAAAACCATTGGTTCTCGAATTGGTTTTTAACCTTCTCATGTTATCAACACCACTAATCCATCTTCATCCAATCCTCACTTCTAACAGGCTTAATGTTTTGAGCTATTTTAAGGGGTCTAAGAGCATCTCCAATGGTTCTGAATTTTTTGGCTTGCCAAGTGTTATTTGGTCAAAATTTGACGAAAGTGAGTAATTATTTGAGCGCTCCACTTAGCAGTTGTTGGATCACACACATATCATAGTTATGGTTCTTGAGGAATTGCTCTATGATTCCCCGTTAGAGGAGAGAATTTTGGTCATGAAGTCAAAATACGACTTTGGCTTCCAAAATGGCTCCCCATTGGAGATACCCCATTGGAGATACTCTAATGTGTCCACTGTCCAGTTTGTTCCGTTCAGCCTTTCTACTTCTTCCATTGTACTGCTTTTTTTCCCCGCTGTGCACTGATAGATTCTCTTCACCCCCTCCCCCCCTCTTATTCAAAGGGACAATTCAAAGGGAAACTAAGTAAAGTGTGGCTTGTGAATGTCTCAAGTAAAGTGTTTGATAGGAGAGGGTCTAGGTTTTTTTTTTTTTTTTTTTTTTTGTAAGTGTTAAACGTGGGTCCACTGCCATGTCAGCGAGCGGTGACTGTGAGCGGTGGTGGGCGTAGACTTATTGATGTCTTAAAATCTCAGTTTTTGTCATAAAATTGTTGTCGTGAGTAAATTTGTTGAAGCTTTTGTAGTGCGCTTCATAAAATGATTCTTTCCTTCTCTAATTTTTTTTCTCGGCAGAAGGGAATTCTTTCCTCCGAATTGAGCAACTAGAAAAGTGACAAAGGACACCCTTATTCTGAATTTTATCACTTCATCTACTTCATTTCTAATGTTTGCTCTTGTTTTGTATGGGATAATGCGTCCTTTTAACTTATGATGATTAATGGCATTATTCCTTTGTCTCGATGTCTATATCCTTTGGGTTTTGTTTTAGACTTGCACAGGACCTGGTATCTCATGAAAATGATTCAACGACTTTGAACACAGTCATGTGGTGCCCTAAGCCTCTTTTCGGCCACACAATTCGTATGAGGCCCAGGACATGTGTGCAAACTCCACCCAATATGTGATAACTCTTTTCCACCACACAATTTGTACGAGGCTCAAGACAAGTATGCAGACTCCACCCAATATGTGATGGAAAAGAGGCCAGGAGAACCACGTGACGGTGACCCGGGGGCTGTGAACATTCTCTCTATTTCATAAGTATCTCTTATACTGGAGGAATAACTGGTTCCTATCAAGGCTTGGTGCCCAAAGATCTGCCCATCTTCATCTAGTTGAGTGTCTATTGAACAGTGATTCAGACTTGCGCCATGTAGTTGCTAAACTAATGCTAAAAATGATCAGGGTGACGGATATATAAATGTCACTTCTAATATCAACGCTCACGCATAACAGAAATGAATCACAAGAAATGCCCAGGTGGCCACGGCACTGGCGAATGAATGGACAAAAGGTAAACACCAGAAAACTTGCATTCACAGAATTAGCCAAAGGGCTGATAAAAAAAAAAAAACCCTACCCAAAGGCTCTTTCGATAACAATGATTGTTACACCTTAAATCCCAAGGAAAAATAATACAGGAGCTAATCTATAGAGGCACCAAGAAATAAGGCCTCTCCACTCTGAGCATGGATACTCACTACAGAAAAGTCTAAAAAGAATTAAGATAAAGGGTCACACAAAATGACAGTCCTCTGTACACGTACCTCTATGTTCAGTATCTATCTTCCTGAGGTTCTAGGTCACAGTAATAAACATAATACCAAAAAACCTCATACCCTGCCAGTAGCATTCCTGCTAGAAATTCTAACTACCTGCAATATCACGGCCTCTTTCATCTTACAATTCCATGGAGGGTGATATAATTTCATCTGCACAGAACAGCCATTCAAAATTAGCCTCTTCACTGCAATGCATAAGAAAGAAATATGCCAACCCTAAAGAGACAAGTACATGCAGTGATACCCAAAAATGCATCTCTTCTTAGAAAGAGAAAAAGAAATGAAAAAAAAAAGAGATTTGCGAACGTTGTCTGATAATTACAAAGCTATCGTAGTAAGTGCAACAAAACAACCATGATGCCACAGGAGCTTCAACAAAGCAATAATACACATGCCAAAATCCCATTGTCAAGGAATAATTTGCAAGTTCCAAAAGTCTCTTCTTTTTGCCCAAGCAAGAAGCTCTGATATGGTTTAGAATCTTAGATGATACCACGAATAGAGATGATTTTTGCACTCCACTTTCTTATAGATGCGCTACGAAATCTGTCTTGTAGTGCTTATAATAGCAAACAAAACATCTTTCAAAGCACACCAGGGCAAATTTTGTAGTGTGTCTATAAGGAAGTGAAATGCAAAAATCATTTCCGCAAGAATATTGCCGTATATATGTACAAAAAGCAAATGTAAATATTGAAAAGGTCTGTGATATGACTTGGAACCAATAAAACCTGTCCACATCCCACCAGCAAAAGCAATGTGATGAAATCTGTGTGTAAGTAGGGTGGGACCATAAAGTTACCTGTACACAGCTGTTACATGGGCATGCCGACCCAATCTGGGCAGGATTAGCTTTTCCAGGAATAGCTGCATGGTAAGTGCTTTATTCCAGTTTAGAGTTAGTGGATGTTTATGTACAAACTGCTATTGCCGTAATTGAAGCTGCTGTGTCAGCTGCTGCAGTGGCAGCTGTTGTTGCACTGATTGTTGCTGCTGCTCCTGCTCCTGTTGTTGCCGGGGAAAACTATGTGATGGCTGCCCCTACCCTTGCCCTTGGCTGACCGTAGTCCTTCAGTCCCAACACAATTTGTCAAAGGCGGACCCCTAACAGAAGCTAAATGCACTGCTGACACACCACAACCATACATTTGATCCAGTGATCGCCAATGAGCATCCAAAGACGAAACAACTGGAATTACGCTAGCTTTATCTATCATGTCCTGAGGCTTTTGTGTTGTTTTACTCATCTCAGATAAGTTGCTCAAAGCTTGATCTGCCAGAGACTTGCTTGGTGGGTCAGAATTCACTTGGTAATTTTGTTCAAGTGCTTGTTCAACAATTGGTTGAGTTTGATTCATTGACTTTTGGTGTGGCTGTAGCTTCTGGTGGTTTGATGATTGCTTGGCCAGAATGCATTTTTTGCTGTGGTCGGGACTGGTTTGAAAATTGAGGTGGCCCTAAAGGTTTAGATGGTTGAACAGGATGTACTCGTGACCCCGGGTATAATCCCTGACTTTGCACCAAATGCAGGACTTGTTCTGCTTTCTCAGCTGATTGGCCATAAGGAGTGGCAGAAAAGCCATCTGGAGACGAGAAATCATTTGGGAGGTTCTGATGCGTTACCATGTTCCCTCTTCCTACACCCGTCAAAATTTTAGCTTGCTGTTGAGACTGAGACTGTTGCTGGTGCTGGGGGTGGTTCCGTCGAGATTGTTGAAACGACTGCTGCCGAGGTTGCCTTTGCTTCCCCATGTACTTGGTCAACCCACTACCACCAGTTTGAGGGTTCTTGTTCAGCCCATGCGGCATCATGTGAAGCTTTTGCTGTGACATGGGACTCGTTGAGGAAGTTTGAGCCAGGGGCAGTAATTTGGTTGCAGAAGTAGTTTGAGGTTGACCCTGGTAACTACCTTGCAGTTGGGGCTGTGGTGTATGTACATGTGGCATCAGAGCATTGGATGCGGTAAACTGTTGATGTTGCTGGAGTAAACGCTGCTGCTGCAATTGCCTCTCCTTTGCAAGGTGAATTGCATATGCTTGATGCTGGGTGCTGGCGTGATTTGGTGCTTGAAGATGAGGATTACTGATCACATGGGACTGCAGTGGGGAGGTTTGATGTTGCTGCTGCTGATGGATTGGATATGTCCGTACAGGTGGAAAGGATGTCTGACTGCAGAAAGCAGAACTCAACCCACCAAAAGGAGGAACTGCTCCTTGGCTGTTTCCTTTCGTGGCCTGCATCTGAAGGTCTGGCAATACCGTATGCTCTGGATTCTGGACAGGCTATATGCCCAAATGAAATGATGTTATCAAAGAAAGTAAAGTACAGAATATGTACAATTTTTTTGGAAGTACATCCTTAATCTTGCATGAACTCGTCACCAGTTTTGGGAGCGAACAAGATGTAGAGAGGCATATAATGTATGTACGATCATTTTTTTCTCACCTAGACAATTATTTAAGAAACTTGTGGCATTCAAGTCAACGTCAAGAAAATTCACTTACTCGATGAAAATAAGGTATTGGAGTTACAAGCAAACAATCAAAGTATAGCAGTCGCTATGAGCGGAAAGAATGGTCTGGAGTTGTGGAACATAACCACCCCAAGAAGCACATCCAATATCATCCAATCATCCTCATTATGCATTTTTATCATGCATAACAACCACTTCACTAAAGTAGAACATTAACCAGGCAAAAGGCTAGAAAAATATCCTATCATCTGTAACCTTTTTCCTTCCAGAACACAAAATGGGAACAATTTGAATCTCCATCCGGTTGAATGCATTACAATTTGTAGCGCTTGTTAGTCCACCAGAATAAATGGCATCTAAAATAAATATTCCCCTAGCAATATATTTATGAAGGCCATTTCTCTCCCATTCACTTGCCAATACATACGAACTGACCGTCCTCTTTATGGCCGGGATCAAAGTCAACCATGTTGTCCGTTACCAAAAGGTGAGTGTAATCCAAAAAGCAAGTCCCATTCATTCGAATATGGGAGCGACTCTCTGTCATATCCATCTCCTCATTCTCCGCCGCAAGCCGGGTGAGAATGAGGGGCTGGATATGACAGAGAGTCGCTCCCATATTTGAATGAATGGGACTCTATTAAGTGAACCTAAGAATTTGTCTGAACTACAAAGCGTATTCCACAGTTATGGTTTGTGTCATACGGTTAACCACAAAAGGGTAAACACGAAGCGGGGAAATGTTGATCTTCTCAATGTTTGTTGTTGGAGATGGGCCTGAATGCTCATATGCCCAATGTTTCTCGTCGTGAGAAATCATCTTGTCGCGAAAACTCAAAAAGCTAAATCAATGTTTTCAAGTCGGTGCTTATTTCCAAATAACAAAAGTCAGTACTAACATAAGAAAACCCCAGCCCCGACAGTAATTGAGACTTGCACGATTGATTCTGACTTGTGAGTCTGTGACATGGGCCCCTTCAGTAGATCTCTACTTAGCTCTTTTAGGAACTTAGAATACTCAAAGGCTTTAGATATAAGAATATTATGCTTCCGAAACCTAAAAAAGTACAAGTATTCAGGGAAAAGTGAGTGGCTTCTACCAATCAAAGCACTGCAAAGCCAGCCAATCAACATACTTTACTGGCCCGACATCTGAATTCAAAACCATATAGAACTTAAAGGTGACAATCAAGGCTCAAAATTTCATTTCAATGGGTCGTTTGGGTCAGACCAAAGACAGAAACGACTGGAAACAAGATGGAGATGGAGAAAACACGTGGGAACATAAACTATGATGTGCGTATGTGTTAGGCTTACATATAAACTGGACATGCATCTCTGCTTTCATGCCTATGCAAATGCATATTTGATAATACATGAGGAATGACCCAATGCATAAGGCGCTAGTTCATAGAACTAGAGATATTGGGTGGGTTTGATTACCAGTGAAGTGCTGGGCTACCTGTTTGTTTTCAACTATAAACTGGAGAAAGACCGTTTCACAGTCCACGCTTAATTCAATAGAAGCGTCATTCCATAGCATAACAAGTAATATTCCAAGTTTCAAGAGTCGGTAGCACTTGCCAACATAGTGATTGTCCTCGAAGGAAATTGCACTAATGAACAAATCACCACAAACAACACTGTTTCAACCGAAGCACCAGAATTTCGAGATCCACCCCTGATTCCCTTCAGTAGGCCAACAAACCAAAACACTTCCTCTATTTCGAGCGAAACTAAACGAAAATTTGATCACCGGTGACAATAAAAGGCTTTCTGTGGCACTTGCCTAGTCTAGAAACAGAAAATAATAGATAACTTACCCTCATCATATTTAGAGCATCCCGAGGTCTCAACATTAAGTTTTCTTGAGCAGAACCAACTCCAGAGTGCAAATGAACTTGGCTCGGCATTGCTTCTGCACTGGAAGAAAGCATACTCCCAGAGTTCAGTATTGCCGATGGGAAATTTCCCTGAAACCCAGGCCTTGCAATGCCCATAATATCTCCACCAGACAACATGCGAATACCACAATCAGTTCCAGGAGGAGCACCATCAACAGACAGGCCAGAGTGGTGAATGTTTCTTCCAGACATGTGATTATATTGCTCCTTTCCCCGATGCTCATCAATAGAAAAAGACGCTGATCTAAGAATGCCATATCTACCATCCCTAAGTGAGTTAGAGTGCCAATTCATGATTGAAAACAAAATCAGAACCTGATAATGTGGATAATACCATAATCTTAACCCTTGAGCTACATAAAATCAAATTACCTAACCAAGGCGTTGAGCGGACCATAAGGAGGTGAAAAGTTACTACCATCAACCATGTTTGAGGATCCTTGTGAGGAGTAAATTGCACCAGAAGCAGGAAGCACAGATGCAACAGTGCTCTGATTTGATATTGGTAAACCACTAGCCTGAGAACCTTGGTATCCAAGGGACAGAATATCGGGGCTTGATGCAGTTGTATCACAGAGATCAAGAGGCCTTCATTGAAAAATTTGGAAGATAAGAAACCTTAAATGTAAGGGAAACATGAATATTAATTGAAGAATTCCTTGCGAGAATGAATGAATGGTTTGGTTTACTATGTAAAGATAACATTTTTAACTGGTAATTTAAGAAGACTTGAACTTGAGTTAACTTTATCTAGGGACCGCAACCTAAGCTGCTGAGCTGTCCCCTAGGGCTCATAAAACGCACTATAAAGCACAGCACCACCAAAACTTACGTAAGTGGAGCCCCTCCATTCAGGTTATTAGGACAAACTTGGGAAAGAGCAGCTGTATGAGAGTTGTGTGGCTGTATAGGCTCTGCATCCTGGTAATCATTCTGTGGAAATTACAAAAAGAAGAGAGTATTAGAACAAGGAATAAATTCGAAACCTGCAAGTCAGATGCATGACAATAGAAAGCTTAAGAGGTAGCTTTCTGACTTGACATCTTTAAAAAGTTGACCAAATATTGTTTGTTCTCTTTGTACTACATATTCTACCCAAGCCTTTGAAAACTTTTGTATATCCATGGAAGGAACGTTCTCAATATAGCTAATCTCAATACAATAGATGCCGCCCAAGGAAATAAATGGGACTCTAAGTTAGGGTCAGGATGACTGCACCACTGAAATGCCTGGCATGGAAGCATACAGCTTAGACGTTTTTACAGTTATGAAGAATTTACGTATGTTGCATGAAAATTTATTCAACTTCAGTTCCAGTCATCTTAAAATTGGCACCATTACTTCAGACATCAATCCTTGCACACAACTAAGACAATAATTTAGTAACCCAATTTGGGCTGAGGCCCAAATTAAGGATTCAATTAACATCCACAAATATAGGGTTTGCTAGTTGTTAGAGAAAACGACTTCAAAGAGTTTATCAACCACTATTAAGGTAGCAAACAACACAATTCTGCCGACAACTGGGCATAGTATGCTCTAAATTTAATCATATGGGCCCAAAAAAGGGGAAGATGGAATACAGAAATAACAGAACTTTGATAAAATACATGGACAGAGGTGCAATGTAGATTGAGACCTTAAAATAAGTAGAGAAATATAATGAACAATCTAAAGATAAAATTGAGAATTAGTATAAGTGTGAAAAATGCTGAGACACCACTTTTGAGGTGACGACACAATTTGTTTCTTCAAATATCCAACTTTTAGAACAGAAATACACCTCCGCAATACGGCAAAGCAGCTTTTGTGAAATCGTTATAATTTTCTGAAAATGGGTTTTGATCATATCTGCTTCCATTGGACCCTGCAAGCATTGGAACAACTGTCTGGCACTGCCCTGTATGACATGCAGCACCAACAGCCAACAAAGCAGTTAAAATAACCTCAGAAAAAACAGGAATGGCACATTTTTGCCAAAAAGCAAATATAACAATAACTGGTTCAGTGTTTGATTTGATAGAAAGGGAGAGGGAGTTCTTGTACCAAGAATAAAGGAACAAGTAAAGAATATTACCTTAGGAATGCCGGGTAAGGTAGATGGATAAGGTTGAGAAGATACTGAATCCTGAGCACTATCAGCCCAGTCACCAGCAGTTCTGTCCATTAAAATTTTATGGCGCTCCATGCATTCTTTGGGATTGCGGAATATACACTGCAAGTGTTGAAAAAACAGGTTATACAAGAAGGAAATGCTAACTTCTGCCCTTAGGGTGGAGGATAATAGGTAAAAAGTGTATTGATATCTGTGAAAAATGTATTGATATTTGTGAAAGTGTATTAATATCCGTAAAATATGTATTGATATCCGAACTTGTTTGGAGTTATTTGTGTATTATCCTCAACCTAATGGGCGGAGGGTTTAGCAAAACCAATACAAGAATACCAAGAAAAAAAAGAGGCAATTACAATTAACAACAATTTTCTCACGGCTTAAAGCTGGTCTACTGCCCCAAAAAGACGGCATGAAAAACAGTAAGTGCATGTAGAATTACCTTGAATAGCAAAGCACCATTGAATGCATCACTAACAAGCTCCCAATATGGACCCATATCATGTACAAGGACAACAAGGGCCTTCATTTCCAAAACCAATACATTTCAGGACAGGACATCTCAAGCAACATGAAAGTATTACGAATAAAGGGATGAAAAAGAAACTATTGACCTGGTCTTCCAAAAGTGACCATGGACTTCCCGGCCCTGGCAGCCCAGCAGGCATCTGCAAACATTGGAAAAAGTCAAAAACTCACTTTTCACAGTAAGCAGGGATATGATGGAATAGAAGAAATCACAATTGCCAACTAAATCGTTTTCACATGTACTTTAAAAACCTTTGCTTTCCTTCCCTGACCCCTGCCAGCAAGGATTTTAATGAGCTTATTGGGAACGGACACATTACTCATCTGGGAAGCCAATGAAGAAGAAATTGACCCAGACATTAGGCTGTTATTGTCAAACGAATTTTCTAGTGGTTGCCTCATTATCTTTGGTTTCTTCGTGACGTGGCCCAATAAACCTGCGAATAACACGGACAAATATGTGACAAAGGACAACGAACAAGGAATAAGGAAGACATCGGACAACAGTAGATATTGATGGAAAAGATCTTTACCAATGCTTCCATTAGACTCAAGGTGATAATTGTCCAATCTACTTTTTGAATGATCCCTCTGCATTGGAAAAGGACAGATGAGAACATTCATGACAATTCTACAGATCAAAATGCTAAAGGATAACAGCCCTGTTTGGCTGCTGAAGTTGATGATAGTGGAACAGAACACCAATCAAGCTATTGCAATAATGAGAACCTAAATGACAGACATCTAGGAAAAAGAATAAGGAAATTGTACGCAATTAGGCTGGTTATCTTAAGCCTAGGGACAAACCACAATTACAACACTAGAAGGATTGTTATCCATGAACTTTTGAAAATGCATTGCGTTGCCCAAAAAAAAAAAGAGATTAAACTCTCAAACAAATCTAAACCTAGGTTAATTTGGTTCTAGGGCCACATGACCAATAAGTGGCAAGTTATAAAGTTCTCACTCTTCACCTTGCTAAATTCCTCTAGTTCAGAAGATTTAAATAGCAAGTCAAATATTCAAAGCAATGTTACACTAAGATACTACGTTCCATAACAAAAATCCATAACAAAAATAACATTATTACCTGCTCATTTCTAAAATCGTCATGAGGGAAGAAATCGTTATCAAGCTTCCATCTCTGCTCAAACATGGAACCCTGGAAAATAACAAGGATGAAAATAAAATGCCGATGAAAGTCAATATTAATTTCCAAGGACAAGGAAGTCTGAGCATTAGTTGGAAATGAAAGCCAATACCAGATGCTTTGCCTTCTTTTTTTTAGGTTTTGATACTTCCGTGGAGTGAAATGGTAATTCCGTTTTGAAGTCACCCCCAGACTCAACTTCCAGATCATTTTGGTTCTGGGACCAACCATGGAAGATTTCTGGGTCATCCTGAAAAAAATTAGTATCACCACTGGAAGCATCTGTCTTGTTTGGACCCTGAACACCCCCAGAAGTGCCAGTGCTAAAAGGACATAAAACCCTCAGCCTGGAAGGAGTCCGCATACGTTTTGTTGGAATTGAACCAACAGTAAGACCGTTGGCAGGTTGTTTTCCCATTAGTAAGTGTTGAGACCCAACTTTAGTTTCCATGCATTGGGTGAATGGCGGATCAGTTCCCAGATTGTATGATCTCCCAGCACATGATTTTGTCAAGTTTTTCCTTTTCTTCTCGGCAAACTTTGATGGCTTTTTACCCTCAAAGCCTCCAGGCAAATAATAGTTTCTTGTTTCACCTTCATCCTCGTCGAATGCATTATCTTGTGATCCAAAATGGTGTAGCTAAAAATATTAGATACAAGGAAGTTGGAATAAAGCTCAAGGTTACCATACAGATCTGATCAATACCTTCTGCAGCAACATAGGAAGTATCTGCTTCCTCATGGACGCTACCTCCAGTTTTCTAAGGAAAAGAGAGGGAAGGAGAAAAATTTCTTATATGTAAGGTAAAGCAATGAGGGGGAGAATACAAGAAGTTCAAAAGATTCCATAAACAAAAAGCACCAGCAGAAATAGTTTTTTTTTTTGCATGAACAGAGAACCTTTTAAGATTTCTAGGTTTTACTTATAGAATCATGGTTATGTTTTTGAATGGCATGGGTTTTTTTTTTTTTTGATAAATATTGAATGGCATGGGGTTTTAAAGAAGAGAAAAATGAGGGACAAGAAACCTACAGTGTTTTCTTACCTACTCGGAACCAAAAACTTTTGTTCATGAATCCATTACATTCATGTGCGATATAGCCAAGTGATGTACAAGAACATTATTATGAGCTAGAGTTTTATTGAGTTTCCAAAAAGCCTTCAAAGACACTTTTGCCTCCCTACCAGCCTTGTTGAATTAAGGGGCTAATGGTAGCCACAGCCACGAGGAGAGGTGATCAAGCTCAGGAGCCTTTGTGGTGGACGTTGGAAATATGAGAGGTTCATAATACATTATCTGTAGTCCGGTGACTTTTTTATTCAACACTAGTAAAATAGTACTAAGGCAGTAATTTTCATCCCTTCAGATATTTTGTTTCATGGGGTTTCCACAGAAAACCCAACGTTCTTTTCCCAGTATGTTTTTTCGTGGACTATTGAATTGTTAATTACCATCGTACCTGAAACTGGACTCCATAAACAAATAACAATTTTCAATTCCAATAATGTTTTGCGATTTGCCTATTCACCCCCTATAGGAGCATTCTGCACCAACTCCACTTTTTCAAGAGAGATTAGGGAGGATTAAGATTCAATTATAGGAACAGAGAGAGAGAGAGAGAGAGAGAGAGAGAGAGCATTATTGCGTCCAACAATGAGCAAAGGGAGCTACTGAAAAGGAACAGACCACAGAAGAAAAAAAAAACATTCCCACCACAAACGGACATTTAACCGTCAAAGACTTGAGTTGCTTCTCCACAAATCAAAGTTGTTCATGAAAAAGTCAAACACACTATGGTGGTACGACTTGCACAAAAAAAGGGGATGTCACAATTGAAAAGCTACATCACAGAACCCTACCTTGACATGGAGGTAGGGAGAGAATTAATAAGGATTTAGGACCAACGGAAATATACATAAGATGATAGTTTCATCACTTCGTGTATAATACTTATTCTATTACCAACAAAGCAGTGAGAAACATGTTACCTCAACTTCTGCTAACTGGAATTCTATCAATTTTCTGTAAGTTTCCATTGCACCAGAGGGCACCACGTAAAAGAGGTTTTCCTGAAAGAACAAACTTCAATGTCCAACTACAAAACGAAAAAGACAGGTATAGAAAAAGGTGCACAAAATTGTCTTCAATGTATCAAATCCAGACATTGTGAAACAGTTAATCAACTCATGAGAGGCAGAGACGGAAATTTGATGATTTAACCGAGTAGGCAAAAGTAGAAAGTGTCGGTCCATACTTCTGTAAAGTGATCCTCCGATGACATTTCCTTCATTCCCAAATCAGATGCCCTGTCTGGCGTCGGTGGTGCTTCAGCCAGGCCAATCAGGATAAGGGAGTTATTGTACCTCAGAAACCTTACTGCATATCCTTGAACAGCACAAGTAAAATCAATTCCACGACATTGCAGCTCTACCTCTTTGCTCATCTCCTGGCCACCACCACCACATACAGCATTTTAGTTATGAAAATGACTCAGAAATTTAAACCAACTTCAAAATACAAATCTCCTTCCCATAAGAAGAAAACTATGGTTCACGGCGAGACAAAATAATTACCAAACTAATAATTTAAATTAGCCACAAAAAGGGGCAATTTCTCCCGAACACAGCAGCCGCTGACACGTCAAATGAACACCCAGATCAAGTTTAGAAGACGGGTCCCTGGTAAGTGGCTATCCATATGCAAAGGAGTACAGGACACTATAATAACAAACTCAATAATATCCCAGAGCATTTTCCAGTTGCTAGAATGGACGAACTTTGATTTAGAAATATTATGTGTTGCCTAAAGAATAGTGTCGCACCTACCACTTCATGCAATACCTTAAAAATGCTTCACCAACCACCCCTGAGATATTTTAGGTCAGTGGAACTATGATTATCAATAACTGAAAAGGCAGAGCTGCAAAGGCGTGCTAGTGCAATGTTGCCTTATCCTGATGTTGACAAATTAAACTTTTGAGTATTTGGTTCATAGGAAAGCAGTAGCAATTGTTAGACAAAGGATAGCAGGATGATGTCTAAATTTTATCAAGACCTCAAAATGGTACTATTTTATGCAGATGTGGAGCAGGTTTAAAAAAGTCTACATGGGATCAGAAATCCAAACATATTAAAACTAGATGGATCAAAGGAAAAAAAGGGTTCACAGAAAACAACTTCTGGTGAAAATAATACATCTGCGCATCATTCTTCCCGCAGGATGACTACTCTATCTTCTCCAATACTTTATGTCGTAATCATTGAGTACCAATTACATTTTGAATGATAGGCTTGGTTGGCAGAAAATTGCCCCATAAATTTAAAGACAACTCAGCCAATGAGAAGGTACCTGTTATGATAAACCCAAACGTAAATCATGAAGGGTAAGATTACAAACATTAAACCACTTCCAGTATCAGTAACTGAATCAGATGAACTTGTGTGATAAAAGCAACCAAGAAACGCTACGATCCAGGTATGAAATCAAACAAACCATCAACCACAGAATAATGGCATAGTAAAGGGCCAGTACCGTGTAGATTTTATGATCATGTTCTCAGCAAAATCATTCCCACCGACCCTGCTTAATCATGCGAAAAATGCTTGCAAGTTTTAAGGACAAGTACCAGGACATTACTATTCAGAAGTACCTGTGCTGAATGCCAAAATTCTATGATAGCTTTTGCTAAGGAGTGAGCCACTTTTTTTGCTTCCAATCTAAATTTTGTTCTTCAAATCTTAATTTAGATGTTGAAGCAATTTGATGACCTAGTTGAGCAGCAGCAGTAATCTTCCATAGACGCTCCTGTTACAAGATAAATTATTTGCTAATTAGAAAGGCAGGACAATAGTAACCAAAATAGTTTGCCCAAAAAAACTGAGTTCTGTGACTAGTATGGATTAATGTATCAGGTACGAAACAGAAATCGTATTCAAATAAACAACCAAGGAAACAATTATGTCAAATCCGGTGGCAAAACTCTACGGTTGGTTGAGAAAGCAAACCTGTGCAAAATCATTTGCTAGCCATGCCATTTCTTCAAGTACAATTTCCCACTGAGATGTCCTATGATTTTTGGAGACCAAGGTACCAGCAGATAACTCAGCAATCCTTTTGCGCTTTGCCTATATAGCAAATTGTGTAAGGCTTTAGGAGCCTAATGATGACAGCAACCAAAGTTTCTTCACGGTTGAAGAATTAATATCACAAAGAAAATCAAGAAAATGACCTCGATGATCTGAGCTTCCTCTAAAATAGAGTCTTCATGTGCCTTATTTGCCAACTTTGACTTGGTTTCAGCACAAATTTGTTGCTCAGAAGAATCAGCGGAACCCCTTAGAGACACTGTCGTCTCCATTAACTCAAGCATGCCGGGATTCATAGAACTCTGATGTCTATCACAAGGTTTTTCCTTATGGGTGTTGAAACCATCATGAACAGAGTAATCCATTGAGCTCTTAAATCTACCCAAGCGATCATTTTCCTTTTGAGGAGTTAAATTATCACCCAATGAATTTCCAGGTTTTCTGTCTGTCTCTGATGCAGTGCTGCCATCTATTTCCATCCCCCCAAAACTCATTTGGCATTTAACCTCATTTTGCATGTCAGATCCATTTCCATGTACTTGTTTCTCAGCTCTGATAATTGAACGATTACTTTGGTGGCTCTGATTAACAGAACTATGTTCAACATTAATTGAGGCATAACTTTCGATGCCATGTCCTTCTTTCTCATTACAATCGTTCAACATTTCATCACCTTCCACATGTGGTGTCTCCTCAAACACGAAGGTTTGTTCCCTAGTATTTCCATTAGAATCAACATGTCTTAAATGGCTACACAGGTCACTACCGTTGTTTGCATCTAAGCTATGGCTAGTTTGGGTGCAAGAGGACTCTGAGTCTAAACCCTTTGTGCTGCATGCAGCACTACTCTTTGCACCTTTATCTGTTATGCTTTCTCTAGCTCCCTTGTCATCTCTAAACCCATTTCGTTGAGCAGAAGTAGTTTGATCTTCAGTTTTTGCTGTAGTAGAAGTTTCTTCAGCATCAACTTGTGTGTGTTGACTATGTGGCTTACCCTGCATACTTTTACAAGTATTGAAGTCACGCGGGGGTTCACTCAGACCAACTTCGGTAAGTCCAAATGCCAATCCCAGGGCCTGTACATTATCCAACACCACATCTACCTGACCATCAGAAGGTAAGACCTTAAGAGCTATACTCCTGCTTGGATTCAAATTGCAATTCGAAGAATCATTCTGGTGATCCTTGTTGTTCGTACAAAGCAATAACTGCTTCCCATCCTTTGGACCACCTCGAGATGGAACCGATCGAGCAGCATGGCGATTTGGTCGTGAATTGTTTCTTCGCTTATATTTTCGACCTTTGGGGAGGCAAGCATCTTGACTCTCATTCAACTGTTCTTCTGATGAAGGAATGTTACTCCGGGTAGGATGCAAAGAGTTTGTTTCACCTTCAAAAAATTCGCTTCCATGATCAAATAACAGGAGATTATCTGCACAAATGGGCTCACAAACTGTAGGAGCCCCTGGTCTACCACTACTTTCAAGAGAGTCCCCATGTGGTGAAGCAGTCAATGCAAAACAACCTTCGGCTTCACTGTGGTACCAAAATAGAACGTTAGCCAGTCTATAACAGGGGAAACAATGGAACTGACAGGATCATCAGTGACCAAATAAAGTGACCAAAGGACAAGAGGAAACCTAGTCACAAACTGTTCAGGAGGCTGATTGTTCAACGAAGTAGATTTGACCCTAACAGAAGCAGTATTCCTCAATCTGAAGTCCAAAGGATTGCCACCCTGTTGAAAAGAAACATTTGATCATTTGAAATCTTTAAGATGGTGCCAGATCCGTATGAAAACCACAAACAATAGGGGTAAATTTCCATACGTTCTCCAGAAATTCCAGTTCTCTTCTCCTTTCCTCAATCACATCATTCTCCTGCCTGTTATCCACAATCACCACACTTGCTCATTTATATCGACAACAATAAGTAAACAAATAGAAAAAAACAAAGTAGCAGTTATAGTTGTTGTATAAAGTAGTATTACCTAAGCTCCGCTTGAACCTTTTCAATTGCCGCTTGCCGAGGAGAGGTAGTACCAATTCCAACTCCATAGTCAACAAAACTTCCCATGTAATCAACTTCAGCATTGACTAGAAAAGGAGATTCTAAGCTGCATCCATGCGTGCCTTCCTTGATCCAAACAAATGTCCCACTTTCATTGTTTCACGACTACTATCAAGTTCACACAGGAAGGATGATCAAGAAAAATGAGATCATAAGAGCACTAGAAAATGATATTACCACTAAAATTTGAAGGCTAAGCCACTATTTGTCCTTCCTTAAAATGCATGGACAAATGAATTGAACATCTCATTATGATGACATCCAGAGAACAAATCGATTCTCCTACAACAAAAGTCTGCACGTTTGAAAACAGAGATAAGACTAATAGCAGTATAATGCACATAACATCCTACCAGCCATTAATTTCTAAAAAAAAAACCCAAGGTGCAAAAATGAAAATGTATGCAAAACCAACATTAGTACAAAAACATAAAAGGTAAACTTCTTGAAATATAACCAACTGCAATCTTTTCAGGGGCTAGCAAGGTATTCGGAGCTTAGGCCTAACAACCACTTACAGCTGCCATGAACCAATCAACGTGCATCAGGAATATTACAACGTGATAAAAAACATAGCAGTCCACAGTTGAAAATTCAAATCATCCTGATGCTCAGGCTATTTAGCAATGCTCCCCCATGCAATGAATAGAGTCCTGCAAAGGATCACCCATCTTCATCTAACACCTATACATACACACGTACTTTTTTTAAGTACAGAAATATTTAAAAAGGCAATAGAAAATTTCTACTCAACCAACCCTTGACTATAGATAACAGAAAAGCGCATAAGATATTAAAGTACTAGCTCTCCTTGGAGCTTAGTAGAAGCAGGAGCGGGTGCGGGGGAGCGGAGGCACCTGGAAGCTCCTAAGATTGGGAGCACCTAAGGAGCGTATATAGATTTCATATAAACACGTATATAAAGTATCTTTAAATACTTAACCATGGAAGGAAAAGTGATTACTTATGAGAATTTTCACGATCTTAAAGGGTACTTATAGGAAGTTAGATATTTTCAATTTGAAGAACTTCTTGAGGGATAAGATTTTCATATTTTTATTTTCACAATGTTATAACTCCCTTAAGAGTATGAGAATAGTTGCCTTAACCGCCCAATAAGCTCCCATCTTGGGTGCACCGATTCGAGCTCCTGTCTTGAGAGGATACCCATTTTAGAAGGATCCTGCTACTAAGCCTTGGAGTACCATATGCACATGAGCATCCAAAGCTATGTGAGCATAACAGCTTAATATTCTCAGACAGAATAATACTCCAGCTAAAATATGAAAAGGAAAAAGTACATTACGGAGAACTTTTAATGTGACACTGTCATGGACCCATGGTAACGTGCCTAAGGTGCCATTAGCTACTGGTAAAATAAGATCAGAACAGCTCTATCTATTCAAGTATTCATAAAGCATGCTTATTTAACTAAGTATGGCAATACAGTTAATTTGTATAGAATAAAGAAAAATATTACCAAGAACAAAGCACTCAGGAAAATAGAAATGAGAAATATATTACGAGCAAGAGAAAAGGGTCAATAATCTGAAAAGCATAGACTATCCAATGAAGACAGTATCCATGTAACGATCTAAACTTCTCAACACTATGGATGTCAGCCCAAAAAATTCTAAAATAGGTCACCTAACAAAAGATCTTGCTAATTCCGCAAAATAGGAGAAGGTTCTCAAGCAAAAGAAATTATCCGAGGCTTACGGGGCCATCTTCATCGGGTGTGTTGCATGCTTATTTAGATTAAACCTCAAAAAATGTTTGCATCTTGTTGTTGATTCATAAATGGAAATGTCATTATAGAATGGAAGCTCGGTTTCAAGCTGCCACTGCAGTGACAACTCACAAAGACCTAGACGACCCTAGAAGGCACCTCTAGAGGTTACCTAAGCTGTTAACTAGGCACCTAGGTTGTCTCCTAAGATCTGTGCCAAAATGTCAATGTATTCGTCCAACCACTGAATTGTGTATAGAGGAGAGTAATTAATATAATTTAATACTAGGAAACTAGCTTCCGAACAAAGTTGAGTTGTTTATTATGGGGCATCAAGTACTTGGTAAAAGTAAGCAAAACACAACAATGAAACAAAACAAATAAGATTAACTCATGCATAGTAGAGAACCACTTCTAGTGAAGTTGGTTGGTCATCTCCCTCCCCCAAGTGGTGATCAGGGTTCGAGTCCCCGGGGGCGGAGATTTGGGGGCTAGGGCTATGGATAGCCTCTGGACCTCCCTGTGCTAACTCTAACACCCCTTTAACACACACACACCCACCCCCCCCCCCCCCCCCCCCCCCCCCCCCCCCCCGATATATACAATGTTGCAAAAAAAAAAACTCATACATAGTAGTAGATACACATAAATGTTTAATTGTTGATCTAGTGTACAAGTGGCAAAACTACCCGCAAAACACATTCTCAATCAACTAACCGCAGCAAAATCAATTCAGAGCAGACAAGTCAAAAATAAGAGATCAATACGCCGATTAACATAAAACAATGCCAACCCATCAGGATAGTTACAACAGTAAAATTTTGAACTTCTCAATTTACGCCCTTGTGCTCTCCCTTTTCTGCACATCACCGCCGCTTAAACCCTTCAAATACTCATGGGTCGACTCAACTGATCAAGCTAAGTTCAAAAAACCTAAGCATGCAACTAAAAATCACTACTTTAGTCACTTGCAAGGTCCCAAATGTCCAACATTTACTTCCACACTAAGCAAACAGTATACATGCAATAACACGACTAGCATGCAAGTCTCAATTAAACTGTAAACACACTACTGTCGAATTGGCCATAGCTCCGCGCCCCTTGCACCAAAAATAACATCTTTTATTCAGTACGAAGTCCGTAGTCCAAATTCTAGGGTTTGCACGACATGCACTTTTGGAGCAAATTTCTAGGGTTCATGTCACCATGGATCAAAAAATCACCTGAATCCCAAAAGTACAAACAAAATTGCCAGCTGGGGCTGACACCGAAACCTGCTCTCTCTTCTAGGGTTTTGGTTTGACGCAACGAGCCTCAGTTCAGAACACACGACTTAGCCCTAGAATTGTCAGCCATGGACGCATTGAGTCCCTTCTCAAACTCTTCTCCCCCCATACGATCAGTTGCATGATATACGTACGGATAGTTTGCGTGTATTTCTATTCTGGTTCGTCTTCGTGCTCCTTCCCTACAACTCTCTTTCTCTCTCCTGGTGTAATTTTTCTCTCTCTAAAACTGCAATCGATGCATCCTCTGCGAGTCATGGGCTGGACATGCAAGCAACGAAGCAGAGGGCTTGCAAGTTTGGTCCATTAGGTTTTTTCGTAATTATGATTTTGGTATTATTCGTACGGGAAAATGACGGCGCATGAAGCGTTCTGATAATTAATACTTTCCAAGACTTACTAAGATATTTTGAGCATTGAAAAATGCTCTCAGCATGTTTTTACGAGTATTCATTATCAAAATATGTCATTGGCAGTCATTTTTCCTATTCGTCGTACTAGCAAGATTTTTTTTGGTTGACTTTCCGTTCTAGTAATAAAAATAAATACTTATGCGAATAATTATTTTTAAAAAAATTAAAGATGATATGTTGCGAGAAAGTGATTTGTCTCGTAAAATTAAAAATAAGTATTTACTTATATTTTTTAAATTTTTTCTAGATAAGTTCACAAGCACATTCCATCAATTCATGAGTTATAGCCCTAGAGCATCCGCAATGGTAATAATCAAAACCAATAACCAAAATGTGTCACGTTGTTTACATCCTAAAAAGTGCCACCCAATGAAAAAATTCCACGTGGCCCCGAACGGTACGGCGGTTGCATAAAACCTGTCCCAATCGAGTACTAATTACAGAGGATTGCGGGAGTTAAAAAGGACACTGTTTTATGACAAACGGTGTCGTTTTAGAGTGAACCGATGTCGTTTGAGTAGTAATTAAACGATGGTTTGAGAGGATATTGGATCTAACCATTAATTTGGACTTTACGATCATCTAACGGTGTCCTCACTGCCCTGTTTTATAACTGAAATTAGATGCAATTGCAGGGAATCATTTTGGAAGGCAAACACGTTGCATTGATTTACGTTGCTTGAAAATAGGAACCACGATCCAGGAAGTGGCCATGAACACCATGATCGAAGCAAGCAGGGGAAGAAGGAATTCTGGAAATATCGGGGTAACCGTTCGAAGACCCCCCTCAACCGTTTTATGTGGCCAACGTGGGTATCAATCGAAGACATGGGGGTCGAAGGCAAAGTTCAGCGTCTATAAATAGAAGAAGCAAGTGAAGAAAAGGACACACAAAATCCATATCATCTGACAATTCATACAAAATGATTGCTCAGAGATCTATCTTAGATTAGTTTTTAGTTTAGAGTAGGATCTTTTTTGTAAGTTGAAGGCTTATTTGCATGTAAGACTACTTTCGATTAAATTCAAGTTTTCTTATTTCCTTTAAGTTCTTTCTCTTACCAAAGAATAGTTGTTTGCAAGTTCGCTTTTGATTAAATTCAGTGTGCTTGCATTTCCTTATTATTCTTGATAGAATCTTAAGAGTATTTGTATACAAACTTACCTTTGATTAGATTCAGGTTTGTTTGTGTTCAAGCATCTTTTCTGATTTCGAAGCGCGTCAATCTTTTATTTGGTTGATACCTTAAGGAAAAATCCTCTTAGTTGAGGTAATCGAACGGATAATACAATTGCCTGATTGAAATTAGTGGTTTCAAATCATTTTGAAAAGAGTAATTTCTTCTTTGAAATTATTTCTTTTCTGGCACGCCCGCACACAATTATTTGTCGATTGATTTGAGTTAATTCAGCCCAAATAATTTTTGGCACGCCCGGTGGGACCTCGAAGGTGTCAGAATGCCAAGGCTTCGAAAGCAGATAGGGACACCTGTTGGTGGTCAAGTGCCAGAGGAACAAGCTGTGCCAGAACAGGCCACGGAACAGGGAACGCCTATGAATCATGAGTTTCCCCAATTGGCTCCCGAAATGGGAGAGCTTCCTTATGAGGAGCCTTCTTATGAAGTACCTCCTTATGAAGGGCCTCCAAATTTCCAAACGGGACAAACCAGTGGTAAAAACCATGATAAGGAGGAAATGTTCAGAGAAATGATGATAGCTTTTCGAGAGATGGCTCAAACCCAAAGAGCCATGATCAAAAGCATAAGAAGTAGGTTGCCCAACTTAGAAGTAACAAGAAACAGTCCAGGGAATATTGGGCTAGATGGTCATGCTAATTCAACTACTCACCAAAGTCCCTTCGAAGGAAGGCTTGGAGAGGATGTTGGTCAGGGTAAAATAAGGTCTAGAAAGGGTAAGGAAAAAATGTATCCAGAGGAAATACCACAATCTTGGTATGAGCCTTTGAAGCCTACAAAGCCAGTCTTCGAAATCCCAGACCAATCTTATGGAATTCCTATTGGGATTCCAAGACATGCCAGAGACAGGCAAAGCGTTAATCCTCTTTTCGAACCCACACTTGGGGGATGGGAGGATGATGTAGAGCTAGAACGAGGTTATAGACCTGAGAAAACAAGGGATAACGCACAGCCTTCTCGTCAAAGTCTCCCAAATACCAAAAATCCCACCACAGCAGTTTATGGAAGCCATAGGCCTGCTCGGGTGAACACTATGGCCGACCCAATGCAGCAACCTTGGTATGGGAGATTTCCCAGAGAAAACCAAGAGGATTTTAACACTATAAGGGAAACGCATAGAGATGACTTGGTAGAACCAAGTCCACCGGTAGGAAATCAAGAACAAAATTTCCTTGTAGGCAATCCAATACTAAGAGACCAAGTTATGGATCTCATACAAGAAGTTTGTGGGCCTCGAACTCGGGGGGTACAACCTCAAATCTATAGAAAACCATATCCAGAATGGGTTGATACAACATTTCAGATCCCTAGAGAATTTAAAATCCCAGACTTTACTTTGTTTTATGGGGATGGGAGACAATCTTCTATAGAACATATTGCTAGGTTTTCTGCCCAATGTAAGAACTTGGCTCAGAATGGTTTCATGAAGTTGAAATTGTTCTCAAATTTTTTGTCTGGGCCAGCTTTTGCATGGTATACAAATTTGCCTGCAGAGTCGATAACAAGTTGGTTTCAAATGGAAGAGGCATTTCATGCACAATTCTTTAATGCTGAGCCTGAAGTCTCTATGGCAGACTTAGCTAGGTTAAAGCAGAAACCAGATGAAAAGGTAGCAGATTTCATAGCTAGGTTCAAAATGGCTAAAACCAAGTGCAAACTCCATCTGCCAGAGGCAGAGTTTGTGAGATTAGCACAAGATGGTTTAGAAAGGGAGCTTCGAAAGAGGTTTGATTCTACAGAGTTCAGGGACTTTGCAGATCTAACCTATAAAGTGGCTAGATATGAATCACTGCTAGAAGAAGATATGGATAGGCATAATTCCTCTTACCCAACATACTATAGGGATCCTAATTATGAAATAGATGCTGCTGAAATTATAGAGCACGAACCTTGTGTTTGTGAGCCCTTAATTCAAAAGAATGTCTCTCTTGGGCAGAAGTTCAAACAAAAGGAAATTACTAAAGTATATTCTTTTGATATATCTAAAGCTGATGAGATCTTTGACTTCTTGTTAAGAAAGAAAATCATTAAGCTGCCTTTGAATATGAAACTGCCCACAGTGGAAGAAAAGAATGGAAAGACCTATTGCAAATGGCATAATTCTTGGTCTCATTCAAATAAATCTTGTAATGTTTTTCGTGACAGAATTCAGGAACAAATCAAGAAAGGAAGAATCAAATTCCCTGAAAAGACTATGGGGATAGATGCAGTGCCTTTTCCAAAGGTAGAAGAGGTCAACACCAGTGTGCCCTCCTCACTGGCTCGAACTGTCAAAAAATATTGGCAGGACAAAGAAGCACCAGTAAACATGAATACTGTTCAATTTGGAAGGGGCAAGCCATACGCTGGCCACCCTCGAGGCATGGGAGCGAGGCCAAGTTCCTATAGGCGAGCCAATGATGGTTTTTCTTTGCAGAAATTCTCAGGTAATAATCACCTACCTATGCTAGAAGCCTCATTTTTGGAGTGCCTGTGTGTAGGATGCAGGGCCAACTATTTGGTTTTCAAAGATTTGGATAGAAAGGGCGTGAGTTTTTTCCCAAAAGAAATGGGAATGAAAAGAATGGCCCCAGTTCAAGCAAAGCCAAGTGACAGCAAGTCTTGGTTGGCACCAAAAAGGGACATGCCTACTAGCCCTGTTCCAGCTATTCACAGAAGGGAGCTGCCACCTTCGAAGAAGGCCAATATTGGCCAAACATCGAAGGCGCAAGAAGAGGCTAAACAAGAAGAATTCACCTTGGTGAAGGGGGTTCCTGACTGGTTTCTGAAGCAAGTTAAACCTGATTTGTTCCAAGGATACAAAGGTTCAAACAGGAATGCGAGCAGAACTTTCAAGCCACCAGTTTCGAACTCTGGCAACTGGGTGTTGATTAGGGATCCCAAGTCTCAATTACCACAGATGGTTCCATTGCTCTCAAGAACTCAAAAGAGAAAGCTCCAGAGAAAGTATACGCTCTTCCAGTCAGGAGAATCTTCAACGGGGGAAGAATCAAGCAGACGAGCAAAACCTAATCCAAGGTTCAACAGGATCGAAAGAGACCCAGAGGAATTTCGAACCCAGTATCACGAGAGGGAGACTTTAGAAAAGGTTGCCTCTGCCATGCTCGAAGAGGATCTTGATCCACCTTCTCCTAACTCGCTGGCCAGTTATCAGTCTGGTTTACTCGAGGCCATGGTGGTGGAACAACAGGGGATGGAAGGAACCTTTTCCCCTATGGAGGTATCCACACAAGAATTCGAAAAGAAGGATGCTGAGGAGATCGAAGCAGTTAAACCAATCAAAGAAGTGGCTACAATCCAATTTGGAGATCAGCCAGGAGTACAAGTTAATATGGTTTATCCAAGCTCTATGGATTTCTTCTCAAATGGTCAGACGTTCAAAGATCAAGATACTGCTTGGTCGAACTTGAGCGAGCCAGAGATTTCTGAAGAAACTCTGAGTGATAAGGAGTTAAATATCATATGCAACGACTGTGATTTGAAAGAAGTTTCTCAGATCGAGATGGGTAAGAACTTGGTATGTGAAATTGAGCAGAATCAAGAAAGTCTGGAGGAATTTCAGCTCCATTTTCCTCATGTCTTCTTTGGAGTCTGACTCCAATTTTTTCTCCAGCAAGGGCCTAAAGCGGAGCACCAAAGCTTTGGCTTTCCTTCGAAGCCGAGCCTCCTTTGTTGGACGCTTCATTTGTTGTCTTTTGAAGCGCCTTCGAAGCTTTTTGTCAGCATGGCCAGGCACCACTTCGAAGGACTCAGCAGTGAAGTTATGGATTTGGTCATGCAGTTTCTCAATCCTTTCTTTAGTAAGAGCATAATCTTGAAGGGTTTGATCGAAGCAATACGCAGCGGTATTGGCTTCGAGCCATGACTTGATCACTGGTAAGAAGTCCAGGAAGCAGTGGATTTGGTAGGAAACCGTGGAGGGGATGGAACATAGTACCAGTGTCTCACAAGCCCACTTAAAATTGGTTAGTGGAACTTGTTTTTCCAAGATAGAAATATCCAGGAAAGAGAAGGCTGCCAGGAGTTGTAGAGCTTTACTCTTGTCAACAGGGTAGATGGAATAACCATATTGCCATTGGAAGTGAGGAGTATTGGTGGCAAGGTTATTCACCTCATTGAACCAGTCAGGCTCTTCAGAAAGAGGAATCAGCTTGTTGGTTTCCTCGAAGTCAGCTGGATAATGTGAGGTTTGCACCTTTGTGAGCCAGAGGGACTGTTGGGTTTGAGCCATGCGTTTGAAGTCGCAGTAAGGGGCGGGCCCCAGGTAATTTTCCTCTTGTTTCAGAAAAGGGAAAAATTTGAGAGAAGAGTAGATGGATTCGAGCATACCCATGTGAACGGTGTCGTTGCCACTCAGGGGTAGGAATTGGCTTGCGAACAGAGTTCGAAAGTGATGAAATTTATGAGGTGTAGGATCAGGCTGATCGAACCTGACCAGAATGGTGCCAGTGTTGGTATTAGTAGAGTTTTCTTCCCGTGAGCCCCAGTTGGACCCATCGAACGAGTTCGAACGGGTTAAAGAAGAGTCCCAACCTGTGGGAGATGGGTTGGGGGTGTGAAATGTTCGATCCGAAAGGATTTTGCTTGCCAACATTCGAGGAGAGTTTGGAGGAGACATTTGAGGAAAAGGGGTTTGGCAATCGAGGTTGTCTAAAATAAGATTGATTTCTGGAAGAGAGTCCATAAACGTAAG
Source organism: Rhododendron mucronatum var. ripense (assembly GCA_019656295.1). Lineage (NCBI taxonomy): Eukaryota > Viridiplantae > Streptophyta > Magnoliopsida > Ericales > Ericaceae > Rhododendron > Rhododendron mucronatum. Next base: position 2,010,534 of record BPLT01000069.1, on the reverse strand, counting down.
ACTTCTTAACGGAAAAGACTCAAATTCGAAGGGGTTTATGAGGGGTAATGTAATTCGTTAAACCCTATCATTAACTGCCATTTATAGGGAAATTATTGTAGCTATCTTTGGGGAGCTCAATAGACGTGCATGGGAATGAAATCCTGTCATGCTTCGTGCATCCGAAGTTGAAGGGATATGGGCAGAGAACGTGTGCCATTAACATTTATTTAGCATAAATAAAATGTTAATGCGGGGGGTGTGTTTACATCCTAAAAAGTGCCACCCAATGAAAAAATTCCACGTGGCCCCGAACGGTACGGCGGTTGCATAAAACCTGTCCCAATCGAGTACTAATTACAGAGGATTGCGGGAGTTAAAAAGGACACTGTTTTATGACAAACGGTGTCGTTTTAGAGTGAACCGATGTCGTTTGAGTAGTAATTAAACGATGGTTTGAGAGGATATTGGATCTAACCATTAATTTGGACTTTACGATCATCTAACGGTGTCCTCACTGCCCTGTTTTATAACTGAAATTAGATGCAATTGCAGGGAATCATTTTGGAAGGCAAACACGTTGCATTGATTTACGTTGCTTGAAAATAGGAACCACGATCCAGGAAGTGGCCATGAACACCATGATCGAAGCAAGCAGGGGAAGAAGGAATTCTGGAAATATCGGGGTAACCGTTCGAAGACCCCCCTCAACCGTTTTATGTGGCCAACGTGGGTATCAATCGAAGACGTGGGGGTCGAAGGCAAAGTTCAGCGTCTATAAATAGAAGAAGCAAGTGAAGAAAAGGACACACAAAATCCATATCATCTGACAATTCATACAAAATGATTGCTCGGAGATCTATCTTAGATTAGTTTTTAGTTTAGAGTAGGATCTTTTTTGTAAGTTGAAGGCTTATTTGCATGTAAGACTACTTTCGATTAAATTCAAGTTTTCTTATTTCCTTTAAGTTCTTTCTCTTACCAAAGAATAGTTGTTTGCAAGTTCGCTTTTGATTAAATTCAGTGTGCTTGCATTTCCTTATTATTCTTGATAGAATCTTAAGAGTGTTTGTATACAAACTTACCTTTGATTAGATTCAGGTTTGTTTGTGTTCAAGCATCTTTTCTGATTTCGAAGCGCGTCAATCTTTTATTTGGTTGATACCTTAAGGAAAAATCCTCTTAGTTGAGGTAATCGAACGGATAATACAATTGCCTGATTGAAATTAGTGGTTTCAAATCATTTTGAAAAGAGTAATTTCTTCTTTGAAATTATTTCTTTTCTGGCACGCCCGCACACAATTATTTGTCGATTGATTTGAGTTAATTCAGCCCAAACACACGTCAACATTTAATTATCCATTTAGTCCATAATCAAACTTAACAACCTCTACCTCCACATTGGTTATTTTTGCATTCTTAACCAAAAAACTTCTCATAATACACAATGCACATTTGTTCAATCGCAAACGAGTTTCAATCACGCACCCGACTGCACCAAACTATTCGTGACGATGAGAAGATTCCAATGTGGGATGTTTTTGAGTTACTGAGTTTTGAGTTTGGTTATTGAGTTTTGATTATTTGTAAAAAGTTGTTAAGTTTGGTTATGGAATGGGTGAAATTTAGTTATTTGCTAAAAGATTTGTAACTTTGCTTATTATAATGTAATGTGTTTTTTAAACATTGTTATTAAATTTACTTATCCACGCCCATTTACTTATTACAATGGTGATGCTCTTACAAGAGCAATACCGAAATACTGATTAGAACGTGCATAATTACTCAGGTATGAACTAAAAATATTGGTTAGCATGGGCTGCTCCCCCCCTCCCCGCTCCCCTTCCTGCTGCCCCCGCCTTCCGGGCCCACTCCGGTCTCGCTCCGATGATCGGAAACGTTCACTTTGTAGAGCTCGTCGAGTAGAACAATCATGTCAAAAATCAGCTTGATTGGATATCATTAAGTGCCTGATCGGAGCCCATATAACTCTCGGTCCATGGGTTACAATGGATTTGATTCAGTGTTTCGGATCCATTCTTTTTAAAATAAAAAGGTTCCGATCAAGGACTTAATGATATCCAATCAAGCTGATTTTTGACATGGTTATTCTACTCGACGAGCTCTACAAAGTGAATGTTTCCGATCATCGGAGCGAGACCGGAGTGGGCCCGGAAAGGGGGGGGGGGGGCAGCAGGAAGGGGAGCGGGAAGGGGGGAGCAGCCCCCCCGCCTCCCATAATATATCCGAGAAATATTCACAATGGACGGTGCGGTTCAATTTATAGGCATTGGTTACCTCTCTTTTGTTCATAACTTTTTTTTTGACAATTGCATATCCGGACCAACTTTAGCCCACCCCAACTCACATATTTTAGTTAAGAGAAGAGATCATCGGTTCAAGCCTCAAGGCTGGTGAGCCCCTCTCTCTCCCTCTCTCAAATCATATGTGAGGTTTTGTTGTGTTTTTTTTTTTTTATTATATATATTTTGTATGCACGAGGCAAGTGTTGTAGGAATAACTTGTAAGACTTTATTATGAAAATTGATGCACCTCCCGTAATATCTTCAAGTTATCACTTGCCAATCAACAAAACAAATGGAAATATATCAAATATTGAAATCCTCAAAGATAGATCATACCAAAACTTCCCCTTCAAAGAAAAAACAAATATATTTTCTCACGAGAAACCAAAAAAAAGGGGTCAATAGATCTCAATACCAAAAGTTTAGTTAATTCAGGTACTCTGCCATTTGCCAAGGTTCTATTTCAGCGTATTAAACTTTCTTCCAATTCTCTCTTCAGTAACCGCAACCCAGAAACAACGAAATTGCAAATCTCCCTCCGCCTTTTAAGCCTGAACTCTCGAATCTTTTTTACAAGCGGTGGCGAACAACGGTGCTTTTGGTGCGAGAGATGCCCACCCGTAGGTTCATGGGCAGTGAATGATTGTTATCTTGTTTCATGGCCAGCTCTTTCATGCTACAATAATCAAGTTACCCATCTCTTTAGTAGCTCCTAGTTATCCAACTCATAGTGGCACAAGGACATTTTCTTTCTTTTTATTGAACATTGGAAATTTCATTCATGAAGCCAAACGGCACATACAAAGCAATATCACACCATCTACAGTCTACACCTAGACATGAAAATTTCACACTAAAAGCAGAGACTCAAAAAGCACATAGTGCAAGCAGATCTCAAAATACAAGTACGACATGATGTTCGTTCAGTCTGATTCTAGAATCAATACTACTTGCGGTCACCCTGAATTTTTATCAGCACATATGGGGGCGGAAGAATTATGCAAAGATTTCCAGAAACTCCTTTGCGTAATGTGTAAAATGCAACTAACAATGGAAAGAGGGAAAACAAGATTCTTTCAAGAGGGGAAAATGAAGACGTTACATGATTACTTGGTCAACTACAAACTACAAAGAACTCAACAAGATTCCTGCCTTTCATCTATTTCCTCAAAATGCACCTACACAGGTGAGAGTTGAACAAAAAAAAAAAGGCTATACGTTATGATGCAGGGTTGCTGTCAAACCTGGAAACTGAGTGTTGAAAATTTTGCCTCTTAAGCCCTGGCGAGGACTTCTGAACTGATGCAAAAGAACCTTTGAGTTCCTTTGCATGGCTATTCATTCCACCTTTTTTGTATGCCTTGATCATGGTTCTATATGTGATCCCATCAGGCTTACAACCTTTTCTCTCCATCATCTCTAGCACTCCTTTCATCTCCACAAAGCATCCCATCTTCCCATAAGCATCCACAAGGCAGTTGAAAAATACGATATCAAGCATCACATCTGCATTCTCAATAAAATGCAAAACACCAAGAATTTTTTCGGCTTTCCTAGCTTTCCCGTAAGCCCTTACAAGTGAACAAAGCGTAACGCAGTTGGGTTTTATTCTGTCTGACCGCATCGACCTGAACAACAGCTCCATTTGTTTCAAATTTCCTGCCCTTCCAAATGCTTCAAGTACTATGTTGTATGTTACTAGTGTCCATGAAAAATAGTATTTTTGCATGTATTCCATCACGGCACACAATTTCTCATAATTCCCTGCTTGCCCATAGGAGTCTAGGAGTATGTTGAAAGTTTCGATGGTGGGTTGGATTCCTGCACACTGGAACTTATCGTAATATTTCTCCATTGTTTCTATCTGGCCGCTGCTGCCAAACGCTCTCAGTGTGGAGTTCATGGTCCAAACATCATGCTCACATTGCCCCTCACGAAGCATTTCCCCAAGTGTTGCTTCCATCTTGGCAAACCTTTGGAACATGGAAACAATGGATCAGGGACGGTCATAAAATCCTTTTTGAGTAACTCTTGCCATAAATTCATTAACACATTGAGTAATCGAAATGCATAGCAGAACCATTTACTTTCTAGGTGAAGGAACGTAAAAGATAGAGGAAAGCCAAGGAGAACACGTAGCAAGACTATCTTAAACTTAATTGAGCATATGACCCAATTAACCAATTCAAGGTAATGGATCCATGCAGCCAACCTAAGTGATTGTGACAAAGACTCGTTGAGTTGAGGTTCTTATTAAAAAGACAAGTAAAGTGCTGCTGCTACTGGTGGCAAACAGGAAGTAACAACCTGGAAAATGTGATTTTGGTGGTCATGATGGAGAGGGAGGCCGGGAGGGGAAGCAGCAGTGAATCACCACCAAGGTGGACGTAATTATTTTTACTCGTTCCCACCTCCCACTATCTGCTCATTTAATGGAACAAAGCCCGCCATAAAGAGGGTACAGTATGGCCTTAGTTCTTGTTTCTTCACATTCTTCATGACCAAACGAACATTTTGTAGCTCCAGGATTATTTCAACACTCAGAATGGCATTTCAAATACTATTTAAGAAAGGGGACCGGTGACACTAACTTTCTTGTTTTGCCATAGGCGTCAATGAGGGTACTATATGTCACCGTGTTGGGCTTGATTCCCTGAGATGCCATGACAGAAAGCAAGCTATCCACTTTGTCAAATGCAGAAACCTGCACGCATGACTTGATTAGGATTGAGTATGTGTGAACATCAGGCTTGCAATCAAGGCTGTTCTTCATCTCCTCCAGGAGGGAAAATGCTTTGTCAAAAAGACCATTCCTACTATAGGCAGATAACAGAGCAGTGTACGATTCACGATTCACCCCACAGCCTTCACTAATCATAGCTTGGAAGAGGGAATGGGCTTTCTCCGGCTGCTTGCATTTTCCAAGCACAACAATCAACTTGATGTATATATCAGAGTCGGGCCTGTACCAAAGTTGCTCACACAATTGATCAAAAACCTGAAACAAAATGTCTTACACCAACTGAATAGCAATTCTTTTACGACAAATTCTAACTAGAAAGAAACACTGTGGTGTGTAGCATCTAAATATATTCACAAAAAAACACAAAAACACACGGAAAACAATGATAATATGAGGAAAAGAGAAAAGGCATTACAAAAACAAAGGCAAAAATTAGAGAAAAAACAACAGGTTCTATGAAAGTGGAAATCATGATGATTCGTCCTGGAATATGATCCCCCTTTCCATTGATCCCCGACCGGATAGAGCGTCTGCACGATTCCAGGCAAAAGTAACTGGAAGCTGTATGATCAGGGGCCAACAAATGGGCGGAGAAGACCATCTAGTCCCTTTATTACTATGGCCCCAAAAGGCAAAAGGAATGAACAACTAACTCACAACTCAACATGATTTCCACTAGTCATAAAACCAGTTGAATTCCATAGAACCATCTTCCACATCCTATGAAAAGTTAAATTATGTCGTCTAATGTTTGCAGTTCACATGATCAGAATAAGGCCGTTTAGGCGCGCGAAAAACGTGTCTTCGGAATAAAGTGAATAATTTTTCCTCAGTAAGCACATGCCGATCAGTTGCACTATTTAAACATTCAAATTCTTCGTCATTAGAAGATAGCCAAATGGAATTTTAAAGAACTACGACTTCTATCCAATCCCAAAATCGCCTTGAGATAAACTAGCAAACAATAGCTGAGGAACTATATCTCTCATTATGCCGTTTCACTGCCACATTCATATCGTGTAGAAATCGGAAGCTCATATAAACACAGTAATGCTATTACACGCACACAATTGAATAGAAATTGAACGGAAGTGGGAAATGACTGACATTTAGGGCCGACTCCCAACGCAAGGCGGCGATATGCGCTCGAAGGTTTTCGAGGAGCGGCAAGGGCTCTTTGGAATTACTGGGCCCACTCTTCACCCCAATGACGGCCTTGGTGGCCTCACTTCTCAATTTCATGGATGTAGCCTTCTGTGACGCTATCTTGCTGTTCACTTTCTCTCTCCACTTTTCCTCATCTTTCTCCTTCACTGTTAGTGAAATTTCCGGCTTAACGTCGGGTCGACGGTTAACCGGAGGTGGTAGTAGATTAATAATGGGAACGGAGAGGTACGCCATTGCTCTTTTGGGGCCACTTGGGAACTGTAAAGTGTAAACACAGCACCGGGAAAATATATGGGGCCTTGCACATTTATCCCCCACTATGCCTTGTTCCCTTCGCGATTCAAAAAGAATTTTTCAAAAAATTCCCCCTACTTTCTACCTTTTTCTCTCTATTTCTCTCCACTCATTACCCCTACTATTTTTCAAAAACACTTTTCAAATTCCAATCCAAACAAAGCATTCATTATTTGCATGTAATTTCGTTTTCAAATGTCTTTGCTTGAACCTACTCTATTATAAGTTCCATCGACAACAATCCAGTTGGTTAAGTTTTTCTCGTGATAAAAGAAACACACACAGAGGAAAAAAATCCACCGACAAGTTCATATAATTTACGGGTAACTCCGAAGCTATAAGACGCACTAGCCAACTGCAGATCAGAAATTTATGAGTGATAGGTGAGCAATGCAAGGTAGGCCGAAAAGTTAACCCGAAAATATTTTGAAAAGAGAAATCAGTGGTTTAGATCACATCAAATTGAATTTGAATAACTGAATATAAAGGCCTAATGTTTGCATCTTCTTTTTATTCTTTGTATCTTTTAATGCATGTTCCGGCGCTAAAACTTGTGATCTCGTTCCTATAACAAAGTTACAAAATATCCATACATCTCAAGAATGATGTCGCCGTCGGGAAATCTATGGCACACTGATGCACCTTCTGTTTTATAATCTAACTTACATATCAGGAATTGAGATATCACTTTGTATCGATTTCCTGTACAATTTCTTTTTTTGTATAGTACTAATGACAAAATAGAACCAAACTAGTCTCCAGCCAAGTCGTCAGGCACCATGAGCCAGTTCACTAGGTTAAGAGTTCAACATTGAACCATCCACCTCCCCAAGCTAAAAAATGCGGTGTTCTCCTACCAGCATAGCTGTTAGGCATTATCTCCTAGCATCTCACAGGTGCCGCCTACCAGGGGCACTTGTCCGGCCGTACCGTGCACCCTCACGTAGTGCTTGTTGAACAATTAAGGCGTGGACTTCTCTTTGTATATTCCGAAAGCTGCCGGATCTCCAAGCTTTCCTTCTCAACTAATATCTGTAAATATTAGTGTTTGCACAGTAGAAAACAATGTAGAGATAGGGCAAAATTTGTGCGTGGGTTGTGATTGGATTTCACCTCTTCTGGGTTTTCTTTTATAGGCATATACCCATGTAACGTTATAGGGAAAACTGCTCCCTATTATTTAGATAGTGGGGGTTATCTTACTCACCCATATCTCTCTAACCATCCCTTCTATTTAGGGAGCACATCACATGATATAACCATATCACCCCCATCCACATGCACATCTCTTTATTAAGTGGGATACACCTAATAGTGGTTTGACCAAATCAAACTCTTAGGCAACTTGGCCAATCACACCCATTGTTTTCTCTTGTGCAAACACACAGAATCATTTCATGCTCAACCAAAAAAGAAACGTTAGCCAATAATAAATAAGGCAAACATAATTAACAATGAGGTATGTAAAATATGGAGGGCTATTTGGCCACTCATTCCAACAGTACTATGATGCAGTCATGTATTATACACGTGCTCAGGCTGTGTTTCCTCTGTTCGGGAAAATCCCTCTTCAATTGCAAAGAAGTTCCACAGCTCATCCTCCATCCGACGGTCAAACGAGGTGACTAATTGGAGTTTGGAAAATCTGATTCACAGTATTTGTGGAGATAAGCTGAAATAGTGAGACTGTGCTTTGAGACCCCATGAAGGAATTCAATTCCACATCGGTGAGATGTGGGAGTTGACATCGTATATAATCGATCACGTCGAACTACTGTATTACTCTAGATTAACCTTTTGAGCCACGTAGTTAGGCTAAGGATTATGCAGGTCAACTGACGCGAGTTGTTACATATGCATTGCCATAGGCTGAGTTTGCTTTCATCAATGTAGTTCACAGTGCCACGGAAAAATCACATTTTTCCTTAGTATATGTGACACCTCCAAAGCATGCAATAGATTTGGTTCATCTTTCGCGGGGTCCTAGGGTTAGTGTTGCAGCTGAGACAATGGCTAAGCATGATCAAGAGGTGCATAAAAAGGTGAAACATAGGCTAGCTGAAACAAATGCACGGTATAAGGCACAAAAGCAAGCGTGGCAAACTTTTTCAAAGAGGGTGATTCTGTCACGGTATTTCTGCGCAAGGAGAGATTTCCAATATGCACTTATAAGAGCATCCACAGTGGAATAATCAAAAGTGAAAAAAAATAGTTTTCTGGAAAAAGTTTTAAAAAACAGTTTTTGGATAAAAAAAAGTTTTTGAAAAAAGTTTTTTTTTTTCAAAAGAACAGTTTTTGAAAAAAAGGGTTTTAAAAAAAAACTGTTTTTGCAAAAAAAAATAGTTTTGGAAAAAAATGTTTTTGCAAAAAACTAAAACTGTTTTGAAAAGTTTTTTTCTTAAAAATATGTTGAAAATGGAAGAGAGAAAAGATTTTTGTGTAATAATGGTGTATTTGATTGAGAAAATGTATGGACAATTAAATTTGATTATTGACAAAAGGTTGCTAGTTTTGATTATCTAATGGCCAAAATTTGATGAGTTGCTAAGAGATTACTAAGTTTAGTTATTCCAATGTGAGCTCTGTTTTGAGCAAATATTGCTAACCTTAACAACCTTTAGTTTTGATTATACCACTGTGGATGCTCTAACAAGTTGAAACTGAGGAAGTATGGTCCGTACAAGGTTCTGAATAAGGTTGGTGACAATACTTATGTGATCGATCTTCTTGATTTTCTGAAGACTTTCAAGGTGTTCAATGTTGTTGACTTGTGTGATTATCATGCTGAGCAGCCGCTCTATCCAGACTTGAACTCGAGGTCGAGTTCTCTCTATAACAAGTTGAAACTGAGGAAGTATGGTCTGTATAAGGTTCTGAAGAAGGTTGGTGATAATGCTTATGTGATCAATCTTCTTGATTTTCTGAAGGCTTTCAAGGTGTTTAATGTTGTTGACTTGTGTGATTATCACACTGAGGAGCCACTCTGTCCAAACTTGAACTCGAGGTCGAGTTCTCTCCATGTAGAGGAGGCTAATGTAGAATACGTGGAGACCCAATTTTATGAGCAATTGGACCTGTCAAAGCCTCAAAAGCCCAAACATTGCTTAATTGCAAATTACCTGATTTGATAAATTTTGGATGAGCTCTAATCAGGCCCAAACTTGGTGGGATGACTTATTTTCGCACTGCGATCAATGATGCATTGAGTATTCCTGCCTAATTCATCCATTTAAGCCTTCCATTAAATAATTTTGCCATTTTAAGAAAGTTTCCTTGTGTTAATAACCCTTAGACTATAATTCCGTTTTAAATGATTCATTTTGGGAAAGTCTTGTCTTTTTTCCCTTTTTTCCAATTTTTATTATTTTCCCAGTTTTGGGAATTTTCGTTTTTAAGTTAGGGTTACGTCTTTTCTCAATAAAAGAGTTGTAACCTCATTATGTAAGGAGCTTTTTGATCAATATTATTTGGCTTATTTACCTTTTTGGTCCCAAAATATTTCTTTCGTCTCATTTTCGTCCTCAATATAAACATTGGAGACATTTAGGCGGTGTTTGGCCGCCAACTTATTATCTTTTCCACTTCTCATTTTTCAACTTCTGGGTGTTTGCAAAAATGAGTTCTCTGTTTTTAATGTTAGAGACGAAAAGTGAGAAATAGGGAAAACGTACTTTTCCACTTCTGATTAGCATAAAAGGAGAAAATACCAAATTATTCTCTATATTTGGTTCTAGGACTCTTAGAGCTTGTTCGTTGGGGGGTCTCAAATACCCTACACACGATTCCTAATAAATTTTTTCTAGCTATCTCTTTTCACTCATTACTCTTAAAAACCTCCCTCAAAATTCAAATCGAACAGAGCCGTAGGGTGCTCATTGAAAGACTTTAGAACCAACAAAAAAAAATTTCGCATCAGTTCAAATGGATTGAAAATTGAAGCAATTAATTTTTTATTTTTAAATATATAAAGGGTGTAAAAAGTTTTGTGTATATTTACAAACGAAAAAAAATTAATAAATTATTTTTAAAAATTGATTAAACTATTATTTATACACATTATATCCCATAATAAATAAACAAGGACAACATGGTAAAAAATCTGGTCATAATTCATTTTCATCACATATCTCCTAAACACTATCAAGTTGCAAAATACATTCTGTACATATTATCCAAGAGGAATACTAGGGACAAAGAAAATAGACAAAGAAAAGACCTTTAAAGTGTACATGAACGGTCCAAATTCACTACAGGTCTTTGGACTGTTCATGTACACTTTAAAGGTCTTTTCTTTGTCTATTTTCTTTGCATTTAGCATTTCTCATTATAGAAACATTCTAACAGATTCAAACTACATTCTGAACAAAAAACCAAAAAGTCAAAGAGTTAAAAATAAAAAGTCAAAAAAGTAGATTCACAAACATTAACCCAACATATATCAATTTTGTGTCAATCAAGTTTCCAAATCTAACGCTGTGAGTCCCCTATGATAAAATGCGGGCATTCTCGTCATTTTGGCCACCCAAATTTCTGTCAAAGAAAAAAGGGGAAGAAAAAAAAGAAGAAAATCTTTCCGCCATGGTTGCCCGCACACCCTATCCTCTTTCCGCCACGATCACCGGAACACCCACCCCACGAAGGACAAACAGACGTACTCTGTTAATACACCTCTACATTCCATTGACCTTCAGAGCCCTTCCAAAATCCAGAACTACAATAAGCTCAAATGGAGAAATCTGGTTTATGGGCAAGACAGATCACCTCGCCCTCCTTTGCTCTTACCCCAAAACCCTAACCACTTAATGGTCTCATTCCTCTTCCGAAAACTCCTCCTCTTACTCCGAAAAATCTGACCTCGTGGACGCCGAATCTGGCCACACCCTTACCTTCTCCCTATTCAAATTTGTCGTCGCCGAACTCTCCCAAGACGTCGTCCTTATCTTCGCCCCCAACTCAATCCATTTCCCCATCTGTTTCATCGCAATCGGCGCTATTGCTACTGCTGTAAAGCCCGTGTATACGGTAGCAGAGATTTCAAAACAAGTACTAAAAGACTTTAAACCAAAGGTTTGTTTTTGCTAATCGAATTTTGTTTCCTTTGATAATCAGATTATAAACCAAAGGCTATTGTTACAATACTCGAAAAATGGGATAAGGCTAAAGGTTTGGATTCGATTGGGAAAAAGAAAAATTCTGACTTGATTGGTATGAGCTCGGATCAGAAGGTTACATGGCTAATTGATTTGGTAAAGTATTCTGGGTCAGTGTCGGATTTATTTCCTTTGGCTGTATTAAATTGAGCGGCTGCTCTTTTGTATTCTTCGGGCACAAAAGGGCTAAGAAAGAGGGGCAGGGAGGAGGAGGGAAAGAGGATAGGAGGAAGAGAGGAGAAGGAGAAAAGGAGAGGAGGATGTTGGGGGCAGCCGGCGACCATGGCTGCCGTTCCAAACTTCCCTCTGTTTTGGGTTGGCAAAATGACGAGATTTTAACGGATGGGGCTAACGGCGTTAGACTTTAGAACTTGATTGGCACAAAATTAATACATTGGGAACTATCTCCAATGTTTACATTATGGACAAAAATGACACGAAAGTAAAGTTCCGCTTTCTTCCAAAACTTTTTTTTTTAAAAAAGAAGGTAATTTCAAACTCAAATATAATGAAAATGAAAAATGATAATTCAATTTTTTTTTGCACCTTTTAAAAGATCTCAATGAGATTTATCAAATAAGATACATATTGATAAAAAAATTATTTACATAAATACATAATATATGAGCTTGAAAAACATTCTTTTTTCTAACCTTCGTTATACTGTTGAAATGAAACGGCTTCTAAAAATAAGCCAATACTCCTGTTATTCAGGCTCTTTCTCTCTTGGACTCAAGTGTTTGATTCGTTTGGAATTGTACGTAACTAATTTCTTTGTTAACTCCTTTGCGTCATAACTCCTCTGTGCCTACAATAGATCCGCTCCTGTTGACCGGTCTTGTGGATACATATGTGCACGAAAAAATCTGCACGCCTAGCATTGCTCTTTGAAAAAATGAGAGGGAAAATTTTGATTTTTGATGAGATTTGATTAGAAATAGTGAGGACCAGTAAAAAATTGTGTATTCTCCGTACTTCATTTTTTCACCTCTTTCTGATATAAAAGGATTTTTTTTTTCCCTCTCAGTTCCCACCCTTTTTTTTTTTCTCAATTGAAAGGGCTCCTAGGGAAGTCCGGCTCCTCTCCAATCCTCCTAAAATTGGAGGATCCTCCAATCTAGATCCAACGGTTAGGATTTAACATTACACCCACCTCATTAAAAAGTCAAAGGATTGAGCACATATAATTACATTCCTCCTCTCTCCTTTCCAAAGAAGCGGCCAATCAAACAGTTTAAGAACTGGATATTTGTTGCCGGATTCTTTTGCCGCCGGTGAAACAATCACTTAGCAAATTAGAGTTGGATTAGGGATGAGTTCATTAGGTTTTGGAGAGAAAACGAGGCAAAGAAGGGCAAGGGGAAGGAGATGAAGAAGACAATAAACCTTTCCACCTTTATCTCAGAATTTTAAGATATGTTCATAGCAAATTTGATGGATCTAATAGTGGGTTTGGGTTTTTTATATTAGTATAGGTATGTGGAAGGGAAAGAATTAGATGGGAACGGGCCAGACGTGGATGAATTGAAGAGGGGTAAGAGGCTGTGGCCATTAACGGCGATGGCTGAGGGAAAGAAAGAGGCGAGATTGGCAATTTGTCAGTGGTCGGTTATTGTGGTGGTAGAGGGAAGAAGAGGAGGAAAGTTATCAGGTGATTTTCATATCAAGTGAAGTCCTTTATTCTTGACCATTGGATGTAATAGTCTCCACGTGTCGCATTATTAATAGGATTGGAGGATCCCTAATTTTAAAAGGATTGGAGAGGAGAATTCCCACCTTTTTTCTCAATTCAAATGGCTCCTATGGAGATAATAGGGTCGCTATAAGTTGAATTGTTAGAGCAAGTACACCAATGGTTAGAAAAACTAACCATTAAATAGTGCCAAATTGTATTTTTGCTAGTTCCTTTTAACTTTCATTCTATACCAATGCTCTCCATAATCTTCTCCATTCCATTAAAATATTATAAATTACCCCATATGACAGAAGAGAGAGAAAAGGCAGAAGATAGAGGGAGAGAGAGGCGGTTAAAAAAACAGAGAGGGAGAGAGAGAATTGCTAGGAAAATAATAAAAAAGTGTGTAGATGGTGAATAGTGCTTAGCTATTTTTACCTATCCATTTGAAGAAATGTATTTTACATTTGTGTTTTGCTAGTCTACTGCATTGGAGTTTTAGAGGTTTACTTCTCTACTTTACCTAATTTGTGGATATAGCTCATTTGATGTACTTGCTCTTACAAACAGTCTTGAATTACGATGTAGGCTTGTTTCTCGTTACAAACTAGTAACCACATGTATGATTAAAGAAAAATGCTAACATGTGCCCTAAAATTTAGGACAAAAATAGATAAAGGTGCATTGATATCCTAAAATAATTTATCGTAAAAGGTGCATTGATTAAAAATAAAATTGTGTAAATTTTCACACAAGGCAAAATTTAAGATTTAAAAATTTACATGTCCGCTTAAAAATTTGGGTTCCCTAGACAAGAATTATTGTACAAGGGAAATCTCCCTACCTTTTCGTTTTTCGAAAATGATAGGCCCATGCGCACGGCCACCGTAAGCGTGTAGGGCACACTCCGGATCTTGCACAGATGATCTGAGTCATTCAATAATTTTATAAAAAAAAATCAAGTGGGCATCGCAAAAAATCATCTCAATCTCATATGTACAAGTGTTCAATCCAAACTTTCAAAAATTAGATGATACAAGCCGTTAAAAAATGAAAGATTGAATCGAGTACTTACACATATGGAATTGAGCTGATTTTTCACGACCTCCACTCGGGTTTTGTTCTTAAAAATTATTGAACGGCTCGGATCATCCCTGTGGAGCTTGGAGTGGGCCCCACACGCGTGCAGTGGGCCTATCATTTTCATTTTTTGATGAAGACAATACATCGTACTCCATCTCAAGACTGGTTGTAAGAATTCAAGACAAGCAAGGCTACTACTATAAAAGTCCCATACAAAGGTTCGCCACCGAGGGCCACTACCATGTACTATTTTACTTCTTGCTAAGATATCGATCATGTACTGTTTTACTTCTTGCTCTTCCCAAACAAAAACCTATATGGATTACCATTGAAATAATAGTCTCTCATGCTTATTGACGCTTATTTTAAGCAACAGAAATTTTATGCGAAATTGGATGTCCCAGAACGGATCAGCAAGGTATTCACCACATTAGGCGTTGAAGGTAACAACTCGTCTGGTTATCCAAAACCAAACACTGAAAGAAACAGAGCCCTGTCTTCCATAGGTTCAACACAACTGAACACCGAAAGTTCCCATGAGATTTAAAATCTCAAGGAAAAGAACACGGTCTTTCAAAAACACTGAAATCCAACAGGGAAGGACATATCACAGTGTCAAATACAACAAATAAAAAAGGCAAACTAAAAAATTCAACTAAAAAATTTTGCATTCTATAGCTGAATACTATAGCTTCGAGAAAGATTACAAGCAACAAAGACCTCTTTTCTCTCATTTTGCTTTAGGACATAAACAATGTCGCAGGAAGCAACCATCACATGACAACCCCCTTCCCACAAGCAAAATAGGCCAACCATAGTGTATATTGTCGTACCTTATCTTTATAAACAGAACCATGATAAAAAAGACAGCAGATGCAAGCATTTAGGGGCATCTCTAACTTCGATCTCTAAAACCAGATATGTCCTTCAAGGCATTCTGCCTTTGCTTGGTATCGATCCTATTAAATGACATGAAAAAGGAAGTAATGATTTGGTTATTAACAAAGCCAGAGAAAAGAGCATACCAGGACAACGTCTTACTAACCAAAATCGAAATCAAGAGCAATCAAACAAAAATCCAGTCAGAGCAAAAGCAAATTCAATTTGCAAAGTGTATGGGCATGAATGTATGTGCTGATATTCTTTTCAAAAGATAAAACACTCAGCCGAGTCCCAAAAAAAAAATCTGGTTTTTTCAACCAAGCTGGGCAAATCACCATCAGGATGAAACATTAGAAAAGGTGTCCACAAAAGGCTATATGAATTGGATGTTCAATTATTCTCACATGAATCATGACATCATGGCTCTTTCGAGGATTATGCATTTCAACGGACGTGAAACCGCAAGACTAAGGAAAGTCACAAAAAATAGATTGCAAACATTCCACACAATAAGTACTAGTACAATATCTATATGCCAAAACATTATCTAGAGCATTTTAAGGGATCTAGCCGAAAAGCTAAATTAGAAAACCAAATGGCATTAGCATGCAACCAATAAAACGGAAGTGATTTGAGTCGTTCCAAATTCATGTTGAGTGGAGATGAAATTGATGTTACCTCCTGTCTCAAGATAAATAAAAATGCGAAGCACGAGCTTAGACCATTTCCATCTCAAACAAAATACCTCAAAATCTAGATAGAAACCAAAGAGAAATTACCCCACAACGCTATGAATGAAGACACATTGCCTAATATATTTGATGCCAATTTCAAGAATGCCTTCATGATAGTTAAGAATACAAACCACAAACTAATGAGATGTGAAGGCATACAATCATACGAAATGAAAAAGGACAATTTTTCTATTTGGAGGTTAAGTGTGCCATACCAGTCATCTCCGAATGCATAATCCACCCTGTTAAAAGAATTTGGACAAAATGATTAAAACAAAGGATGATTACTTGCAGACAATCATACGAGATGAAAAAGGACAATTTATATTTGGAGGTTCAGCGTGTCATACAAGTCCTCTCCGTACGCATGATCCACCCTGTTAAAAGAATTTGGACAATATGAGATAGTTTACACAAAGCATTCGATACATGATTTGACATAACACAATATAACCATTGAATACTCAAAAGTCAAGAAATCCCCCGATTCTCCAACCATATGAACTAGCATTACTGAATCCCGCAAAACGTGCAAGTGGGATTAAAAAGCAACTGCTATATTCAATTGACGGAATGATCACTTAAAACTCAAAAGTCAAGAAATTCCCCCAATTCCCCAACCATATGAACTAGCATTACTGAATCCCGCAAAACGTGCAAGTGGGATTAAAAAGCAACTGCTATATTCAATTGACGGAATTATCACTTAAAACTCAAAAGTCAAGAAATCTCCCGATTACCCAACAATTTGAACTAGCGTTACTGAATCCCGCAAAACGTGCAAGTGGGATTAAAAAGCAACTGCTATATTCAATTGACGGAATTATCCTCAACAATTCAATTATTTGTGACAATTAGTGATATGCAAGCCGTTGAACGCACAGGTAATTTTGAGAACTTAAAGTGAGCCAGCCTCAAAATTCAAAGCAAAAGCAGCATCCCAACAAGAAAAAATATTTGCCAAAAAGTACTCAGCATAATAAGTATAAACATCTTCTAGTATCAGAAAACCCACTCTCTTTGCAAACTGTGGATTCAACCCCTAAAATTTTTGGGAACTGTGGATTGTCATTCCACTCTTCAGTCAATGGTCACCCGTCACTCAGTACTAGGGGTGGCAAAAAAAAAAATTTTGGCAAGTGAATAATTATATTAAACTAATTAAAGAAGACATTAAGGTAATGCCACCGGCCACCCGTATACAAAACCCATTAAGAAACCCAAACCCACCTATTAAAAAATAGACCCAACCCATTTATTAATTGGGTCCCAATTGGGCATCAATTGGATCAACTTAAATGAACCAATAAATCATTAACATAACCCACCAAAGAAACAATCAAACGTTGTCTCAAAATGGGCTAGAGGATCTGACGGTCGAGGATTGACTTGAGAAGGTGCGAAACCCAAACAGATGTGTTTTGGTGAGATGAGTTGGGACATGGAAGGTGTGGGTGTTGTGGTGAGACGAGTTGCATGGTTAATGGTGTGTGCAGGTTAGAAAATTAGTCACGTGGTGCCATGTAAGGCGTCTAATATGAAGTGGCAGTTGCATTTTGTTAAACAAAGGGGGAGAAGGATGACAAACAAACAAACTTGGGTGTGGCCACGCATAAAGAAACCAAAAAACATGTATTTTGTGAAGCTGTGGAGGTAGAGGATCATTTAATATATATGTAATTGGGTTAATGAGCGGGTTGGATTTGATTTTAAATAAATAGGTCAGGTTGAGTATGGATAATTGGGCTCATAACTAATGGTTTCTAGATGGGACAATGACCCATTAAAGACCCAACCCCCTTACAACTTACCCAGTTTGGCCCAAACCCATCCATTTGACACCTCTACTTAGTACCTAGTACAATGATATTGGAAGACATTTAGGTGGAATAGATGTCCCCAATCTGAGGAACATATTCCATAATTTGGCTTAAAACTCAGCCCCATGGTAAGAAAGGGTGAGCTAACAAAGGGAACCCCTTCGCACCAAATCTCATCACCATTTTTGGTGAGATTTGTGTGAGACGGGCAAAACCAATAAAACTTTTTTTTTTGTACTTTTCTCTATCATTTCTCACCAAAATACTCAATCCAAATTTATTATCTCATGAAATCCCTCCATCCAAATGGTTACTCTATCAAGTTTCCACAAATCTATACAAAAAAATCATTCTAGTTTTCACAAATTTATACAAACAAAATTAATATACTACATGTTAGCATCAACAAATTAGGCATTAGATCTTTCGATGTTTTAAGGAGGAATGTTAAACACAATACTTACACATTGAGAGATATATCGGTGATCATAACCCCAAAACATATTTTGACGAGTTTGGGTGTCGGAATAGCATTCACTGTAACAATAACCAAACGAAAACATTATTAAAATTCGCTAGAATACTATTCGTCGACGAACGGAACATCGATTTATCGATAATTTGTCCAGAAAATACCAAGAATCAACAATAGAAACTTACTACGTTTTAGCAGCGAACGAAACATCACTTCAAAGCTTGCCTGTAAACGACGTGCTGATTTTCAAAAAGGGGAAAAAAAAAAAAAGAAGAAGAAGAAGAAGAAGAAGTTAATTAATCAAATCTAGAAGATGTACAAAAAGAAAACAACGACGACAGATCTAGAAGCTGTAGGAATCCCATTTACCTAACTCTGAAAGATGAAAACGCAGCTGTTCTATTTCTCTCGTCCCTTCGTGCTCTAGAAATCTTTATCTTCATATTTATATAGCCCCGGTGGCGGAGGAACCGACCTAAAGTTAAAAAACTACACTTTCAGCCCTCGTAGTTTACAATAAGTATCATGTTCCACTCTATACTTTCAATTGGTACAACCTTAACACTCACAAGCGTGGACCCTCTCATGCGAATCTCATCTAAGACCCAATGGTTGATGATCCGACTGTTTTTTGCAGGCCCTTGTATGGATGCGTGGACAACTGCTGTCTCAATGACCTTTTGTTTTTTTTACTACTCCCTCCGTCCCCTTTTTATAGTCCAGTATTCCATTTTGGGCTGTCCCTTAATAAGTGTCCATTTTGTAAAGTTAGTGGGTAAAAGTTGGTGCATTGTCTATTTTGTCCCTAAAAGTAGATTCCTTTTTGAAAAGTTAGTGAGTAAAAATGTAATGATGATGGGTAAGTAGAGAAAGTGGAGGAAAAAGTTGATGTGAAAGGTACAATGATGATGTCTTTTTAATAAGTTGGAATTACGAAGGAGGACACTTAAAAAGGGACGGAGGGAGTACTATGTATACTCCTGCTGCTTTGGATTTACGTGTGGTAGCTGCGTCTTTCCCAAGTGGGCCTATCTATAATGGTGGGCTACATGGTAAGTAATATGAAAAAATGACGGCTGAGAACATGTTTTGATAATTAATACTCGTTAAGGACATACTAAAAATATTTGTTAATGCTGAGAATGTCATTGGCGAATATTAATTATCAAAACCACGTCATGAGCCGTCATTTTTCCAAGTACTATTGTTTTTGTTTTGGAAGGCTGACCAGGTTGTGGGCCTTGTTAGTTGTTACCCAACGTTTGAATTTCAGTTTGGATTATGGAAACCCAATCAAGTTACTAGCCTCTGTTTGTGTTCTAGACCGTGTGGCGTTCGTTTATCGACAAGTACTGCATTTTGCATATCCATGCGACTTGTGCAAGGATTTGGTATCCCACTCCGGCGGGTTATGCCAGGAAGTATGTACTTTTCTTTTCTTTTTCTAAGCTGTTCCATAGAATTTGAGGAACTATGTCCAAAAGCCCAAATTTTATTACAACTTCCTGAGGGAAGAGCATGACAACAATAAACAGAAAAATGAGACAAACACAACTAATAGTCTTCAGGATCTTAGGATTATTGCAGTGCGTGCGGAGTTAGCTTTCTCCGTCAGTCCCTGTTCTTTCTTTCATCTCTTCCTCCAACCATCTCTTGTATCACTTGCGCAAGCCCTTGTCAAAATCGCCATGAGAAGGAATGGTCGTGCAATGAGGCCACGAAGCTGCATACTGGCGCAAAATTTGAGCATTGAAAGGAGGATTGAAAACCAACTCAGCGTTCTCCTCCGGAAGTCACTGACTCATGCCCAATTGGCGAAGAATTCACCGAGGGATGTAGAAGGTGATCTCGGACAAACCCGTAAGCATCACCCTCTGAAAGTTCATGTTGCACAATGTCATGTCCGGGAGGTCAAACCAGCGGCACCGCCACACAACATCCTCCGACACCAAAGACTCAAACCATTGCTTTCAACCTCCACTCCCTCGCTGCATAGGGAGGAATTTCCGCCGAGTACACAGCCTCGCCTCGAACTGAGCAAAGAATTGCAGCTCCAACAAGCTGCGCTTGTCAAACAACCACATCTGTTGTGAAAAAAAAAAAATCAACAAAACAAACTGGATCAGCAACTTGCGCGCCATTCCAAAGTACCGCACGCCATTCCAAAGTCATGCACGGCTATGGGACGGAGAAATGACAGAAAGAAGGGGCATATACGAAAATGATCACCTGCAGAAGTAATGGACTTCTGGCAAACTGAAGCATCCCTTCAACACCTTCGGCACAAATCTGGTCCAGTCCAAGCAAGGTTCCAGCAAGGACGAGAGGCACCACGTTCTTGTCCTCCAACATCAGAGAGGCCACCGTGGCGAGCGAAGCACTCACCTTACCATTGCTAGACACAGTGGCGGACTCAGGAATTTGACATAGTGGGGGCACCATTTTTTTTTGTAACCGTAATATACGAGTTACAGTTAAGCACATTTACTCCAAAATAATTTTAGCATTCATGATAAATTAACAATTTTAAAGTAAATATGTATTTTAATAATTAGTTACTCGGGCAAATTTGCACACCTTGACTAAATGCATTAAAACAACATTATCACATGTTCATTATCTATTTTTTTATTACTAACTCTACTACTACAGTTTTGGAGTAAAAAGTATACAAATGCAATGTGGGGTAGACTCGAACCCACGAATAATATAAAAAATAAGTTATACACTACTATTTTCAACCTTTTGGAAAAAAAAAAAACACACACACACACACACACACACATTACCTTTTTAGCTTTTTCTATTTGCCTTTTGGGAAAAAAATACACACACGCACATTGCCTTTTGGTAAAAGACAAAAAATACCTACAGGAGAGCATGAGAGAAGTCTTGAACCCACCACCTCTTGCTTAAAAAGAAAAGAACTCTACCAATGCACCAACTAACAAGTACTTATATACATTCAACATAAATAATATATATATATATATATATACAAAATCGTAATTTTTTTTTTTTTTTAAAGGGTGTGGGAACACGTGACTCCACGTGTCCTATAGTGGGTCCGCCCCTGGCTAGGCATGAGGAGGCAGCACGTCAGAAAGGCAATACACAGAGCAGCACGACAATGCTTTTGATGAATTTCATTGTGGAGGTTCCCGGTGGGATGAGAGCATTTGATGAGCCGAAGGACGTTGACTCCCCGTGAGAAAGAAACACGACACCCGTGGAGCGGCTCAAGCTCAACACAGTCTGCCAAGTAGTCACAGCACTCGCCTGGAAGGTGGGGACGACTATAGACCTCTGAGGACGGTGTCTTTTTTTTTTTTTGGTCAAACGGAATTTCTAGTATTAAATAAAAACGAACATAAACGTCATTTGCCCGAAAAATGGCATACAAAGATCATAAGGCGACAAAAATGCTACAAAGCCGTAGACCTAGGTCCTGAGATTGCCAACACTCATGGCATCCGCCAGGGCGAATTCCCTAGCAGCAAAAGAAATGGAGCTAGTTACAATCAAATCATCTTTCTGTTGTGCGCCAAGTCTAGCAAGGCAATCTGCAGTTTGATTTGCTTGTCGGTAGATGTGGGTTATAGTTGAATTTGTTCCACCAGCAAGTCTTCTCACTTCTTCAATAATGTGGCGTTGTGGATGATTAAGTGGAGGTCTCTCATTGCAAAAGTTTACTGCAATACTTGAGTCAGATTCTAGGATGACACTGGATATTCCTTTTTCAAAAATGATAGTGAGTCCTTTATAGATAGCCCATTTTTCAACTTCCAAGCTGCTTGTGCCAGTGGCTTTCCCATAGAAGCCTAAAACTCACTTCCCAGAGCTGTCTCTAAGAACTCCTCCATAGCCAGCCGTGTTGGATGATTCGTAGAAGCAGCCATCCGTGTCTTCGACAGTAGGGCAAAGCTCCTCATATCCGAAGCAGAAGACATTAACCTCCGGATCCCAAAAATGGGCTACGCACCGCAGAAATTCGTGACGAATTGGAACATCCTGAAGGGAGAACAGGGCATTAAGGCCAAAGGGTCTGAAATTCACTCGGTCCACACCTGTGAACTCACCCATCTAACCCTGAAGGCACTCGTGAAGACGCACACCGTAGATGGAAGCTTAGAACTCAGAAGATGCGAAGAGAGGAGATAAGGATGTAGAAAGGTTGTTGTAAGGAGCAACAAACCCAAAGCCTTGAAATTTAGGCACTGATCAAGAGTTTGCAGCAAACGCACGCCAAAACAAAGTACCGCGCGATAGTTCACAAAAACGTGCACTATATTGGGACAACAGGCGGCAGATCTGAAGTCCATGGGAAAAGGCACGAACACTATGTGCAATCTAAACTCTCTTTTTCTCCCTACAACACCCTTCGACTCCCCTTCTCTCTCTATGCCATAGCCACATCTCGCCACCGCCTGGGGGGAGGCGACCTCTTAACCTCCTTCCCCGGGCTTTTTTCTTTTTTTCTTTCTCCGTCTCCTTTCTTTTGCGATTTTCGCCCTTCCATTTCTGTTTTTTTTTTTTTCTTTTTCTCGTTTCCTTTCGACGCCGATCTCTCCTGTCTTTCACCATCTTCCCTGTCGATTCCTGCCCTGGTTGGAGCCGATATCGTGCTTAATGGCCTGGTGGTTTCGGCGATAGGCAGTGGTTGTCATTTGGGCATTTTGGGGTTTTCGGCCAGTTCTTTTTCTGGGGTGAACTGGGTTTTTCTTAACGGCAAGGGGATCCATGCGGCCACCGGTAGATGCAGTCCTCCTA
Source organism: Rhododendron mucronatum var. ripense (assembly GCA_019656295.1). Taxonomy (NCBI): domain Eukaryota; kingdom Viridiplantae; phylum Streptophyta; class Magnoliopsida; order Ericales; family Ericaceae; genus Rhododendron; species Rhododendron mucronatum. The sequence goes on along the minus strand of BPLT01000069.1, from coordinate 1,987,456 downwards.
TCTGGCTGTGCCAGAATGGTCTCCGACCAGTGGCCGTCTTTGCTCTGGTTTGTGTGGTGATGGGCACGAGCGTGCATCACCAATATGGCTTTGGTTGTTGTTGATGGATGATTTGTGGTATCGGGGATGTTGGACGGCAGTTTGAGGGTTTAAGGTATTGGCCAGAGTCTTGTTGGTTGTGTTTTCCAGTGGATAAAAGGGAGACGGTGGTGGTTTGGGGTGATGATTGCAGGTGGTTAGGTTTAGGGTTTTTATTTTCTTTTCAGGTTTTATTTTTTAATTTCGAGACTAACCGCGGTCTTGGTTTACAAAGGAAAAATCTCATTGATCACGAAAAATATTTACGAGAATATTAGAACACCTGAATTGAATTTAAAAGCGCGTCAACTAATTAAATCAAACTAATTAACTAAAATTGAATAATAACGAGAATGAACTACTGAAATGATATTTTGGAACTTTTATTTATTGAAAATTTCAGAATATTACAATCCACGCGAGGACCTCCAAGGAAGATATGCCTCTAAAAAGAAACGATATAATCCGCTAAAAGAATTCGTTTAGAATCTAGGCGATGACCTCTGAAGAAGAGATGCCTTTGAAAAGAGAGAACGTGTTGAGACCATCCACTGAACAAGCATTGAACACCATTAATCCGCTTAAAGCGACCGATTGGAATTCAGGTGCTACCTCTGAAGAAGAGATGCCTCTGACATACAAACTAACTGCCTAGAACATCTAGTCTCAATGATGCTGGAGAGAAATCGGAAAGCGGTCCTTCGTTGGGATTTTCCTGCTGATGATATTCTTCCACCTCTTTCCTGTCATCAACTTGGCTCATCAGAGATCAACAGCGCCATGGAGCCAGCAATTCCTTGTTTTATTGTTTTGGTATATGTATATTTTTTAACATCTTGCTTTACTGTTGATTGAAGCAACAGAAATGGTATGACGTTTGTTGTACCAGAACGGGATCAGTAAGGAATTTTCCCCAATAGGCAACAAAGGTAAAACAACTTATCTAGGTTATCCACAATCAAATTCTGAATTTTTTTTTGGAAATCAACTTCATTGCCAATATCGAATAAGGATCCAGAGAATCAAATTACAGAGAAAACCACACAAGCAAGGGGACATCACCCCGAGAGAAACATCAAAATTTTGCAAGGGGACATCACCCCGAGAGAAACATCAAATTAAAGGAAAACATTTCACAGGGAAACATCAAAATTGAGAGAAACAGAGCCCTCTGTCTTCCATTGATTCCACACCAACCCATTGCATGAAGATGTAACCCTATGCCTTCCATAAACACTTTACTCCCACAGTCCCACGGGGAAGCACATATCACAGTTTCAAATACTTGGAGCCACATAAGAGATCAGCATTCTATGAAAACTATAGCTCAGAGCAATATTACAAGCAACAAAGGTCTCATTTTCTCAAGTTTCGTTGTAGGAAATAAACAATGTAGCAGGAAGCAACCATCGCATGGCAACCCCCTTCCCAAAAGGGAAATGGGTCAACCATAGTATATTGTCTTACATTATCATCATACACAGAACCATGACAGATAAAAAAGACTGCAGATGCAAGTAGTTAGGGGTGCATCTCTAACTTTGACCACTACGACCAGATGTATCCTTCAAGGCATTCAGCCTTCGGTGGAAAGAGAACCTATAAAATAAGATCATGAAAAAGGAAGTAATGATTTGGTTATTAGCAAAGCCCGAGAAAAAAGCGTACCAGGACAACCTTTCATTAACAACCAAAATAAAAAACGAGACAATGAAACGAAAATCTAGTTAGAGCAAAAGCAAAATCAATTTGGTGTAGCAATTGAAAGATAAAACACTCAGCTGAGTCAAAAACAACACAAAGGAGTCCATCTCCTCTCCAATTCCAGCCCGTAAAATATTTTATGATGCCACTTCAACCATCAAGACGGTTCATTTGTTATACTCTTTGAGAACATCAACCATACCAAAAATCAAGTTTATTGGACATCATTTAATATGATTTTGGAACACATTTAGAATACATTATCTTGCAAAAAATAAGGTTATGAATTGGAAAATAATAATCTCCCGTGAATCATCATGACATTATGGCTCTTTCAGGGATTATGCATTTCAACGATGGTCAAACTCGCAAGACTAAGGATGGTCAGGAAAAGTAGTTTGCAGACATTACACGCAATGCATCTATAATTTCAATGTGCCAAAGCATTTTATCTCTGCCAAAAAGGTCAATTAGAAAAACCAATGGCATTAGTTTGGAGATCATTTAGTATGTAATCAATCAAGCAGAAGTGATTTCAGTTCCAAATTCATGTTGGGCGGATATGGAATTGTTGTTACCTCCTGTCTCAAAGATAAATAAGAACGTGAAGCATGAGCTAGACCATTTCATCTCAAACAAAATAACTCAAATCTACTCAGAAAACCCAAGACACCAATGAGAAATTACCAAACTACTCTATGAATGCAGACACATTTAGTCTATGGCCCTATGGACTAAGATTTGGGAAGCCAATTTCAAGAAATAATACGTTTGGGTGCCTTTGTCAAAATTAAGGATTGCTTTGGCAAAAATAGTCATCATGGCTTTTTGGTTTGTCTTTATCCAAAATTTTCACATTTGTTAGCCTTGCGTCAAACTTTTGTTGATTATTGGTTCGTCTCAATAAAAGGAATCGGAAAAGTAAGAAATTATGATCGAATTTTGAAAATTTTTAAATAAAGACAAAAATAAGCTAAATCATATCTTACTTTTCCAATTCCTCTCTTTGAGACAAATCAATAATTTACAAAAATTTGACGCAAAACTAACAAATGCTAAAAAAAATTTTGAATAAAGACAAAGTCAAGGGTTTTTTTTTTTTTAAAACAAGCCTAAGAATACAAACCACAACTAACGAGATGTGAAAGCAATATTAAAAAGAGAAAAATTTATATTTGGAGGTTTAGAGTGCCATACCATTCACCTTTGTACGAAGCCACCCTGTTAAAAAGAATTAGGACAACATGAGATAGTTTACACCAAGCACTGAATACATGATTCAAATAAACACAAAATATAACCATTTAAAACTCAAAAGTCAAGAAGAAGTCCCTGGATTCCCCAACCATATGAATATTCAAAGCAAAAGCAGCATCCCAACAATAAAAAGATCTGCCAAAAAATACTGAATATAATGAGTATAAACATCTTTTACTATCAGGAAACCCACTGGTATATTACCCCCCATAAATTTGCAAACCATAGGTTCTACCTCTTAAAAAATGTATAGAAACTTAAATTTCTTTTTTTTTTGACACTCATTTTCAGACTGAATCGTCATTCTGTTTGGCCTTCCTCACCACTAGTTTAGTCACCAGTTTATCCACTTTCTACGGCTTCCTTCCGGATCTAATTACTTTCAGCTCTTCTTTCACTTTGTGTACCCAATAAAATTGTAAGCCCAACTTGTGGTTGTCATACAATAAAATAAGATCCAATTTGTTTGGACTCGTTAGGTTTGGCCAATTACCTTGAGTGTGGCCAAAAGTAAACAACCCTTGATCTTATCCACCGATGGGTATTGTTCTAAGCCCAATCTCTATGGATACATTTTGGCCTTGTGGGTCTATGGATATATCTTACATACGTCCTTCATTAAGCGTAAGGAATTTACACACTAGGCATCATAGATGTCAGAATTGTACGGTTCCCAATTCGTATCATATGATTCAATGGGTAATCAATACGAATAGGCTGCATGAATTGAAAATATCTGTGAATCAATGATCCGAATCGGTCATTCTATTAAGCCTACGGAATTTACACACTAGGTACCATAGTTGTCAGAATCGCACGATCCACGATTTGTATGATTGTATCATACGATTCGATACAATTTGGTGGGTAATCAACACACAAAGGCTGCCTAAATCAGAAATAGCTGCGAATTGTAAGTGAATCAGTGAATCGTTCAATTCACTTAAATTTTTTTGAAAACAGCCATAAGTATGATTTACAAATCATCATCTTTTGGTAGTTGCAATAGAAACAGCTTACCTAACACTCCACGTTATTATCAAATCATCATTTAGAAGAAGGTTTTTATTAATTTAAGCCTAAAACTTTCATTAGTAGTATATATTTTTGTTATCCTATTCAATAAGCATAGGTTTCCATGCATTATAGAAATCATGACCGAATCGGAGCGATTAACAGTTCGATTCCCAATTTGACAACCTTGCTAGGTACCGAGTACAATGACATTGGCAAACATTTTGCTGTAATAAATGACCCTCATCCGAGGAGCATATTCCATAGTTTGGCTTGCACATAAAACTATTATTACTGTATAGTTTAAACACATCTATATACAAGCAAAGCTAATCTACTGTCACCGATATGGCGCCCCACCATAACCACCTCATGGCCTCAGCAGAGACCTTCCACCCCCATGTTAGCATCAACAAAATAGGCATTAGATCTTTCGATGTTATGAGGAGGAATGTTAAACACAATACGTACATTTTGGCAGGTAAACCGGCGATCGCCACCCAACAAGACATTCTGACAATTTGTTCGGGTGGAGTAGCTTTCACTGTAACAATAACCAAAAGAAAACATTATTAAAATTCGCTAGAATACTATTTTTCGACGAATGGAACATCCATTTATCGACAATTTGTCCAGCAAATACCAAGAATCAACAATAGAAACTTACTACGTTTTAGCAGCGAACGAAACATCACTTCGAAGCTTGCCTGCAAACGACGTGCTGATTTTCAAAACAGGAAAATAGATAATTGATAATTGAGAAGCAAGAATAAAAAAAAAATTACAGGAACCCAAATTAATCAAATTTAGAAGATATACAACAAGAAAGCAACGACGACAGATCTAGAAGCGGGAGGATTCCCATTTACCCAACTCTGAAGATGAAAACGCAGCTTTTCGATTTCTTTCCTCCCTTCGTGCCCTAGAAATCTTATCTTCAAATTTATGGCCGCGGTGGCGGAGGAACAGACCTAAAGTAGAAAAACTACACTTTCAGCCCTCATAGTTTAACTAAGTATCATGTTCCACCATATACTTTCAATTTGTACAACCTTAACACTGCGTGGATCCTCTCATGTGAACCTCGTCTAACAGAAAATGAGACCCAACGGTGGATGATCCGACTTAGGGGGTGTTCCCATTCTCAAAAAAGAACTTTTTGAAAAAAGAAGATAATTTTAAATTCAAATATAACGCAAAAGAAAATTAATTTTTTAATTTGTTTTGCACCGTTTAAAAGATTTCAATGAGATCTATCAAATAAGATCCATATTGATAGAAAATTATTTGCATAAATATATGATTTTTGAGCTTGAAATTCCCTTCTTTTTTCAAAAAGTTCTTTTTTGAAAAAGGGGAACACCCCCTATTTCGCTGGCCCTTAGGTTAGAGCATCTCCAACCATTCTCTAAAACATAAAAATAAAAAATGAAAGTAACATATTAAGGAAAGATTTTTTAATTTATTCCTTCTTTTTGCACTTTATGAGAGTATCATGGTACCTTTTAGAAATTTGGTCTTCAAATTGGGAGTAGGGTCTCCATTTTTGAAGATCCAAACGTAAATTTGGTGACCAAATCTCTAAAAAAGACATTTGATCCCTTCAATATTCTCTCATAAAGTGAAAAAATATGAGATAAATTTTATTCCCTCAATATGTCGCATTCATTCTCTATTTTTGTGTTTTAGGGATTGTTCATCTTAATAAGCCAAATGGCTTCTTTTTTTTTTTTATCCTTATTCAATTTTTTCCACATTGTTAGTTTTTCGTCAATTTTTGTGGATTATTGCTTCGTCATAATGAGAGGAACAATAGTGGCAAAATTGGCAAAAAATAAAAATAAAGAAAGAAAGAAAAAGAAAAAAAGGTCGCATGGGGAGGTGAGGTCAAGAAGGAATGCATATGGACTATGGTCCCAAACACCTAAGCAACTCTATTCTCGTGTTTCAAGGTCAAAACTCAAAGTCGAAGCAAAAAGGTTGTGAAATTAACGTTGAATCAAGAGGGCACCCAAAAATGAAACTGTTATTTGCTGTCCAGTCAAATTTTTCACAATCATTCACTGGTAAGTTATTAAAGTTTTCATGTATTTTCTATAATAGCAAAGAAAACAAGATTTCTTTTGACTACATGAGAAGCATACATGACTCTGAAACCCTGACGTATATTCTTATTATATACTTATACTCATAATAAGAAAAGTTGCCTGATATTACATGCAGGATATGCAGACATAAGATGGAGGTACCGTAAAGGAAAAGTACAAGGGCAAGCACTGAGGGAACATGCAAGATTGTCCTTCGGCAAACCTGTCCGACAAGGACTGAAAAAAAAAGAAGAGAAGAGCCTCGTAATATTGTTGTGGAAGGATACACCTCCGCTCATCTACACTCGTCCTGACAGTACCAAGACTCACCCTAAACTCAAGATCGAACCCGTGAACCACCAATTCTGAAGCTCCTAAGGGGGCATCCCCGAAACTTTTGAAGCATCATTGGTACAGCGGGAATCGCCAATCACAGGTAGCCTCATGTCAAACTAAAATCCGAGTAATCGTTCCAACCCTCGAAAGGGCCACCCCATGCTCGCAGGCTCTAAAATTGAAAAATGTTGGGTCTCACTAAATCAACACTCTGCCAAACAATGCCTTTCAATCATCAAGACATCGGGTACACATTCACGAGTCTTTCAATTTTCAATCATCAATACATTGGGTACATATTCTCGAGTCTTTCAAATCTTCAAGACATCGATCGGGTAAACATTCTCGAGTCTTGCTCTCAATCCTGGAATTAACTTTTCGTGAGTCTTTCAAATACTTTCAAGACATGAAACACATTTTGAGTCTTATCTCAATTTCCTAAGGCATCAAACATATTTCGAGCCTTGCCTCCATTTTCTTAAGACGTCGAACACATTCTCGAGTCTTTTCCTACATTTTTCCGATGCATCAAGCACATTCTCGAGTCTTGCTTTGCATTTTCTGAGGCATCAGAATCATGTTTTCGAGTCTTTTTCTGAATTTTGAAATGAAATTTTAAGTGTTTTTCTCTCGACCCTAGAATCATATCTTGGAGTTTTCCTTTTCTCTTTGAGTCTTATCCCAAATGTGGAGGTTGCGTTTTCTAACATTAAGCTCTGGAATCATATTTCTAAGAGTCTTTGTATCAGTTTTTGTTAAGTTCTCAAGAAAGACAAAAAAATCAGTTTTTACATTATATCCTCACACATTTTATAAATAAAAAAAAAGGATCACTTTTAAGCATAGATTGTAAATTCCAGTGTTTGTTGAGAAGGAAAAAAAAAGGAGGAGCAGGTCTTTTCTAAATTTGTGGTGTATACTAATCCAATTTTTGCAAAGAGAAAAAGTGTGTTGCCATCAAGCACAATTTTTCAAACATGCTCATACAAATCATTTCCTGATCCAAGAGCGTTGTTTTCAATTCTATTAAAAAATTCCTACCTTTTTGGAAAAATTTGACCAGCCTGATGACTCAAAATTTCCAAAATTATGAAAACCGTTATAAAATAAAGGATAATGGACATGCCAATTGAGATGGAAAAGTATTTTTTTAAGGGTAAAACAGAAAAGTGACCTTGTTTTGATAGATGTTTTTAGAAATGGAATATCCCAAAATAAAAAGAGGAACTAGCAATTTGGGACGGAGGAAGTAATAAAATATTCCTTAAAAGGATGAATAGTGCCTCGAGATAAAGAGGAACGATTCCAAAATCAAAATTTAGGCAAGTGGTCCCCACCACTAACGAGGCTGATGTGAGGCCAATTTGCTCCATTGGCTTGTTATTATAGCTTTTGGTAGAAATAAGCTAGTGTGATGTGGATGCTCTAAGTGATTATTTATTGATTCTCTATCAATATCTTATATGAAGGGTAAGTTAGCTCTACAACATAAATAGTTTCATTTCAAGATGAAACCAGTACAAAAGTAGGTATAAAAGATAGGGAGTGATTTTCACAATTCTTTTTTAAATATCCACACTCGGAATCGTAGGTTATGTAGTGCACCCCTGTGTAATGCGCCTGTAGGGATCGTCAATCTTATCAATCAACGGTTGTGATGTGTTTTTAATTTTAACCGGTAATAAATATATTTTTCGGTAAAAGATTGTTTTTAGTTTGAACCGTAAATTGATGAGATTGACGGTTGTGTGTCGTCCTGCACAAGCACTACACGGGATGCACTACAACATCCCTGGATCCTCCATACTCCTTTTTTTATTTTTAGTACTACCTTTGTCCATTTTTAAGTGTCCAACTTCAAAAGTCAAACTTATCCATGAGGGGAATGACTTCGGTGTCCCCGGTCATTTAGGGGACACTGTAACTTTTGGCATAACAAAACCATTATAAGCATAACCAAAACCATTACAAGCATAACCAAAACCATTATAAGCATAACCAAAACCATAACAAAGGCATAACTTGGTTGGTTATGCCTTGGTTGATTTTTGGTTATGCCTTGATTGGTTTTTGGTTATGCCATGTTATAGTTCTATTATACTTGTAATGATTTTTGTTATGCTTGTAAGGATTCTGTTATGCCAAAAATTACGGTGTCCCCAAAATGACCGGCGACACCATAGCATCACCCATCAAGGAGACATCATCATTAAACATTCCACATCAATTTTTATCTTCACTTTCTCTAAACCCTTCCCCCTCCCCCTCCCCCCTCCCCCATCAAAATGAAATCTACTTTTAGAGACAAAATGGAAAATGTATCAATTTTTATCCATTAATTTTACAAAATGAACATTCTTTAAGGGACAACAAAAAATAGAATAGTGGACTCTAAAAAGGGACAGAGGGAGTATTAAAAGTTTTTTTTTACTAAAAGACAAAAAAACAGTGTGAAAATTATTTCTCAAAAAACATTCGAGCAAAATCTTGTTCTTTGTTGTATTTTTTGTCAAATTAGTTAATAGATATTTAATGGCGCCAGTAATTGGATTAGGGGCCGTTCCACATTCTAAAAAGAAAAGAACTTTAAAAAAAAGAAGGTAATTTCAAGATAAAAAATTATTTGTTTACGCAAATAAATTTTCTATCAATATGGATTTTGTTTGATAGATCTCATTGAAATATTTTAAAAAGTGCAAAAAAATTTAAAAATTATTTTTTATTTTCATTATATTTGAGTTTAAAATTATCTTCTTTTTGCAAAAGAAGATTTTGGAAGAAAGTGGAACAGGACCTACGTCGATAATAATTGAATAGTTGTTGGAACTACGTAAGCTCAATTGGTAGTTGAAGGGCGAATTGGCAAAGTTTTGAATAATTCAGGGACGAAAGAGATAATTGACCCACACTAAGAGGAGTACTTAATGATGTCAGAGAGAGGCAACAGAAGTCATCGATTAGGGCTCCTTCGAGTACGGGGCAGCCGCACTTGTTCTGAAACTCAGAGCAGTCATGTCAAAACGGAAAGTCATCAGATCCGATCCGTCTTGGGCCTTGCTGGTGAGTCCAATTCCCCCTCCCCACTCCCTATGCGTAGGTTTTTTTTTGATCTGTACTCCCTATACGTTGGTTGCATCATGAAGAAAGACAATATATACAGATCTAATCCTCATCAGTCTTGGTTGTGGTGCGGATAAAAAAAACAAAAGAAAGGGGTCTTGGTTGTGGTTGGTCATTGCTCTGTTGTTATTCTGCGCGTGTACATCTAGTTGAAGATTGCATCTGGATGAAATACTGATAGATGTTACTACCTGTTCAGAAAGTCTAAGCATCTCGACCGTGGATCCGACCGAATTCCTGATGTTCCGCTGGGCCCACCCGGCCACCGGATGGCTGATCGGAGCCAACCAAAAATTTTAAAAAAAAACCGAGTGGTTCTGCTCTAGAATCAATGGCAGCCGATGTGTGTAGATAGCCGATTCAAACACTCTACTTTTTTGTATGGATTGGCCAAAAAGGGAGTGTTTGGATCGGCCAAATATGGAGTGCTTGGATCGGCCACCTACACACGTCGGATGCCATTGATTCAAGCGAAGGTCCACCTGGATATATTTTTTAAAATTTTTGGACGGCTCGGATCGGCCGTCCGGTGGCCGGAGTGTGTCCGGCGGAGCGTCGGGATTACCATCGGGAACTGTAGCCTTGCTCCTAACTGTTGGTGAGATTTTTCCCTTCTTCTCCTGACTCACGCAAAAATTACTCCATCGATTCAAATTTTTTGATTTCGATGATTAGGTACTTTTTTATCGATAACAATTGTATCCTGACGATGAACGAATTGTTAACTGTACTTATTCATCGTAATTCGTAAAAAGTAAGGCCCCCTTTCCACTAAAATTTTTTTTGCAGATAATTTTTCCGTAATTAATTTTTCACTCACATACTCATTAATAAATTATTTATTATCGAAAATATTTTTCTACAAATATTTCATCGGTGGAAACACCCCCTAATTAGTTTGCAACCATGATAGCATAAATCAACGGGCTTAATTGGTAGAACGGGAACTTAGATCATCACGGGACTTGACCCTTTCCTTCACCCTAATTTGGGTCGAGATTGGGGTCAAAAGTCTAATATGGATAAGGCATCTAGGGCTGTCCACGGTTCATATCGGATTACCACGAATCCAATCCTAATTCACGAGTCATGATTTTTAGAAATGGTTCGTATTGGATTACCATGAATCTAATCCTAATTCACGAGTCATGGTTTTTTAGAGAATAAAATCTATATTCAGACCAAAAGTCCTATGATTCAATTCCAATCCAATCCGTAAATCATGGTTCGATCCCGGTTTAATCCACGGATTACATTCCATAAACACTAGGGTATGTTTGTTTCGATGAAATCAAAATTGGAATGGAATGATCATTCCAATGACATACTTATTCCCATATTTGGTTTATCATTAAATGATGAATAATCATTTCAAATGGAATCATAATTCATCTTGGTAAAAAATTGTTATTCCACTAAAAAAATAAGGAATTTTCATTATATTTTTTTGCTCTATCAAAATTACTAGTGTCACTTCAATATTCACTATTGTCACTCCAAAAATACTATTGTCACTCCGAAAATTACTCTATTCACTCCAAAATTATTATTGCCACACCATTCCATTACAAATGAGAATGACTATTCTTAAGCACAATCAAACTTGGGAATGAGAATAGATATTCCAATCTTATTTCCTCCTCCTTTTTTAGGTACTTCGGAAATAATCTCATTTCCTTCGATTCCATTTTAACCTCAATTTCATTCCATTGTCAATTCTATTCCATCAAACCAAATATATCTTAAACGGCAAATGCAACCAAAAAAGCCAATTTTTTGGCTAAAAAAGGAACAAGCACTATCTTGCATACAAATTCCAGATTCTATAAATACTAAAGTCAAGAATTCCATAAACACAATAATCATTACGCAACCAAATATTATAGAGTTTTTACCCATGAGAGTACGTAGGTATCGGGATAATTCCCCGTTGTACCCGTTTTCCATTATTATACCCTTTATATATATTTTTCCCTCACACAATAACAATTTTGGTAACCTAGTTGGTGATGAAGAATTCATTTTTTATTTTGTCCTAGTCACCTAGTTAGGTATTTAAATTTGTTTTATTTTTGTTGCACTAACTTGGGTCTTTATGTAATTTTGTAGCTTTGTTTTGTAAATTGCTTATCATATATTTTTTTTTTGTTTTGTATTGTCTTTGTGATTGTGTCGTTATCATTTATATGTATATACATACATATATATATATATGTGTGTGTGTGTGTGTGTACAGTCGGGGTCCAATAAGGGATCACGTATTTTAATAAAATGCGAACCTCCCTTTCCCGATCAAACTTCGGTCATCCAAACCTTTCAATGTGTTCAGATTGTGATTTTAAAGGTCCTTGCGAGAAATCAGAAAAAAAAATCGGAAAGTGCTTCATCCGAGCCATTTCCAATGAACGGTTCAATGAAAAATTGCTAAAAACATCACTTTCCGGTCTTTTTTTTTTGTTGATTTCTCGCGAGTGGTATATTTAAGTATTTTTTCTTAAATACTTTTTTTTATCTCTAACGTACTTATAAAATTTCTTAGTGTATTCACCTCTCTCTTAGATGTTCAATTGGGTATTGGATATACCCGTTATCCATATGCAAATGGATTTGGTGGCTTTCAAGTATCTCGAATTGGAGGATACAGAGGTGAGCATCGGATACGGAAAGGATAACTCCAATCCAATCCCTGCTCATTGAAATGCCTATGGCATGTGGTTTTCCTGTCTATGGTTCTTCGTCTTCTTAATTTTATGAAGTCGCTATTGGAGATCACAAACATAAGTTTATAATATCCTAATTATGCTCAACATGTTATCGAAATAAGTCGGGTTGGGTCGAGGATGACATATTGTTATAGATTGTTATGATTTTAGTGCTCATTACTTGAAACTTTTAGAGCTGGCGTTGTTTAATTTTTTTTAACAGAAATATAAGAATTCAGATCGTCATAATTGGTTCATGACTCAGTGACCAAAATCATTCATATCCCGTTTCTATGATGCATGTTTGGAAACACCTTAAATGTAGTAAAACCGTAATGAAAAGTTTGGTATGCTCCGAATCCAAGGATTTTTTTGACCAAAAAAGCAAGAAAAAAAAGCGAAATGATTGTAACACTCTCCTTTTGTCTATTGACACTCCTTTTGTTGTTTATTCATTTGAAATTACAAAACTAGTCATTTTATGAAGTGCACGTTGGTAATTTCACGTAAATAAAGACAAAAAAGAAAGTGTCAATGAATAAAAATGAGTGCTATGATTGTTTTCCTAACATCAAAAGAAAATAAAATTATTTCCCTAAAAAAAATTGTATTGAGATGAGACAAAAATGAGTTGGAAAACCATGTACCCAAGTTAGGCATGCATTGTAAAAAACGTAAGAGAAAGATGAGCAACCATCTGTCTATTCTAATATAAAAAGGAAGAACTCGTCTTTGGACTTAAGAGGACCCTCTTCCTCACATAATACTATAATAGAATAGATTTGGAAACCGTTGGGGTTCGTAAAGACAGTTTTCAAGATCGGCGAGTTTGAAACAGTTTAGAACTACTAATTCGCAATATAAGCAGATTAAATTAAAAAATGACTTTCCCTCTCCATTTTAGTGGCTGATATGGGATAGAAGCATTTTAGGAATTTTTCTATGGTATACAAATCACTTTTTGGTGTATGGTACCTAAAAATCACCTTAGTGGTAAGTATTTAATACGGGGTGGGAAGTATTCCACATTGAGTGCTAAGTATTCCAAATATATAATATTTATCACTAAATGTGGAATCCTCACCACTTCATATGAATACTTTCACATTCAGTGGTAAATATTTCATTTGGGCAGTAAGCATTCCAGATTGAGTGGTAAGTGTAAAAACTTACCACTCAGTGTGAGATACTTATCAAATATTTCATTTGGGTGTCAAGTGTAAATACTTACCACCCGATATGAGATACTTACATTTCTCATAAAATACTTACTACTTAATGTTGCATGCTTGTACAAAAGTGATTTTTTAAATACCATACACACAAAAAAAATTGTGTACCATAGATGGACTCGCATTTTAGATGCTCGAAGCTCTAGTTGTACGTGAATGCAAATAACCAGAGGTTAAAGAAGCCGGTTAGCGCAGGTGAGTCGAAGATTTATTTTCTCTTTTGTTTTTATTTTCTTTTTGTTCTCTACGTAAGCTTTTTCCCATTAAGAGTTTCACTGAATGCATAGTATAAAAAAGGGGTTAATTGCATTATAACATCCCCTTAGATTTCTAGCAAATACAGACATCTCATCGACCAACTCATACTTTACAAGCTCATGCATATATTTGCCCTTCCAATTAGTTTGACACAACCATATCTTTAACTGCACTATTTACGAATATCCCTCTATTTTCTACTCGTTGAATTGACCATTTTGGTCAGAAGTGACAAAATTACTTTTGTGTCCAAATGAAATTGAGAGCTTTTGAGTGTGTTTGATAGCAGATATTGTTTTGGGGGATTGGTAATAAAGTAAGATTAGGATTATGATTGAGATTAGTAATAACGTGGGATTATTAATGAGGAGATGAATCTTTTATTCATGTTTGTTTTGCATATGATTAGGTCATGGAATTGTTAATATCATGTTTGTTTTGTATAAGGGAAAATTGGTATTGATAATGGGATTGTATTATCCTATACAAAGCTTGGGGCATTTTTATCTTTTCATACTCAATCCCATGGGATGAGATTCTTAATAACACCTTCCCCATGGTATTGCTAATATCCCATTTTAGGGGATTAATAATCCCATGGTACTAACAATCCAACCTTCATTTGCCAAACCAAACAAAGGATTAAAGGCCCCACCACCTTACTAATCCAATCCCATGGTATGAAGAGGGTTATCAAACATGGCCAATATTTATTTTATTGTCAAAAAGGTGAATTTATCCAGTTAAGCCACTTTTAGCTAATTTCATCATGTGTTTAGTTGAACAATTGTTCGTTGGGTTTTGGTGAAATGAACCTTGAAACTACATGAGGCTTATAACAGTGTTCTAAAAGTCGCTTGACGTTAATTGGACGCCCAACACGTAGCAGACTACTAGTCGTGCCATTTGGGCTGATTTTAATCTAAACATTAGACCTTTGCCTAACGCTTTAGTACTGACTAGTCGGCGCCTAGGCCTACTTTTAGAATACTAACTTATTATCATTTTGCAAACGTGCAGGGAATATCTTTTATTACGGCAAACGTTGGGGGGTGTCGGGGAAATTTACCCAATTAAATATTAATGCGGAGTGGCGAGGTAAGTTTGACCTACCCTCTGGAGTAATTTCGTTTATTTTGACAATTGTAGTTAATTTTCTTGTAAAAGTGATGTTTATCAATTAATGTAGCTCATTCTTTTTCATGTCTTCTATGTATATATTGAAATGAAATCTATATCTCCATCTCCAACCAAGCGTATTTGAAAAAGGAAAAAACTAGTTCAGACATTTTTTTTCATGATTAGGTATATTTAACAAAAGTTAGCACAATTTACCATTTTATTCTTCTTTACTGTTCTCTCTGTCATTTTCCACTGCCATCATTCACTGTCACCATTACATCACCACTCCACCACCATTGCCACCACTCTAACACCAATTGCACCACCACCATCATTACTCCCGCACTCCCATTCCCACTCCATCTCCACCCACACCAATCTACTACCACCACTCTCGCTCCATCACCACCAACTCACCACCACCACAATTACCTAAAGTACATTGTTAACTATTAGTAAATTAAGAGACAATTGGAATTAAAATTAATTCATAAATTTTTAATTCAATTCTTAATACGTTTATTAAACAGTTTTTTAAGTTTAAAAAATTCAGTATCCACCTTTCAAACAGCCTCTTATCCTTTATTTCATTTTGTTTTGATGAACATCTACTTTCCTATTCACCCTCTTTCTATGGCATTCTAATTACTTTGTTCGAGGACTGTCTACGTTTTTTAACTCATCTCTCAAGTTAGTAGATCATCATGTTCAAATATATTTTGACTTGTTTCTTCTTCTTCTTCTTTTTGGAGCAAAATTCCATGCACAAATGTGCTATATACCTTTGAAGATGTTAATTCGGCCGTGACTATGAGGAACAATCAAGGACTCGACTGTCAAGGTGTAAAAATTTGCACAAAGGTATGAATCTAGCTAGAACGAACATATGTCAGCTTCTAGCCTTCTAAGTGGAATTTTATCCATGGTCATTGGAATAAACATATGATTTCAGGGGAGATCTAAAAAATAATAATTTTGATCATTATTAGGGGCCGGTAAAAGGCCCAAAAATATCCAAACTGGACACCGATAAATACATACAGTACTCCCTCCTAGGTTTTCCTCCCAAGGAGCCAGTAAGCCATGTCCTGGAATATATACTCCGCCTGTCCCGCCCCCGGCATCCACACCTCCGTCCTCCCCACCTCCTTGGCTCCGGTCTCCCCACCTCCTTCCACCCCTTCCTCCGCCCCATCCTCCACCCTTTACCACCGTGCCCTGCCCTCCCTCCCCATCTCCACCGCCGCCCACGCCCACTTGTCTCCGTCTACTACCGTTTGCATCAGACGTCTACTCCTCATCAGGCCACCCCGGAAGCCGGAGCAGCCGGAGGGGGAGCAATCTTCGACCCCCGTAATTACGTGCACTGGGGTATACTCCTGGTGATGGCTACAGGAGTAGGGATCGACTGTTATTTCCGGTTCAACAAACAAGCTGAAGAATTGATTAAAGCAAATACACTCCTCTGGGAAGAAATCAAGGAATATGACAAGAAGCGAGATCAAGAAGTGAAGGAAGCCAAAGAAGCGAAGGAAGCCAAGGAAGGCGAGATGTCGGAGGGGGTTTTCAGGGAGAAACTTCTTAGTGAGATTAAGAGAATTGCTGACTCCGTCAACCCGCCTCTTTCCGCAGCCCAGTCACCCCCCCAGGTATGAATATCAATTTGCCTGAGGTATTTACTGTATATTTTTCTTTTTTATCGGAGGCATTTTCTGTATTTATTAAGCACATCCTTGATTACCTCACTTTCATCTTTACTAACCCTACAAAATATCAGAGAATAATCTACAAACAATAGATGAGAGATTGAAGGGCCTCCACGGCAGATTTAATACCCTTTAGGTGTGTGACAACAATTTTGGAATGATCAAGAAGCTGACTTTCTCTTTGATCTGTTTCGGAACCGTTTTGCCGCTATTGGGCCTTGTTTGGCATTTCCATTTCTTTTTCGGAGCTCTGTTCGGTTGCTTCTTGTTAATCGTTTTTCTTCTCTCTATGGGCTGTGTTTGACATATGGTTGTCAAGGGTTTGGGTGCCAACATAATTGGCACGCATTCCTCTTGTTGAGATCGATGCCTATTTTTCATGGTGGATGATCTTAGTCCTATGTTTTGTATAGTTGGAAGCTCATATAGTTAACAAATTCCCATATATAGAGCAGAAGCAATCTGTGTTTACATGTTTTTAATTATCCGGAGCACTTTCATCTTGGTGCTGTACATAGATCCCTAATACAGCACAAGTGCTGTATTTATTTTCTGGTTTTGATTGTTGGCCTTATCCTTTCTTTGTGTGCTTAAATTAGAACCTAGGATATTGTTTCCAGAACTTGTGCTGAGTGACCATGTTCTGGGTCTATTGTAGACGTGTTTGGATTGTTAGGTTCACCACGTCAAAAATAGCATGTACATTAATCTCCCTCTTTTTCGTCTTCCCTCATCTAAAATCCTCTTTCTCAAGTGCGCCTTCCAGGTTCAGAGCATCTCACACCTGAAAGCCTACTTGGTAGCTTCTGTATCATTAGTTCAGAAACATATGGATTTAAAATTAAGACTGGTGTTGCTCTGTTTATAGAGAAGTTTATGGAATAGTGGTGTTACTCTTCAATTTTTTTAGGTACAATTGACTGCCTTTTTCATGTTCGACAGAATGCTTCACTCATCCTTTATGTACAAATTCATTTGGCAGGTTTAAGGTATTGACAATTGAAAGTATTTGGATCTCGGACCACTCAGTTCTCACTAGGTATGATTTTCTCTCTGCTTTATCTATTTTTGTTTGCTGCTAAAATTCTGTAAAAAATGTGTTCTTCTATAGCTGTTGCAACTGCAATTGAGAAAAGTGATTATATTTTTCTACACTTGCTAAAGATGTGAAATCGACATATCTGAATAAGTAATGTAAAATCATTACTTAGTTTGTTTTCTTTGCTAATTCAGGTGACATCTTATTTGAAGGTAGTACTTACATTATTCACATTTGAGATGACCATTAACTATGAGCTCATAGTTAGAAGTAGTAGGTCACTGAACGAATTGTCGTCTTAGTAATTTGAGGTTGGATACGAGACTGATGTTTTTCCATTCAATCGACTTACTTTTTTTTGATGAAAAAGATTGATCAATTAGGCTAAAGCTAATTTTAATCTTGAGACGTTTCCATACCATTAGGGGATTTTGCATGAGAGTCACGGCAGCCAATATCTAGAGGATCACCATTGAATTGGTCTGCAAGAACATACCATCTCTAAGTTTTGCAGGACCAGATCAGCAACTAACTTACAAAAAGACCCAAACAAGTATCTTTGGTAGCATTCTACGTGTACACTGCTCTGATAAGTTTTTTGCCGCATCAACCTACCATAGTTGCAAACTTTCTTCATGTACGAAACCCAAGTTACGCCACTCCTACCAGCTACTCAACGAATGCAGAAAGACTGCCTGCATATCTGCATCTATATATATATATATATATATATATATTTGAATATTGACTGATTGTACATTTTCATGGAAGATCATCGCGGAACATGAATTCTTGTTTCCCAATCGCAACCTCTGTTTTCGTGTGGTGCGTCTAGTGTCTAAATCACAAAAGCTTCGGTTTTTGCTGTACTTTGATTTCAACTGTTTCGTGTTATTCTGTTGATTTTTTATTATGCTTTTTTTAATGTTTTCCGAAAGAGGAAAGGGTACTTGTTTGTGAATGTGTGCCGTACAAGTTACCCTTTTACCGTATTCCTTTTGTTAAAGTGATCGATCTGAAGAATCATTCTGGTTTGCTGTTCAAAATGCCCTTTCTTTATTAGGATTGAGATTTTAGATCAATTTTAGTTGGTTGAAGCTTGTTTTAAGTTATGCGGTAGTTTGTTTGCTTTGTATCTCGAAATATTAGATTGTTTGCACTTTAGATTGACATTGTGAGCGAAAGGCTAAAATGAGTAAAGTCACATTTGTTCATCATTGTTTGTGGTGGGTTTTGGTATTTAATCTTTCCTTCATAAAAGTTTTTTTTTTGGTCTTTGTTTTGGTTTTTCAGTTCTTTGTGTTTGTATTTACTTAAAAAATTGAGAAGCAAGTATACCATCTGATTTGAGAAATTTATGGTATGGTGTATGATGTGAGTGATGTAAAGTCCAATTGATTCATTCTCTGGTTTAATCAGTTCAGTCGTAGGAAAATGAAAGTGCAAGTACTTACACTCTCAAATTATATTAGAAGTACTGCCATGAAATGGAGTAGCTCATTTTTTGTTTTCAATCTGATTTCAGGCCAATAAATTGATTTTGATTTCAGGCCCATAAATTGATTTTATATGCTTCATTACTTGCCTGTATGGAGGTCAGAAGGTTTGCCCTATCCGCCATTTTCGGGGTTTTAGTATGTGCTTGGGTTTGTCACTGTGTTCTTTTATGCGAGAGGTAGTAGCAGAAAGTTTGATGAATTACATAGATACATAGCTCTAACTACTTGGATTTCGGAATTACTTTTCATAAGTTGGTCATAAGGGTTATAGCTGATCAGTCGTACATATTGGTTCAAATAAGTGAACTGAGGTCCAAGTACAGTTGACCAATCTAAGAGTCGATTTTCCAGGACACAAGTGTTGGCAAAGACCAAGTTCAAGTTTGGACACAAACTTTAGACCCCCATTTCCATAGTTTCCGTCCCTCAGCTAGTGCTTGCTCTGGATCAGTTGTCTACCATTAGAATTGTATTAGGTTTCATTTTCTGCTGCTCAATTTGTTGAGTGACAAAGTTCATGATGATCTGAGGGGAGATGTATGATAAAAAATTTGGCAACTGGTTTCCTGGGTAGATTATTGGTCTTGATGATCTTGCATATACTTGCATTCTTCAAACTGGTTTCCTCGGTCATAAACCCCTGCTTGCTAAGGCCATGCCATAGCAGAAACATAGCAGAAAGTTTTATACTCCAGTAGCTTCTTTGGCATGCCATTGCAATGGATGGATACCTTTAAGATTGAGGGAGATTTTTGATAGAACGGTTGCATTGCCACAGATGCTATTGTGTACTACATTATTGCAATGGGAAAAAAAAAAATGTAATTTGGATTTTATGAATTGGTTATTGAAATTCTGAAAGCTAAGGTGTGAGACTTTGAATGGGCCAAACTCTAATATACTTCTATCCAGTTGGAAATAGTTAGCATTGCCATCATCATGATGTTTATTTAGTTTAGCATGTTAAGGCAAGCCATTTTCACTGGTAAAAATTTTCTTTCTTTCTTTCTTTTTCCCCTGCCTAGGTCAGCTTTCTTGGTTGCTTATAGTTGCTAGTGAAGTTAGGGCTGGAGATTGCTTCGACTGTAGTTACAAACTTCTTGTTAGGTTGGATTCGTTACCTATTTTATCATGTAACTTGAGGTGGCAAAAACTTAGTGTACTAACCTTTGTGTTGAGGTTTTGAAACCGAAGGGAACCACTTTGTGGATTTGATGCCTACTGGTTAGGCCTGAACTCAATTTATTGTTCCCGTACCCATTATCGGGTACTGACTGGGCTTACTTGGGTATATATGTATGCTTTGTTACTGTATTTCTCCACTGCTGGAGGTTAGTTTGGAAAATTGACAACATCCACCTACAAATTCATGCATTGATTGTGATTCCATCTTGGATGGAATTTATCTGCAATGTTGACCAAGGCTGTCATCACCACCACTTTTATGCACTCAGAGTGTGTATCTGCAATGTTGAAGAAGCAAAACCAGATTGTGTATTCGTTGGTTTTTAAGTGAGTTCTAACACTTCTATCTTTATTGTTCAAAATCTAGGATAACTGAGGAGCAGAAGCCAAAGGAACAGAGGCCAAAAGCTAGTGAAAATAAGCCTGCTATGAATGAGTGATAGCTACATTCTCAAGCTTCTTTTGGCACGGGGTAGGATATTTTAATTGCTAGAAATGAATAGTATTAAGCACCCATTTTGAAGTGAACTTGGCTACTGATGATACTTGTATTTGAGCTTTGTGTCACGTTCTTTCGTTACAATGTTGCAAGTTGCTTTAAGGGCTTGATCCTTTCGTGAAGATTTGATTCGACAAGTTGTGGTCGACAGCTGTAGGTAGATGTTGCAGTTACTTTTTGTCTTTGTAGTTGCAAGCCTGCCCTGGTTTTGCTGAATGGAGTGTTTCTGTTCAGTATTTTGAGGTAATTGAGAGCATCACGGACACCAAAATCACGGAAATCGAATATTGTTTGATACGATTTTAGAAAACACATTATCTTGCAAATTAAAGGGTTGCAACACTGAATTAAAATCCATTTACCCCATTATATCAAGATTAATGTGTTCCATAATCATATGAAACATTATCCGAGCATCGTGATTGTTGACAAGGTTAAATTTTATGGCATTTTCCGAAATAACGGTCCCAATTTGACTATGGCCCCCAGAAGAGTCCGATGATATGTAAAATAAAAACCGCGTGCACTAGACCCTCTAGTTCGTTTTATAGAAGGGCAAGAATCCAGTTTGTTTTGAACTCCAAAAATACTTTTTGTTTTTTGTTTTGGTAAACATCACGCCTTATCTATATACCAAAACTACGTACAGATGTACAACTATTTAAAGATTTTACATGTCTGGCTATTGCAACTCAATGCTTTATACGGCGAAATGACAATCAAAGAGTCGGGTCCACACATTAAACTTTTGTAGTGGGTCGACGCACTTGGCATTCCTTAACTCCTACTAACGTTTGAGCACATGCGATGCGTGTGCAATCTTAAAAAATAAATTCCCTCATGTTTAAAACGAAACCAACCGAAGAAAAAGAAAGCGAACAAAGCAACGTGAAAACCATAAATGAAAACAAATTCCACCCAAAACACCGTTGTAAAGGCCCTGGCCGTGTATGAACACTTTATTTGCGAAAACAAATATGAGGGGGAGTAGTTGTCAAGAAGAACTGCCATGTTATTGCTCCGGAATGTGGGGTGGAGGGTGGGAGTGTGACGAAAAACACATTACAAGCACTCATGCACCGTTTGGTTCCTTGACAAAAAAATTTATTTTAATTTAAGGACTATACTAAAGTCCATACTTAATTATTAAATATCTTTTAGCTTACTTTCCTTAAAGGAATGGATGGAAGGTAACAGTCCAAATCTGGACCATAAATTGAGAAAATAAATGGCTAAGATCTGCTCAAGAACTTTTCGCGCGAAGAATTCAATTCTTCCAAGGGAGAGTCTTTGAGCTGATCCGAAACATTGATTGCAAATTTGCAGTATTTGACAATTTAGATTTCGACTGTCTCCTCCAATCCAAAACATGAATCGGAGAGGATTCACTTCGTTAAAAATACAAATGGTTGACTATAACTCATAGGAGACAGATCGTACAATGATTGCACCATCCAATTTGGGTCTCTCTTTTTTCTTTTGCTGTTCATTTAGGGGTCCTTCATGAGCCCACTTGATGATGGAAAGCATTCTTTTCCCATTTACTTCTTCACAAATGATATGTGAAGCAAGAGTTACAGCAATTGAATAAGATACTACACATTATACGGCAGGATTGCTGCCAAGTCCATAAGCCTATTGCCAATGATTGTGCCTCTGGTGTGAAGTCTTCTGCACAGAGTTATTCATAAAATCCTTGAGCTCTTGTGCATGGCTAGTCATTCCAGCGGTAGTGTATGCGTTAATCATGGTTCTATATGTGATCCGATCAGGTTTACAATATTTCCTCTCCATCATTTCCAGCACTCCTTTCATCTCTGCAAAGCATCCCATCATCCCATAAGCATCCACAAGGCAATTGAAAAATATGACATCCAGTGTCACATCCGTATCCTCAATGAAACGCAGAACACCGGTAATTTTTTCAGCTCTCCCAGCTTGCCCGTAAGCCCTTACAAGCGAGCAAAGAGTAACACAGTTTGGTTTTATCCTCTCTGACTGCATCAACCTAAACAAGAACTCCACCTGTTTCAAATCTCCAGCCCTTCCAAATGCATCTATTACGATGTTGTACGTTACTAGTGTCCATGAGAAGTGGTACTTTTGCATGTATTCCATCACGGAACTCATTTTCTCATAATTCCCGGTTTTCCCATAGGAATCCAAGAGAACATTGAAGGTCTTGATGTCAGCTTGGATTCCAGCGCGCTGAAACTTATCGTAACATTTCTCCATTGTTTCTATCTGTCCGCTGCCGCCAAAAGCTCTGATAGTGGAGTTCATGGTCCAGACATCAGGCTCACATTGCCCCTCACGGAGCATTTCCACGAGTGTTGATTCCATCTTGGCAAACCTATTGGAAAATGGAACAATGGATCAGAGATGGTTATAACGTTATGGAACTACTAGAACGAATTTTATTTAAGAATAAAAGGACCAGGGCCTTGTTCTAGATTTCATTCTCAAATTTAGTAATCCGACTTCCAAAGTGCATCATAGCCAATAATGCTTCTGCAGTAAGGGGCTATTTGGCACCACATCAAGGTTGGTGAAAGAAATGGAGGAATGCCGCAGACAAATTCAGTTGAGGCGGGAAGACCCAAAATGGGAAGCTTTTTTTGATCGGCCAAAATGGGAAGCTTAACCTTAATTGAGGCGCAATTCTTTAAAAGAAATACTTTTAAAGAAGGAAAAGGTTCTGCTGCTACAAGTGGCAAAAGAGAGCAACAATGCTGAAATGAGATTTTGGTGGCAGAGGTGGCCGCGAAGGGGAAGCAGTGGTGGCAATCAGGAAAAACGGAAGTAATGGCTGTTAAGTCATTCTCTACCTTCTGCTGCTCATTTTATGGAACAAAATCAACCAGAAAGAAGATCTAGACTATTCTGTAATCTATTGATTTCCCCATTTTTTCATGACCAAACCAATTTAAGGAAAAGGAAAAAAGCTTGAACAGTTGAACATGTCCTTCAATTGCAGAAACTTTTAAAGAAAGAGGAATAGTGATACCAACTTTCTTGCTTTTCCATAGGCATCAATGAGGGTATTGTATGTAATTGTGCTGGGCTTGATTCCTTGAGATGCCATGTCGGAAAGCAAACTATCCACCTTGTCAAAGGCATAAACCTGTACGCATGATTTAATCAGGATTGAGTATGTGTACACGTCAGGCTTGCAATCCGGGCTGTTCTTCATCTCCTCAAGGAGAGAAAATGCTTTGTCAAAAAGGCCACTCCTACTGTAGGCAGACAAAAGAGCAGTGTAGGATTCATGATTCACGCCACAACCTTCATCAATCATAGCTTGAAAAAGGGAATGGGCTTTCTCCGGTTGCTTGCATTTTCCAAGCATGACAATCAATTTGATGTACATACCAGAGTTGGGCCTGTACCACAGTTGTTCACGAAGTAGTTCAAAAACCTGAAAGAACAAATGTATGGCCTTGAAGACAATATCCTAACTGAAAAGTCATTCTTTTACTAGACATATCGTTAGAAAGGAAACTGAACCAAAATTCACAATAAAGAACCATATGCTGATCCATACAATTTTGGGTTCAACTACAAACTGGCAAACTGCTGCCTTTTCCATCCCACTTCAGTAATTCTCGTGTTCCTCCTTCGAGCGCATTCATTCGCATTTACTGCGTCTAGGAAAAATCTCAAGTCAAATTCCTCTAATCTCACCCCTGCGTAACCCCTTCCAATCTTGCTTCCTCTTTCCTTGGCAAAAAGTACATCCATCCAGTAATCTCAACATCGAAATTCGTTTCACCAATATTGTTTCATATCATGAACAATGATGTTTCTTTAGACTTCTTCACTGCTCAATCATCTTTGCCACAAAGAATGGTCAGCCGGCGGCAGCTATATCGAACTTCCTCTTGAACTCAAAACCCTCCATGACAAATGCACTATAAAACAAACCAGAACGTTACCCTCTCCAATCCCGTTAAACGCTAAAGATTGTAAACAACTCCAATTTTAGATTGGAACTCAACTCTCTCCCGCCATTTTGTAGCCCCTCTGAATTTGAAACTCCTCCTAGCCTGTGACCTAATCGATCCTTTAGCCGGAACTAGGGCTGCAAACAAGCCGAGCCGAGCTTTCGAGTGTCCGAGCTCGGCTTGTTTGTGACTATTCTAGCTCAAGCTCGAGTAGAGCCCAAATAATGGCTCATTTAGTATTGTGGTGTTCGAGCTTGTTTTATTTACTGAACGAGCAAAGCCTCCACAAACGAGTCAAGCTTTTATAATGAGCCGAGTTACAACTAACTCAAGCTTGGCTCATTTACTAGTCGAGTTTAAAACACGAGCTCGAGCTTGACTCATTTGCTAACAAGCCAAGCAGAGCCAAGCCCATAGCGCGCCACGCCTTGAGCTGCTTGGGCACAGTTCGGCTCGTTTGCAGCCCTAACCGGAACAAAACCCAATTCCGGACGCATTACATACAAACCTATGCAATTGAACTGCTGAAGTGAACGTTCATGTTGTTTTATGTACTTAACCGAAACAAAATTGAAGAGAACTGACAAACAACTGACCTTCAAAGCAGACTCCCAACGCAAGGCCGTAACACGCTCGTGAAGGGCTTCAAGAACAGTCCGAGGCAACAGCTTCTTAGAATTATTGGGCCCTCCCTTCTTCTCAATAACGGCCTTCGTGGCCTCGCGTCTCAGTATAATCGAAATAGCCTTCTGCGACCCTATCTTCCTGTTCACTCCCTCTTTCCTCTCTCTCTCCTCTCTCTCCTTTAGCTTCGACGCGTCAATTCTGCTCGGGACTCTATCGCTTACCGTCGGCGCGTTTGTTTGCTCCGATACTGCTGCCGGTCTGGAATTAGGTTTCCGGCGTGTCCAAGCCGTTGGAGGCTTGGAGTCCGGCCGGCGGTGGACCGGAGGGGGGAATGGATTGGCGGGAGCGGAGAGGGACGCCATTGAAGGTTTCGGGCCACTCAGTGAAGCGATATGTATCAGTTGCTGGGTTTTATGGTAAGTTCACGTGGGTTACGAGACATTAGTGAGGCATAAAGTACGGCCACGATTCAATTTTTACCGCTATTTCTATTGCTCTCAATTTTATGATTAAACGTGTTTTGAACAAATTGAATTTTAAAAAACACTTCCGAAAAGGAGTTTGTTGGACGGTGAGATGTTGAACGGTGGGCGTAACACTGAAGAGACAAGTGATAGCTGCCCTAAGGATCGAGGGATTTCATGAGAAAAAAATGGAATAGAAAGGATAAATAATTTTACCACTTGTTTTGATAAATAAGTGAAAAATGACGAGGAATGTATGCAAATGTAAGGTCAATTATGTTTCTCGCGAAAATGATGGAATTTGGTGAAAAATCATACTAATAATCTTTTTCTTTCTCATCTCAAATAACTCAATCCAATTGGGCCGTGGGTGTTCATCTTTCAGATCTTTATCTATCATCAAATATAAATAGATGGATTGGACAGTTTATATGTATTTCGACTAATTTTACGATCAATCCAGTTGTTTACAATATTATTTCAAATTTGAAATAGAATTTGAAGCTAAATTTAAAAAAATTTATCCAGAGCTATTGCAAACACGCCCAAAATGTCATTTACAATGTTACGACAAATTCAACGGGTCATTGGATTAATAATCGGTCAATATTTGACTTTATAGTTTTCATAACGTCCTAAATATACTTTTCAGTAACATATACTACTGCAACAGATGGTGTTTCCACTGAAATTTTTTGATTACAAGTTATTGCATTTTGTCATGTTAAATCACATTAATTGATAACTTTTTCATCTTCGTTTACCCCTCTATATTTTCTTTTGACCCACTCATATACCATCTACAATACAGTACCTGCTGTACGAAACGGATAATGCATTCTGTATTTATGTCCGAAGAAATTTTAAAAAAAAAAATCACAAAGTAAAAGAACTGTTTGATATATGTATTAATTTGTGGGAAATAGTTTTATGTTTTTTTTTTAAAGAAAAACATTCGTTTTAAGTTATGGTTCCTAGCGATGAACAATCTTACGGAACGAATATGAGCATTTAATAACTTTTAGAATGTGCTCCAATTTTCCTTCCTTTCCTTTTCAATTTTCATTTAAATATGCTCTTGTTTGACCACAAAATTCGGACAAATATAGTTGATTTTATGCTGATTACATTTATTGCCAGGAATTTTTTTCTCATCAATATTGCGGAGTATTTCATCTAAATTCTGTCTTCCAGACTATAGGAGTCTCCGTTCCGCTAAAGTTCTTACAGTATTTTTTAAGCACTTATTTTTCGCTAAAGTTCTCTCACAGTCCATCACTTTAATTCAAAAAATAAATATTTATTTGAAATAAATATTTACTTTACTTAGTGGAACACGCCCTAATTTAACTTGTTGCTCAATTTAATTTTGCTTCCAATAATTCTGCTATTCTATTAATAATATATTTAAGGATAGTTTTACCGCTTCTTTTTCTACTCTGTGTATCCTCAAAGTTTGTTAAAACTTCATTTAATTTAGGGAAATGATATTGACACTCCAAAAATTGATGCAGGCACTCCAAAAAACAAAGGAAAGTGGCTTTTGAATTACACTGAGGCTCCGTTCCGGAACCCTTCTTATTTTATAAGTACTTATTTTGGAGCTTTCTTCCACAAAACTCAAATAAACAGCTTATTTTCACATTTTCAAACTCAAAAATAATGTAAATGAAAATTAATTTTTTAATTTTTTTTGCACCGTATTAAAGATATCAATGAGATCTATCAAACAAGATCCATAGTGATAGGAAAATTATTTGCGTAAGCACGTGATTTTTGAGCTTAAAATTACCTTTTTGAAAAATAAGTAGTTATTCACCCTTTTCTGAAACACACCTTATTATTAGACAAAAAATAAGTTCTTATTTTGGTTACGGAATGGAGCCTGATTTTGAAGTGCCTGCATCAATTTTTGGAATGCTAATATCATTTTCCTTAATTTATTGCTTGGGTTATTTGCGTAGTTTCTTATTCCACCACATGCCAAAATTAGTGGGTTCTTAACACTGGGCTTTTAAATGACACTGTTAGGAAGGAATAGTAAGGCTCCATTCCGCTTTCTTTCCAAACATTCGTTTTTAAAAACAAGGTAATTTCAAACTTAAATATAACGAAAATGAAAAATAATTTTTTGATTTTTTTTTTGCACCGTTTAAAAGATTTCAATAAGATCTATCAAACAAGATTTTATATTGGTAAAAAAAATTATTTGCGTAAACACATGATTTTTGAGCTTGAAATTATTTTCTTTTTTAAAAAGGAAGGTTTTAAAAGAAAGTGAAATGGACTCTAAGTTGGCTCTCGCCATGATCCAAAAAAGAAAAAGAAAAAGATATAACATATATGTTTGGACATAAATCTATGCACTCGTACTCGTCAAAGAGTGCGGAACTCACATTCATGTGTTTAGGATCTATGCGTACATCAATCGATTTTGAACGCATTTGTGTTTCAATTTTGTCTTATCCGATCCGATCTGATCCGATCGAACAACTATGTAACGTAACACTGCGGACTACTCTGATAAACACATGCAGATGTGTTAAAAGTTGTTCAAAAAAGAATTAGACAGACGGTCTGAATTCGTAAAAATCTTCGTTATAGCTTGACATCGACGATGATTTGAGAGGAGGCTGTGAGGAGAGGTCACACGAAGATTGGCAACCGCGGGTGTTAGAACCACTTGATTTTATAAATTATTGTAATTGAGGATCTGTAGGCTTGGAAATTTATCACAAGTAAAAACCATTGATGTAACAGCAGATCATATCATATACTTAGGCTTGAAATTAGGCATATATGCATGTGATGAGTGATTTTATTTTCCATTCCTTATTGGTCAATCTCTGTTCTTGTTATACTTAATTTTAAGAAAATTTATATAAATAGTCCTCCTAATTTCATCTGAGTCTCATTTTCATCCTCCAAGTATTAATTACAATTCTTTTGACCTTCAAGTTTGGTTTTCGTACCAAATTGGTCCAATTGATAACTTCTGTCAACGAAATTGGACGAAAAAAATCAGATTGATGGCAGTTTGGAAGTTACAGTTCGTACTAAATTGGTCCAATTGATAACATCTGCCCTCAATATGATTTTTTTCATCCAATTTGGCTGACAGACGTTATTAATTAGACCAAATTGATACAAAAATCAAACTTGAAGGTCAAAAGAGTTACAATTGATACTTGGAGGATAAAAATGAGACTCGGGTATAATTAGGAGGACCATTTCTATAAATTTTCCTTAATTTTAAGTATTAAAAATCAATCCTCTTCTCGTACAGCGGCCGGGTTTGAAAAAGGAAGAGAAAAGTGAGATCGAAAAAACTAGTCAGAGTTGGTGCGGGACAGTGGAAGAGAGAACAAAAGCGCAGTCTCCGTCCCCCGCGCGTACACCATGGTTGATCAAATCAATCCATGGGATTTGATTCTCTTTACTCAAAAGAACAAGTCCGCCAGATTTTTTATTTTTATTTTTTATAAGTCAAACAATTCCATCAGAAAATACAGAAATGAACCCAAATTACCAAAACCTAGACCGGAACACATCCACAAGGTGGCTCCAGAACGCATTATGCCAAGGCAGCTCCTACATAAATGCAGGGTATCAAACCTGACGCTGATTTTAGTAATAGAGCTCGAAGAGACACTCAGCTCAAACCCTGGCCATAAGCACAAGATGAAATCATCTACAAACCAGTAACAAAGAAAACG
The DNA here is from genome assembly GCA_019656295.1 of Rhododendron mucronatum var. ripense. NCBI lineage: Eukaryota > Viridiplantae > Streptophyta > Magnoliopsida > Ericales > Ericaceae > Rhododendron > Rhododendron mucronatum. The sequence goes on along the minus strand of BPLT01000069.1, from coordinate 1,957,867 downwards.
AAAACAACAATAAATAAAACTGGACTTATTCGCCCACCAACCACGCCCACCGAATTTAGTGAGTCTAGACCGGTACAGTCACCGGACTCAAATTCAATTAAAGTTGAATGTTTACTAGCAATGACTCAATTAAAGTCATCCGCATGAGCTGAATCTAAAAGAGTTGATAGAACCTGCGAGAGTTCCAAATCTCAAACAGTGAAAAAAGAATTTAAACTTCCCAGTCACCTGCCTTGAACACCAACCGACCCCTTGGCTGACTCACAAAAGCGAGAAATTTTTGGGTGACGATCGGATTCCACGTGATAGTATCTATCAGCGATTCCAATCATCCAAGCGTGTTTTGAACGGCTTAGATGTATTCCATCTCTCTTCTCATTTTTTTAAGAACTCAGACCGTCAAAAACACGTTTGAACGATTGAAATTGCTGGCGAAACTCAAAGTGTGTGAAACCCGCTCGGCACCGAGAAACTTCTCCGCAAAAGCTCGTGCAACTGTCAAGTAACCAAATTAAACAACTCCATCGACTTTCACTAGTCCATCCCACGGTGAATGAAAAACCTTAAAATTCAATTCTAAAAACACACCCCACAGCACAACAGAAAACGATTCAGAGACTATCTTTTCTTTCTTCCTCTTCACCTTCGATCTCCGAACAAATGGCAACATGCCACGTGGTAGCCATGCCTTACCCAGGTAGGGGCCACATCAACCCCATGATGAACCTCTGCAAGTTGCTCTCTTCCCGGCGTAAAGACGACATACTCGTTACGTTCGTCGTCACGGAGGAGTGGCTCGGCCTAATCGGCTCCGAGACCAAGCCGGATTGCATCCGCTTCGTCACCATCCCCAACGTCTTGCCTTCGGAGCTGGTCCGAGCCAACGACATGCTCAGCTTCATGGAGGCCATCCTAACTAAAATCGAGGAGCCGTTCGAGGGGATACTCGACCGGCTGGAGGCGCCGGCGGATGTTATTGTGGCTGATACTTTCTTGCCTTGGGCCGTTGATGTCGGGAGGAGAAGGAATATTCCGGTGGCTTCGTTCTGGCCGATGCCGGTGACTGTGTTTTCGATGTTTTACCATTTTGATCTTATCGCTCAAAACCCGCACTTCCCTGCTGAGTTTCCCGGTAAGCATACTGGTCACATCACACTTTTCGTTTTTTCCTCTCTTTTGCCACAAAATTACCTTTTCCAATTACGAAAACACTTGAGGCCTGTTTTTTTCATAAATTTGTTCCGAACTATATGCTTAAAATGGTATTCAATCAGCATAATTTTTGGTGTGATGTTTCTTACAAATGTTTTCGACTAGATCTGTAAGTTAATTAAACGGTCCCGATTATCAAAACGAACCAGAAAAGTGCCCAAAAAATGGTCCGAATCCACAGCCGAGTCCAAAGAGGATCTTCCCCTAGGAAGAAGTTCAAAGTAGTCAAATCAATAAGGAATGCGACTGAGGTTTCAGTTCTTTAGACAGCTATAGATCGAAAGAATCATGATCCTTTTGTGGATCATACGCAAATTATGATCCATTAAGGTCTAACTTGTTGATCTGATGTGTTCTTAATATCGATTGGACATTGAAAACTTTACACACAAAGTATATTTCTTGCAAGAAAATTAGACTGCAAGACTCCAACTATACATGCCTTTTGTGCCAAATATAAGTTGATCAAGTATTTACGGATACGGTCGTTTTTTCTAGGGACCACCACATTTTATGGACCTTGTTGCTGGCCGTTGAATCGTGTTTTGAATGATCCAGATTCGCAGATGGTTTATGACTAGTAATAAATGATTTAATCATTTATGACCAGTTATAAACGATTAAATCATTTATGACTAGTCATAAACCATCCGCGAATCTAGACTATTAAAAACACGATCCAATGGCCAGCAGTCCAGTACGCATTTTAAGCTAAAATGCGGGGGTCCTTGGGGAAAATGCTCTGTTTACGGATATTCGGCCAATTTTTTTTTCTTTTCATAGCGTAAAATAGGCATATCGAGACCTACAAAATTGAGGACTCAAAATCGTCAAATAAACCCGGCGTGGATTCCATTTTATGTGCCCACATAGAGGATCCGTTCTTGTGGGCCAAGAAAAACCGGCAATGCACACATGAAATTGCCACAAACGAACTCTTTTACAGATTAAATTTTAGGAATGTGATGCGATTCATTGAATTCTTTATCTGGATAATTTTCTTTCTTAAATCACATTGATGAATAATATTGGTTAATGAGTCTTCCTTGCCTGTGCTTGCACATCAGAAAGAGCAGAAGTGACGGTGGACAACATCCCAGGCCTATCTCCATTCCGTTTATCCGACCTTCCCAGCACCTTTCACCATCTGATCCCCAAAGAAACCCAAGCACAAAAGCTCTTGTTCAACTCCAAAGTACCCCAAGCACAATATTTCTTTGACCTGATCTCCAAAGTACCCCAAGCACAAGTACCTGTTTACCAATATTTTCTTTCTCCGGAGCGAATCGACAGAGAATGAAAACAAAAGCAACAAGCCAACAACAAAAATAAGGGCGAATGCGGCTATGTCTCCACAAGATGGATCCATGGTTCCACGCCGTATTTCAGGACTTCACCGGAAGAGAAATGGCAGTCGAGTCAAATGTGAGATTAAGAACGAAATTGAAGACGAATGGAAGGGACTTCCATTAATCTTCAACGATTGATCTATCGCCGTGAGCGACACATCGAAGATCCTAAGTTAAGCTTAGAATATGAAATTCTACTCCTACTCCTAGTTATAACCCGAATGGGTTAGTAGTGCCAAAAATTAAGACAAATAAAGATAGACTTTGATTTGTTGGAGAGGTTTACAATGTAGCCAAAAGAGGCTATTTATAGAAAATACAATGTGTAGGAAATAACTTCCTAACTTCTCACTACTCTTCATCATCTTCCAAGTGTCCAAATAACTTCCCACAAACTCCAAAGTGTGTAGGAGCATGCCACTTGTCCAAATAACTTCTCTTCAACTTCAAAGTGTGTAGGACAATGACAAGTGTCCTGCATGCAAATAACAATAATAAAAGAAATACTAATACTAGTTCTAATATTAATACGAATACTTAATAATAATAAAATAGGAAGCATTCTCATAATTGCCACCTTTCGGTCGATCATCGACAGGCGGTGAAATATGGTGTAAACAGTACCCCAAGCACAATATCGCTTTGACCTTATCTCCAAAGTAACCCAAGCACAATATCTCTTGTTCAACTCCGTTTTTGAGCTCGAGCATTCGGTCATTGAGGCTTTGCAAGCCACATTCCCGTCCCCCATCTACTCGCTTGGCCCCCTCATACCTTACTTCAATCTGCAGTACCACAATTCTTCTCACCCCGCCGCCCCAAACGGTGTCGACTACCTCGAATGGCTAGACTCTCAGCCTCAGAGTTCCGTTTTGTATGTTTCGCAAGGAAGTTTCCTTTCCGTATCAAGTGCCCAAATGGATGAAATCGCAGCCGGCCTGCACAGCAGCGGCGTGAAGTACTTGTTGGTGGCGCGTGACAAGGCGTCAAGCGTGAAAGAGTCATTTTGCGGTGGTTTGGGAATGGTGGTGCCTTGGTGTGACCAATTGAAGGTGCTATGCCATCCGTCGGTTGGAGGATTTTTTACTCACTGCGGGTGGAATTCGACTATGGAAAGTTTTTTCGCGGGGTTACCGTTGCTTGCTTTTCCTATTGGAATGGATCAAGTCTCAATAAGTAAATTGGTTGTGGAAGATTGGAAGATCGGGTGGAAGGCAAAGGGCGCGAATGGTGATTTGGTGCGGAGAGAGGAAATCGCTGAGCTTGTGCGGAGGTTTATGGATTCAGAAAATGTTGGGAGGAAAGAACTGGTGGAAAAAGCAAGAGAAATCCGAGAGACGTGTCGACGAGCTATTGGAAAAGGAGGATCATCTGAGAAGAACTTCGAAGCTTTCATGAAAGATATCTCGCGTTCTGCTAAGACAATAATTAATTAGGTTTATGTCATGGATGGTAACTTCCCATTCTGCTAAGGAAAGTAAGTACTTATTTTTATTGGAGTATATTTTCTGAAATAAAAGTAATGTATTGTAAAAGAATAATCTATCACGTAAAGTGAAATATAAGCACTTAAAAAATAAAAAATAAAACTTAGCGAAACGAGGACTCATTCTATTTCATTATGATCCTACATGTAAGGATGACCTTGAATGTTGATTTTGCGATTATCTTATAGTCTTTGGAGCTTTTTAATCATTGTGTAGATAGAGGAATAGATGTCATTGCCTGAAGAAGTGTGCAATTTCCAAAAATACAACCAAAAAAAACTTGAGATTTTTTTAAGTGGAAAACCTAAGAACTGGAAATATTTTTTCCTAAACAGCTCAATGAAGACAACAGATTGGCGTTAGTTGAAGACATCTAAACTAACAAAAAATTACCAACAAAAATAGATGTTCAAAAGACAAATGTCTTTAGACATGTCTGTTGTGTGTGAATTCCACGTCTACCATTTTTTTTCAATTATAGACAGGTCTGCGTTCGAATATGTGTTCCTCTCAAGCACATCTAGATCATAGATTCATTAGGAACAATTATGATGTAACTACTCCGAGATGCTTTCCAAAGAATATGATAGGGACGAATAGGAACAATGCTTATCATGTGACATTTAACAGAATTCTCTCATCTCGTGAACCTATTCATCCCAGCTCCAAAAACGAAACAACGATTCCAAATTAGAACTGCGAATCTGCAATCTAATGGGAAATCGCATTAATCCAAATCAGACACACAAATTACAGAGTTCAGAAGCCAACGTATAAATGTCCAATCCAAGGCTTTAACCAAGCAAAGTCTTTGATTGTTTAAGTTACATTAAGAGAAATCGGAGAAATTCCAAATCCAAAAGCGAGATCCAGTGAGTACTTCATAACATCCCTCATCGGCTCATCTACTCACAAACTGTCAGCCTCTGCATGCCAAAATTAGTGGGTTCTTATCACTGGATTTTTAAATGATTGTTTGTACGAAATAGTAAGGCTTCATTCTGCTTTTTTTTTAAACCGTCTTTTTCAAAAATAAGGTAATTTCAAATTTAAATATAATAAAAATAAAAAATAATTTTTCAATTTTTTTTGCACTATTTAAAAAATTTCAATTAGATCTATCAAATAAGATCCATATTGGTAAGAAAATTATTTATGTAAATACATGATTTTAGAGTTTGAAATTACCTGTTTTTTTTTTAAAAAAAGGTTTTAAAAGAAAGTAGAACGGGCTCTGAGTTTTCCCTTGCCATGATAAAAAAAAAAGAAAGATATAACATATGTTTGGACATAGATTGATGCACTCGTAGGTAGTCGTCAAAGAGTGCGGAATTCGCTTGCATGTGTTTTGGACGCACGTGTACATCAATCGATTTTGAACGCGTTTGTGTTTCAATTTTGTCTTATCCAATACGATTAGATCGAACAACTACGTAACGTAACACTGCTGACTGCTCTGATAAACACATGCAGATGTGTAAAGTTGTTTGAAAAAGAATTGGAGAGATGGTCTAAATTCGTAAAAATCTTCGCTATACTCGCTTGAAATCGACGATGATTTGAGAGGAAGGCTGGTGATCGAGGACCATATGAAGATTGGCAACGGCGGGTGTTGGAACCACTTGATTTTATAAATTCTTGTAATTGCTTATCTATAGGCTTTGGAAATTTATTATTATTACTAAGTAATAAAAACCATTGACGTAACATCAGATATCATATCATATACTTAGGCTCGATATTAGGCATATCTGCATGTGAGATCAGTGATTTTATTTTCCATTCCTTATTGGTCAATCTCTGTTCTTGTAAAGTATTACCGTAAAAAATCAATCCTTTCCTCTTACCGTAAAAAATCAATCCTTTCCTCATAGCGGCCGGGTTTGAAAGAGGAAGAGAAGAGTGAGATCGAGAATACTAGTCAGAGTTGGGTGCGGGACAGTGGAAGCATGGACCTTCGGGTTGGTGCTGTATCATAGTATATTTTTCTTTTTAGTGTTAGTTAATTTTGTGCTTGTAAAAAATAAAAATAGACAACACACATTAAAGAAAATAGTAATTTTTTTTTCTTTTATGTGAAAGTTATAGTTATATTAATTGATTTGTGCAATTAATGATAACATTGTAGATGACTTTGTGGTACCAATATACTGCATAAATTCAATTTAAGGGTGTGTTTAAGCCCCAACCCAGTCAAAATTCAAGGAGACAAAATTGCCGACGCCGAGTTGAGTCAATGTCATTCATCAAAGGTACCCGGCTCTCTACCTCCGGAATAAGTGAACAACTTTGTTAACTTTCGGCATTTTTTTATATATATTACTCTCTCCGTTCTGATTTGTTTGTCTCATTTTTGACTTTTTGAGAACATTTGATCTCTACAAAAATTATCTATAATTTTCAATTCGTAATATTTTTAAGATGCAATATAGATCTTGTTTGATAGATCTTAATTAGTTTTATTATACACAATCTTCAAAATCTTAAAAAACATTATAAAATATATAAGATATAATTATTTTTTGAAAGATACGAATTTCGATAATTGGACAAACAAATTGGAACGGGGGGAGTACTCACCTAGTAGTCTTGGGGGTCCTCTTTTGGGCCCTTATTTTTAGCTGGGTCACATGACTCATCTGGGCCTATATTGGATCCGCTCCTGGCTACAAAGATTTCATTAGAAAATACAAGAATGAACCAAAATTATTAAAATCCTAGACCGGAACACATCCACAAAGACGCTCTAGAGCGCATACTGTGAATGCAAACCATACATAAATGCAAGGTATCGAGTCTGTCTCCGATTTTAGTAACCCACCAACCATGCCAATTGAATTTAGGGAGTCTAGACCAGTACAGTTACCGGACTCAATTAAAGTTGAATGTTTACTAGCAATGACTCAATTAAAGTCATCTGCATGAGCTGGATATAGAAGCGTTAATTGCAAATCTCAACCCGTTAAAAAAAAGAGTTAAACTTTTCTAGTCACATGCCTTGAACGCCCGCCCACCCCTTGGCTGACTCACAAAAGCAAGAAATTTTTGGATGCCCATCGAGTTTCACGTGATAGTATCTGTCATCGATTCCAACCATCCAAACGTATTTTAAACGGTTTAGATGTATTTCCTCTCTCTCCTCTTCTTTTTTTTTTTTTTTTAAAGAATTAACCATCAAAAACATGTTTGAACAACTGAAATTAACGACGAAATTCCAAGCGTGTGGAACCTGCTCGGTGCCCAAAAACTTCTCCGCAAAAGCACGTGGATAGCTACTTTTACCCCGTCCCTTGACACCACCCCCTCCCCGACCCCAACCCCTGACAGAAATCCCCCCACCCCCAGCTAAATTCTTTTTTTTATTTACTTAATTTTATATCTTTATTAATTAATTACTTATTTAATTTTAATTTAATTAAATTAAATTATATTTTCAATTAAATTTGACTTTATATAATTTTAATTAGTTAATTAATTTATCTTAACAATGAATAATAAATAAAAAACTTCTAATCAATACGAATAAATTTAAATGAAATTTTATTTTATTATAATTGAGTATATATTGACAATACATGAAAACATGATTAAAAAATTCCAATTTTCAGTCCGGTTGAACCGGTGAGAAGATTTTATTTTTTTATTATTTTATCCTAAATTATCGTAATGAATTTTTTGCTCTAAAATTTTTCAACGAGCACCCTAAGACTACTTATTTAATTTCAAGACTCTATTAGGATGCCCATTGAAAGGCCTTAGAGCCAACCATTTAAGATAATATGATCAGAAAAATAATATCTTTGCACCGGTTCAAACATATTGAAAATTGAAGCACTTCATTTTTTAACTATATTTTTTAATATATAAACGTTATAAAAAAATAAGTGTTTGAATTTTTAATCCGGTTGAACCGGTGCAAAATCTTATTTTTTTAATCATTTTATCATAAATGGTCGTAATGAATTTTTGACTTTAACGCCTATCAATTGGTACTCTAAGAGAGCCCTGAAACTAAATAAGAAGCTTTAGGGTACTCGTTAAAAGGCCTTAGAGCCAAAAATTTAGTATAACCATTTAGGATTAAATGATCAAAAAAATAAATTTTTTGCACTGATTCAATATTTTTAAGGATTTTTTTTTATACCTATTTTCTTTGTAATTGGCAAACCCGTCTGCAAGCACGTGCAACTGTCAACATCCAACAACTACCCGGACAAAAAAACAACACCATCTACTTTGACCAGTCCACCCCACCCCACGATGAATGAATAAACAAAACCTTAAAAGCTATTGGAAAAGGAGGATCATCCGAGGAGAACTTCGAAGCTTTTTTGGCTTTGTTCGGTTTCTTTTTTATTTTTAATTTTAGTTTCAGTTTCAGTTTTAATTTTGTTTTTAATTATTATTTTATTTTTTTAATCATTATTTTATTTTTTTAATTATTTTTTTTTTCTGTAATCAATTATTATCCCTATTTTCAATCATTACTCTATCTAAACTCCCAACCAAATACTACCTTTATGAAAGATATCTCCAAACGAATAGAGAATGTACTAGTAACAATTATTTTGTCGAAGAACAAGACTTAATTAGGTTTATGTCATAGACGGTAACTACCCGTTTACTTATTTTTATATATTTTTTAAAATAAAGATATTGTGAAAGAATAACAAGTCTCGTAATTAAACTGAAAAATAAGTTCTTGAAAAATAAAAAATTTAACAGAACGGGGGCTCATTCTATTTCATTATGATCCCACATGTAATGGTGACATTGAATTTTGATTTTGCGATTATCTTACCGTCTTGGGAGCTTTTTAATCAATGTGTAGATAGACGAATGGATGTCATTGCCGGAAGAAGTGTGCAATTTCCAAAAATACGACCAAAAAAAATACTCCATTCGTCTCTTTTTAAGTGTCCTGCTTTGTAACTCCAACTTATTAAAAAAATATCATCATTATACCTTTTACATCAACTTTTTCCTCCACTTTCCCTACTTACCCATCATCATTACACTTTTACTCACTTACTTTTCAAAATAGAATCTACTTTTAGGGACAAAATAGACAATTTACCAACTTTTACTCACTAACTTTACAAAATGGACACTTATTAAGGGACAACCCAAAATGAAATACCGTACTATAAATAAGGGACGGAGGGAGTAGTGATTTTTTTAACTGGAAAACCTAAGAACTGGAAATATTTTTTCCCAAACAGCTCAATGAAGACAACAGATTGGCGTTGGTTGAAGATATCTCATCCTGCAATGCCTCAACGAAAATATTATGCAATGGCTCAACGAAAATATTACCAACAAAAATAGAAGTTCAAAAAACAAATGTCTTTAGACGTGTCTGTTGTGTGTGAATTTCACATCTACTATTTTTTTTTTTCAATTATAGACACGTTTGCGTTCGAATATGTGTTCCTCTGTCTGCATCTAACTTTAACGATGTCTCTCAAGCACATCTAGATCAGAGATTCATTAGGAACACCAATTATTATGTAACTACTCGGAGATGCTCTCTACAAAATATGACAGGGACGAACAGGAACAATGCGTATCATTTGACGTTTAACAAAATTCTCTCATCTTGTGAACCTATTCATCCCAGCTCCAAAAACGAAACAACCATTCCAAATCAGAACTGCGAATACTCAATCTTACGAGAAATCGCCTTAATCCAAATTAGACGTACAAATTACATAGTTCAGAAGTCAACGTATAAAATGTCCAATCCAAGGCTTTAACCAAGCAAAGCCTTGGATTGTTTAAGTTACATTTAGAGAAATCGGAGAAATTCCAAATCCAAAAACAAGATCCAAAGAGTACTTCACAATATCTCTCATCTACTCACAAACAGTCAGCCTTGGATTGTTTGAGCTTTTCTTTGAATATTTTCTTAAAATATTTGTGTAAAAATCATAATTTTTTACTTTTTCGATTCCTCCTATCCTTACTCGCCCATATCCAGAGATGGAAGCGTTGTTTCGTGAATTTTTTTTTAAATTTGGGCGAAGAGTATGTCCTCATCTAAAATACTTTCACAGCCAACGTTTTCTCCTCATCTAAAATACTTCCACAGTGATAGGCAACCAAGATTGTATAATCTTGGTGCCTTATTCCCCTATTTTGTAGCATCTTTAGTCTTTTAACTATCTTTTCTATCTCATTTTGCACGTAAGGTTTGTTTCAGTTGTTTCAGGCAATACGGGGTGCTAAGGCGTTTCTTAACGCCAAGGATTGTTTTCGGAAGCATCCAAGGTTTCAAGGAAGTGATCAATCAAGTGCTAAGAAGGCCGTTGGGTGATCAATCAAGTCCTAAGAAGGCCGTTGGGTAATCAATCAAGTGCCAAGAAGGTCGTCGGGTAGCGCGGATCAAAGCAGAGCAAAATCACAATTTCTGCCTTCCATGAACCGGTACAGGATATGGCCCAACCGGTTCATGCTGGCCAGAGTTTTTGTTTCTGCTGTGTTGAAGGCTTGTACCGGTACGGGATTTGGCCGTACCGGTTCATAGTGCAGATTTTCCCCCGATTTTGCTGCTTTTTCCAACTTTCTACTTTTGGGTTAATTTCTACTTTTAGCTACTTTTAGGATATTTTGTGGGATATTTTGAGAGAGGAAGACCACTTTGTATATATAGGGCTCCCTCTCTCTCTTCTCAAGATCTTTGTCTCTTCTACTTTAAGTCATTTTTAATTTTAGGAACTCCATTAAAGCTCTCCAAGCTTTTAAGTTATTTCCTTTGAGAACTCAAGCAAGTAAGTCTCGTTCTTTATTTTTCCGTTTGTTAATGTTATAGCCGTGAACTAGATCCTCTATAAAATCAAGTTTGTTTCCGTTTTTATCGGTTAAAACTTATGTCTCATTTTTATGTTTCGTTTTATGCTTTAAGTATGTGTGAGTAGTCGTTCGGTTAAGTCTCGGGATAATCTTTCCCGAGGACTTAGAGAGTTATTTGGTTCTCGAATTCTCGAACTTTAAAGCATGATTCATGGAATAGAGCTTAGCTTGCATTTTTGGTCTAAGCAAGGGGTGTTAACTACTCGGTAAGGCGTTTGCCAAGCGGTCTTGGCAAATGGCTCGCCGAGGGCTCGTGGCCTCCTATGCTTTCGATAAATGTGTCAAACAAGCGGGTTTGCCTCCGTTAAACAATATCTTTCTTGAAATATAGTCATTAAAGCTAAATTCTCCGGGCGAGAGCACGCGGTCGTGATTTTCGCCCGAGTTAAATTGAGAACCGGTAACGTCCTTTGTCAAGGGTTAGAAGATCCTGAGACTTGCCTCTTTAAGTTAATCAAAGCATTTTCCTAGTCTTTTGCCTTGTCGTTTTTCTCCGTTTCAAAGCAAACCTAGTTGGCCGCCTTGAACGCCGGAATCCCACCATTTCAACCTACAATCCGATTAAGCTATCATCGAATTCCCTGTGGTACGATCCCGGTCTTACCGGTTTACTATGCTACCGTCAATCTAGCCCTACGCTTGGGGTTTCTATTCAACCGTATTTGAAGGCGAAGTTGAAGGCTAAGCACACAGCCAAACTCCAATATTCGTCCGATTACCAAACCAATATCCCAATTGCCTTTCACTTTAAAAGCCTTCCCCCTGATCATAAACGTTTCCCTTCAAATGATATATGTTTTTACATAGTTATTCATGGCGTTTTTTTAATTTTTTTTATTATATTTAAACTTGAAATTATATATATTTTTTAAAAAATAAGATTTAAAAAAAAAAAAAGTGAAACGTCGGCTGAAAAAGAGAGAGAAAAATGAGAGAATACGAGTCAATAGTCAGAGTTCGTACACCCACTACGGTTATTTTAGGGAAAATTTCAAAATAGCACCCGACCTTTCACACAAATCACGCACAGGCACCTGACCTTTTAAAATTATCAAAAAAACACCTGACCTATTTAAAAACCGATCAATTTTACACCCGCCGTTAACTTTCCATCCAAAACAGATGGAAAAGCTGAAAATGTGCATTTTGGCACGAATATTGGCAAAACAAGATTAAGGCTCATTTTGGCAAAACACAATATTATACTCGTAAACAAGATTAAGACTCGATTTGGCTTTAAAAGTCAATTAATAACTTAATTTTTGTCTTTATTCAAAAGAAAAAAAGCGCATTTGTTAGTTTTGCATCAACATGAATCAATAAGTCACAAAAATTACTTAATTTTTCAATCCAAATCCACCCTAAATAAGGAATCAAGCTTAATTTAGTAATTAAATACTTATAACTATGCAACCAAATAAGATTACTCTGTATTAAACAAAGGAAAAACAAAAAACATATAATAGTCATGGGTAGGTGTGAAAAGTGCCAAGTCATGGGTATTTAATTACTAAATTAAGCTTGACTAATCTATATTTTTTGTTTTTGCCTTTTCTTTTGTTTTAATACGGAGTAATCTTATTTGGCTGCATAGTTATGGGTATTTAATTACTAAATTAAGCTTGATTCCTTATTTAGGGTGGATTTGGATTGAAAAGTTAAGTAATTTTTGTGACTTATTGATTCGTATTGACGCAAAACTAACAAATGCGTTTTTTTTTTCTTTTGAATAAAGACAAAAATTAAGTTTTTAATCGACTTTTAAAGCCAAATCGAGCCTTAATTTTATTTATGAGTATAATATTGTGTTTTGCCAAAATGAGCTTTAATCTTGTTTTGCTAATATTCGTGCCAAAATGCACATAATCAGCATTTCCGTTTGTTTTGGATGGAGAATTAACGGCGAGTGTAAAATTGATGGGTTTTTAAATAGGTCATGTATTTTTTTGATAATTTTAAAAGATCAAGTGCCTGTGTGTGATTTGTGTGAAAGGTCGGGTGCTATTTTAAAATTTTCCCATTATTTTATTGGTATGATCAGCTTTCTCATTCCAAAAAACAGTAGTAGTAGAAAATTTTTCCCGGAAAAAAGCAAAAGTGCGGTTAACGAGAACCCACTTGTGGCAAAAAGAACAAAAGCTGTCTCCGTCCCCCGTACACCCTGGTTGATCAAGGAAAGAAGAAGTCCGATCTTATTTCTTCTCTCTTTTTTGCTTTGTGCGGTTAACGTTTTAGTTTTAATTTTAGTTTAGTTTTAATTATTATCTTATTTCTTTTTCAAATTATAATTCTATTTCTTTAATTATTAATTTCTCATCTTTCTTTATTTCTCCCTAATCATTATCTATATTTTTAATTATTATTCTATCTATTTCTCTTTTCATCCACTACAAAAACTAAACTTTCAACCAAATCTACGTAAATTACGTATCCAATAAACAGATGAAACTTATAAATTACTCCCTTCGTTCCAAATTGAGAGTCCCTCTTGGGGATTCCAACTATTTTAGGGGACAAGCAATGATTACACCTATATTATCTGTTATTTCCACCATTACCCTTATATTTTACTTACTTTATAGTACTTATATTCAATTGTGAGGGACACTTTTGGAAAATCACCAAAATTTTCCTTTCATTTTTTGAAAAGGACTATCATTTTGGAACAACCCAAAAAGGAATAATGGACTCTCAATTGATAACGGAGGGAGTATGTCATTGCGGAGCTCACACAATTAAGCACCTAACTATTTTCTTTGTCTTCAAGCGTTGGAATTCGGTGCACCCTGACTGATTAGTTTTGAAAGATTAACCTCAAACCTTGAAAAAAGAATTTAAACTTTCCTAGTCAGATGTCTTGATCACCTATCCAGGTGAGAAAGGGGATGTTGTCAAACACCTCTGGAATACAGAGTTTTCGATCCGACCATTTGTTTTGACAATTAACCGTTCAAATTTGTACACCACATGCTATTGAACTTTTCATATCGAGATGAATGAGCAAATCGTTCACTCAGTAACGTCATCTGTAACCTTGGGTGACTCGCAGAAGCACGAGCAACTATCAACAACTCCCCCAACAAATCCATCGATTTTCCCTTTGTCCACCCCATGATGAATAAACAAACACAGAACTCCCACTTGTATTGAATAAAAAGTACCCCCTCCATCAATCTACCACTCCACAGCACAACAGAAAACGATTCACAGACTCCTATATCTATCTATCTTCTCTCTGTCTTCTTCTTCTTCACCTTCGATCTCCGAACAAATGGCGACATGGCACGTGGTAGCCATGCCTTACCCAGGTAGGGGCCACATCAACCCCATGATGAACCTCTGCAAGTTGCTCTCTTCACGGCGTAAAGACGACATTCTCGTCACGTTCGTCGTCACAGAGGAGTGGCTCGGCCTAATCGGCTCCGAGACCAAGCCGAATAGCATCCGCTTCTTCACCATCCCCAACGTCTTGCCGTCGGAGATGGTCCGAGCCGCCGACATGGTCAGCTTCATCGAAGCCGTCCTGACTAAAATCGAGGAGCCGTTCGAGGGGATACTCGATCGGTTAGAGGCGCCGGCGGATGTTATTGTGGCTGACACTTTCTTGCCTTGGGCCGTTAATGTCGGGAGGAGAAGGAATATTCCGGTGGCTTCGTTCTGGCCGATGCCGGTGACTGTGTTTTCCATGTTCTACCATTTTGATCTTCTCGCTCAAAACCGGCATTTCCCCGTTGAGTTTCCCGGTAAGCATACTGGTAATTAGGTCATACTTTTCGGTTCCCCCCTCTTTTCCCTTTACAAAATTCCGTTTACTTTGACCAAAACCAAAGCTGAAGCGGTTTCAAGTTGCTTCTCTTTCAAAATCCTCAATCAAACCGGAACGTCTTCCGTTTGAACAAAAACAAAAAAAATTCAAACCGGACCAGTTGCTCTGGAAAACCAAACCAAACCAATATTTTCGGCCGATTTTGTGCTCGGTTCGTTTTTTGCGTTTATTTATTTATTTATTTAATCTCTAGTGGCGCATACACATGCACACATAAAAAAACAGTGGATTGGAGCCCAAGTTTTAGAACATGTGTGTTCCAAAGTACATAAAACGGTAATCAATCAACATTATTTTTGGTGTGATTGTTCTGATGAATGTTTTCGACGAGGTCTATAAGTTAGTTAAATGGTCCTGATTATCAAAAAGAACCCGAAAAGTGCCCAGAAAATGTTCTAGATGAACAGCCGAGACCAGAGAGGATCTTCCTCCTTGTAAGAAGTTCAAACTAGTACAATCAATAACCAATGCCGCTTCAGCTGATTTGTTTAACTTTTAGCCTAATTATGTGGCTCAAAAAATTAATCTCAAATTATATAATAGCTAGTCGGCTTTACATTATATTCCACTCAAGGATTTCGTAACTCCCAGATGTGGGATGTTACAATCTCCCCACCTTGGCTGCAACATCTTCGTTGCACCACACGGTCCATCACTTCCACTTACCAAGTGATGTAGGACAAGTACCCTCTTAAACATGACAAACACCTCAAGCTCGTCTTATGTGGAACCTACCCAAGCACGATAAGCACCTCAAGCTCCTCACTTGTCGGGCCCACCCCAAGCATGTCTCCTCGCGGGATCCGCCCTATACTTCCGGTTGGTGCAAGCTATGATACCATCTGTCACAACCCGCTCCAGCTGATCTACTTAACTCTTAGCGTAACCAAGTGACTCACAAAAAATTAATCTCAAATTATACTGTAGTGTGTCGGGCTTACATTATATTCCACCCAAAGATTTAGTAACTCCCTAGCGTGGGATGTTACAATAGACCGAGTCTTCAATACTTTAGATGGCTATCGAAGGAGTCATGATGATCCATTTATGGTTCATCATACGCAAAATATGATCCATTGAAAACTTTACAGACAGAGTATTTTTTCTTATCCCTTGAAAACCTTACAGACAAAGTATATTTCTTGCAAGAAAATTAGACAGCAAGACTCCAACTGTACATGCCTTTTGTGCCAAATATAACTTCATCAAGTATTTATTGATATTCCGTCAACTTGTTTTTTTTTTTCCATCTTTTTCCCATATAGTGTACATAAAGTAGGTATATCCAGACCTACAAAATCAAGGACACAGAATCGTCAAACAGACCTGGCTTGGATTCCATCTTATGTGGCCACATTAAGAATCCGCTCTTGTGGGTCTATGTGCCATCTGATAACAACCAAAACAAGAAAAACCAGCGATGCACACTTGAAATTGTCACAAACGAACTCTTTTACAGATTAATTTTTGGAATACGATGCGATTTGTTGAATTCTTTATCTGGATAATTTTCTTGCTTAAATCACATTGATGAATAATACTATTGGTTACTGCGTCTTCCTTGCCCTGTGCTTGCACAACAGAAAGAGCAGAAGTGACGGTGGACAACATCCCAGGCCTATCTCCATTCCGTTTGTCTGACCTTCCAGGCATCTTTCACCTTCAGAACCAAACACTCTTGCAAAGAGTCGTTGAAGTACAGGTCCCCAATGTACCCCAAGCACAATATCTCTTGTTCAACTCTGTTTTCGAGCTCGAGTCTTCGGTCATCGACGCTTTGCAAGCCACATTCTCGTTCCCCGTCTACTCTCTTGGCCCCCTCATACCTTACTTCAATCTGCAGTACCACAATTCCTCTCGCCCCACCGCCCCAAACGGTGTCGACTACCTTGAATGGCTAGACTCTCAGCCTCAGAGTTCCGTTTTGTACGTTTCGCTGGGAAGTTTCCTTTCCGTATCAAGTGCCCAGATGAACGAAATTGTAGCCGGCCTGCACAGCAGCGGCGTGAAGTACTTGTTGGTGGCGCGTGACAAGGCGTCGACCATGAAAGAGTCCTTTTACGGTGGTTTGGGAATGGTGGTGCCTTGGTGTGACCAATTGAAGGTGCTATGCCATCCGTCGGTTGGAGGATTTTTTACTCACTGCGGGTGGAATTCGACTGTGGAAAGTTTTTTTCGCGGGATTACCATTGCTTGCTTTTCCTATTGCAATGGATCAAATCCCAATAAGTAAATTGGTTGCGGAAGATTGGAAGATCGGGTGGAAAGTGAAGGGCGCGAATGGTGATTTGGTGAGGAGAGAGGAAATCGCTGAGCTTGTGCGGAGGTTTATGGATTCAGAAAATGTTGGGAGGAAAGAACTGGTGGAAAGAGCAAGAGAAATCCGAGAGACATGTCGACGAGCTATTGGAAAAGGAGGATCATCTGAGAAGAACTTCGAAGCTTTCATGAAAGATATCTCCAAATGAATAGACAATGTATTGGTAACAATTATTTTGCCGATGGACAAGAATTAATTTGGTTTATGTCATTGATCTCGTGGTCAGATGAAAAGGAGGGGAAAAAAAAAAAAAGGGTATGAAGTTCTTGATAGTTGGTTCCGTTCCGCTAAAAAATTTAGCGGAACGGGGCTAAACCAGTTTCGTAATTAAAGCGAAAAATAAGTTGATTTTTGCGATTATCTTACAG
Source organism: Rhododendron mucronatum var. ripense (assembly GCA_019656295.1). Classification (NCBI taxonomy): domain Eukaryota; kingdom Viridiplantae; phylum Streptophyta; class Magnoliopsida; order Ericales; family Ericaceae; genus Rhododendron; species Rhododendron mucronatum. The sequence goes on along the minus strand of BPLT01000069.1, from coordinate 1,940,453 downwards.
TCTTTTGAGCTTTTTAATCATTGTGTAAATAGAGGAATAGATGTCCTTGCCTAAAGAAGTGTGCAATTTTCAAAAATACAACAAAAAAAAAAATAGTGATTTTTTTAACTGGAAAACCTAAGAACTGGAAATATTTTTTCCCAAACAGCTCAATGTAGACAACAAATTGGCGTTGGTTGAATATATCTCATGCTGCAATGCTTCGACGAAAATACTACCCGTACCAACAAAAATAGAAGTTCAAAAAACAGATGTTTTTAGACGTGTCTGTTGTGTGTGAATTTCACGTCTACCAATTTTTTTTTCCAATTATAGACACGTCTGTGTTTGAATCTGTGTTCTGATGTCTGCATCTAATTTTAATGATGTCTCTCAAGCGCATCTAGATCATAGATTCATTAGGAACATCAATTATTATGTAACTATTTGGAGATGCTCTCTAAAGAATATGATAGGGACGGACAGAAACAATGCGTATCATTTGACATTTAATAAAATTATTCTGCATAAATTAATCACTAGTATAACCCTCTAATCTAAAAAAATAAATAAATCAATCCTTTCTCTTACAGCGGGTTTGAAAAGGGGTGAGAAAAATGAGAGAATACTAGTCAAGAGTCAGAGTTCGTGCGGGGCAGTGGAACTTGTGGAAGCATAAAACTTTGCTTTGTTAAATATTGTACACCCACCACGGTTATTTTATAATCAGCTTTCTTCTTCCAAAAAACACTAGTAGTCGTAATAGAAAAGGAGGAGAGATTTTTCGGTGTCGGGTGGATATATCATTCATGGTATTTGTTCGGTGCATTCGGATCGTTCAATACACTTTTAAACGGCTTTGATTGAAAATCTTTTTCTCTTCTGACTCCGACACTTTATCTTCTTTTTTTTCCTTCAAATTTGAGCTGTCAAAAAATGTAATGAACGATTCGAATGCACCGAACGAACACCACGTGATACTCACCGGACACTGACAAAATTTCCGAAAAAGAGAGAATCCACTTGTGGCAAAAGAACAAAAGCCGTCTGTCTCCCGTACGCCACGGTTGATCAAATGAATGTATTGAATTTGATTCTCTTTTTGTTGTTACTGCTAGTCTGCTATTATTAAAGGAAAAAAGAAAGAAGTCCGATCTTCTTTCTTCGCTCTTTTGTTTTTTTGTTTACTTTAATTACGTATCCAATAAACCGACGGAAACTTATATGATGTCATTGCTGAGCTCACACAATTAAGCACCTAACTCTTTCTTTGTCTTCAAGTGTTGGAATCTGCTTCGGTGGACCCGTTTTGAAAGATCAATCTCAAACCTTTGGAAAAAAGAAAAAAGAAAATAAACTTGCTAGTCACATGTCTTGATCATCAGCCCGGGTGAAAATGGGGATGCTGTCAAGCACCTCTTGCAATGTAGAATTGACCGTTTCTTTCGACAATTGACTGTTTAAATTTGTGTATGTTCTCAAACAGTTTATATTGAGATGAACGATCTAATCGACAGTAGCGGCAATCAGTTGCCTTGCGTGGCTCACAAAAGCACATGCAGCTGTCAAACAACTACCCCGTCGACCCAACTACTCCATCGATTTTCCCTAGTCCACCCCATGATGAATAAAACAAAACCTTCTTAAATTTTCAATTCTAAAAACACACAACTCCCACTTGTACCCCCGTTCATCAATCTCCCACTCCACAGCACAACAGAAAACGATTCACTGACTACTATCTATCTATCTCTCTTCTGTCTGTCTGTCTTCTTCTTCACCTTCGATCTCCGAGCAAATGGCGACCTGGCACGTGGTAGCCATGCCTTACCCAGGTAGGGGCCACATCAACCCCATGATGAACCTCTGCAAGTTGCTCTCTTCACGGCGTAACGACGACATTCTCGTCACGTTCGTCGTCACAGAGGAGTGGCTCGGCCTAATCGGCTCCGAGACCAAGCCGGATAGCATCCGCTTCGTCACCATCCCCAACGTCTTGCCGTCGGAGCTGGTCCGAGCCGCCGACATGGTCAGCTTCATCGAAGCTATCCTGACTAAAATCGAGGAGCCGTTCGAGGGGATACTCGATCGGCTAGAGGCGCCGGCGGATGTTATTGTGGCTGATACTTTCTTGCCTTGGGCCGTTGATGTCGGGAGGAGAAGGAATATTCCGGTGGCTTCGTTCTGGCCGATGCCGGTGACTGTGTTTTCCATGTTCTACCATTTTGATCTTCTCGCTCAAAACCGGCACTTCCCTGTTGAGTTTCCCGGTAAGCATCCTGGTTAGGTCACACTTTTCGTTTTTTCCCTCTCTTTTGCCGCAAAATTCTCTTTGCAAATTAGGAAAACACCAACTCCATATTTTTTTTTTACTTATTTAAAGTTTTTTCGTATTTATTAGTTTATTGTTACTTTTTAAGAAATTATTGCATCGTCATGAGAAAAGAAATTTAAAAAGTAAAAAATTATGATGGAAATCAAATTTTTTTTAATAAAGATGAAATTAAGTTAATAAGCTAATTTTTTAATCTTTTTGATTTCCATCATAATTTTTTACATTTTAAATTTTTCGTCATGACGATGCAATAATTTTAAAAAATAATCAATAAATTAACAAATACAAATAAATTTGAATAAAAATAAAAAAATAAGTCACTTGACTTATTTAACCGAACAAATATACATATCAAACGGAGAAATTTTTGCTTGAACAGACGGACATTCACAAAATAAACGGAGCATAGATTTTTCCATCAAACTTTTTCTGTCTCCTCAGCATATTCTTCTCTCTCATAGTATTCCCAACCACCACACACCCTCTCTCTTCTCTCTCTTTTGGAAAATTCCCAACCCCACAAATCTCAATCTACATTTTGGCTCCATTCTTCGTGGTTGATTTGGTCATCAATTGGGGGCTTTTAGCTTGGAATAACCGGCAGGGAGATGTCATGGACACATCAATTTGTTACATCTTAATTTTATTTCTTTCACATACACGTGGATCTTAGCATTTATTGCGCAATTTCCATATATGCATGTGAGAGAAATGCAGTTGGGGTGTGACACATTGATGAGTTTCTAACATTTTTCCTAACCGGCGAGCAGAGATCCATATTCGTATTCCCATACTTAGAATTTGTGTAAACGATCAAGTCTTCAAATCTGTGTGAGGTGAGTTCTTCAGTTATCCAGAAATCGTCCAAATCACCCATCGTTTTTTATTAGCAAATTACGTGCCCGGTTCTTCAATTAATAAAAGAACAAGGAAACAAAACGGCATAACCAAAAAAAAATCTTGACAAAATAAATACATAAAATGTTAGTTCCCGTTTGCGTTAGCAATGTGCTTCAATCTTCGCTTAAGCTACACATTTGCAAAGGGTGATTTGTTGTTGGGAGATGATGAAAGAGAGCTTTAGGAAGAACAGAGAAAAATGGGTTTTAGACGAGAGAGAGAGCGCTTTAGCCGTTCGGCTAAATAAGTCAAGTGGTTTTTACCTTATTCAAAAAAAAGTCCAGTGGCTTATTTTTTTATTCTTATTCAAATTTTTTTTGCATTTGTTAGTTTTTTGTTAATTTTTTAAAAATTATTGTTTCATCGAGATGAAAGAAATCTAAAAAGTAAAAAATTAAGATGAAAAAATATTTTTTTAATAAAGACAAAAAATAAGTCAATTTTTTTTCGTCTTTATTCAAAAAAATTCGATTTCGATCGTAATTTTTTACTTTTTAGATTCTTCTTGTTATGAAGAAGCAATAATTTCCAAAAAATTGACAAAAAACTAACAAATGCGAAAAAAATTTGAATAAGAACAAAAAATAAGCCAAGTAACTTATTTAGCCGAGCGGCAAAGTGTGTGTTGACTGAGAATGGTGCCTAACGCAATCTGTCCTCTCAAGTAGGTGGCAGAGGGTGATTAGCTAAGGGTACCACGTGTGCCTGGTAGCGTGGTACCCTATTGCAAGCAAAAATTTCTCTATAATACGGTATTCTTTATTTGATGTCAAACGGAATTTCCTATAAAACGGTATTCAATTAACATAATTTCTTATTTTTTGGCATGATGTTTCTGATGAATGTTTTCGACGAGGTCTAAGTTAATTAAACGGTCCCAATTATCAAAATGAACCCGAAAAATGTCCAGAAAATGGTTCGGACAAAAAGTGCCCACAAAATGGTCCGGATGAACAGCTGAGTCCAGTCCGGAAAGGATCTTCTCCCTCGTTAGAAGTTTAAACTAGTCCAATCAATAACGAATGCGACTGAGGCTCCAGTACTTTAGAAGGCTATAGAAGGAATCATGATGATCCTTTTGTGGTTTATCATAGGCAAAATATGATCCATTATGGTCTCGCTTGTCGATCTGTTGAGTTCTTTCGATCGGAAATTGAAAACTTTACCGACGAAGTAAATGTCTTGCAAGAAAATTAGACTGCAACCGTACATGCCTTTTGTGCCAAATACTACAACTTGATCAATTATTTACTGATCAAAGTAGGTATAGCGAGACCTAAAATTGAGGACTCAAAATCATCAAATAGATCCTGCCTAGATTCCATTTTATGTGACCGCAGAAAGGATCCGTTCTCGTGGGCCTAAGTGCCATCTGATAACGACCAAAATACAGCATTGCACGCATGAAATTGCCACACAAACGAACTCTTTTACAGAGATTAATTTCAGGAATACGACGCGATTCATTGAATTCTTTATCTAGATAATTTTCTTGCTTAAATCACATTGATGAACATTGGTTAATGCGTGTTCCTTGCCTGTGGTTGCGTAACAGAAAGAGCAGAAGTGATGGTGGACAACATCCCAGGCCTATCTCCATTCCGTTTGTCAGACCTTCCCGGCATCTTTCACCTTCAGAACCAAACACTCTTGCAAAGAGTCGTTGAACTGATCTCCAAAGTACCCCAAGCACAATATCTCTTGTTCAACTCCGTTTTTGAGCTCGAGCCTTCGGTCATCGACGCTTTGCAAGCCACATTCTCGTTCCCCGTCTACTCTCTTGGCCCCCTCATACCTTACTTCAATCTGCCGTACCACAATTCTTCTCACCCCACCGCCCCAAACGGTGTCGACTACCTCGAATGGCTAGACTCTCAGCCTCAGAATTCCGTGCTGTACGTTTCACTGGGAAGTTTCCTTTCCGTATCAAGTGCCCAGATGGATGAAATCGCAGCCGGCCTGCACAGCAGCGGTGTGAAGTACTTATTGGTGGCGCGTGACAAGGCGTCAAGCTTGAAGGAGTCCATTTGCGGTGGTTTGGGAATGGTGGTGCCTTGGTGTGACCAATTGAAGGTGCTATGCCATCCGTCGATTGGAGGATTTTGGACTCATTGTGGATGGAATTCAACCGTGGAAAGTTTTTTTGCGGGGTTACCGTTGCTTGCTTTTCCTATTGCAATGGATCAAGTACCAATAAGTAAATTGGTTGCGGAAGATTGGAAGATCGGGTGGAAGGCGAAGGGGGCAACTGGTGATTTGGTGAGGAGAGAGGAAATCGCTAAGCTTGTGCGGAGGTTTATGGATTCAGAAAATGTTGGGAGGAAAGAACTGGTGGAAAGAGCAAAAAAAATCCGAGAGACGTGTCGACGAGCTATTGGAAAAGGAGGATCATCTGAGAAGAACTTCGAAGCTTTCATGAAAGATGTCTCCAAATGAATAGACAATGTATTGGTAACAATTATTTTGCCGATGGACAAGAATTAATTTGGTTTATGTCATTGATCTCGTGGTTAGATGGAAAGGAGACAAAAAAAAGAAGAAGAGCGTTTGGAGTTCTGGATAGTTGGCCTCGTTCCGCTAAAATTCTTATTTTATAACTATTTGTTTCATTCTGATCCTACATGTAACGGTGACCTTGAATGTTGATTTTGTGATTATCTTAAGGTCTTGGGAGCTTTTAATCATTATTGTGTGGATGGAGAAATAGACTGCCTGCTGCTCCACGGCTCCACTCCACATATACTCATAGATGTCATTGCATGAAGAAGGGTGCAATTTCCAATTTCAAAAATTTTGAAAAAAAGAGAGGTTTTTTTAACTGGAAAACCTAAGAACTGGGAAATATTTTTTCCCAGAGATGGAAAACAGCTCAATGAAGACAACATATTGGAGTTGGTTGAAGATATCTAAACTACCAAAAATTACCATCTCATGCAGCAATGCCTCAACGACAATAAGGCCAACAAAAACAGAAGTTCAATGCCTTTAGACGAGTCAGTTGCGCGTGTGAATTCCATGTCTACCATGTGAAATCAACTTTCTTGAATGCAATTATAAACACGTCAGCATTCGAATCTGTGTTCCTCCGTCTGCATCTAACTTTGATGATGTCTCTCAAGCACATCTAGATTATAGGTTCATTAGGAACACCAATTATTATGTAACTACTCAGAGATGCTCTCCAAAAAAAATGGCAGGGAAGAAGAGCAACAATGCGTATCATTCCAGTAACATTTAAGAGAATTCTCTCATCTTGTGAACCTATCCATCCCAAGCTCAAAAGACGAAATGACCATTCCGAATCACAACTGCTGAATACGCAATCTAACGGGAAATCGCATTAATTCAAATCAGACACACAAATTACAGAGTTCAGAAGCCAACGTATAAATGTCCAAATCAAGCAAAGCCTTGGATTGTTAATTAAGTTACATTGGGACAAAACGGAGAAATTCCGAATCCAAAACCGAGATCTGATAGTACTTCACAACATCCCTCATCTACTCACTCACAAACCGTTATTAGTCCATTATTTCTTGTTGTTCTTGTTAACAACATCACTGCTATTCTTGTTGTTCCCGCCCGTTGCCCCTTGAGCTCCTTTCCTCGCCAGCTTCTCTTGAAGGGCCTTCGCATCCCTGTCCATATCAACAAAATGCTACCCAAAATCAGAATAGAAACTATCCATCAACAGAAAAATTCTAGACAGAGAACAAGGGAGAGAGTGGAAAAACCTTTCTCGTCTTTGTTCGGGTGTTAATCCATCGTCTTTAGGATTCCTGGGCTTCTGGCCGGACCTGGCTTGCGCCCTTTCTCGGTCTCGATCCCTTTGGTTGCCGCGTTCGCTTTAAGTTAAGGTTCACATTGCACAAAATCAAATTCTAACCAACACCCAGAGACACAAACCCTAATTGTCAAAATTCGCGGGCAATCCATATATGGTTGCTGAGAAAATTTAGGAAAAGGAAGATGTTTTGACGGTTCTATTAACCAATTTCTCAATGTTCATCTCACAAAGCTGATTATATTTCCAAATCCAATTAACTTCAAGCAAAGATTGGATTTTTGAGAGACCGAAGGACGAAAAGAGTAAGAAAAATTATTTCCCAAATTTTGCTCAGCAACCCATCAAAGATGTAAAAAAGTAAAAAGGGTTGATCTAAAATCAGAGGAAAGAGGCATATCGGAAGGATATGAGTCATTCTTGATTCTCGAAACAGCCAAACCACAAAACAGAAAAACCTGAAAATTTTACCAAATCAAAACACTCAACGAATGAGCAAAAATCTATAATTTGAAGGAATTTCAACACAGAGACTGATTTCTAAAAAAGTGAGAGGCAGGAAATTACCTGTTGAGAGAGAGAGAGAGAGAGAGAGAGAGTGAGAATTTCAGAGGCGAGAAGAGAGCTGTAAATTGACGTTAAAATTGCCGGGGGAGAACTATCTGAGGGAGTCGGCGTCCAGAAGGCTCGAGAAGCGCGAAGAATTTCTAATGACGCAATTCTTTAAGGCAAATTACATTAAACTCCCTCCAATTTTATTTCGATAACGAATTGTCACTTTCATCGTTTAACAGAATTCTGAAAGATGAGGAGGAAAACAAAGTGAAGACTTTAATAGCTAGCCATGTCTCTTTCTTTTCTGCTACCGATTCCAAATAATCTTTTCTAAAATTTTTGATAGATTACATACCAATTAAGGTACCCTTTATATATGAAAATCCTGTGTTGCTTTTAGCCTTTTTTACATGGAAAGTTGTTAAGACTTAATTATACTCCCTCCGTCCGGATTTATAGTATTTTTTGGGAGTTTGTGTCATTTTTCAATCGATTATATCTTCCAATTTATAATGTTTTACGTGATTTCGAATATATTGTATTATGGAACTAATCGAGATCTATCAAACAAGATCCATATTCAATATGAAATTCATTACGGATTCTAAGATATAACCCGTTTTTTAGCTGGTTAGAATAAAACTATAGATAATTAAATCCGGACGGAGGGAGTATCTTTCTCAGTTAAAAGCATACTTCAAAAAAAAAAAAAAAAAAAAATCACGTGGCTACCACATATATTCATGAAATAGCCCCCACCAAAAGGACAACTCCTAACAGGACAACTCCTAACTGTGTACGAGGATGCATGTGGCTGGGACTGTAACTACTCATGAAAGAAGGAACGACATTGAATGTAAATATATTTTCCATCAATAATAATTTGTTTTCTATTGCTGATGGACCCTAGTAAATTTTCTACCAACTTTTGAAGGATATATGGCCAGTAAATGGAAGGTAGAATTTTTTTTTTTTTTTTTAACAGAACAATTGAATAAATCCAATGTGCAAAAAGGGCTGCAAATGAACCGAGCAGCTCTCGAGCTCGGCTCAACAGTCAGCTCGTTAACGCTCAGCTCAACTTACCTCTTTTGGTAACGAGAGCTCGAGCTCGTTTAGAAAACGAGATGAGTGGAGCTCGGTTCGTTCAACAGAAGCTCGGCTCGATTAAAGAAACTCGTTTAGAAAATAGATAATTTCCAATCGTTAAGGCTCGAGCTGACCTCGAACTCGATAAAACTCGGCTTGTTTGCACGACGGAGTTGTATTGGTAGCTAGCTTGACCTTTCGTCTTTCAGTTTATCCATACTTTCCTATAGAACCGGTTATATAGTTATCCTCAAAAGGATTTAGGTTGTCACAGTTGGGATCTAGGGTAACTTTAGAGTCTCGTGTTCAACAAATACGGGAAGAAGTTCGGCACATAGCAAAATGGCTGCGGTGCGCCGAGACTCATCAATAATTTTTCTGGTTATACAATTATTATGTGGTAAAAAGGTACGTTGAAAATTCACAAATCGTTTCTTGATACGTGGTGTTGAGTCTATTGCTCGATCGTCACATGATTCGAACTCAATGTTCGATGGATTAGGCTTGTTCTGGTCGAAAACTATACATGAATTTGTACAATTGTTGCACACAAGTGAATCTCATTCACAAGAGCTAGCTCCTAATGACAATTGTAGTTACACATCTAGTTGTGTACCGTTTCACACAACACAACATGTTTACGTGATATTGTCTATCATTCGATACCGAGCCTATGAAATAACGAAAGCCACGAACACAATGACACAAATCCCTCTATGCACACACGTGACTCTCAAAAAAAACTCAACAATTACAATGATATGCTAACCAAATCGTGAAATAAAAGCCGTACGTTTTATTCAACAAACTCCATTAAACTCTCTCAATTTATTCCATTGCAGCCCAAATCATCCAACTAGGAAAATCATATTCAAAACCAGAATCCCCTAGTTAGATTTTTTTCTTTCTAAGGACATGTAGCTACACGATTTGGGAGTTCTATGGTGCTGTAGCAAGGGCACTCCTCCTTGTTCCCAGATGTGCCTGATGGAACACACAAACACCTAAAACAACATAGTTCGCATATGAGCTCACAGTCGTAGATCCTGTCGGCCTTGGAACACCGAAAGTCACATGCCGGAAAGCAGTCTTTCATGAAAAAAAACATCACGTTAGTAAACAACTAATTTTAGTAACAATAGACAACAAAAAAGGGGAAGGGGTGAGTCCAATAAGTTTGGAATATCCTACCATTCCTTTTGTTGGATTTGTGTATATAACATATGGAAAATGTTAAGTTGATAAAAACATTGATAGCGGCATATTCGTTGTAGATATGACCTCAACGAGTAACTATATATATATATTGACATTCGATCGATTTTTCATATTATTTAACCACTCAACAAACCAACAGAATGAAATGGTTTGGAGTAAATCGCGAAACTTAAAAATTAGCTCATGTTGAACCGTGTATATAGTTAGATCATTTTTCCTAATGTCAATTCACCACAGCATACTGTCATGTGTTAGTATGAAGTGATATCACTATCATGTTGAATATTTTTTTCTCTTCATTTAGAATAGGACAAAACGTATCGGTTTTTTGAGAAATAGATTCATGCAGCCAGTTCCAATTGATTGGGACTTGAAACTTGTAACAGAAATTCACCTCTTCGTCGTTGAATAGATCCTTCGCCACCAGCCTATCAATAATTCCAAAAAAAAGAAAAGGTTAAAAAAGTGAATACAAAGTGTCTTAAATTAAGAAGAATGTTCTTATTGAAACCACATATTATATTTAGGAAATTGATTTTAGTACTCCAAAAATTGATGAAGGGGCTCCAAAACGACATCGTTTTGTGTATCAATACAGTCCAATTTTAAAGCCAATTCATCAATTTTTAAAGTGCCAAAATCACAATCCTATATTTACCATTGAAACTTGAATGGCACACATCGAAGCCAAGAGGAAGAGGAAGAGGAAGAGGAAGAAAACAAATTGAAGCCTTGAATAGCCAGCCATCTCTCTCTCCCTCTCTCTCTCTCTCTCTCTATTCTGCTACCCATTCCAAATTATCTTTTCTAAATTTTTTGATGAGTGCTTTACACTATACCAAGGTACTGGCCTTTATATATGCATAATGCATTTAGCATTCTTTACATGGGAAATTGTTAGGCCGGATTAATCTTTTGCTATTTATATCTTTCTCTGTTACTGTGTTGCTAAAATTGATGAGATCCCAAAAGCACAAAAAATAAAAAAATTCATGTGGATACCGCATATATTCATAACTGCGTACGAGGATGTGGTCAAAAAATATTGTGACTGTAATTAATTTACCCAAGGAAATTATAGCAAGATTGGAACTGTAAATCTACTAAAAGAAGGGTAGACATTGAATGTAAATATATTTTGTACCTATCAAAAAAAATGTAAATATATTTTTCATCAATAATAATTTCTTTTCCGTAATGGTTGGGCGGCGACGGTTTGGATCTGTTAAGGTAGGTTTTGAGTTTCTTCGGGCCAGATTTTTTTGATGTATCTGGGCATTTTACGCCTTTTGGGGTGTTTATGTTGTTCATTACTTTTATTTGGGCACTTTAGACCCTTAGGTTGTATTGGGCTTTGTCCCTCGCTATACAGTTTTGGCTGGATTCCCTTCCTATAAAATAAATTGTTACTTTTGCTGGAAAAAAAAAATTCTTTTTATTTTCGAGGGACCCTATTAAATTTTACTACCAACTTTTGATGGATATGGCCAGTGAATGGAAGGTAGGATATTTTTTTTTACAGAACAAAAAAAGGTATTGTTCAGAGTTTTTTTTCGCATATTACTACAATTCCTAATCATATTGGGCCTTTCTTTAGTTAATTGGGTTAAGTTGTAATTAGTTATTCTACCTATTCATATTTGTTGACTCATTAAACTTTGTTGTACGCCCAAAATCGAATGAACCGAGTAAACAAGACCAAGCTGAATAAGCCAAACTGAAATTGTTTGGTCCAGTTTAGGTTTTCAAAACTCCAAATGAACCAATTTTTTTTTTGCAAAATTTGTCAAAAATCGAACCAAACCGAACCAATTTCACCTTAGCCCTTGGGGCCGCCGGCCGTGTAAAGGTTTCAAGATTGGAAGCTGAACTCTAGGATGTTTATAGCAAGGAATGGAGGCTATAGAAGTGGAGTCTGACTCAACAATTGCTATTAATATGATAATTGGAAAACCGCCCGAACCCTCTCCTCATTCAAGAAAATAAAACCCTTATGAAGTCCATGAGATGTACCTTAAGGCATACACTCAGAAAAGACAACAAAGTGACAGACATACTTGTAAATATGAGAGTTGATTAAGAAGACAAGATGGTGTCTCGCATCATCCCGCCGGACGACCTTATTCCACTCTTAGAAGCGGACATAAGAGGAGTGGCATTCGAGCGTTTTTACATTTTAGTCGTCGTTTTGGTGTACAGAAAAAATTAAGTAAAACTCGTTTTTAACCTTTATTGACTTGGGCTGTCTTGGGCTTTTGTGTGATACCAAATGGACTGCTCAAATAACAACGGGGTTCTCGAAAGCCTGCAACAGTAGGGTTAGGTTGTCAATGGATTCAAACTTCAAATAATTTCATTTTTTATCACCTCCCTCAAACTTCATATGTAGCCGTAATGCTTACGCGATATTGTCTCATTCGATACCGAGTTTATGAAATAATGGAAACCACGAACACAATGACACAAATTTCTATACGCTCACACATGACTCATGTCACAAAAAGACTTAACAATTACGACGATATGCTAATCCGATTGTGAACGAAAGCCATAGATTTCATTCAATAAACTACATTAAACTTTCTCAATTTATTCCATTGTAGCACAAATCATCCAACTAGGAAAATCATATTCAAAACCAGAATCCCCTAGTTTAATTTTCTTCTTCTTTTTCTAAGGACATTTGGGTCCACCCTCCTTGGTTTTCCAGTTGTTGTAGCAAGGGCACTCCTCTTTGTTACCATAGGTGCCTGATGGAACACACAGGCATTTGTTGCAACACAGGTTGCAGAACATCAAACATGCTTTCCGGTGGTTGTCCGCCTTGGAACACCGATAGTCACATGCCGCAGGGCAATCTGTCATGGAAAGACATCGCATTAGTAGACTACTAATTTTAGTAACAATAGACAACAAATAGGGGAAAGGGGTGAGTCCAATAATTTTGGAATATCCTACCATTCCTTATGTTGGGTTCGTCGATTTGTGCACTAACATGGAAAATTTTAGTAGTTTGATAAAACATTGATAGCCAGATATATTTGCTGCAGATATGCCCCAACATGTGACTATTGACGTTTGATCAATTTTTTCATTTTTATATTAGTTAACCACTCGACAAATTAACCATTAGAATGTATGGTTTGGAGTAAATCAGGAAACTTAAAAATCAGCTAGCTCCGGTTGAACACACAATACAAATGCCATGTCCAAGAAAAATGAGTTAAAAACAGCATAACTTGAGATTATGAACCCTTCAGTTAGAACATGAGAAAACATGAGTTTTGGAAAAAATGGATTCATGTAATCGACTCCAATTGATTGAGACTTAAGGATCGATTTTGGTTTAATTAGTTACGTACGTAGAATATAAGACATGTTTTTGAGACGAGTGATTAAGTCCCATGTAACAGAAAGCTCACCTTTTTGGCTAACACATCCTTCGCCACATGCCTGTCAATAATTAGAACCCAAAAAATAAAAAAGAGTAAGAAAAACGAATTCATTATGTCCTATATAAGAGTGTTGTTATTGAAACCACAAAGTACATTTACCATTGAAACTTGAATGGTACACATCGAAGCCAAAAGGAATAGGAGGAAAACAAACTGAAGCCTTGGATACCCAGCCATATCTCTCTCTCTCTCTCTCTCTCTCTCTCTCTTTTATGCAGTCGATTCCAACTAATATTTTTCTGAAAATTCTGATGAGTGCTCTACTCTAGATTGCATACCAAAGTACGTACCCCTTATATACGCAATGTCCTAGCTTTTAGCCTTTGTTTACATGGGAAGTAGTTAGGCCATATTAATTTTTTTTTGCCATTTATCAGAATACTAGTAAATCTACTCAAAGAAGGAAAGACAATGAATGTAAATTTATTTTCCACCAATAATCACTTCTTTTCAATATTTTTGATGATCATTATTAATAAATGTTACTCCTAACCAACTTTTGATAGATTTTGCTAGCAAATGGAAGGCAGAAAAATTTGTACAAGAACAATTAATTGAATAAATCCAATGTATGGAACAATTTAATTTGAAGTTGTATTGGTAGCAAGCTTAGCTAACAATAGTCTTTGAGTTTATCCATACTTATGAATAGAACTGGTTACTGTTATATATATCCTTAAAAAGATTAAGGTTGTCACGGTTGGAATGTAGGGTAACGCTAGAGTCTTGTGTTTAACTCTTGCTCCTAACATCTTGGCTTACCCGATGCCTATATTTTAGGTGAAAAGTTCGGCACATAGCAAAATGGCTCTAGTGTCAAAGAAAAAGAATATGACTTGAAGAATTACTATTAGTCGCAAAAAATTAGTCATGGCCGCAAAATATTACTCCTAGTCTCGAAGAATTACTCTTGGCCGTATCGAATTACTCCTAACCGCCACGAATTATTCTTGGCCGCAAATAATTGCCCTTGGCCGCATCGAATTGCACTTAGCCGCACATAATTGCACTTGGCCGCAAGGAATTGTGAGACCATAAAGTAATTCGATGCGGCCAAATGCAATTAGATGCGTCCAAATGTAATTTGATGCGGCCAAGTGCAATTTGATGCGGCCAAGTGCAATTTGATGCGGCCAAGTGCAATTCGTAATTGCCAAGAGTAATTATGTGCGGTCAAGAGTAATTTTTCGCGGCCAAGTGCAATTCGATGCGGCAAAGAGTAATTCGATGTGGCCAAGTGCAATAAGATGCAGTCAAGTGCAATTCGATGCCGCCAAAAGTAATTCTCGGCCAATAGTAATTCTTTACGGTCGCGAGTAATTCATTGCAATCAAGAGTAATTCTTTGCAGCCAAATGTAATTCATGTCGTGGCCAGAAGTAATTCATCACGGTCAAGAGTAATTCTTTGTGGCTAGGAGTAATTTTTTGCAGCCAAGAGTAATTCTTTATGAACTTTTAATCTCAGCCATTGGCTTCAATGTTTGAGATGGAGTATCTTTTTTTTGTGTCCCTGAAACGCTCTCCTATATATATAGATATTTTCCAAATTAGCATAGAACTTGGAAAGTTTTGGTATTCTTCTCTCTTTGTTTTTTTAAAAAATCACAGAGACATTAATGTACATTTGTTATGAGCAAATAAATCCACACGGCAATTGTGTAATATGTGCAAAAAGTGTTCAACTCTTGCTCCTAACAACTTGGCTTACCCAATGCCTATATTTTAGGTGAAAAAGTTCGGCACATAGCAAAACGGCTCTAGTGTCAAAGAAAAAATCTACTCTATATATATATCTAGGCTCCGTTCAGTTGTCAGGAAAGTACAGGAAAGTATGGAAAAATCAATTTTCCCGTAACTTTCCTAGTGTTCAGTTGGCAGGAAAATTCTAAAACTTACCAATTTAAGTTTTCCTGCAGGAATTACTTTCCTGCAAAGGTGATCCAACAAAAAACACAGGATTTTGCGTCGCAGGAAAAGGAAAATGAGTGAACACTCACAAAATTTTCCTAAAAGTTTCTTGTGAGTGTTCATTTGACAAAAGAATTTTGCAAGAAAAATTAAGGTTTAGTTGTTCATTTTTCAGGAAAAAGAAACTTTCAGGAAAATTTTGTAAGTGTTCACTCATTTTCCTTTTCCCGCGACGCAAAATCCTGTGTTTTTTGCAGGATCACTTTTGCAGGAAAATAATTCCTGCAGGAAAACTTAAATTGGTAAGTCCTAGAATTTTCCTGCCAACTGAACACAAGGAAAGTTATGGAAAAATTAATTTTGCCATCAAATATGGCTGGATACAGTAAGTAATATTTCTAGGATCTTTAGGGTGCGTTCCAGAACTCAAAAAAAAGCCCTTATTTTTTAAGAAAGCAATTTTAAGCTCAAAAATAAGGGGTTAATTGAAATCTAAAAATATGCACTATGAATCTTGTTTGAAAGATCTCGTTGAGATCTTTTATACGATGCAAAAAAAAATTGAAAAATTATTTTTCATTTATATTATTTTTGAGTTTGAAAATGAGAAATAAGCTGCTTATTTTTTAAGAAGATTTCTGGAACGGAGCCTTTCTTTTTCGAGTCTCCAAGCTCTCGAGACAAACGATGCGACGTACAAATTATTCCCAAATGCTAGGGGCTGCATAAAGGTTTCACGATTGAAGCAAGATTTTGAATAATGTACTGGCTAGAGTACTAATTTTTCTACTAGCACAGTATGTATTGGTACCGTGTGATACCAAAGTACTTTTTCGAATTTATCGCTGTTAGTGTTATTTTCCTACATCAAAAAATTTAGTATAATATATACATTAATTGAAAAACAAATAAATTTAAAAGTAGTTCGGTACCGTCCAATACTAACCGGTACCAGAAGAAAAAAAAAATTATGACCTAGTCCAGTATTCACCGGTACCGTCTAGTATTTGCCAATATGACCGGTACCGACCGGTATTTGAACCGGAGCAAAATTAAAGATATAGAATATTAGATTTGGCCAATTTTGGTATATACCGGCCGGTGCGATACGAGATTAAAAACCTTGGATTGAAGCAGTCATTGCATTATGTTAACGCCCGCTTTACATCTTTATTGAGTTGGGCTGTCTTGGGCTTTTGCGTGATACCAAATGGACAAACGAACTTTTCGAAAGCCTGCAACAATGGGGGTTGTGTATGGATTGAATTCAAAATTCAAATATAGCCGGAAAAAAGATTGGCTTTTAAAGAGAGAGAATACTCCAACAGACAACTGCAGAAAGAGAGAGAGAGAGAGAGAGAGAGGGAAGTAGAGAAATGGAGGAGTAGCGCCTCCTCTTCTTCTTCGCCGCCGTTCTCCTTCGCATCGTCATCTCCTCCTCCAGCCATCGCACGTCACACGCTGAAGTCATCGTTCGTCGTAAAAAGGTTGCTTCTAGTTTTCGAAGCTCTTCTTCTACTATTTGTTTTGTGTTTTCTGCGTTGTGGATATCTGGAAATGTTGAGAAAAGGCTTTCTCTCTTGCCCTAGCCGGGGAAACCGACCTCTTTCCAAGGAGGAAAAAGGTGAAGATTCTAGCCCTAAACAGGGAAATCGACCTCTTTCTAAGGACGAAAATGGTAAAGGTTCTAGCCCTCGATCTCTTTCTATGGAGGAAAAAGGTAAAGGTTCTAGCCCTGAACAGGGAAAGCAACCTCTTTCCAAGGAGGAAAAAGGTGGAGATTCTTGCCCTAAACTGGGAGATCGACCTCTTTCTAACAATGGAAAAGGTAAAGCTTCTGGTTCTAAGCTGGGAAATGGACCTCTTTCTAAGAAGGGAAAAGGCAAGAATTGGGCACGTAACGTCAATGTGGGCAAGGGAAAATGGAAAGGAAACCCTACATCTCGGTCACCTTGGGATGAGCTTTCTAGAATGGATCCTTTTGAGAGGGCAATGATCCTGGAATCGTTAGGTGATGATCCACCTTGGGATGATTTTTGTAGTAAGAGGGCAATGATCCTGGAATCGTTAGGTGATGATCCACCTTGGGATGATTTTTGTAGTAAGAGGGCAATGATCCTGGAATCGTTAGGTGATGATCCACCTTGGGATGATTTTTGTAGTAAGAGGGCAATGATGCTGGAATCGTTCGATGATGATTCACCCTGGGATGACTTTTGTAGTTTGGATTTTATTGAGAGGGCATTTTTTCTGGGAAATCAACCACTTTCTAAGAAGGAAAAGGGTAAAGGTTCTAGTTCTAAACAGGGAAATCGACCTGTTTCTAAGAAGAAAAAAGGTAAAGATTCGGCACATACTGCGGGCAAGGGGAAATCGAAAGGAAACCCTAGATCTTGGTCGCTTCGGGAATTGAATGCCAGAATGGATCCTTTTGAGAGGGCAATGGTCCTTGAATCGTTAGAGAATTTTTGTTATTTGGATGCTAGTGAGAGGGCATTGTACCTCGAATCATTAGATGAGTCTGAGATTAATGATATTTATAGGGCATTGTTCCTGGAACCGTCCTATGATGAGTCCGAGTTTGGTTCTGTGGGAGGTGAGTTGAGTCCGGATACGAAGGATAGGATTGGTAGGGAATTTGATAGGAATTTCGAGCGGGATATTGAGAAGGCGATTGCAGAGAAAAGTAAGAATGGCTTGGACCTTTTAGATGTAGAGATTTTTAAGTCTATGCTGGGTAAACCAAATTGGATTGATACGGATGATTTCAAGCAGCAGTTTTCAGATGTTGTGGAAGATGGTAATGAAGATGATGGGCGCAGACTTGACATGCTATGCTATCTACAATCGAAGTATGACGCTGAGGAGACTAAATCCATGGATGCACACTCGCATACTAAAGCGAAGTCAAGTGGGTCATCGGGAAAGGACTATTTACGAGGTGAGTTGGGTATGATGGGGGCTGGTTTTATTCCTGTTGTGGAGCATGATGAGGGAATGGTGATGGATAACAATACTGGACTTCAAGATATCCGGTCTTCGCAACTTCATTTTAATTCCAAGGAGAGGTACGCCAAGGCGAAAACCAAGACTCAACTACTCAGGCCTGACCCGATGGATGAAGCAAAATCAACAGTGAATGTAGGCAAAACTCTGGGGGTGGACATGCTTGGGCAGGAGGATTTCTGGGTGAAGAGGTTCGCAAAAATGATTGTCAAGGAGAGAGCAGAATATGATGCCCCTCGTAAAGATTAGATATAATCTCATCCTTCTCGGGGAGGAACGCAGCTTTTGGGTTATCTTAGCTTGGTGGATATTTTGCTTGTTGGTTTTTGTCGTTGGGCATCTTGCGAACTTTCCATTGTCGGTTTTTTCGCTCTTCTCATTTGGTTTAGGGGTATGTGCCATCTTTGTTTGGTATATACTTGCATGGATGTTGTGGAGCTAATGTTCCTTAAAAAACTTCTTGCTGATAAAAAAAGAAAGAAGAGAATATGCAAGGGCAACGATCCTCATGTTTCCGAGCACCACAGTGTCATGTGCTCCGCTAGCCCTTATTTGCTTTTTTATTCACTAATGGATCTTTTGCGGTGCTAGAATGGACGATGTTTAAGTCAGTAAGTGCGCTAACTTGTTTTGGCAATCCTGTTGGTAGGATTATTTGTTGGTTTTGGTTTTTTGGTTCTGGTTAGAGCATCTCCAATCTTGACCCCATTTTTTTTTTTGAACGGCGAAAAATTTATTAAAACGGGAATAAGGGGGAGAATCCAACCAAAGGTTGAAAAAAGTACATGGCAAGGGACAAAGCCTTAACACCTGAGGTCTATGCAGTTACAATCAATAAACAAATTGCAGGAGCCCAAACTACAACCCAGATATACAATAAGCCCAACACCTAATCCGGCCCATACCAAAGGCCGGCCCGCCCTAGCCAAACCCTAACCCAAGAATCTCCAAAACCCGCCGTTGCCATACAAAACACCGAAGCCACACGTTGTCGTTCGGGAAGCGGCCGACAAAGGGCTCCGGCCTACAGAAACGAGGGAACAGAGAAGCCAGGCTCGGGCAAACCACCACCAAGCGAACACAGACAGCCGCAAACAAACAGTAAACGTTAGTGATCGTAACAGAAATGAGATCCCCGCGCCGGAGTAGCAAAATAGCAGCCAAGATCCGAAACGGGCAAACACTCGACAGCCTAAGCACCCTTCATAGGGGATTCGACCACCACCGCAATCAACACCAACATCACCGCCTTAGCTGCTGCCGCCGCACCACCACCCCGACTACCAAAACCCAACAGATTCGCTATTCTTTTTATGAAAGACCTGCAAAACAAACAAGAAACAGAGAACCAACCACAGATCACCACCTCCGCCACCACCATCAATCCCTGCTCCACTGCCGCTGCCGAGAGCTTCATCGGGGCTCAGCTGCAGCCACCAGCAACCACCACTCCACAAACAACCCCGGCTTACCAAAGCCACAGATCGGAGCAGAGACGGCTTCGCCGGAGAGAAGGGCCGCAACAGCCTGTGACCTCCCACCGCACAAAATGGGAGCCTCCCACGCCGTTAGGCTTTCCGAAATCACTCAGCAGTGATATGGCTGGAAACTACCCGATCTACGCCCCCCCAAAACCCATGACCCAACCACGCCGTTAGACAGAAACCGGATACACCAAGTGTGAAATCCGGCGGTTGATCGGAGCCGAGGGCGGGATGCGATGGGAGAAGGAGCAACAGCAGGGAGAGAGATGCCCAGAAGAGATGAAGGGGTGAGGAGGAAGAGAGCCCGGGGGGAGGAGGGAAGAAGGCAGCGCCTCCCCCCCCCCCCCCCCCCCCAGGCGGAGAAACCCAAGGAATTTACTGGAATATAGAGAGAGAAACTAGAGAGAGAAACGGGAGATCTTTTTCGTGTGTATCATTTTCTATAACATACTATTTCCTTTCAATCTTGACCCATTTTAAGATCCAAATTTAAAATTTGGAAAACCCACAACAAATTCTCTCCAATCTTCGACTTAAACCCTTTCCCATTTTGGGTTTTACCCATTTCTTTTCCCAAATTTGAGACAACCCAAGTCTCTCCCCATTTTTTTCTCCAATATTCCAACTGCTCTTTTGTCTTTTCAACAGCTCCTTCCATGCCATTCTGAGAGCATGGCGTCTACGACGCCATGACTTTCCCAAGCTTGGATATCCCTCCCTCTCTCTCCCTCCCCCCTTGGATATCTGAATGTTGAAGTCTCGATGATCTCTCATTATTCTCTATGAAAGAATCCTGAAATTGGTTGCGGAATAAGAACCATGTCGTTGAGGAGAGATGTCCTACTCTTTTGGCCGAAAGCGTTGGGGGAAACAAAAATGGAGGGAAATAGTCGTAAAAGCATAAAAAAATAATATATTTTGGTAAGGGATTAGTTTGCCATTGGAATGAGGCTGATCTACAATGGGTTTTTACCTAAAATTTGACCCAAATTTGGGTAAAAATTTGGGTCAAGGCTGAAGATGCTCTTATCTCCCTCTCAAGTATGCCCATTCCCATTTTGAACGTTAACACTATCTTTTTGCTATTATTAGTATTTATTATTTCGTGCTCCTCTGTTTGTCTTGTTTTGTTTCGTTTTTTATTATACTTGTTTTGGCCGAACTCAATGTCTACGTGTTTAAAACCTGAGATTTTAGGAATTTGCTCCCAATGTTTATGGTGCTATCAATCATTATGGGCCACCAGTCCATATTCCGGCTTTAAATAGGTCCACACTAGTAGACATTGAGATAGGTACTCTAGCGATTAATCGAGGTGTGCATAAATTTAGGCTCTAATTAAGAAAATAACCAACAGCTTAGAGTTATTACAGGCTAATGGATATATCCGACATGGTTTGTAGGTTGCATTTTGCTGGTGAGAGGTCCTCTTAAACGGTCCTCAAGAAGTAACTGGTAAGTCTGGTTTATTATGGAGGAAAGTCCACCCCCCTGTGGTTATCGCCATGTGCGGATACCCCCCTTGTGGTTTAAAACTGACCACATAACCTACCTATGGTTTTGAAAATATGCGGATAGACCCCCTGCCGTCATCTTTTCCATCCATATTAACGGAGGTGTATCTCACACATCTCTAGAATGCAATCTGAGTCGTTCATAATGTATTATATAAAGAATAGAGTATCTCTGTAAAAAATCATCTCGATCAAGCATCAATAACCCAGTGATCTAATTTTTAGTAAATTCAAATTTGAAATTTTAATTTCATAACAAAATCGATTTGACCATGAGCTTTTCATTTTTTGATTGACTTGAATTTTGGCATAGACGTAGTACTCGTCAAAATTTACAATATCAACAGTTTGGATTCAATTTTTGGTATACAGGATGGTGTGATTAGATTTAAAAAAGAAGAAGATTCAAGGGACGTGATGGGGGTATAACGGTCTTTTAATGTTGTGTCCGTTAATATGGATGGAAAAGATGACAGCAGGGGGTCTATCCGCACATTTTCAAAACCACAGGTAGGTTATGTGATCAGTTTTAAACCATAAGGGGGGTATCCGCACATGGCGATAACTACAGGGGGTGAAAGTGGACTTTCCTCTTTATTATGTGATTGTATGCTCATTCCATAAAAATAAGGTGCATAACAACTACTTTAGTTGACTTGGGAAAAAATTAACTATTCTAGCCAGTAAATGAGGAGACAAAAGTGACTGTGTGTCTCTAAGATTAGAAGAGTATGTTCTGTTATATATAGGCTAGACCTACGTGACTTATTTTTGAAATGTTAATGACTCGGTTGAAGCCATCAATTATAAAGGCAAATTGGATGGTCTAGCAACATTTGGATGGTACTTTAAAGTTATCTAAACCATTGCTCTTCAGACTAACAGAGTCAGAGTTTTAAGTACGCAAAAAGTTCTATCTGGCAGCAGAGTGGAAGAGGAAGAGGAGAGATGTCGTTGATGTATGCCCAGAGGCTGTGGGCATGCATTCTGCAGGTTGTGTGCTTGGGAGGTTTGGGTTCAGAGTGAAAGAGGCAACTGCCATTTCATCTTGGAAATTCTTGATAACTTCTGATCACTCTGCCATAAGCACCAACACCAAGAATCAAGATTGTTGAAAGTTGAACTGAGGAGCTTTCTCAGCTGCTAGGTGAATCTTAGTATTGTGCACAACTTTTTGCTCTTTTGAATCTGATGCTCTGCTGCCTACATGATGTCTTGCCCTGGTTGTGCTGCTGTCCATTCGTTTACGTTCGTTTTGCTGTGCCCGGTCTATGGTGTTGCCTGCTGTTTTTGTTGCTGCCGTCGCTGATCTACTTGTGTCTGTTTTTGCTGCTGCCAGTGTCTTACCTGGTTTTGCGTGGCTCCTTGGAGCATTTGGGCCACCTGTTTTGGCCTTCTTCTATTTCTTTTTGTTTCTCTTGTTTCTATTTTTCCATCTTCCAATGCTTTATTGGAGGTCTCTCTCTCTCTCTCTCTCTCTCTCTCTCTGTCTCTCTCTCTCCTTTCCCACGTATCTATATAACAGTGTTAGGTTTCTTTAGAGGTGGCAATTCTAATCCATATTTCTTAACCCGCCCACTTGTAACCCAATCTGTCCATTTTGTGTAATGGGTTGAGAGTGAATTTAATATGGGTTAAAATTAAAAATAGTCCAATACCCCTTTTTCTCTCTTGTCCGCGCTGTCTTCCGACTTCTCTGATCTGACAACAATCAATCCAATTCACCCATCTCTCTCTCTTTCTCTCTCTCTCTCCAATTCACCTATCTCTCTCTCTCTCTAACTAAAAGTAAAATCAAGATATGCACTTCTCTCCATTCTTTCTCTCATTCCTTCTCTTTCTCTCTTTTTTTTTTGATCTACTTTCTCTCTCCTTTCTCGCTGGGACCAAAGAACTGAAGGAGGAAAAAAGTAAAAAGTAAAAAGTACACTACAATCATGAGATCCAATGATGTAGCTACTTGTGAGGTCCCCCATAGGGTAAAAGTTAAAAAAAATTACTTTTTCGATTTTCTCGTCGAAACGAATTAATAGGGATAAAAAGTTTATCGCAAAACAAACAAATACAAAAAAACTTGAAGAGAAACCAAAAAAAAAAAAAATCACTTGACTTTTTAATTCAAACCTAAGCGGTGATTTTGGCGAGCACAACGAAGACTGAAACTGTGCAATCGGGCAATTATCGCCCTCCAGACAATTCTCTAATGCGGCCTCTAACTACTCGTCGAAATTATGTTACTGTTTGGAAATGAAAAAAAAAAAACCAAAATTTTTAAAGATTTTTCAGCCTTGAATTGTTTCATTTTTATTTAAAAAAAATTAAATTTTAATCATAAATTTTTATTTTTTTGAATCCTCGACCGGGAAGGGGGGGAAGAAAAAGGGTCGGGTCGGGCGGGTTTGGATTTGGCTTGACCCATATTCGACACGACCAGACCCGTTTCACCCCGTTTACTTTTTGACCCATATTTGATCCGGCCCATATTAACTCACGACCCATTTCAACCCGCTCAGACCCGGCTGTTTGTCACCACTAGGTTTCTTCTATCTTTCTTGACGTATACTATCGTTCTGCCGATTTTAAAAAATAAATAAATCCCTTTTGGGTTTTTACTCCCAGCAGGTGCTTTTGGTGTTTCTGTTTCCTCCTCCTCTATAATAAGAGGGAGTTTTGGTCAATTTTTCGCTTGCCACTTTTCTGATTTGGACGAATTTAGCCTTCAATTTATAGACATGCAGTGTTAGCCGGCTGCCCATAATTGTAATTGTGCCTAATTGCCTTATGGCCCACGTGGGTGCATGACACGCAGCCTCGTGCCACGTATCTTGATCTTCCTTTCCACCACGGAATACACACACATGCACTCTCTCTCTTCTGCAATTTTCCTTGGCTCTCTCTCTCTCTCTCTCTCTCTCTCTCTCTCTCTCTCTCTCTCTCTCTCTCTCTCTCTCTCTCTCTCTCTCTCTCTCTCTCTCTCTCTTCTACAATCCTTCATCACGACTCCATCGCCGTCCACGTAAAGTCTTTGGCCAGATCGGGACTTCAACGCTTTTTCGGGCGGAAGCAATTTTTTCGTTCGCCTTCCCCCAACCGATGCAGCCATGGGCTAGATCTGAATCAGGTATTATTTCCCTTTCATCCTATTTTTTAGAGATTTTTAATTATATTTCAGAGTTCTTCCATTTATTGTTTCAATTCTGTAGTGCGATTGCTTGAGTTAGGGTTATTCTTTGTTCGATTTAGGGTTCTTCAACTCACATCAGGATTCCTCTCGTGCTCTGAAAATCGAAGGACGATAAAAGTGGAAATAAAACAATTGATTTGGTCCCCCACATTCCCAGGTAAGGTGATACTGTTTTTGATTTTCAAATTGCATTGTCTTTGTTTGTGTAGATGAGCTACGAGGTTTGAAATTAATTGATTTGAAGGGCTCAAAAAATCTGATTCATTTTATGTATTGTTTGGCTGGGTATCTTAGACATTGATTTTTAGTGAATGTTCTTATGTTGCATGTAGGTGGGTTTTCTACCTAAAAATCAAGCCTTCTATTTACTACCAGGTAATACCGAGCTTTCAATAGAGAATATATATGTGTAGGTACGATCTCTATATCTCTTAAGTTATCTCTGATTCTTCTTCTTTTTTTAAGAGTTTTTGGAGCCCCTTTCTCAGCTATTTCATGCAAGGCACTTACACCTTTACCACTTGAGCTACCTCTTTTGCACTTACTTCTGCAAAAAGATGTAGAATTACTCTCCTTTAATTTTTGGGTCGCTCACTGCCCTGTTTCATGTTTGGCCCATTTGCAAGATGGGCATGCATGGACAAGGATAAATTTGATCAGAAAAATCAGCTTTGAGATCAAAGATTGAAATCAATATGGAAATTGGCCAAAGGCGCTGTTTATGAAATTTGCCCATTTCTGATTTACGCTATAGTTTTCGTAAAGAAATTAAGTGTTTTCAAATTTTGAGTGCATTGCTTCCTGCATAAGTTCAAAGAAAGAATGAAAGTGAGACGGTTTCTAATGGGAATTGTTTTTATGTTCTTCAGCAAAGTTGGTTATCATTGCCAACAACTGCCCTCCTCTTTGGAAGTCTGAGATAATGTACTATGCCATGTTGGCGAACGTCGGAGTTCACCACTACAATGGGAGTAAGTTTAGTGCCATACTGATTTATTTACCAGCTTTGTTATTTCTTTCCTTTATTTTTTGTTTTGTTTCTTTCCTTTATTTTTTGTTTTGTTTCTTTCCTTTATGCATTTAATTTTTTCTGTCATATTGAACTTCTTATTGATGTCTATTTTGTTTTTGAAGCAAGCATCAAATTATGGATGCATGGAATTTGACAAAATAGGAATCATCCACTTTTCTGAAAAACTGTGGGAAAAGAGGGATCATCCACTTTTCGGAGAATCCAAAAGGGGTTGCAGTGACACATATGGTAATCTTTATGACTTTATATTCAGCTTCCTCGCTTCAAGTCTTAATGGTGGTGAAACAAATAGGATAATAGGATTTTTTTGTGATATTGGCGGTTTTTACGTACTCAAAATCACTTATATTGTCAGGAGTTTTATTCTAGGAATTGGAGAAGCGTTGACTTGCTGAGTGTGGTTTCTAATTTCTGATTTCAATGTTATAATTTGCTGGAAACTTCGGACCATTGGGATCGAGAATATGTATGGGATGGCAGGAATGTGTAGATATTTTTTAATGTAATTTTTCTTTTATTGTGATAAATCGACTCTGATGATGAGGGCCAATTTTTGCTTCTCTGCTACTTGTTTTTTAAGTTAGAAAGAGAGCTTTTTATAGTTTATTCAGTTCATATGAACATGGAAGTTTAATGATGTTTTCCGTGTGAATGCAATTCGATTGATCACATGTTAAGCTATAATTAGTTACATTTATGGAGTAGAGTTTATGATGGCGTGTTTGGTTAGTAAAAAAATACATGAATTTATGTTGGTTGGTTACACATGTCCATTAACTTTGTAAGGAATGTGTCTGGAAGAACAACACTCTGGTTGGGTAACGTGGAATTGGGTTTCTTTGGTTTTAAGAGTGAGAATCTGTGATAGCAGCAGGAATATAACAGTTCTTAAGAGAGAGAAAATTAATCTGCAACTCATGAGCTTCCTTAGGATCTCTGGAGAAAATAAGAGTAAACATATTTAGGAAAAAGTAAGAGTAAACATATCAGGTGGTAGTAGCAGCAGAGGACGAAGGCAGAGGAGGGGAGAAGATATAGTTTGCCCCTTGGTCTATCTCGAGAACTTGTACATTGGGACATCAAAGAAGAACCCTAAACTTGAAATATCATTCACTCAAAGTGCAATGAGTAATTTCTTTGATAGTATGTGTTCAATGTTGACACTAATTTTGTAATTCTAGATATAAATGATGCTCATGTAGTCTTATGCTATGTTAATGACAGGAAATGTTCAAAATATAGAGCTTCAACGAAATGTGCTAGCTGCCAAGGGAACGAGGAATGGTCACAATTAGGACCCTTTATGATCCTGCAGGCTGCAGATGCAACACCTTTGCTACAAATGCAATGGTACTAGCGAGAGCATTAACGAGAAAGACCAATGCCCTCAATGCAAGAGAAGAAGCTGCTGGAAATTATCATGGAGAAGAACATGTAGAATGGACGGAAAATCACATTTGCTAGAGAAGCTGATGAGACGGTATGCTATTACTCTTTCACTGTCCCACAAGCCTATAAGTGGAGATGGCATGTTTATGTTCCTTTGTTTATGTTCGATGGTTCTCTTGATAGACTTTTGGTTAGGAAGAGTTTCCTTTTGTTTTTGGTTAGTGAGATTGTCAGTTCTATTTCCTCGGCCCCAGCTGAAGTTTTGAAGTTCTTTAGTGCTTTACACCCTTTCATTAAGGATTTTTGCCCCCCATCAAGGTCTCAAAGTATTATTACAACTTCAAGTCTAAATACTTTTGCTTTGTCTAAGTCCCACGAACTCTACTTTAATGCTAGGCATTTTGCAATCATATATAAGCCTGTAAGCAAAATCGTGCAGTTGATGTAGATGACGTACTTATGTATATCAAACCCTTGATAAAACTTATGCATACAACTTTTGCTATGCTCATCTACATTTTTAATTACAGAAACATTCAAAATCGCTGTTCATAACGGGCATGACAGACGTGCTTTGCACGTCGGGATGCACCTAGTTGTAGATACAAAGAATGGTTGTATTGTTGACAAATCGGGAAAGTTGTATATGAATCGTGTATTGTATGCACGAGATTGTCAGTTCATTCTTTGCAATGAGAAAATTGAGACCGATGTAATCTGATCCGTTCATCTTGTAAGGCCTACAAATTAATACTAGTACATTGACACAAAAAATCAGCTTGATCGGATATCAATAGCTATATCAAAAAAATTAAATTGTGGTTTATAAAACTGATAGTCTGATTATGTCACCAGTTTTTAAAGCTAAACTGTCCATGACTTTCTAGTTTATAAATCAAAATATAATTTTTGATATAGCAATTGATGTTCGTTCAAGCTGATTTTCTACTAAAAATATGACTTTAAGGGCCCCACAAGATGATCGGTTCAGATTATTATAATGAATGCTTGATATGGCCTACAATGAGTGACGGAAACCATGTGTTTCCTCCTCATCCGGAAGACAGCTTAAAAACGATTGATATAACGAAAAAGATACTACTACATTAGATTCAAACTTGATATTTTCGATTCGAAAACCCAAAACAGCTGAAAATATATAGATTTAAATTTCTGTTCAAGGTTTTTCTATCGCTTTCCTTATTTCAGATAATAATTCTAGGAATGTACACGGTCCGGATTGGTCCGGTTCTCTAAAAAACCAGTAACCGGACCATTTCAAACAGTTCTAGAAAATTGGGAACCAGAACCTAACCAATATATGCATGGAACCTAACCAGAACCAAATCGGAAGACTGGTCCGGTTTTGGTTCTGTTCCGGTTCTATCCAATAAGCATCCAAACACTAATTTACAAAATATGAACTCATAAAATTAAAAAAAATAGGAAGATAATCTGCTGAAATAAGAAATGAAGGAAGAAAATAAAAGCTTTCCTAACAAATAATATTTCATTTTTAAATAAATTAAGTTTAGCAAGTAAAAGATTAACCTACCAAATTCAAATACATATTTAATTACACACATATATGTATTTCTATATTTATCTTAGTTTTAAACGGTCCGGTTCGGTTCTAACCACGGTTTATTAATTGAGAACCAATAAGAGAATCAAAATTAACGGTTCTTATTTTTTTGGAACCATAACCTGACCGTAGAATCGTGGAACTGGACCAAATAGAACGGTTCGATCCGGATCGAATCGGTTTTACGGTTCGAACAGTTTTCCTGAACACCCCTAAATAATTCCCAGAAGAATACTAATGAAAGGACCCCCGATTCCATAAGCGAAGCGTCAAATTTTGAATTTTAAAAGTACAGATTATTTAAGTCAAATTGAATTTAGGTAACAAGACTACATAAGACCCATTTAGGAATTTAGGAATGAAATCCAATCCACGTGGATACTTTTTTTTTTTTTTTTTGTAATGCAGGGTGTCTCGGGTCAGCTTGCGCGCACCTCAGACTAATCCCTACAGCTCCTCCCACGGCCGTTTCACACGCTTACGTGTGGGGATAAGATGGCCCCCGGAGTTATTGGTAAGGAGAATCGAACCTGAGAGTCCGAGACCCTAGAATTGAGTAAATATCTAAATCTCATGCCAAGACTACTTGGCCAATCCCTCGGGGTTCATGTGGATACATTTATGTAAGTCAATTCGATCTGAGCATTATTAAAAGACTTTCCTTTAGAGTAGAAGATTAAGCTCAATTTTGTTACTAATTTAAAGCTTCTTGCAATTAAAACCAATTAGTTAATTTTACTTACCAAATTAGAGGTTTCTACATAGACAGAAAGACTATCCTTTTCTGGAGTTTTTTTTTCCCTGAATAAGGATGAAGTTGCCACGTGATTAGACAACTTTAGTAAGTATATATGTAACAAAGATAGATTAATGTAATCTACCCAGCTAACAAAGTACTAACCTGGTGCAATTCAATTTATTTTCGTTTAATGTCATTACCAAACTGGGCTTTACTTCAAGAGTTTAAATATTGGCATTGCTCTCTCTCTCTCTCTCTCTCTCTCTCTCTCTCTCTCTCTCTCTCTCTCTCTCATACACACACAACCAAATTATTTAAGGGTGATGATCACAATGGCCCCCTTCATAATACTAAACCTCTTTACCATTGTACTTAGTGTTATGGTCACATTTGCTCAAGTGGACTTCACCTTTGATCAAACCTACGAACCTTCGTGGGGTTTTAATCATCTCACCGTTGAAGAACAAGGAAAACAAGTGCAACTTTTATTGGACCCTTCCTCTGGTATGTACGCAAGACAATTTTTTTTTTTTTTTTGATAATTCAGGTGTCTAGATTAACTGATTTTCACATCACAAGATATATTTACTGACAACTGTGTCAAAATTGAAAAAAATTAATTCCACTTTTCTACTTTATTTCTTAGTTTTATGTTATTTTTCTAAAGCTTCTTGATTCTTCTTGAGAAAAGGAATTTGAAAGGGTACCACTTGATCAAAGTATAAAACAATACACTAAAGGATAAAATAAATAGAAAGACCGCTTTTAAGTCCTATTTTTAATATTTATTTCTTAAATAATCTCTATTTCAATTTATTTTTTTGCTCATTTTTTATTCCCTTGCGGGATAACTAAAACAAAACTATCAAGAGTATCCACAATGCTATAATCAAAAATTGATAACCAAAAGTTGCCACATCAGCTTTTGATTATTCATTTAAGAGATTGTTAAAATTAGCAATGTAGATGTCTACAATGGCATAATCAAAATTAGACAACCAAAACTTGTCACATCATTTTTTCAAACTACAAAAAACTAAAAACTATGAACAGAAGGGAATAGTTTTTTGAAAAATAGTTTTGAAACTAATAAAAACTATTTACTAGAAAGAGAAAATAGTTTGTGCAACTTTTTTTATTGGGAAAAATAATAATTTTTAAAAAAAATTGTTTTCTAAAAAAAATAGTAAAATAATTTTTTTCCCGAAAATATTGTTCGAAAAGAAAGAGAGAGGAAAAGGAAAGAAAGATAGAATACTTTTGTATTATAATTGGTGTATTTGATTGAGAATATGTAGGGTCTATAAAATTTAAATATTGTTAAAATGTTGTTAGTTTTGATTATTCAAAGCCCAAAATTTGATTATTTCTAAGAAGATTGTTATGTTTGATTATACCATTGTGAGCCATATTTTGCATCAATACTATTAACTTTAAAAACATTTTACTTTTGATTATAGCATTGTGGATACTCTAACCACGAAAAATAAGTCCATCTTAAAAAGTAATTAATTCAGTCCAAACTCACTCATACTATGATACACACCCATTTTATAACAAAAAATGCAAGTGTTCTTCGGAATGACTAGGCGTAAAGGGCACGTAAGCAGTGAATCGGGTATAAAGTGAAAGTCGCCAAAGACTGGCAGAATGCTCTCCAAACCGATTCACTTTAGTGAGACAGAGGAGAGTGGAATTTCATGTGTAGGGGATGAAACCCAACCACTTAAGAAGGAACTCCAAAAGCGATCCTCCCGACGACTCTGGGGTGTGAAACGATGAGTGTTCTCTCTCTTGCTCTAAGTTTTTCGCCTACATGGCGGTAATACCAATTTCCTTTAAAATGTGTGAGAACTAGCATAATATCGAGCGTTTTGTGTAATGATTTTGCTTGACATATATTAGGTGCTGGATTCCGGTCCAAGTCGGCCTACTGTTATGGATCATTCGGAATCAGGATGAGGACATCGGATCGTAAATCTAAAGGCGTGATCACATCTTTCTACGTACGCACATCTTTTCCTCTCCTTTCCTTTTTCTTTCCTTTCCTTTCCTTTTGGAGTATATTTGATGAATATCGAAGTTGTTTTATAGCTCCGCAGTTAGTTAAATAAAAGAGTTCGAATCAGAATTCCGTTACACTAGCTAGCTACTTAAAACTGATCATGATGCTTTCGCAAATGGTGGCGTTGTAAAATGGCATATATGCAGTTGATATCGCATCATATTAATAGTGAAGGCGGGCATGACGAGCTTGACTTTGAGTTTTTGGATACCAATGGAGGAACGTTGCAGACAAATGTGTTCGCCAGTGACAAAGAGGGCAGAGCGAAATTGGTGCATCTCGGCTTTGATCCTTCCAAGGATTTCCACACTTACCTTATTCTCTGGACATCACAAAAAGTGGAGTAAGTATCTATATAATCATGACTCCAAGTTGGCGGAGTCAGGATTTTATCTCCGGAAGTTGGGCTGGCTTAAAAGATATATACTCCGTTTATTTTATCGGAATATATACTTATTATATCATAACGTTTTTTTTTCTGCTTTTTGATTCACTACATTTGTACATTAAAATGATTCTTTAGGTTAATTCAACTGTCACATGCTTATTTTTTATTTGTGAAAGAATTGAGAAATGGGAATATAAAATAACTGAATTTTTTTTTTTATCAAATTCGGCCAAAATTATTAAGATTATAAGTAGCTATACATTAATAAAATTCAAAATAAGATATGTACAAAATAAAAAATTTAAAACTCGGACGCTCCGTAAGCTGGGGCCCCGACATAGCTCCGCCCTCCAACGAATGGATATAGTGGTCAAGGCTGCTATTAACACTTATAAAAACTAGCTCATACGGGGCTTTGCCTCACCTTTAGTTTGTGTCCCATTCTAGTGGGCTTTTAGGATTGATTACTATTTCAGCATTTTGTGCCTCCAAATTAAATTGCACTTATCTTTTTCAGATCCAGCTATATGGTTTCACTTGAATCCTCAAGATGAAGAATTTTTTTCCTTCTCCTTTGCTTTGTGAAATTCATAAAATAATCATTTCCCTCAATATTGGGTGCTATTTTATTTTTAATGTTTTTTGGTAGGTTTCAAGTGGACGGCCGTTCAGTTAGAGTATTCTGGAACGATGGAAGAAAAGACTTCTTTTCGAAGCCCATGATGGTAGAGGCAAGCATATGGAATGGAACTTGGGCTGGAGAAGTGGATTGGACCAAAGCTCCTTTCATAGGCCAATACCAAAGTTTCTCCATCGATGGGCACAAAACTAACACCACTCTTCAATGTGATCCATTACCTGATCATTCCATCACATTACCTGATCATTCCGGCGAAAGGAGAATCAGATCCGACCGTAGTTTGGTTTATGTACCTATTATCATTACATTTTTATTCACTAACCTTTTAAAATGGATCTACTTTTAGGGACAAAATACACAATACACCAACTTTTACTGTAGAGACCCGTATTTTTAGAAAATGATTCAATGGTTTTGCAAAATGCTAAAGTATTGGATAAATGAGAAAATTGTTAGTTTATTTGATTTTGGGCTTAAATGATGAGATTGTTATTTGAGGAAGTGCGTGTGTAATTTGCATATGTACTAGTATATATATATGGGTGGGTGTGTAGGGGATAACAAAAACCCATCCCACTCTCTCTCATCTCCCACGCCATCTCTCCCTCTCGGCTCCCTATCTATCTCTCTTTCCACCTCACAAATCTACCCCCCAAGACTCAAAACCCATGAAAAACAGCCATCATTTTACCTTCCTCGCGTGTTCTCAAGCTCGTTGTTCATTGGGTTCGGCTCGGCAAGGAGTGTACTTGGCGTATTTCGAGATTTGAGTTCTAAAGCTTGCTTGACCCGATCTCTCTTCGTGTTTGCTTTCTGACTTCAAGGTAGGGATTTCTTACTCTCCCTATGTGTTTATGAGTTAATTGTGTGCTTAGATCGTGCCTTGATTCGTTGTTGTTGTTGGGATTTTGCCTTTCGAAGTCTGAAAATTCGCTGAGAATTTCCGGGGTATTGATACCCTAAAAAGGGGTATTGACAGCAGTCGTTCAGGTATTGATACCTCATTTTGGAATATTGATACCCCCTTGTGTTCTGGACGGTTTTGACATGTTTCGCTCTTCTCATGCTCATTTGAACCCCGAACACTTCTAGCACAACCTAAACACCTTTGATTCACTTCCAAACTTGATTGCTCGTACCACAAAAGATTTATTGACCAATCGATCTCATCGGGCTCTCGTCGTAGCATAAAAAGGTGTTAATTACATGATTAGGGTGTTCGTACATTATTTATGTATATGGTTGATTGAGGTAGATATAGTGGCATGTCTCAATGAATAATACAGACTTGTTAAGTGCTATGGCATGACATAGTGATTGGTGCATTGGCGGACATACCGTGGAGATGTTATTGAATATCGTAGACTATAAAGTATATAGTGGGGTGTATGGTTGGTTGATGAGGGCCTGTCAAATAGTCCGTGCGACAATAGAGAAATCCGTATCCTCCTTATTCTTCTTGTTGATTTTTCAATTTCCTTTGGTGTTTGTTCTATGGGATTTTAGTATAGACATCAATGGGTAGTGCGTCGTAGAATTGTTTGTGGGTTCGGTACGTTTCGTAAAACATTGTGATATATTTATGGAGAAATGAGTGATTTATCAATTAGTTGAGGTTATGATATGGTTGATTATTTTGGAGTACTTGAAACGTTATTGATCAATTGATTGGTGGATATAATGAGATTGTGTGGCAAGTTGTATGAATGACATAGATTGATTATACATTGAGCACGAGGTCATTAAAAAATGTGAAATGGAAAACAAGAAATAGATTGATACCATGAATACAAAGAAAGCCACGGATCCACCAGATGGTGCGATGCCGTAATGAACATCGAAAAGCCACAGATCCACCGGATGGTGCGATGCCAGAACGAACATGGGACGCACGGGGTCCCAAATGCCCGGACAATAATGAAAGGTTTCTGGTGGACGCACGGGGTCCCAAACGCCCGGACAATAATGAAAGGTTTCTAATGGACGCACGGGGTCCCAAATGCCCGGACAATAATGAAAGGTTTCTGGCGGACGCACGCTGTCCCAAACGCCCGGACAATAATGAAAGTTTTCTGGCGGACGCACGCTGTCCCAAACGCCCGGACAATAATGAAAGGTTTCTAGTGGACGCATAGGGTCCCAAATGCCTAGAATTAAATTGAAAAGGAAAAATAGCTAATACTTGAGGAATACAGGATGAATTGATTAGGTTCTAAAGGAAAATTTAGTGATATGTTCATATTGTTTATGTTGGTGGATATAATACCCTTTGTCGTTAGCATCTTCGGGTTCGTTGTATATATATAGTAGTGTTGCTCACATATTACTGTTGGTGCACGATCATCATTTATACGTATAGATTGAGGCTTAGCGGTGTGTTTGCGTAGCGATGGACAAGTGACGGTTGAGGACAAGTTGTGGTCTAATTAGCATAATTTGGGTCGGTTTTGGTTTCTAGTTTGACATGTGAGCTATTAGGAATGTCCTCATGAAATCATAATCCCCATGTGGTAGTATGCTCATTTGTGGTGGAAGACTCATGTTTCCTTGTGGTATTTCATCGTATTCACACACTCTAGGTGCATGATTCATCGCATTTTCATATAGCTTGAGTATAGATTTCTCTACTGGGCTAATATAGCTCAACCTTTCATTTTCAGGTACACCTGAAGGATTTTGACGCGGAGTGCATGGTGTGCATGCTTGACTTCATATCTTTTGAAAGCCGTCCCGAGAAGTGGTTCTATCATCTTTTGTATGATCTCTTGAAAGGATCAAATTGTAAATTCATTTGAACTTTTTAAACCTCAGGTATTATGTAACCTCTAAATCTATTGTCTTTAACTAACTATAGAATTTGGGCCGTAGTGCCAATGTTGTAAACCTTTAAACTTGGGATCTTGGATTGTAAATGATCATTTGGGAACTATCTCTTTGGGGTATTATCTATATTATGTGAGGATCATTTATTGAAATAGATTATTTATTATGTTAAAAATCGAGGGTATGACATTTACCCACTAACTTTACAAAATAAACACTTATTAACGGACAGTCCAAAATGAAATACTGGACTCTAAATAAGGGACAGAGGGAGTAGTACATTGACACAAAAAATTAGCTTGATCGGATATCAATAGCTATATCAAAACAATTAAATTGTGGTTTATAAAATGGACAACCTGATTATATCACTAGTTTTTTAAGCTAAACTGTCCATGACCCTCTAGTTTTTAAATCAAAATATAATTTTTGATATAGCAATTGATGTTCGATCAAACTGATTTTTTACTTAAAAATATAGCTTTAAGAGCCCTACAAGATGATAAGTTCAGATTATTATAGTGAATGCTTGATATGGCCTACAATGAGTGACGGAAACCATGGGTTTCCTCCTCATCCGGAAGACAGCTAAAAAACGATTGATATAACGAAAAAGCTACTACTACATTAGATTCAAACTTCATTAGAGTCGAACGTTAGATTCAAACTTCATATTTTACTAAAAACATTAGATTCAAACTTGATATTTTCGATTCGAAAACCCAAAACTGCTGAAAATATATATATTTAAATTTCTGTTCAAGGTTTTTCTATCACTTTCCTTATTTCAGATAATAATTCCCAGAAGAATACTAATGAAAGGACCCCCGATTTCCATAAGCGAAGCCTCAAATTTTGAATTTTAACAGTACAGATTATTTAAGTCAAATTAAATTTAGGTAACAAGACTACATAAGACCCAATTACGAATTTAGGAATGAAATCCAATCCACGTGGATACTTTTTTTATTTTTTGGTAATGCAGGGTGTCTCGGGTCCGCTTGCGCGCATCTCGGACTAATCTCTGTAACTCCTCCCACAGCCGTTTCACACGCTTACGCTTGGGGATGAGGTGGCCCCTAGAGTTATTAGTAAGGAGAATCAAACCTAGACCTTAGAATTGAGTAAACATCTAAATCTCAGGCCAAGACTACTTGGCCAACCCCTCCGGGTTCATGTGGATACAATTATGTAAGGCAATTCGATCTGAGCATTATTAAAAGGCTTTCCTTTAGAGTAGAAGATTAAGCTCAATTTTGTTAATTTAAAGCTTCTTGCAATTAAAACCAATTAGTTAATTTTACTTACCAAATTAGGGGTTTCTAAATAGACAGAAAGACTATCCTTTTCTGGAGTTTTTTTTTTCCCTGAATAAGGAGAAGTTGTTACGTGATTAGACAACTTTAGTAAGTATATATGTAACAAAGATAGATTAATATAATCTACCCAGCTAACAAAGTACTAACCTGGTGCAATTCAATTTATTTTCGTTTAATGTCATTTCCAAACAGAGCTTTACTTCAAGAGTTTAAATATTGGCCACACAGTCTCTCTCTCTCTCTCTCTCTCTCTCTCTCTCTCTCTCTCTCTCTCTCTCTCTCTCTCTCTCATACACACACAACCAAATTATTTAAGAGTGAAATGATCACAATGGCCCCCTTCATAATGCTAAACCTCTTTACCATTGTACTTAGTGTTATGGTCACATTTGCTCAAGTGGACTTCACCTTTGATCAAACCTACGAACCTTTGTGGGGTTTTAATCATCTCACCGTTGTTGAACAAGGAAAACAAGTGCAACTTTTATTGGACCCTTCCTCCGGTATGTACACAAGACAATTTTTTTTATTTTTTGATAATTCAGGTGTCTAGATTAACTTATTTTCACATCACAAGATATATTTACTGACAACTGTGTCAAAATTGGAAAAAATTAATTCCACTTTTCTAATTTATTTCTTAGTTTTATGTCATTTTTCTAACCTTTTTAATTCTTCTTGAGAAGAGAAATTTGAAAGGGTACCAATTGATCAAAGTATAAAACAATACACTAAAGGATAAAATAAATAGAAAGACCGCTTTTAAGTCCTCTTTTTAATATTTATTTCTTAAATAATCTCTATTTCAATTTATTTTTTTGCTCATTTTTTATTCCCTTACGGGATAACTAAAACAAAACTATCTAACCACGAAAAATAAGTCCATCTTAAAAAGTAATTAATTTAGTCCAAACTCACGCATACTATGATACACACCCATTTTATAACAAAAAATGCAAGTGTTCTTCGGAATGACTGGGCGTAAAGGGCACGTAAGCGGTACATCGGGTTGAAAGTGAAAGTCTCCAAAAACTG
Organism: Rhododendron mucronatum var. ripense; assembly: GCA_019656295.1. Taxonomy (NCBI): domain Eukaryota; kingdom Viridiplantae; phylum Streptophyta; class Magnoliopsida; order Ericales; family Ericaceae; genus Rhododendron; species Rhododendron mucronatum. The sequence continues at coordinate 1,903,025 of BPLT01000069.1, read as the reverse complement.
GCGGAATGCTCACGAAACCAATTTACTCGAGTGAGACAGTGGAGAGTGGAATTTTGTGTGTAGGGGGTGAAACCACACCAAAAGCGATCCTTCCGACGCTGGGGTGTGTAACGATGATGTTCGCCCTCTTGGTCTAAGATTTTCGCCTCCATGGCAGTAATGTCCATTTCAATTCCTTCAAAATGTGTGAGAACTAACATAATATCGAGCGTTTTGTGTAATGATTTTGCTTGACATATATTAGGTGCTGGATTCCAGTCCAAGTCGGCCTACTGTTATGGATCATTCGGAATCAGGATGAGGACATCGGATAGTAAATCTAAAGGCGTGATCACATCTTTCTACGTACATACGCACATCTTTTCCTTTCCGTTCCTTTCCTTTCCTTTCTTTTTTTTTTTGGAGTATATTTGATGCATACCATATGATGAATATCGAAGTTGTTTTATACTTTATAGCTCCGCTGTTAGTTAAATAAAAGCGTTCGAATCAGAATTCCGTTTTACTAGCTAGCTACTTAGAACTGATGATGCTTTCGCAAATGGTGGCGTTGTAAAATGGCATATATGCAGTTGATATCGCATCAGATTAATAGTGAAGGCGGGCATGACGAGCTTGACTTTGAGTTTTTGGATACCAATGGAGGAACGTTGCAGACAAATGTGTTCGCCAGTGACAAAGGGGGCAGAGAGGAATTGGTGGATCTCGGCTTTGATCCTTCCAAGGATTTCCATACTTACCTTATTCTCTGGACATCACAAAAAGTGGAGTAAGTATCTTATAAGCTTGATTCCAAGTCGGCAGAGCTAGGATTTTGACTCCAGAGGTGGAGCCGACTTAAAAGACATATTTTTTATCGGAATATATACTTATTATATCATAAGGGTTTTTGATTTTTGATTCACTACATTTGTACATTAAAATAATTTTTTAGGCTAATTCTACTGTCATGTGCTTATTTTTTATTTCTGAAAGAAATTGAGAAATGAGAATGTAAAATAATTAATTTTTTATCAAATTAAACCAAAATTATTAAGATTATAAGTAGCTATACACGAATAATTATCAATAATATTCAAAATCAATTATGTACAAAATAAAAATTTTAAAACTCGGACGCTCAGTGAGCTTCCCCCACCGCCCCCTCCCCCCCCAACCGAATGAATATAGTGATTAAGGCTGCCTTCAAATTTCTCGTCTCAGGTTTCCCCCACCCCCACCCCCCCCCCCCCCCCCACCCCAACGAACGAATATAGTGATTAAGGCTGCCTTCAAATTTCTCGTCTCAAGTTCAAGAAACTAGCTCATACGGGACTTTGTCTCACCTTTAATGAATATAGTGATTAAGGCTGCCTTCAAATTTCTCGTCTCAGGTTCCACAACCCCCCCCCCCCCCAAAACGAACGAATATAGTGATTAAGGCTGCCTTCAAATTTCTCGTCTCAAGTTCAAGAAACTAGCTCATACGGGACTTTGTCTCACCTTTAATTTGTGTCCCATTCTAGTGAGTTTTTAGGATTGATCACCATTTCAGCATTTTGTGCCTCCAATATAAATCACACTTATCTTTTTTAGATCTAGCTATATGGTTTCACTTGATCCTTCAAGATGAAGATTTATTTTTTTTTTCCCTTCCCCTTTGCTTTGTGAAATTCATAAAATTACCATTTCCCTCAAAATTGGGTGCTATTTGTGTTTTTTTTTGGCAGGTTTCAAGTGGACGGCCGTTCAGTTAGAGTATTCTCGAACGATGGAAGAAAAGACTTCTTTTCGAAGCCCATGATGGTAGAGGCAAGCATATGGAATGGAACTTGAGCTGGAGAAGTGGATTGGACCAAAGCTCCTTTCATAGGCCAGTACCAAAGTTTCTCCATCGATGGCCACAAAACTAACACTACTCTTCAATGTGATCCATTACCTAATCATTCCGGCGAAAGGAGAATCAAATCCGACCGTAGTTCGGGTTGAGTATGAAGCAGTAGGGAACCAAATTCCCTGCCATTGTAGAAGCTGAAGACATATATAAGTACTTAGCTCTGGAACAATAATATTGTTCTGATAATAATGTAAGAAAATTAAACAACACAGGATGTGTAAGTAATTGTAGTAATTAATGCGAAATTGTTATAAAGATCGGATAATGAATCCTTAATGTCTTAATAAAATCTTTGTTGCTTATCAAAAAATAAATAAAAAATGAGTCGTTACTGTTATTGTCTTGGATGACCAATCGATGAACTAAACGCATAATTATTTAGTGCATGCAGTTTTACGTTTACGCGTTTTCTTTTGTTAATATTTAGTAGATCATCCAAAATTGTCCTGATAGAATCCTAAGAGATTGCCTTTCCAATGAGAAAAATATGGACGTCCGTCGTCCAATAATTAAATTTATGTGTTGCATAATGATCTGCTCATCGATAAAGAAAAAAGAGAAAATTAATAATTAAAATGGGATTCCAAGGGCTCCACAAGTTTCTTATTTGGCAGGATATCATGATCCCGTATTTCCATTTCAAAGGGAAATCATAAAATGTCTCAGTTCAAATATTTTTCTTCGTTTTTTCTTCTCTGGCCTTCTCTATATATGCTTCAGTGTCTTTCCTCGTAGCTAGAGTGGACCATCTCGATGTACCTTTTATCGAGTTATAATAAAATTTTGTTGCCGATTAAAATTAAAAAATTTGCAATGAAATTTTTGAATCAAAGTTCTTGCCCGCGCGACCTGCATTGCAAGTTCGCTCTACCCGTGGACTAGACAAATGTTATCTAAATTCAGAAATTTTTCAAGTGTTTTTTTTTTTTTTAATCTTAACTTAAAAGTTATACAATAAAGCTATGGGTTCTGTTACACATGGATGAGATCTATCGTATTTTGAATAAGACACACTAGAATAATATGACGTGGGTGTGAAAAACTTAATTTATATCTGTCTCAAAATTAATAGGCTAGGGAGTGAAGAGATCTCAAATATTACTAAGTGATCACTCATTCCACTCGCAAATATTAATTGTGGAACTGTACATATTTTCTTAACAGATAGATATAGTCCCTGATCGAGAAATATATTAAACTTGAGAGCTTAGAAGGAGCTAGCGAGCCCCCGGCCACAACCAAGACTAGGCCAATACAGTAGTCTTAATAACACGGGAAAAAAATACCAATGCAAAATTGATCGTCTTGGTGTCCTCGTCATCTGATCAAGCTGTTAGTATTTTTTAGTTAGGCCACGTGAGGATGCCTCATAACCACGTGGTTTTGCCGTGAAGCCCATGCAAGTACCTTTTACTTTTCTAGTATACCCTCGTTTGATTCGCGGACTGAAAAGGATGAGATTAACAGTCCTAGAATTAATAGTCCCTGGATTATTTGTCCTAGATTAATTTCATCTCTAATTTCACCCAATCTCATGTTTGATTCGCGTGCCATTAATTATGGGATAAGGAATAATAATTTTTTTAAATTCAAAAACATTTTTCAAAAAAAGAAACATTTTAAAACAAATAATTTTGTGAAACATTTTTATTACAAAACAATTTGGGAAAAGGTTTTTTTTTAACTAATTTTTGAAAAAAAAATTCTTAAAAAAGTTGAAAATCAATTTTTTGAAAGAAAAAAAAAACTAGTTTTTGAAACTTTTTTTGAAGAAAAAGGTTTTTTGAAAACATTTTTCAAACAAAATAGTTTTTGAAATCATTTTTTGAGAAAAGAAAGTAATAAAAAACATTTTTCGTATTTTTTTAACAAAAATAATTTCTTGAAAAAAATGAAAGTTTTGAAAATAGTTTTTTTCAAAAGTTTTTGCAAAACATTTTTGAAAAATAAGAAAGTTTTGTAAATATATATATTTTAAAAAAAAAATTCTGAAATTTATATTTGAAAAAAAGGTTTTTTCAAAAAAATTTCTGAAATTAATATTTTTTTAAAAATATTAAAAATATTTTATGAAATTAATATTAAAGAAAATAATTCTGAAAATACTTTTTGAAATCAATGTCAATATCATCGAATATTTTTGAAAACAATTCCTTATTTGTTAATCCTATGTAATCCCACCTCCCCCCTAGGATTATTTAGTACCCCCCATATAGGGATAAAATTAATCCTGGGATTAATAATCCCGACAGTCATTTCGGGAACCAAACATGAGATAACTTAGGATTAGGTATATTTAGTCCTATCCCAGGCAGTTAATCCACGAATCAAACGAGTTTGTGATACTACTCTCTCTAATACCATGATATTACTGTAATATTAACGAGACTGTCTTACTTACAGAGGTTACAGCACCAACCAATCTCAACCGTCTATTCGCATAATTAATGGCTGAGATTCGTTTTCAATTATAACCGGTCACGATTAACTCTTTCCCGAAAAAATTCATTAACATCTTGACCGTCGAAAACACTTTTGGATAGTTACGATTGAGTCCGTAAAGAAGTGTTTACAGCACTCAATTATGACCGTCCAAAAGTATTTACAAATTGCCCTTAATAGAAGCTCGTACAATAGTTGGGGCGTGTTTGCAATAATTGTTGATATAGATTTTTAGATTTTAGCTTCAGATTCTGCTAGAGATTTTTAAATTCCAAATTTTAGTAAAAGTTGAGAAACCCGTTTGTTGCACTTGCGGGATTATGAAAATTTCGTTCCTTTTTAATTTCGAGAATTTATGTTTCAGAATTCCAAAAGCCACCCCAATCCAATTATGAAATTTTGAGTATTTTTTTCCCTTTTCCATGTTCTCAGAATCTATAAACTTTGAAAATCAGTTATGTAGAATTTTTTAACAAAGATTCCAAACTGATTTTTGGAAGCTATTATCTAATTATAATGTGTCAAAATAATTTTCTGCGCACACACCCACTTACACACATTTACAAAGAGAGGTCCATTTCAATTTCTTATAATGCAATTTCATAATTATTTTTTTTGTAAGGAAGTAATTAATGCAAAACCTCGTTTTCTTATTACATGTACGTAGATATGGCCGAAACAGTATACAAAAATTTACTATGTAAAACCTTGTTTTCGTACTACGTACGTCTACGTGTGTGTAGATAATGCTGCAAATTTATGCATCGAGTCGAATTATAAAGGAAGTGTCAATAGAGAGAAATTTTTGAGTACCGAACGAGTATCACGTGGGCCATGGCAATAGAATCTATCGGCAATTTCAGCCATCCTAACGTGTTTTGGACGACCCAGATTTATTTCCTCTCTCTCGATCCCCTGATCACCCAACCACGTACTTTCTCTCTCTCTTCTTTTTCTCTTTCTAAAAATCCGAACCGTCCAAAACACTTTTGGACGGTTAGGATCGCCAACAGATATCCTACATCCAAAAACTTCCCATCAATATATAGATAGATCAGGTTTGTAAGTAAAGTGGAGTAGTTTTTTCTTTTTCTTTTTCTTTTTTTGGGTTATATTTATTAGTGGAAAGAAATGAGCAAACAGCTTGATAAAACTTCAGAAAAAGCAGGGTTTGTTATTGGTAATTAAGGTTGTGGGCCCAATTTACTTTCTGGTCGAATAATAAGACGTGTAAGACAGCCCAATTAAGCTCAAAGATGGTATGACGTCCAATGCCATCGGATCCGGATCCTCTCCAATGCGATCGACAATTTACAAGAAACTATAACGGTTAAGTGGCTCTTAAACTCATTTGGTTGTACTCCTTTACTTTCAAAAGAGAGGTTTGGTGTTTGTGTCTGTGGAGAGATGTCGAACCATTTTTAATTTGTTAACTCACTAATTTTTTGCTAACGCAGACCACATTAATAACTCACTTTTAGTTAGAAATATTGTCAATGCAGCTGTCTTCGGTTTTAAATAAATATTGGGATGTGATTTTGACACTTTAATTTTAGTCAATGGCACTCCACTTTAAGTTTTTTTTTCTCACATGATGATTAAGACATAAAGTGAAGTGTTAGCGGCTAAAACTGCAATATCAAAATCAATTTCTTAAATTTTCGAGTGATAAAGTAAGGCAGTTCCAAAGACATTTTGCCTAGCCGTGTACAATGGGTTGGAGCTTCAAAATTTGCACCATAATCTAGTTGTCATGTAGAGTGTATTAGGGGCACCTTTTATTTTTTTTGAATAGTAGAGAATATCTTCTTCACGGTGCTTTCCGTGCATGAATAACTGTTTACGGAGGTGCAATGCTGTGACACCGCGCTTTCCGGTGGCCGACGGTACTGTAGGAAGCAGGCTCGGTCCAGACGGGAGGGGGCAAGTCATGGTTCATAAGAAAAGATCCCTTCTACTTGTATAAAACATTTTAAAGCCGTGAGACCAGGGCGAGCTAAAGCGCATAAGAACTTCACAATTAAGCATGCACATCCTAGGGTAGTCCAGGGATGGGTGACCTACTGGAAAGTCTATGAGCTTTGGGCGTCCAAAACGGACAATATTATACAAAGATGGAGCGGGTCGTTAGAATCGTGACCGTCCAAAAGTGTTTTGGACGGTCGCGATTTATTTATTTCCTCCGTTACAAACTTAATCACGGCGGGAGTATCTCTTACTATACTTTTAGATCGATTTTGTTGTAGATTGAGACTTTAAATTGTAGTAAAAGCGGATATGAACGTGATTCTTATAACTTTATGACGAAGCGCTGCAGGCAAATCTAAAACATAATTTTTATATTGCTTAAATTAGATTCATAATCTAATTTTTATTAAATCAGATTCTATTCTTATTTTCAGCTTAATTACAGGATTAATCTCTTGCTTTTAAAAAAATTTTGACAATAATTTTTAGAAACACTGCGGCCTTTTTAAATCTAAAATAAAATATGCTTCCATCGTAAATGTGCACTTAGTATAGGAGGTATTAGAAAGATAGTTTGGTATTTTTCTTAAGTTTACAAGCACGAAACTTCCCCAGAAAATGTTACACAAAAACTTTTGTAATTCCATTTAAAATCGATGTTGTAGCACGCTCCCTTCATTTCTCAAATCAGACGTACTGTTTCAATAAGGATAGCAATTTTTACACTCTCTTCCTCTCATAATCAACCTCCTCTTTTTCTTTTTGGGGTTGGGGTTGGGGTGGGGGGGATTAACCTCTACCCTTTCACATTCAGAAAGACAAGAATCACCAAAAAGGGAGTACTTTTGTCAAAAAAAGAGAGCGAAAATCAACCACCTTTTTTCTTCCCAATATTGTATACATGCATCAACAGGGGGTTAGCACGGAGTTACTGAATTAGTCCACAATGGGTATTTCAAAGGTTATCCATAGCCCTGATCAATCCCAAACGCCCATAACGAGGATCAAACCCTAACCTCGATCGCACATGGGGAAGAACAGGAGATGCCAACCAAACAATCCAATCCTATTAATTTGTAGGTATTCGATAATAAACGATCACGTACCCAATCTACAAACGTATTAAATCCATGATTAATTATAGCCCAGCCAAGCAAAATACCCACCGGCATCCACAAGAAAATATTGGGGTTTTAATTCCTTTACTAATTCACTTGTGCAATCCAATCCTATTATTAATTAGCAAAACATAATTTGCATTAAGTGTAAAACAATTTTGTCAAGATTATTCCCCAAGCAAATCCTACATATGGTGATGTAGTTAGTTATGGGAGTCAATGCATGTCGTGTGGGGAAGTAGAAGGTGGCATGGTATGATCATACTGGCCGGCCTGGGCTAGCTCATGGGTGCACTCTTTGCTTTTTCATAACGGGATCGAATTAGGTCATGACGTCCAAACCCATCGGCGTATAAATACCCACCAGCTCTGCATCTAATTTTCTATAACCCAAGAAGGGTAGTGAGAAGCTAGCTAGGGTTTTTGTTTGAAATGGGTACTATATCTCAGTCCAGTTTCTTTGGTGCAATATTATTTCTCTTATTTGGGGTGTTTGGGGAAGTATTAGTATTGGCTGGTGGAGCTAGTAGCGATTCGAGCTTCGATGTGAATTACTATGTCACATGGGGAAGTAGTAATGTTTTGTCTCTAAATGAAGGAGGAGAAATTCAGCTTTCGATGGATATATCGTCCGGTTGATTTTCTCTCTCTTCTTCTTGGCTTAGCATTTTTTATTTTTTTTAGTTTTCATTTTGCGTTCTTTTATCGCAATAACTGTGCTAAACAAGTTTGAGTTTTGTAGATTTTAGTGTTTCCATCTTCTATATGTCAACATTCTATAGTTGCTATCATATTGGTAAGTCACAAGATATTTATCCAATGGATTAATAGCTGAAAGACTAGGTCATCGCCCATACTTATCTTATTGGTAGGTTTTAACATTACTCTGCTATCACTATCAGAATAGGGAGATTGGGTAGATGGTGGGAAATTCAAATGCTCTTTGAGCATGATCTTGGGCCATCGTAGAAACATAGATAGGGTCGACGACGGAACAAATAACGAAACTTTACGACAGCTTTTTGGCCCGAACACCTTGTTATTAAAAAAAGAAGATACAACGTATCAATCATATAAAAAACATGTTTGTATATTGATCAATTGCGATTTGTATATAGTTCTAGATATCGTGTTTGGTTGTATCAAGAATTCTTTTCAGAGACGGGCGGATGCAATCTAAGCTCGTTTTTTAAACCTTATGTTTAAGAATTTGGGAACTCTTGAAAGCTTGTTGGAACATGTTTGAGATTGTATTGATCTGTCTGTCTCCTAATGTTTCCTTCGTACTTGTGGCCTGGACATGTATATATATATATATAGGGGCTGGATTTGCCTCCAAACAAAGCTATGGATCTGGCTTCTTCCATATGAGAATAAAGCTACCTGACAAGGACTCTGCTGGAGTTGTTACAGCTTACTACGTACGTTAATTATTAACCAACTTATTATGTCTCATGTTTTTCGTACATATATATTACTATTACGACGTGTCAACCTCTTTAATTTTAAAACGGCTAGTGATGAGCGATAAATAATTGGCTGATATTGAGTTTTAGAGGTGCAGCAGCGCTAGGAGAGTTCATGCACTATTCGAAGCTCTCTCGATACTTTTCTTTTCTATGTTGTTGATGTCGGTCCTTTGTCTTTTTATGTTGAATTTTTTTTTTATTGGCAAATGTTGATGAAATTTTCTTCGGCATTTAAAAAAAGAAGAAGAAATTATCTGTTGTTTAATTTACTACTAGTGATGCATGTTATTGTGTAGTTGAAGTGAAGGTTTTTCTAATCCAAAAAGGTTAATTGGTTTGTTAATGCAGCTAACTTCGCACACAGAGAAGCATGATGAGCTAGATTTCGAGTTCTTGGGGAATAGAGAAGGAAGACCTTACACGTTACAAACAAATGTGTTCTCGAATGGAGAAGGGAATAGAGAGCAAAGGATCCATCTCTGGTTTGATCCCACGGCAGATTTCCACGATTATAAAGTCCTGTGGAACCAACACCTTATTGTGTAAGCAACGCCATCCTCTCTCTCTCTCTCTCTGTGTCTCTCTCTCTCTCCCCGTGTGTGTGTGTTTGTGCATGTGATACTGAAAGCAACTCCAAGGGCTTGCCACAGTCTCTCTCTCTCTCTCTCTCTCTCTCTCTCTCTCTCTCTCTCTCTCTCTCTCTCTCTCTCTCTCCCGTGTGTGTGTGTGTGTGTGTGTGTTTGTGCATGTGATACTGAAAGCAACTCCAAGGGCTTGCCACAGTGCCATTTTTCTAGCCAAAAATGTAAAGACGAGAAGAGTGCTCCAAATGACTTATCAAACTGGAAGCTAGCTTCTTTTTTTTTATTTTTTCCCCACTCAAAACATTTTGCCAAAATTTAGCAAAATGATAGTATAACAGGCATAAAAAAATAAAAAAAAAAACACTTGCTTTGGCAAGATGACTCAAACCATTCGACCTCATGAAAGGACAAGTATTTTTTTTTGGGCCAATCGAAACTTAAAAGACAAGTACAATTTATAAAAAATTGGTCTAAGGTCCACTATAGCATATTTGTAACCCACCAAATCCACCTCTCAAGTTTGTAACCCACTAGGTCCACTCATACAAGGGCCTTGTTTGGTTTAGACTAAAAAATGTATTTTTATCCTTTTTCATTTTTTGTGTTGCCAAACTGGGCCCTTATCAAGCCAAAAAGGAATTAATACAAGACCAAAATGTCCTTGTCGGCTTTTTTTCTTTTTCTTTTTTCATTCTTTTAAATTTTGACAGCTCTCTCTCTCTCTCTACATTCCAGATCACACTCACTTTGCCGTTGCACAGATAACATTATATGTTTAGATCTGTTAGGCCGCTGCGCGGACCAATTCATATAAGGTTGTCTATGGTTATATACGGTTGTGGTAACATATATGGTTATATGTTCATGTATATACATGTTCAAGTTTTAACATTATATGTTCAGATCTGTTAGGCCGCTGCACGGGCCAATTCATATAAGGTTGTCTATGGTTATATATGGTTATGGAAACATATATGGTTATATGTTCATTCATATACATGTTCAAGTTTTAACAATTAGTAACAATCATTGAAACGATTACATCCGCCAATCAAAACATCTGTATTCAAAATAAATAAAATATAGATTCAGAATCTACTATTGTTCAACTACATAGTTATAAATTTGATCGATTGATCTACAAAATGGATTCAGAGTTTTCTGAATAGCAATATGAAAACACGATAAAGAAATTACACCAAAAGACTTTAACCAAATTAAAATTCTAAATCTAATGTTCTTGGCTGTCTTGTCTGGCTCAACGATCCTAATGTGCCTCTTCAACAAAATCAGGTACCTTTGGTAGAAAGATTTAATGTGAAGGGCTCTTCTGAGGTTGGAGTTCATCCTAAACTCCATTATCACGGTGTCATTGTGGTGATACTCCAATTTACAATAAATTGGATTAGGAACTTCATGAAACCATACTCCTATTTCGTTTGAATTCACCATTTCTGCACATTTAAGAAAAAAGTTAAACAAATGGAAACATATAACTTTATATGTTAAAAAAAGGATTCTAGAATTCGTATATAACCATATATGTTTCATGAAATCAGCTGTCAAACAAAAACCTAAATGTTATATGTCTCATGATACACTATAACAGAAAAAATCACATATAACCATATATATTATGAATGGTGGCATAATACAGGGTACATAATTGGATATATAATCATATGTGTCTCATATACAGAGAACAAACCATATTTTCTTAAAATATGGTTATATGTACAAATAAAACTAATACATTTATACATGAAAACTAATAAAACTACTAAATTTATGTTATTGAATTGGTCCGCGCAGCGGTCTAATAGACCTGAATATATAACCATATAATCATATTAAAGCAGTTCACATGTTTATATGATAACATAATATAGGGTACAGAATTGGATATATAACCATATATATTCACAGAATAAAACGACGACCAGAACAAAATGATATATATTAACAACCAAAATGAGAATATATAACGTCATATAATATTACGCGATAACATGTAACATTACAATGTTATATGTTATAATCTAATGTTATATGTTTACATTTGAACTCGTATATATATGTATTATGTATGAGCACAGACCTGAACATATAACCATATATGTTACTCAACAGTAGCTTAAAAAAAGTACAAAAAATATTTCAAAACCAACAAAAAATCAGTTTCATTGCAATTAGACTACCATTTTTGAAATAGGAAGTCATTAATAAAGCACCTAACTGTACTTCAAACGACTCCGGTCATTCTATAGATAGATAATCACATATGTTAAACAACCCAAATACTAAACTTTATATGTTCTTTATTTTTGAATTTACAAACTGCAGATACTCACATATAACCATATGTGCCACTTAAACAACCAAAACTCTACTCCGTTGTCCATTACCTATATTGAATTGGTCCGCGCAGCGGCCTCATTGAATGACTTCTATAACATGTAGAGGACAATTTTTGATATATAACCATATATGTCAGTTAAACACACAAATTAATCAAGTAAAAAAATAAATTAAATAGATATGTACATATAACCATATATGATGATTCCACTGTTAGAGGTGCATATAAACTTCAGCAGTGGTTCAGCTCGGGGGTGTGGGGGCGGAGCCCCCACGGCACAAAGTGCCGCAGTTCGGGGTGCGACTTTAGGAGCATCCCGAACTGCGGCGAAAACGATATTTCAAAGATTTGGGGTGTAATTTCGGCCATAGGACTTGACCTACTTATATTACAATTTGTGCGTAATTAGGGTTATATGTTAAAGAATCCGATGTAAACATATAGCATCATACGTTTTTCCACTGCAGTGAAAATGATTTCAAAAGCTCATATATAACATTATATGATTCAATAAATTCATCCAAGACCCTAATCAAACCAAATCTGCACAAATAGTAACAAATAACCTTATATATTCAACCTTAAACTAAACTCGACTTACCTATTTGTGTTGAAAACAACGGTGACGGTGGGAACGAAGCCGACGGTGGAAAAGTACGGTGGGAACCAAGCCGAGGTGAGATCGGGGAGGCAGGATAGGATGCGACGGTGACGGAAGGTGGGTGGCGATGACGACGGCGACGGGTGCGATCGTTGGTACCGTTGGTGAACGAACGCGATTGACGCCGACTACTAAGAAGTGCCGACGATGACGAAGAAGGGCCGACGGCGACGAAATAGGCTGACCACGAAGAAGGGCCGACGACGACGAAGTAGGGCGACGACGATCTAGTGAGGTGGAGGAGCAAATCGCCTAGGGTTTCTTTCGAAGAGTCTGGTTCGGTTTGAAAAGGGGGGGAGAGGGGGAAGGGGGAGAGGGGGGGAGCGGGGATGGGTTTTATAATGGGATAACAATGGATCTTTTCGAAATGGAGGAAAAAACGGGGCCAATTGTTTTTTTGAAAGCAGGGGTATATTAGACTAAGCGGGGTTATTATATCCTTACTAATAGATTAGTGGACTTAAGGGGTTTTAGAATTTAGAAGTGGACTTAAGGGGTTGGGAAAGTGTTATAGTGGACTTTTGAAAAAATCTCTCTACAATTTATTGCCATTTCATGCATTTGGCAAACCCCTTAAGTTTTCCAAGGTTATTTTTCATTAGAAATCATAAGTGAATAAGTAATAACTTATTCCCTTGTTATTTACCAAAAAAAAAAAATTTATTCCCTTGTACGTATTGGGTTAATTTGCTGCAGGTTTTTTGTGGACGACATCCCATTCAGAGTGTTCAAGAACAACGCAAATATTGGGGTTAGCTACCCAACGCAGCCAATGCAAATAGAGGCAAGCCTGTGGGATGGGGACAGTTGGGCCACAGATGGAGGCCAAACCAAGACAAATTGGTCTCAGGCACCATTCAAAGCCCATTTCCAAGGTTTCAATATTGATGGTTGCCCAAGTAGCAGTACTACTACTCAAGGCCAATGTTACTCCTCCAATTTTTGGTGGAACCAAGAGAAGTACTGGAAATTGGATTCCAATCAGCAAAAAGCCTATGAAAATGTGAGGAACAATTATATGACTTATGATTATTGTTCTGATAGGCCTAGGTACCCTAAACCTCCCGCTGAGTGCCTTCAGTGACATACATGACCCTGCTGGGCAAACGTATTGTTACTATAAAAAAACACAGAGATGAATGATATCACACCTGCTAACAATATAGTGTATGTTAGCAAGAATAAAAGAAGAGAGGTCAATAACCACTTCCATTCCATGTTGTATCTCTTATGTTTTACGAAGAAATAATTTGGTTAATTACCAAGTGTCTAGACTTTGTAATTGAGCTCATTGTTTGTCATGTTGTGTTTAACGAATAATGGTTCAAAGTTCACGATTTCACGCTTCTATGAGGATGTTGCTCATAGTCCTCTTATTTTTATGAAATTTCTAGAGACAAGCAGCGAAGGTCATTTTTGCGTATTGTGCTGGTTCTTCCACCCAGTTTACAAGATAGTATATAGCAAGAGTTTTGTTCGATTTCGATCTTTGATATATAATGCAAATGCATGCACATCAATATATATCTTTATAATTCACCATCAATAACTGATCACCACTGCTGCATAACTTCGTCTTTAATTAAGATTAATTTGTCTTCTTAAACTGGATCGAGATCTCCGGTTTATTCCAGAATAATTAAGGAGTCGGATCTTCTTTTACAACTTGTGATTTCTCACGAGCATATATTGTGCAATAGTCGATGATATCGAGGAGTAATTTTCCTATATTAATTAAGAAGATTAATCATGGGTAGTGATTTTGCCACACCCTTTTTTGATAATATCATACCCTGCAAGTGTATTTTTTGGTGCAAAAATGCACTTGCAGGATATGTCATTATCAAAAATGGTGTGGCAATATCATTTCCCTTAATCCTATTGCTTTAGTATGAATTCTTGATCAAATTAAATGGACGTCCAAATTACACCGAAACATAAGTACTTTAGGTTGAATTTGGATCCTGAGTTGTTAAAAATAATTTATCAAAGAACAAGAATAAGCAAACAAAAAATAAAATCAAACCTTTACTCCATTTGTTATTGAGATAGATAATCCCGATCAAGGATCCTCGAGATGAGAAGATAAACAAACTACGTTTCCCTCCGTCCCAATTTGTTTGTCTAATTTTAACGTACGTCTCGTAAACAAATTCGTCTATATGATATCACAATTTATACTATTATCGATGGCTTTAAATTTTTTTGTCTAATCGAAATCTATCAAACAAAATTTAAATTACATAAAAAAAATATTATAAACTAAAAAATGGAGATAAATTTTCAAGAGATCCGAAGTAGTGAAAATTAGGGGTGTTAAAACGGTTTGGTTCGGTCCGGTTTTTGACATTTTGAACCTGAAACTGAGGTTTTCGGTTTATGTAAATCCAAACCAAAACCAAACCGTTTAACTTTGGTTTGGTTTCATTTGGTTTCGACAGGTTTTCTCGGTTTGAAACGGTTTGGGCTGGAATATTGAGCCTGATTGAGAAAAAAACTCACAATCTTAGATAAAAATCTAACTTTCGAATGATTAAATATACTATAAAATCGACACACACACGCATATAACGTACAGAAAGAACTAGAGTTTATGTAGTTTACCTTGTGATTTTAGGGCAACTTCAATTTGTGTAGGGATTTTATTAGGCATAGCAAGTGTACCATACACGTAGAAACCATATACACATATTCGATTTGGTTTAGTTCGAAATCAATTCTTTTCCAATAAAACCGAAATCAAAATCAAAATTAGCCTGAAAATAAAACCAAACCGAATCAGTTCTTATTCAAAATCAGACCAAACCGTTAATTTTTTTGGTTTTTTTGGGCCGGTTCGATTTTTCGGTTTTTATAAACACCCCTTGACTGAAAATGGACAAACAGTAACACTACATACTGTACACGCTATGCTCTTTATCAACAACGAAGACGTCATTGGATAAAAAGATTAACAAAAAAATCAGGTTTGGGCCACGATCCGACTTATTGACGGGCCACTATAATGGGCCAACGGTCTCCAACTCTGTGCACTCACTGAACTTCTTCTCGGAACTTCTTCATGGAGGGGAGCGTCAACTTTCACCTCTCCCTCTTTCTGAAGAACAATAATAAATCTTGAACCAAAAACGACCCATCAATGGCTTTTCCACGTTTCGCAATCCTTTTTCTGTTCCTTCTCTTCTTTCTTTCCCAATCGATAGGTAAAGAAGAAGAATTCTCAGAGGAATTGCTGTTGAAGCCATTGCCCGATCGGAAAGTTCTGGCCCATTTCCACTTCCAGAGCAGAGTTCCACCCACTGAAACCCATGGCCCACACCATCGTCTCTTCCCCAAAGCCATTTACCAGCTGGTATGTACTGGGTTTTCATTTTCTTGGTCAATGATTTCATATTTGATTTGGCATTTGCTTTGGAAAATTTAGTATCAATGAAGTTGTTTTCAGTTTGGGTTTAGGGTTTACAAGTTGAATTTGGGCGGTTTTCAAAGAGATGAGTGATACCCACATAAGAATCGATGAGTAGTATGAACACAAAGCCATCTAAATAGCAATATAAATGGATTGGTGGATCACTGTCATTGTGGTTCAAGTTGTTTAATTAAGGTTTAGTTGTCAGCTGGTAATAACCACAAACTGACACATACGTATTTAGGCTTTCAATTTTCTAGCTCAATGATTTCCTATTTGATTTGGATGTTATTTTGGAGAATGAGTATCAATGAACTTGTTTTCAGTTTGGGTTTAGGGTTTAAAAGTTGAATTTGGGCGGTTTTCAAAAAGATGAGTGATTCCCACATGAGAATGATGAGTAGTATGAACACAAAGTTATCTAATAGCAAATAAACGGATTGGTGGATCACTGTCATTGTGGTTTAAGTTGTTTATTTTGGGTTTAGGGTCAATAAGTTTTGCGTGCCCTTGATTTGGGTGGTTTCAACTTGGAGTAGATTTTGAGGTACCAAACTGAGTGCTATTGTAGCTCCTTAGCAAAAAAAAAAGGAAGAAGAAGAAGAAAAAACCAAAGGCTATATTTATTACATCAATGTATAGTGCTGCTTCGGCACATCATAGAGGGGCACAACCGCACAAGCTACTAATTGGGTGAGACTACTCTGGTTTATAGTAGGGACAAAAATAGATGGGGCTGATTTTGGAGAATCTTGTTGGGAAAGTATGAATTAGAGCAAAAGACACAAAATGAAACTTGTTACAGTTTTTGTTGTAATCTTAAAATCTGTAATCTACAATTCAGAATTTGAAAAATAATTGGCTTCCGGATGCCCACTTAAGGTGATAGATGTTTTAGCGTATTCCAAGATCACGGATGAATCGGTGATTCAGTATTGTACCAATTTGATCCAAGCTCTTGGAATTTAATTTTATTGGTATCTTAAAAAGATGTTGGGTCATCATATCAAGTTCCTTCCAGTGTCTCAAAATTGTTGATCTTGAGTTTCTGGACCTTGTCCACTTCACTGATATCATAATTCGCCGTGATTTTCTCCTACTAATTTGTCATTTTGTTTCGTTTTTCATTTCTAGAGTTTGTTAGGATGAAAAGTGACACATTTTTCGTTTATTTGAATTCAGTTGTATGACTAATGGTCTAGTGCCTGCGTAAACAGGTACACAAATTTCATATTCGGGAAATGGAGTTGTCTTTTACACAAGGCCGCTGGAATTATGAACGCTGGGGTGGCAATGACCCCATATCAAGTAATAATGCCAAGCCCCCTGGAGTTGAACTGTGGGCTGTCTTTGATGTACCCCAAGATCAGGTTGATCCTTCATGGAAAAATCTTACCCACACTCTCTCAGGCCTCTTTTGTGCTTCAATCAACTTCCTAGAGTCTTCTACTACATATTCTGCTCCTGATTGGGGCTTTCGCCAATTTGCAGGCAATTTGAGGTATGGAACTTTGCCCCGTGAGGCTGTTTGCACTGAGAACCTGACTCCATGGTTGAAGTTACTCCCTTGCCGAGATAAAGCAGGGCTTTCAGTATTAATGGATAGACCATCTATATATAGAGGATATTATCATTCTCAACGTCTGCATTTGACCTCTACTGAATTTGATTCAACCGGTTTGAACATGGGTATAGTACTTGAACAGACACTTACAGTTGTTCTTCAACCTAATAATCCAGGAAATAGTATGATGTATTCCAGTGACTCAACATTACCACAAAGTTGGTCTCTTAGCTCACTTTTTGGGAGGAAAGTTGGTGGAAAATGTGTTCTTGCCAAGTCTAGTAACATATATGTTCAACTTGAAGGGGACTTAGTCTCTGAACTGAATAGTCGAAAGAAGGAAAATGAGAGGGATGACACTGACAATCTTGATTTTGAAGGTTCCTGGCGTAACATTGGCTTTGAGTTATCTGTTTCCCCAGATAGCGTGATTAATGAGATTAATAGTGTTCATAAAGGGGGGCCATCTGTTATGTACAAATTTTTAGTGGAGAATTACAGTGATTCTAAGCCATTTGATTTGGGGCTTATGTGGAAGATCCCGGTAGCTTGGTCATGTCCTCAGGCACCATTACATGCTAATAGGTTCTTGATGGGAAGTGGGAATGAAAGGGGCACTATTGCTATCTCTTTAAAACCTATCAAACAGAGTGAGGGTTTCCAGACCCCTGATATCAACAACAGGGACAAGTGTAGCTTTCATGTTAATGTTTTCCAAGTTGTGCCGTGGTATGTTAAGGTATATTATCATACGCTGCAAATATTCGTTGATGGTAAACCTCAATCTGTACCAGATGTAGTGACGAAGATGCGTGTTTCACCTTCTGAAGACAAGGTGTCACCTGGGGTAATGGAATTGGCCCTCAAATTACCATGTGGTATCATGTCAGCTGCATTAACCTTAGACTTCGATAAGGTATGTGTCTCTTTTGTACAAGATGACCTTTTTATGCAACACAATTATTTCATTAATTTCACGCAAGCGTATTTGAATAATTTGTTTGTAGGTTACTGTCCTTTGTTTAGTTCGGCTTTTTCCTTGCATTGGATACTCTAAAAAAGGCAACAGTAGCACTCTATAAGGTTGAAAATGCAACCTTTTCGTTATAACATTCGACATTCAAGAGAAAATGTCAAGCAGGATAAGTTTTCTTTGATACATAGGTTATCTTTCTATCATTCTCTACAATTTAGGCTACTAGAATATTTCCAGTGGTTTCTTTTATTTGTTTGATTTACCACCAGAAGTATATTATGCAAGAATGCCTGCAAAGTGCAGACTGTGAAAAATGTTGTCTGGGGCCTATTTTGAATTGTCTCACTGCGAATCCTCCTTCATATGTTTTTCATGTTCTTATTTGCCATGGTATATTGTTACAGGGTTTTTTGCACATTGATGAATATCCTCCAGATGCGAACCAGGGATTCGACATCCCATCGGCTGTTGTAAGCTTTCCTGACTTCCGAGCAAGTATGAATTTTCTTGAAGACGCCTCTTCTAACAAATCGCCCCTACTGGTTAAAATGCAGGTATGAATTGCTGTGATATGTTGGTTTTTAGGGTGCCTTGTTTGTCCCTTTCGTTTAAATCACTGTCTGAACTTGTATGCAGGAGAGAAGTCCTGTCTTGTCATATACAGAAGTATTGCTTGTCCCTTTAACGACTCCAGATTTTAGCATGCCTTACAATGTCATCACTATTACATGCACCGTGTTTGCTTTATACTTCGGATCACTGCTCAATGTACTACGGAGGCGTATGGGCGAGGAAGAGAGACTTTTAAAAAGCAAAGGTACTCTTAAGTATTATTTGGTCTAGGCTTTTACAAAAAATCTATATTTTGTATCTCTTTTTTCATTGGCGTCATGATTATAGATTATAGTGTTTTGGTTGGTTGTCTGATTTGCCCAAACATTTGTTAGACATGTTCATTCTGGATTTGGGCCCTTGCTACTTGGCAGCCTCATATTATTGCCCAAAATAAAAGACACTGTTCAATCTCCATGTAACATTGTATCCATTTCTGTAATGGAAGAAACACACTTTTGTATGAACAAAGCACATGCAGCTCGTGTATAAATCAATTCTTCGATTTTTCTTCTTTCCTCTGGGGAATAATCCGCTTTTCAATTTACTGTATTGCCCTTTCTCCGGTTCTTTCAGGATTAATTCATCAGTTTCTTTTGGGTTGTGAAAAAAAGAGAAGGAAAAGATCCAAAATGAAAAAAGAGATGAGAGATGGAGGGACCCCGTGGGTTCACTAATAGCTCAGCCACACTTTGTGGTCGAAATTTATGGCTTACTTTATCTTTTATGCAACTTTCTATAATTAGTAAGACAACAACCTTTAACGTTCACTCTAATTGGTCTGTTTGCAGCTGCCAAGAAAAATGAACAGTTTCCCATGCTTCTATCCAAGTTGTATGCCAAATTGAGAGGAAGACCATGGGAACCGCCACAATCATCAACATCCACGTCATCATCTTCTTCTTCATCATCCTTGCTAAGTTCAAAGCTATTAATTAAAGTTGTTTTAGTGGCTGCGGTGGCAGCTGGTTGGCAGTATTATTCTAGATGACCTCCAGAGCAAGTCCGAAAGGAACATTCCTCGTTCAACATGTGGTAAACAGAATGAACATAAAGAAGATTTTCACTTGGTAAGAACATTTTTTACGGGTTTGTATCCCGGTTTTTGTATTGCCTAGATCTACTAATCATCGCCATTTCTAAAATAGTTACCACTATGGTAGGTGATAAATGGCAGTTATCTCATCTTGTTAGCTAATAGAAATCTTATCAGTAGTTGTGGAATTCTTATATGGTTTGTCTCACGTAACAGTTGTGCAAGTATTTCAATTCTTCTTATGAAACGAAGGTTTTGTTCTTGGATGGCTCTGATTTTTTTGAACTCAGTGTGGAATTTCTTGATTTTGAGATAACCTCACCCCATTACGAGGCAGAGCGCATGACGTTACTATCTGTTAATTTGACTTTACAATAAGATGTTAAAAAAGTTACTACAAGCCACAATTGATGAGATAAAGCATACAATTGACGCATGCAAAATATGCTTTGACATTGGCCATTAGTATTAACCTTCCATCATTAACCTATGAAACTCCCTAATTTGATCATTAGGCAGTTCCAGGCAAATGTTAAGCCCTCCCTCATCTGTTGGTCCTGGCAAAAGATACACCAAACCAGGTTTAAGCGACACTGGAGTGTTGCACTTGGATTTTCCCCAAACAAACTCATCTTCCTCTAGCCCTAATCTCCACCATGCCACCAGAGAGAAGCTATCTTCCCTACAGGGTACCCCTTTGTTCACTTCCAACCAATCTATACTAGATCTCACATACTCATCATCCAATCTCTCTAGCCCTTCTTTCACTTTCTCCACAAGAACATAATCTTCTTCTTCCTTCAACTCCTTCACGCTCATCCGAGCAAATCCAGGAATTAGGGCATTTCCAGAAAACCCGATCGGTGCTTGTGGTACCACCCTTTTCCTACAATCCACAGGAAACAACATTGTTGAAATCCTTTCATCCTCCATTCCCGTAGCAACGCTCCTTGCCTTCCATATCTTTGCTGCCACAGCTTGGAAGGTGGTGCAATTTAACTTTTTTCCATCACTCATGGTGGCTTTCTTTATGTTGGCAATGCGGTGTGGTGGTAAATGGATCAGGTGAGTTCGATCGTAAATTGAAGATTGCACAAATGTGGCATTAGATTTGCATTGGATTGTTTTTGAGTACTCATGGTGAGGGTGATTGATTAGAGGGGGGTTTCGTGCTCTAAACATTGTCCGATCGGGATTTGGTATCAACATCATATCTTTACCCAGTGTTAGAGCAGCCATGTTAGCCTGGAATTCACGTACTGCTACTCCATCTAGGACACAATGGTTGTACCGAGAAGCAAATGCCACGCCTCTACATCCCAATTGAGTCAACTGCCATTGTTAAGATGGCTATTAGTTTGTTCCATGGATTTTATGCTTCAAATGTGAACACGAAATAGAGTACAGTTTAGTATACGAGCTCAAAATGACCCCATACCTGGATGAACAACAGAGGCATGTCTGTTATTTCCATTTCTTCTTCATTCTCTTCATTTAAGAACCCAGTAAATTGTTTAAAATCTGGCTTTGGTGCCATAAGATCTCCAAGTTGGCTCAACGTGGTCTCAGTTTCAGCTGCAACAACCACCACACCCGCGCCATTGCAGTCGATCTCCAGTCGTTGGCCATCTCCTAGAGATGGTACTAGGCGCCCAGCAAAGAAATCATAGTGTACAAACAAACGCTCAAGGGCTCTGTTCAACTGTTCACAAGCTTCGACGAAATTGATTTGTGGAGGATCAAAGAAAGACACTGATTCTTGGTAGGCAATGAGGCCAAGATCAATGTTTGATAAGAAGATTCGCCTGCGTTCGGTGGGTTTCTCGGGGTGTATGACAGTTTTCTTGACTAACTTTAAATTCTCCATTGTTTTGATTGAATCTAACAAAGCTAACGAAATAGATTAAGCGAAACTCAGTACCAACATACCGCACCAAGTTGTCAAATAACTTACTTATATGTTCATTGAATTCCAACCTTGATGAGAAGTATGAATATGTAGCTGTTTTTGGTTAAATGAAGTGGCAGTTTCTCAAATATAAATTAATGAAACTAATGTTGTTGAATTAACTTTAATGATGCAGGCTTTCAAAACAGTTTCTTTTTAGTGTAGTTTAAAATAATTTCCAAATGAATATTTTCCGATGAAATTCTGTGTACTTCAAGATATATCTATTTTTACTAAAAGTATCCTATTTTTCCTCAACATCCTTTATGCCGTACCACTTTTCCATCATCTCTCCTAAAACTAATTAGTGGTAAAGAGGATTTCAATTAAGTCTTTTACGGCATTTAACATCACATCCGCAAATCTATTTTTAGAGCAGACGCAGGGAGTGACATTGTGTAACCAAATTCATGGGGGCACTCCGGGCCCAACACTTTAGTTCTTACAAACAGAAAAATCAAAGGAAAAGGGAAATGCCATTGTCCGTCCCGGAGTGGAAAATGTTAGCTTGCGACCTCCCTTCCCATCTTCGAACAAATAAACCTCCTCCCTATCTGTTCACAAAAAAATATATATATATCCCACCCTTTATATCTGTCTTTCAGAGTAGTGGCCGCATATGACTATCATAACTATCATCTCACAAAAGCAAAACTAAAAAGCCCATTGACAGGAATAATCAAAATCAGTGAGAAAAACTGAAATTTGAAGCAGGCAACCAATTTTACTCCATTTAGAGGAGAGCAACCAATTTGAAAAGAAAAGGAAGTACCCTTCAAAATTGAGACTAAGCCTCATACAAAACTACAAATCTGATTCCCTTGATTATCATTTGCAACACATTCCCTCTCTTTCCGTTTGCTTTTCAGCGGCTAAATCAAATCCTCAGAAGTTGCAAACAGGGCTTCCATAAAGAAGACTGGTATCAATCCCCTGCACAAATTTAAGAGTAGTGCTGGTTCTTGACATTGAAGACTCCAAACAACTCCGACACCTGCTATGATTTCTTCTGCATGCCTGGGGGAGAGCAACCAACAGTGATGGTGAAGAGGCTAATCGGCAGTACCACTCTGAAGATTTTGTATAAGAGCATGGACCGCTTGTGTGGAGAGGAGAGAGACCATCTGTTTCTAGAGTACGAACATGCCACAATAATAAAGGTCTAAATTTTTGCCTTGCTCCTTCGGTTCAAGCAGCACAACTCTTCATTCATATTGGTTTTGCATGTACACGGCAACTGAATAACACTGCTGGACAGGAAGATTACAGTAGCAAGTTACCAACACTCTCTCTTTCTGTCTCTCTCTTTAAGTACAACATTATTTAACCTAGGAGAGAAAACAACCAGGTGTAACAAAGCATAACTCAAATCATCAAATTAAAGTTTTGCAATTCGCCCCCAAACTACTCACTGAAGCCACCTTAGCCAATACAACAGAATAATTAACCAAGAAAAGTTCTACGCAGAGGCATACCGGGTTGAAAAACACCTACTGACTTCAGCAATATTGAACTAAAACATTGAGACCCACGTATGCAAAGGAACTTGGTCCACCCCAAAATGTCAGACTTTAGATTCCAATGCCAAAAGTATCTTCTTCCTTGGACCCTGAAAGAATCAAAATTGGGAAGGCGATGTTAAACTGGTGAGAGACATGTGAAATTGTAAAAAGGAGCATTACTTGCCTCTTACGCAACATAAATGATAATTCATACCCGAAAATCCATAAAAAAGAATAGCTTAAGAGTTACACGGGTTCAACAAAAACCA
The DNA here is from genome assembly GCA_019656295.1 of Rhododendron mucronatum var. ripense. Classification (NCBI taxonomy): domain Eukaryota; kingdom Viridiplantae; phylum Streptophyta; class Magnoliopsida; order Ericales; family Ericaceae; genus Rhododendron; species Rhododendron mucronatum. The sequence goes on along the minus strand of BPLT01000069.1, from coordinate 1,879,232 downwards.
TACTCATTTAATCCGACTCAGTCAAATCAATCACAAAGGGTTGATTGGTAATGTCAGATTAACCATGAGAAGAGCGCAAAGCAGGCCTCGTTAGTCTGTCGCCAATCCAACTAGGTTTTAGATGTTATAGACCTATTGTAAGAAAGTCAAACATGCCGTAATTAAAATGAACTGGACGCATGGCGGCACAGGCAGTACTAATGGCTAACAATAAAACTTTCAGCAGTCAATATCTTGCACTCCAGCGTCATAGTTACTGAAAATGGGCTTTGTTCGGTTGCCATTTCTGTTTAGTTTTAGTTTTGAAAACCAATCATTACCCTACTTTTTTTTCAATCATTACCCTATTTTTTCAATTATTACTTTCTCATCTCTCTCTATCTCTCTCCAATCATTAACCCTATTTTCAATCATTACTCTATTTCTCTCTCTACCCACCACCAAAACTAAACTAAACTAAACTAAACTCTCAACCAAACACAACCGCTATTGTTTGAGCCCACGAATTACAAATGGTTGACAATTTGTCTTCTTGCTGCTTGTGTCCAGTTACATTACCTATTAACTACCATCTTTCTAAACAGGAACATTCAAATTATAGAAATGACAGAAAAATCAAAGCAGCAATTCTATATCAAGAAGGGAAGTTCCTCAAGATATTAACCAAGAAAAGCAATAAAAGGTTACCATTGGTATCCCTAAAGCCTTCAGATCCTCATCGGCCATGTGCACAAGCGCTGTCATATCAACCTGCACAAACAGCATGAAGTGTCAAAGGGGAAAAGTAAATTCTAAAGGTAATGGTTGCAAGCAAAGAAACTACATAATGTTACAGTAAGAACAGAATGTGATGAGCACGTACTTCCTCCGCTTGAAATGTAATTGAGTACTTTTCCAGGCCAAGGGACTGCAGGAAACTATCAACTGATTCAGCCTGCACCAGAGATGTATCACTTAGACTGATGAAAATTTAACACATTATACAGAATACCAGTCCCATAATCGAATTCTAGATTTTACATTTTAACGCTGCTCCCAGACATTAAGAAAATGACCTGAGTCCCAACCTCGGTCCATCTCAAAACTAAAGTCTTCAATAACAAAAGACCAAAAAAAATTCCCTCGGGGGGGGGGGGGGGGGGGGGGGGGGGGGGGGGGGGGGGGGGGCGGAGGGGAGGGGAGGGAGGGATTGACTCAGTTTCATACCTAGAATAATCAAACTTTTCAAGGTGGGCAGTGAACATAGACATATCTCACTGCTATGAAAATACGAAATAGCTAATCAATCATGACATGAAGTTTCAATGAGCAGAAATGAAGTGACTGCAAAAGGATTTACAACAAACATATGAACACTGAATAATTTTTATGCCCAAGAATTTCAACTAACGTTGGGTGCGTTTAGATTCCCTAATTGTGGATATATGTGTGTGAACATAGACGTATCTCACTGCTGTGAAAATACAAAATAGCTAATCAATCATGACGTGAAGTTTCAATGAGCAGAAATGAAGTGACTGCAGAAGGATTTACAACCAACATATGAACAAAGAATATATTTTATGCCCAAGAATTTCAACTAACATTGGGTGAGTTTAGATTCCCTAATTGTGGATATATGTGTGTGTATTGCTGTAGCGATTACATTAGAGACATAATTTACATATCTACTTAATGAGCAGAAGATCAGTTCCTTCAATCTCTATTAACAGCACCTCGATTGGTTCTCAGAAAGTTTCTACAGGAAGGTGATGACCAAGCCACACTCACCACCTGAGCATGAGAAAATCTCAAAAAATAAAATAACTGATAGTGATTTTTCGACATGCTCGTACGAATAGTAATACAGGTCCATCATCCACCAATGAACTTTATTCTCTTACTGTTTCAAAGGCAAGGGAAGAAGCATAACAAGAAATGGAGAGTCGGTACATTTTGCTGAGTCTTTTTCCTAGGGATTGAGCTGGCAACTTTTTTGGTCTCTGATTCAGGGGCTTCAACAATGACGCTTTTCCTACTTCCCTCAAGTAGTGGCTTTGGTTTTGGATTTGCCTTTGTCTTTGGCTTTGGGGCATCAGACTTCACTGGCAGTGAGTACGTTGAACCAGATAGCTTTTCGCGAAGATCTCTAACAGCTGAAACAGATCCACTTCCACTGTGAATTGCTTGCAGGATGCTCTTCTTCTGGAGCTTAAACCGAAGATCTTTAGTATCAATTCTGCGATCTTTAAGCACCATTAATGTAACATCAAAACCGTTAAGAGTCATGTAGAAGCAACAATTTCTCTATCAAAGTATCCAAAGCAGCAGTAACTGTTGAGTAGCTGAACTCAAATATCTAAACCAAACATACTTGAAACTTGAGGATCATCGTCCTTATAAAGATCATGCTCCCACCTGTCATCATCTTGCCTCTCTCTGCAAAACATACGTAGAATCAAATAAAAAGTCCCACCCAATAAAAACAAGTAAAAAGCTCTTTATGCCTTAAGTGTATTGCACTCCACAATGTTACATAAGAAGAAGTACTGCTAAAAACTTTCTTAGTGCCAAATGTAACGAGCTAACCAATTGGAAACGACTACAGCCTTTACATCAAGTCTCAAATGAGAAACACAGCGTGCCTTCACACTTCACCGAATGGTTATTCAGGCAAGTCATTTAAATTCTTTGACGTATGAGCAAACCACACTAAGCTTTCGATCTCCATCAATTGGATCCATTACATATCACAAGACTTTACAGCTCAATGCTAACGAAACTCCAGAGGTGTAGGCTAAGTAATAACCAAACCAAACCGAGCCTTAAGTCTCAATCACTTGAGGTCGACTACATGAATCATTTTCCTCCATTGAGCTTTGTCAAGAGCCACTTGTTCACACAAACCTACTATACTAATATCGTTGCGCACCATAGCATCTAATGTCAATTTAGGTCTACCCCTCCCCATAGCATTGCTACCCAAAGCTATCATATCCGCTCTCTTAACTACTGCGTCTCCAAGTCTACAATAGACATGCCCAAACCACATTAGCCTATTTTCTCTCAATTTCTCTTCTATGGGTGTTACACCTACCATCTCACGAACTGTTTCATTTCTAATCCTATCTCTTCTAGGCTTACCACACATCCACCTCAACATTCTCATTTCCGCTACACTCATCTTGTTCACCTGTTGTTTCTTAATAAGCCAATATTCTGTCCCGTACAGTATCGCTAGTTTGATGGCAGTTTCATAAAATTTTCCCTTCAATTTTATGAATACCCTCTTGTCACACAGTACACCGGTAGCGCTCCTCCACTAGAGCCATCCCACTTGGATCCTATGGGTCACATCATCAGCAATCTCTCTATATCTACTAATGATTGAACCTAAGTACCTAAAATGATCACTCTTAGGTATCTTCTGCTCTTAGATCATCACTCTTTCTTCGTGCGCACTGCTGGTACCACTAAACTTGCACATCATATACTTAGTTTTACTCCTACTTATTCGAAAACCCTTTGACTCTAATGCTTCCCTCCAAATTTCTAGTTTCGTATTAACACCTCTAGCAGTTTCATCTACGAGGACAATGTCATCTGCAAACATCATACACCATGGAATATCTTCCTGAAATTGTCTAGTCAATTCATCCATGACTAAGGCAAAAAGGTACGGGCTCAAGGCTGACCCTTGATGCAATCCTACAGTGATTGAAAATTCACTCGTTTCTCCTACTGGTGATCGAATGGTAGTGACAGCACCTTCATACATGTCTCTAATCACCTCGATATATCATTTGGTCACTCCCTTTCTCTCCAGAACCTACCATATGATGTCTCTAGGCACCCTATCATAAGCCTTTTCTAAGTCTATGAAAACCATATGAAGATCCTTTTTCTTTGCTCTGTGTGTGTAGGCTAAGTAATACATACAGAAAATAAATGCAGAGAAGAAGACATACACACACAAAAAAAGAAAACATATCTGTGACTGTGAGTTTCCACAGAAAGAACAACTGTTGGAGATATGCCTTGAATTTGGGATGGTTGAAAAGATATTTGACTTCCTAAAAGATTTGTTTCCTTGTTAGTTTAGACTTTGGGTGCAAGAAATTTTGTTTGGACAAGTATTGGTTTTAGGGAGGACCCTGTGGCTATAAATATAGTCTTATTTTCTTCATTAGGTTTTGGACTTCTTGAGTGAATCCCTTTGGAGAGGCCCCTAGGGGGTCTCTCTCATGTTGAAGATTAGATATTAGGGTTTTAGTATCCTTATCGGATTCCATCAAAGATTTGTCCTAGATATCTATAATCGGATGCTTCAACAAGGATTACGGGTATAGTCGGCTCTCTGTATGTTATCTCCTGTTTATAGTAGATCATCTTACTCTTCTACCCAATTTGGGGAACCACGTAAATCTTGTGTTCTTGATTTTCGCTGGTTGTTTTGTTTAAACCCAATGAAGAACTGAAAACTAAGCCATAAACAGTTCCAACAACAAATCAAGGAAGCTGCTAGAGAGAGAGAGAGAGAGAGAACCTCTTGCCGGTAAATTGCCTCCGGCGACCGGAATCGTCTATGGTGCTTCCATTAAGACGGTCCTTGACAGACCTACCGGATTCAGTGTCCACACGATCAGCATACATCGTGCGCTAAGTTCGTCGATTACGGAATTCAACGGTCGGAACACTCTTTTGAAGTTGAAAACCTAACCCTTACAGCACTCTCTTTTACGAATAAACGGTTGTTCGATTTAGAGAGAGAGAGAGAGAGGAGCAAAAGTTCAATCTTTTTAAGATTTTCTGATTTCTGGAGAGACCGCCAAAGCCGAAGGGATCTTTTTATCGGGTTTTAAGGGCAGATATTTTGGGTAAAGGAAAGCTTCACCCGGTTATTTTAACATATTGCAGTTTCGACCCGTTTTCTTCCGTAAGATCTTTACTGCGTTCCACTTTTCAGGACAAGCAAAAAAATTCCAATTTCTCAACGGCTAATCCAGTATTTGCGTTCGTTGAGCATGTACTACAATTTTTGGAAATAGATTTTTTGATGGCGGTTAGCCGTTTACGGAGGACAAGTATTTTTTTCTGTACAAGGAAAATGAAAAAGGTCCAGTTTTATTTAAGACGTGTATTTTTTTTTCACTTCATTATTTTCCCTTTGCTGAACTCAGTTGCATCTTTGGGAAGTTCGCGTGCTTGTTGTCATTGCTGCAACCGTCGTCTTTGCTGCCATAACGCTTCATTTGGAATCCACGACTAATGCTTGTGGACTAAATAAGGAAGAGCTTTAACATTCAGTTACCTGGGAATTAAAATAGATGACTGACACAAGGACACTAGAGAAAAACTTGGCTGAGATAATAGAGTCTGCTTTCTTTTCCCATGTAATAACTGAGTCATAAATTCCATTCCCACTCCAGTTTTTGGGGGTTTTTTGATGTTCATGAATGTAAATTTCTTATATACACATCCGATTCCCGAAAATGTACAACTCAAAGCACAACAGAGAACTGCAAGAAACAACATCCAGTCACATATACCTCTCCATTTTGATGCTGCCTGCGCCAGTTTAGCAAAGGAATTACCGGTCAAACTAGTTTTTAAAGTGGTTTTAGTCAGCTCTCCAAATCAGGATCAGTCACATTTTGATCAGCTAACGAATTCTGACGTCACATTTTGCTCCCTATACAACTGTCTATTGAGTATTTCCACGACATTCTCCGGTGGGCATTGATCTGCAGGATCTTTAGGGGAGGTCTGACAGAAACACTCTGGCCAAGAATTCGTATAGAACGACTCGGGCGGGACCCTCTTGTGAGGCCCGCCAAACTCTGAGTTGAACATAACACGCCTGATAGCTTCCTCAAAACCGGAAGTCTTGCCATTTTCCCTGTCAATGAAGATTGGAGCTAGTGCTTTTCTGTTTGGTTGGATTGTGGTACGGAACCCATAGTAGAGACGGTGGCCCATAAGGTTGTTGGCAAAGTTGCTTGGGCCGTCATAAGTTGGCACGAAAATATCCGAGAGGAGACAGACCATATAATCGACAGCAGAACCCACCAATCCTTGTTTGTTCCCTGTCAGTTCTTGCGTGGGGAAAACTGTATTGTGGTTTTCGAGCTGAGGGAATAGTGCTCTGAATGGCTTCATGAAACGATCTCTGCCAAATAGTTCCCCAGCTGCGAGGTATATTCTTGTGGAATTACTGAATCCCATGGCACGTAAGATTAGACCAACCTGTTAGAGGCAGTATTGTGAAGTTTCAATGACATACTAGAATCATGTGTAGAACTCTAAACTAGCCAACCAAAAACTTATGAAACTCCCAACAAAAGCAAAGAGTAATATGGAAGTTGCTGGTACGATGACAGAAAATCCAAACTCAACATGTTTTCACAAATTTGCTTCTTCTAAGAATCTGAACTTCAATAATCTTGCTTTGTTGTCAGTTTTCTGCTGTGTTTGGATGGGTTTTTGAGATTTTTTGAGTTTGGTTTTTGGGGTAATGAGTGGAGAGAGAAATGGGGTAATGATTGGAGATAGGGGTAATGAGTGGAGAGAGATAGAGAGAGAAATGAGAATAATGATTGGAAAGTGGAGAAAGAAATGAGAGCAATGATTGGAAGTAGGGGTAATGAGTGTTTTTTGAGTTTGAATTTTTTTTTCACGTTCTCATCCAAACAAATGCTTCAACATTGGAGTCAAAGGGAAATTTGTAGCTATGATGATCGATTATATGCCGGACAATTTGGCTTGTCAGTGATCCTTAGATTGAATTCATAGAACTTCTAGTCTACAAATTAATATCAGATCATACAAAAGATAATTTCATTGGAAAATAGAACTTAAACTACAAAATATTTGCACTTGCATCATCTAATTTTCTGCAGTTCCTGTGCACAGAATGATATCTAGCTTATTAGTTTCATCATGTACGGGGTTGCATACAGAAAAATTGAAAAATGGACCTACACAACAGGGAAGAACATGGGAACCATACCTCTTCCGGAGTTAATGGGCATTTCCCTATGGCTCTTCTTTCACTATAAACAAGCTCCTTCTCTGCAAAATTCTCTCTCCGATACTTCTTCAATATGCTTTGCTCTTCGGGGGTAAATATATCAATGCACCTGTGAAATTTAGTAGGAACCCGAATTTGTTCAGAAAGTATAAAATTCCTGAACAGGAATCATCAAGAGGAACACACAAATAATCAAATACTCTAGTCCCATTCAGGCACAAAAGTGACTGATGAACTAGTATATGCCATTAATCCGAAAAGATGTGATGCATATTATGGTTTGGAAACTAGAGATTAGAAGTTGTTACATACACAAGCCGTCCATTAGACTACAAATTCTATGAACATTTGTCAGAAGACAGCTTCGGACAAAAGAACCCATTGATTCACCGAAAAATTGAAGTTGAAGGAAATGAAAATGACCAGTCAATCGCATCCCAAAGAGCTGCAGGATTTTCAAGTCATTTTCCCCCTATGCAATTTGACAAATATAGCTGGTTCATGCCAAAGTCTTACATCGATCAATCGTTGTGTAAACATAACTATGTGAGTTTTGCAGACTGAATGGAAGAACCTCATTCACAATCGAAAAATAATTAACTCTATGATATCATTTATTGTGCACGAAAATGTATGTTCGACGCAAAGGAATAGTGAATATTTATATTTGTAGAGGTAAAGCAAGTTGAAAGTCCAAATATCCCGAATTTTACTTTTCCATTGAAAAAGAAAAAGTATTTGTAAAGCTATCCAATACTATTATACCCTTGTACGCAGGAGAATAGAGTCAAGGTGTGAACATACCCAGCAAATGCAAGCATATCCATCTCAAACCGAAGGTGTATTGCCATGAAGTGACCTTGGGCACGGAGCTGATTGATAATTGAGTTACTTAAGTGCATGATGTGGGGCTTAAACCTCAGGGCATGGTAATTAACTCTGCATCTCAACCGCTGATACTCATGATTTTCTATTTCTTCGGCTAAACGGTGTGAAAATGGAGTCAGATAAATGGCACCATGTTCCTTCATCTTCTCTAATGCAACTGTTGTGTACCAACTAATCGGAGCATCTCTTGGTGGCCTAACCTGGACAATCATTTCAGCACATTTAAAAATCATCCAGGAAAGCTGCATTTAAGTTGTTTTATCTTTCAATCACAACAAATATTAAACCACAATGTCTAACCTGATAGGCTTTCATTTTCTTGGTGTTCCCATTTTTTTGAATTTCAGGAAGTTTTTCCACAATATGTACATCATACCTCAGTGACTTGATAAAATGTTCAACGTCATAGATACCTTGGAAGCCACTGTATGCAATAATGGAATCTAGTATCATTAGATAACGTAATTGTATTTTTTCTTTTTATTCGTAATCATGTATCATACATGGAAGAAACTAATAATAGACAGTTCAAATCATAATGTGAACCATTCCTGTCATTTTTAAACAGTGTGAAAGAGAGTGGAAGCAGACAATCAGAACAAGTACATGTTAAGGGAGAAATTTATAAGTGTAATACCATCTAAGGAGTCCTTGGTTATATCACAAAGAGATGTAGATTTTTATATCACCCAATAACGAAAAGTTGAAATCTAGAGAACATATAAAACTGCACACACAATTAGTACCTGTCATCGTGCCAGAAGGAGTTAGCATCTAACTCCGGCAAAACAAGGGTAGCATTCATGATTCGTGCGGCTAGAACAGCATTACATATCTAGAACAACCAAAATAAATTGCATCATTTCCTCCTTTCAGTAAATCATAACAACTATTTCTACTACATGGAGATACAAATGCAAGGATTTGGTTGCATTGGGTAACATGCCAACATGGCTTCATCATAATTCACCTATCGCGTTATGCTTTTTATGGCATAATCAAGGCTACTGCAAGGTCTCATGTGATTGCATACAACCAAATGTTAAGACTATTTTTCATCTCAACAGAGGACCCATGCGAAAGAAAAATTCAAGCTTTACACATATATTGTTCCAAAGAGACAGTGATTCATACCGCACTACGTTGCTGATTTAGACCACCATTACAACGAACACGTAAAAAACCATTGCTCCTAACTGGAGGTGCTGCCACAAATGAAAAATGCAAAATAGATTTTACCATGGGGAGCCAAAATTGATTAAGATTGAAAATCCAACAAGTTCATACCATGACAATAGCAAATTAAAATTGGCACCACGTACAAGGCCAGTTAGATCGTGGAGCAGACGACGGTCTCCACCCACCAGAAGCAGCAATGTCCCAAAATTCATCTACTCTGAAGTCCTATAAGACAACTTTAGAAAGGGTTAGCTTCACTTTAACAACTTGTGACAAAACGCAAAACACTGCAAAACTCTTGAAGAAGGCTGATAATGCATTCCGATGGCCCACAGCTTGTCCAATTGATTAAGAGATACCCAATGGAGATATAAAGTGCGTTTGGTTACTATTTCTGCTTTAAAAAGTCCGACCACATCAAGCTTGAGAATTTTTAGAACTTAGAAGCAATTCAGCTTCTTTTGCAGCAAAAGGACTGAATTTCCTCTGAAATGATTGAGAATAACTCATATTTTGCAATGTAATTACCATTATGGTAAATACTACCACCAATCCGGTCATAATTTTCCACATTTCAGTTCCAGTAACAACTGAGAGCCAATCTCTTCCTACTCCTTATCAAGGACGGACTGCCACCTCAACAATTTAAAAACATACGTTACTATGCTAGTATTTCTGCTAGTTATCACCAAACTATATAGGCTTGCCACTTCTAAGTTAGAACTTCGAAAACCCAGGTCATTATCTCCGACATTAAGGTGAACATTGCATTCAAGTGTAGGAATTGAACCGACAAAATCAAGAAAACTACTCTAATGGAACAAAATAGGATAAACCGACCTGCGGCCTATTGAGGGAGCTATTATTTCCTTGCAATGAGGCGAACAAGGACACAGTGCATATTAGTAGAAAGATCACTGCTACAGACAGACGTCCAAACAGCCCCTTAAACCCCACACTTAGTTGCTGCCGATTCCCATATCTCCTTCTCAATGCATCTCCAGCCCTGCCAATTTCAGAGAGAGAGAGAGAAACCAGTAGGTTCATAACTTATGTAGAAAGAGATTAAGAAGGGACGCGACGGAGTTGGTACCTCCTCATGGGGCAGAACAACAGTAACGACCACAAGACTGTTTCTGTTAATAACGAGATTCGTATGAAACCCTCAATTTAAAATCTAGTCCATTGAAGACGGAGGCTGTGTGTTTCTCTTTCGCCATCTCTCTCCCTCTCTCCCTCAATATGAGTTTGGATCTGGATGTGATGGGTTTTGGCACGCAGGAGGCAGCAGGACATACATACTGTACATGCGTAGCATTTATTACTGCACTCCTACCCAAGTGCTCTTCTTTTTGGAGTGATTTCCGCGCATCCTAAATTGCTAATTTTGGGGTGCGAAAATTAACTCTTTCTTTTTCTTTTTTTTTTTCCTTTTTTTTTTTTTTGTTTTCCGACCGTTCGAGTATCCGGTGTCGAACCCATCTCTGCACCTAAGGGTCATCGTCAGGTCGGGCCGCCAAGTTACTTATCCAAGTCCGTTCACGGGCCGGACTGATCGGATTTTTTTTTTTTTTTGGGCCAGGCAGGCCAGCTACCTACTATAAATTAAAGTCCAGGTCCAGCCTACGGGCTAGCCCAATTGACAGGTAGGCGGGCCAACGGGTGGGCTTAAATTTCCTTTGGCAGAAACTAAACCAAGGGAAGAAAAAAAGGGTTTTGTGGGATTTCGGGCTATTGGGCGAGTATCTCGGGCAAGCTTGTGGGGCGGCTCACGGACCGGGCCTACGGGCGGACCGAGTAAAAATTCATAGGCCCAAGTCCGCCCATTACAAACTACGGGCTAGGCTAGCCTATCCGTTTCACAGGCTAGGTTGGGTAAAAAGCCCGATGGGCCGGGCCGGCTACAAGTGGGTCACGGGCCTTCTAGCTGAATGATGACCCTTACCAATAGCACCTCATCTAATCATATTCTTTGCCTGCTCAAAGGGTACGAGTTTCACAAGAATTTTTTTTTTTTCCCGACCTAACTCCAAGAATCAAACCCTAGCCAATCGGGAAGCAAATAGATTATCCACCAACCAATCGCAGTAATTCTTTTTTTTTTCCTCGAAATCGGACTAATAATTGGGCTTATTTTTTCCCCTCTTCTCTTCAAGGAAAAAGAACCCCAGTTTGGAGTCTGAAAAGCCCGCTTTTGACAAACATGGCTTATACCAAAGAAAGGAAATAATCAAATAACAATAAGAAAACAGCTTATTCTTATTTATCCCAAACAGTTATACTCTTCATTGCATTTAACAACAGGAATATTTAAAAAAAAAGAAAAATAAAAATAAATAAAACCCCCCTCTCTCCCTTCCTAATATTTTGGCCATTACAATGGACTAAAAGGGAAGTGAGTTCATTTTTTACTTAACGATTTCATTACAGATGCTCAAACTAATTTTTTTCCATGTCAAAGTAAAACTACATAGTGCTTTCGACTCAATGTCATTCTTGTTTTGTTTACCATTTTCCTTAATTATTACACATCCAAGTATGCTGTAAGAATGTCAGCTAGCTTCGCATTACTTTCCTTCCTCAGCTTCTTTGTTTGTGATTAATGTGAAACAATCACCACTTCCATCGCGTTAAACCTCACGAGTCACGACCTCCTCCTATCGGCTTGACTTCCAGCAAATTTCTCCCTGAAAAAGTTGACATCTTCGTCTTTCTGTTCACCCATCAAACCCAAAAGCCATAAAAGTTTAGCTCCGGCATTTGGAAAGAGAGAAGGACGAGAAGAACAAAGAGTGGGAGGAAACGCTAATTCCAACGATAAAGTCACGCGTACCAATTCTTTGAATAGAGGGTAAGGGGTACCGATGGTGTGACCAACAGGTAACATCTCCCAAGGTTTCGTTGCATTCTCATAATCGCCATTTTCATCACAGAGTGAAACTTGTGCTTCCGGAGGCAAATTAAGCTGCTTGAGCACCTAGCAGGCATCAGAAGAATCGTCATGGCGGTACAATTGGGAGGAGTCGTAAGACACTAAGACCATCTGATATACAGTACTCAAGTATATATTTCCACCGAATTCATGAGTAGTGCCGGACTAATGCATACCTCAAGCGAGAATGATGGCATGAAAGGTTCCAACAAACATGCGAGTAGAGAAACTAGCCCGGCTGCAGTTCTAATCACTATAGAGCAGGAGGCTTTATCTTCCTTGTAAAGCTTCCAGAATTTACTGTCCTATGAAGCAAAGTTATAATTCGACCAAAAATGTCAGAACAGCAACATTAATCTAGGCTGTATTTGATCTTTAGTTTACAAAGGGACAGATAATGAAAGGGATCCCACTGCTAATCCAAGATCCAAACATGACCTTAACGAATCCTTACACCTTACTTGTAGATATGTGTTCCCCTCGCTAGAGATGCTCATCGCTATTTTCAGTCCTTGCTTTAGTTTAACCTGTAATACATCAGAAGCAATTTAGGAAACTATTTCCTTTCAAACATGTTTTGTGGAAAATTTAAGCTATTGGATGTCAGCTAAAAGAGAAACCTTCTCCATAGCCTCTACATATTGCTGCACATATGTATTGACTTTCTCAGACAATGTCTTTGTAAGGATATGTGTTTCTGCTCCAGGGGTATCAGGAACGACAGATCCATAACCTAGTCCTGCAGAGAGGAACTGTCAAAGAAATATCGAACAACGTAACTTAAGTGGAGGACAACGATCATTGGGTGGGTAGCCTCTTTCTATTGGATTTCAGCTTTTAGACGTGCAAAAATAGGAAAACTCTGCTACTAATCTACGTAAACATTTTGAAGTCCTCTGTAAGCCGCTTAAGCAGTTCCTAGTTGAGATCTCTAAAACTTCATGAACTGACTGTCCTTATCATCAGTGTTGCCATCTTTAGTGTCGTGATTTCTATTCAAGGGGTTAAGTGTCTCAAATTATTAAAAGACAAAAGTATATCATGACTGACGGCCTTCCAAACTCAAGAGATGTTCAAATAAGGCCATTTTTGTTGAAGCCAAACGAAAAAAAAAATCATACTTGCAATTCACAACATACATAAAGTTCGTTCTATACCACATGAAAATTCCAGCACATAAACATGATTCCATTGTCAAAATCAAACTTGCAAAACGACATCTTGCCACGAGTAATTTAAATAGAGGCAGGAGACTGACCTGGAGGTTTAGCAATGAAACTCAGGACTCGATTTATAAAATTGCCCAAATTATTCAGCAGCTCGGTATTTAATTTCGCTTGCAAGTCCACCCAAGAAAACAACGTGTCTGATACCTAATTTAGATAAACTCACTAGAATTAGCAAGTAGAAAACAGCTGCGAGCCTGTAACTGGCCATCTGAGTAATAGTTAAATTTTCACCTCAGGCCTGTTGGTTAGCAAGTAATATCTCCACACTTCGGCTGGAATATTTGTATCCTTTGCGTCATTGCCAAAAACTCCTATCCCTTTAGTCTTGGAGAACTTTCCTGCATTGACAAGCAAATATCAACTTTATTTTTCCTTTTCATTTGAGTCGACAAGTTTTCGGATTCAAAAGAGAGTAATGAATGGAAATAAAATCCTGGAGAAAACCTTCCTTGTGACCTGGATGAATGGTAATATTAATGCAATTCAAATAGCTACTATGTACCTGTTTCATAATTCAAATACTCCGTCACACTAATGCTCTTCATCAATGTCCAATTCTCTCCGGTGCCCAAAAGTGTAGAAGGAAACATGACCTGGAGTAGGTACATTAAGAAAGAAACTTAATTCCTGTTTGAGCACAACTAGAGCAACATAAATAAAAATTACAAAATGATCAATCCACCCACTTATGCTGTGGCACTTTTTTAGTTCAAGCAAATCAGCAAGCAGAACTGAGAGCAGGGATTGGATTTTGGCATTCTTATTCCTTAGTTGACACAACCACAACTACTTCGCGTTTACTCCAGGCACTAGATTGATGGTGTAGAGACATCATTAAATGCGACCATTTGCTTTCGAAGATGTGCAATCATATGAATTCAGAATTAAGGGTCCAAGACCACTTTCCTGAACCTTACTGACACCTATTCAAATTTTAGGCCATTAGATTTTCGTTTGCATGTCTAGATTAACATATGTGGGAGCGAGACCCTTTGAGATGTGACCAGAAAGCAATGAAAGAATTGGTTTTAAAACAAGACGAATCAGTGTTTCATTTCCACTCTCTTAGTGTGGTGCCTATGCAAATACAGTGTTTCATTTGCCGTTTTTAAGGTACCATTTGCTACCTAGAATGGTACAAAGACCTTTTTTAGGCCTCAAGTGAACTCCTAAGGGTTCATCTTAAGTCGTTTTTCACTGGTCACTCCTCTTAAATCCCTTTTCTGTAACAAACAAGTAACCGACAATAAGACATGCTGACCCTGTGTACACATCACCATTGAAACCAGTACATTGTAACAAACTACAAACAACAGTAAAGAGTATAAGGTTTAATCCTTCTAGGCATTAACAAAATACAGGGGAGAGAAATATTACAGTGTGGAATGGAACATTATCCTTGCCCATGAACTGATATAGCTCCACATTTTCAGGGTTCTTCCACCATTTCTCCCACTCAGGGGTATGGCACGAAGTAATAGACACATATCCAATTGGTGCATCAAACCAAACATAGAAAACCTACAAAGAACATGTGAAACAGTATATGATGCCACAAACCTAAATACTTACAAGAGAAAAATCTTAGCCTACCTTATCCTTAAACTTTTCATGCGGAACAGGAACACCCCATTTAAGATCTCTAGTTATACAGCGGGCTTTCAGTCCATCTCTAAGCCATGCATATGTTGCTTGGATGGCATTCTGACTCCAAGATCCTACAACTGACATTTTGTTGATATACTCTTCCAACTTATCCTTGAGCAATGGGAGCTCTAGAAACAAGTGTTCTGTATCACGTATCCGTGGAGTTGCTTGACATACCTGCAGAGCAAGTTTAAAGTAGAATGAATATGAGGAGGAAACTGAATGTCTTTAAGTTTCCTGCTGCACAAGGGAAAAATAGCTATAAACTTTGTTGAATCAAATTTCTGGAGAAATCATGGGATAAGGATATGACATAACAAGTTATGTACCTTGCATCTAGGATCTATCAGTTCAGTTGGATTCAACAACTTCCCACATTTTTCACATTGGTCCCCACGTGCAGAGTCATAGTT